>OX457041.1:59087491-59694991 GCA_949752735.1 Lumbricus terrestris
GAGGCGCTCCCGGCCGAGATCATTAAGCCAAAATTATGTTTGCAGAACGGGACAAAGACACGATTTCACGGTCAAATCTGATTGGAAGAGTTTGAAAAATCCAAACCAGGAAAATATAAAAACATGTTTTTTCATAGAGGATTCCAAAAGTAGCCTAAGTTTCTCAGTTTTAGTTTGTGTATATATCATTAGAGTTGACGCGAAGAAAGTTTCGACACCAAAAGTAGACCCAGTATAGTTGAAAGACGGACCCTGTCAATTCACCAGAGGCGCCCCTTTCCTACCATTATGTGCAGGCGCCCATGTTTATGAGATCAAATCAATTTGGATTAATAAATAAATATAATAGTCTAGGGATGAAAGTAAACATTTCGATGTCAACATCCGGGTGAAAGGTGTTGATTTAAAACGAACCGCCGGCAGAATCATTCGTCTCTCTCCCACTTCGTTATTCCTGACTTCAGTTCCCTTGACTTATTCCTGACTTATTCCTGACTTATTCCTGACTTATTCCTGACTTATTCCTGACTTATTCCTGACTTATTCCTGACTTCAGTCTCATGCAGCATGCAAGAAAATCTTTGCAACGCGATCGGTCGAATATAATATAATTGCAGTTTCTGCGGATCCCAAATGAGACGCCTGTCCAACTGATATTGCTGCTTTGTAACAGTTTTTGTAACAGCTTCCGGTGATTCGGAAGACAACACAACATCCGCAAAGAGGCATCGCCGTCGATGACGTTACCAAGGTTACACATCAGTTCCCTCTCCAGCAGCCGCATCATCAGTTGCGTCAACGAGGGGGAGGCGATCGGAGGCACTCGAGGCTATGGGATGGGAAGAGATGGGGGGTAGGGGGTGGGTGAAGAGTGTGCGGTGGTGGGCAGTTCGTTGTCCAGTCGGAATCTGACGAGCGCTATGGACAATGCGCGGGCGAACGCACGTGCATGACTCATAGTCTGTGTGCTTGGATGTGTCTTCGTACGTGTGTGTGTCTGTCTTCGTACGTGTGTGTGTCTGTCTTCGTACGCGTGTGTCTCTATCTTCGTACGTGTGTGTGTCTCTGTCTTCGAAAGTGTGTGCCTCTGTCCGTCTCTTTGTCTCGTCTCATTGTTCACGCTTCGGCCTCTGTATCCATGCTTCTATGATCTATGATATCCATAGTGTGCGTATTGCTGTGCTGGATACGTGCACACACAATCATGCATAGGCATACACACACACACACACATACGCGCACATACGCACATACACATGCACACACATACGCATACACGCACACACACACACACACACACACACACATACGCACAGTCGCACACATACGCACACACACACGCACGCGCACACACATGCGCACACATAAGCACACTGCGCTCATGCACGCAAACATAATATTCATGGCATTTATAATTATATAGCTGAGTTCATGACATTGTATCTTTAACAAGAGAAGTGTTCCATTTCTGACGATGATTTCTGTTCGAACGGAACCACCGGTTCTAGTGTTTCTCATCAGCTTCAAAGTGTCGTTGAATACCACTACCACTACCACTACCACTACTGTAAATACTACCACTAACACTACCACTGCCACTAATACTACCCTTTAAACAGTACTCAAAGTGTGGAAAATTAAATTGCCTGGATGCCCCTTACCT
Organism: Lumbricus terrestris; assembly: GCA_949752735.1. Taxonomy (NCBI): domain Eukaryota; kingdom Metazoa; phylum Annelida; class Clitellata; order Crassiclitellata; family Lumbricidae; genus Lumbricus; species Lumbricus terrestris. The sequence continues at coordinate 59,089,155 of OX457041.1, forward strand.
TTCCAGTCATTGCTGACCAATAAGCCATGGCTGGACGGCGTTCAGATTTTAAAATAAGTGCAAGACCGGCCAGCCACATTTTAAGCCCTGCCTTTAAGTTCAGAGTTTTGTTGTTGTTGAATCCATCCGGTGTGAGAATTGCAGAAGAGTAACTGACGGCAGACTTTGACCGCGGATGCTAAACAGCCAATCTTCCAGCAATTCATTTTATTCTCATCCTGTCATGGGAGCATGTTCCTCGTGGTAAAGCATGAGTTCCGGATGTTGATAAGTTTCCAGTTGGGTGAAGGCATATTCTTAGGCACCATGCTGAGAAGTATCACTTTGACCGATCTCCAAGCATCTTCAGCTGCACTGATAACCTCAGTGACTTACTAAATATATATAGGCTATTTATAAAATGATGATTGATGATGTTAAATAATGACATCAGTTAGGCTAGCTGAATCCTTGAGAGTACGGTAAAAACGTACCGTACGGAATATCAGACAAAATTAAAATTAAGGAAAACGCTGGCAGATAGCAAATAAATAAAGTCACACTATAAATAAAAACGGAATAAAACGACACAAAGAACAACGAAAAAACGACTTTCTTTGAAAAACCCCCGAGATAAACGTTTTAAACAACTATGGTTTAGAACTCCTTCTAATGCCATAGCAAAATCCCTACATTTCGTAATAGCATGCGTCCAATATGCAATCGTACTGAAAAGATGTTCTCTCGTCGCCTATGACATCAATCAAGCTTAATTCAACTTACTTATCTTACGCTACGTCATAATAATGATTTATGACGTTTATTCCCCCGACAACCGAATCACGAGCTCATAAGGAAACTGTTTCTTGAGTTTGAGGCGTAACCGTTGTTAGATAGGCCGTGTTTCTTCGAAGAATGGGATTTCAAAAGCAATTTATGCATTATTTTATGTAAGTTCTTAGGTTTAACGGAGTCGCAATTTATTATTATTCCATTAATCAGAATAGTCAATTATGAATCGTGTTGGGTGAATAGTTTTTAAAATAATAAGGCGACCAGCTAGCTATCTAAGACGAAATGAGTTCAAGAAGCGACCGAAGACACTATCATTATTATACACTGTGGTTCAAAAAAAACTAAGCCAAATTGTTTTTCATATATCTCTAATACCTGATGACATATCACGCACAAATTTTTCAAATATTTAGAGAATTGGACCAAGAATATGATTCCAAAATTTCACGAGATAAAGTTGAACGGATAAAAAGATATGAATCTTTAAACTTCATATGCCGAAATTTCAGTTTACAAGCAATTTTCTGCTAGATTCGATAAAAAAAGTAGGCCAAACTGTTTTTCTTACATCTCTAACGCCTGATAAGATATCAAGCTAAAAGTTTCTCAATATTTAGGGAATTGCACCAAGAACAGGATTCCAAAATATCATGTCATAAATTTGAATGGATAGAAAGATATGGTTATTTCAACTTCATCACCCGAAATATCAGTTTTCATCAAGTGTCTGTTACGGTTTCGACGCTTGGTCGTTCCCATTTAGTCTTCATTGATCCTGGAGTAAAATTAATGGAGCCTATTATCGCGACGTTCTGCTGTCACAACACTTTCTACCTGTAATCAGAAACCTAGCCCCAGAAGGCTGCTTTGTTTTTCAAGAGGACAGTGCCCCAGCCCACAGAGCCAAAGAAACCATCGAAATGGTGACAAGAGATGCCAGACTTCATTTCTCCCACATTATGGCCTCCGAACAGCCCAGATTTGAATCCTGTCGACTACAAAGTGTGGAGCGTGATGCAAGACCGAGTCTACCAGACAACAATCCATGATATAAGCGATCTGAAGCAATGCTTGTTGGAAGTGTGGGATGACCTGGACCAGAGGATAATCGACGTTGCTGCTGCCATTGCAATAGCGTCAGCGCTTCCAGGCTTGCGTGCAAGCAGGAGGAGGACATTTTGAGCAGCTTATTTAATGAAATAATCAAACCATACTGTTGAAATCATATTGTTAGTTCAATTATCTACATATCTGGAAAATTTTTGAATGATTAATTATCAGGCCATAAAGATAATGAGAAAAGTTTGACTTACATTTTATTGAATCTAACAGAAAATTGCTTGTAAACTGAAATTTCGGCATATGAAGTTTGAAGATTCATAACTTTTTATCCGTTCAACTTTATCTCATGAAATTTTGGAATAATATTGTTGGTCCAATTCTCTAAATATTTGGAAAATTTTAGCGTGATATGTTATCAGGCATTAGAGATATATGAAAAACAATTTGGCTTAGTTTTTTTTGAACCACGGTGTAGTTGCCGGTGTACTGTAAGCAAATTCAATCGTCAAATGGATTGAAGATGTGTCCCGCATCTGTGGGTCTGAACGCGTCAGTTCTACAGTCCGTGCTAATAGTCTTCGTCATCTGCAATCTTGGATTAGACTTTCACATTCTAACACCTCCTGGACAGTTCAAGCTGAACATGCTGTTCCTAATACCAGCCAACACGACCGAGGCCGTTGCCAATCGAACAGCGGGCGCCGTGCTAGTCGCCCTCAACGCGATCGATCGACGCGGTACACTGCAGGGCGTCGGAGTCGACTGGCACGTTGACGATCCTCGGTGTTCGCCCAGCTTAACGGCGAGACGGTTCTACAATCTTTGGAAGGACCCTATCGAAATGCCGCACGTCATTATCGGAGGATACTGCGAGAAGGTCTGCGAGCTGTTGGCCATCATCTCGCATACGCAGAAACTGCCGTTCTTGGCAGTCGGTTGCAAGACGAATGCGGCTCGCAACCACGTCCTCTTCCCAAGTTTCATAACAATGGATTACGACCCAAGTAGTGTACTCCCAGTTCTCTATGCGCTCATGAAAACCTTTGACTGGCAGAGACTGGTCATTCTAACGACAACGGACAACGCATTCATGGAATTGGGTGCAAAGGCGAAGAGAGGGGTCGAGGCCAACGGTTGGACGGCCATCTTCATGATTACGACGATAGAGTTAGTGCCAGATGGCTTCACATCACCCGCAGCAGACGAGGAAATTAAGCTGATACTAGCGGATATAAAGAAAGAGGCAAGAAGTTAGTTGCCTACACTTAGGTCTATTCAGTGTATTGTATGCGTCGTTCGCCATCGTCTTCATTATCACCAATATCGTCATCGTCGTCATCACCATCATCACCAACGTCATCATCGTCAGCGTCTTTATCGTCTTCATCGTCGTCATCGTCGTCATCGTTGTCATCATCGTCATCGTCATCATCATCATCATCATCATCATCATCATCATCATCATCATCATCATCATCATCATCATCATCATCATCATCATCATCGTCATCGTCATCGTCATCGTCATCGTCATCGTCATCGTCATCGTCGTCGTCGTCGTCGTCATCGTCATCGTCATCGTCGTCGTCGTCGTCATCGTCGTCGTCGTCGTCGTCGTCGTCGTGGTCGTCGTCGTCGTCGTCGTCGTCGTCGTCACCACCATCACCAACTTCTTTTAATCTCCCTCTCTCGGTCTGTGTCTCTCTTCTTCTTCTTCTCCTTCTTCTTCTTCTTCTTCGTCTTCTTCTTCTTCTTCGTCTTATTTGCATTCAAATTTATTCTTTGTTTCTTTTTCTTCTTATGCTTTGCCTTAATTAATTTCACGGTTTGCAAACATCCTTTAAGACGCGTCATGTTCTGATAAGAAAAAAAATCTGCTGCGAAAGCACACAGTACTTGAGTTTGAGTTTGTTTGAGTTTGAGTTTATTGATCCCAACATCAACTTAAATCACACAAGAATCAATGATAACACACAAGGTAATACATCATGCATGGCTAAGAACAATGGTGCAGTAAGTAGAGTAGGTAAGAAATTAAAAAAGAACAGGTAGCCAGCAGAGAAATCAAACGAAATACAGTACTTAAACTGAATCATAATACTGACAATCGCTGGGAGATAAAGATGTCATGTTTCTCTTTTTTCTCGAGATAAAATTGTAATTGTATGTGCAAGATAACGGCCTGACTTCACCTCGTGGTGAATTCAGGCCCAATAATATAAATAGTCTAGGGATAAAAGCTACCATTACCATTTGGATTTATTTTTTAATACCCTACGCTGTTCTATTTCATCAGGCTGCTAGCATTGATTCCGAGGACCGTGGGCTGGTCTTCCGAGGACTGTGGGTTGGTCTTCCGAGGACCGTGGGCTGGTCTTCCGAGGACCGTGGGTTGGTCTTCCGAGGACTGTGGGTTGGTCTTCCGAGGACTGTGGGTTGGTCTTCCGAGGACCGTGGGCTGGTCTTCCGAGGACTGTGGGTTGGTCTTCCGAGGACCGTGGGTTGGTCTTCCGAGGACCGTGGGCTGGTCTTACGAGAACCGTGGGCTGGTCTTCCGAGGACCGTGGGTTGGTCTTCAGAGGACCGTGGGTTGGTCTTCAGAGGACCGTGGGTTGGTCTTCCGAGGACCGTGGGCTGGTCTTCCGAGGACCGTGGGCTGGTCTCCTGAGGACCGTGGGTTGGTTTTCCGAGGACCGTGGGTTGGTCTTCCGAGGACCGTGGGTTGGTCTTCCGAGGACCGTGGGCTGGTCTTCCGAGGACCGTGGGCTGGTCTTCCGAGGACCGTGGGTTGGTCTTCCGAAGACTGTGGGTTGGTCTTCCGAGGACCGTGGGTTGGTCTTCCGAGGACCGTGGGTTGGTCTTCCGAGGACCGTGGGCTGGTCTTACGAGGACCGTGGGCTGGTCTTACGATGACCGTGGGTTGGTCTTCCGAGGACCGTGGGCTGGTCTTACGAGGACCGTGGGCTGGTCTTCCGAGGACCGTGGGTTGGTCTTCCAAGGACCGTGGGCTGGTCTTACGAGGACCGTGGGCTGGTCTTACGAGGACCGTGGGTTGGTCTTCAGAGGACCGTGGGTTGGTTTTCCGAGGACCGTGGGTTGGTCTTCCGAGGACCGTGGGTTGGTCTTCCGAGGACCGTGGGTTGGTCTTCCGAGGACCGTGGGCTGGTCTTCCGAGGACCGTGGGCTGGTCTTACGAGGACCGTGGGTTGGTCTTCCGAGGACCGTGGGTTGGTCTTCCGAGGACCGTGGGCTGGTCTTACGAGAACCGTGGGCTGGTCTTCCGAGGACCGTGGGTTGGTCTTCCGAGGACCGTGGGTTGGTCTTCAGAGGACCGTGGGTTGGTCTTCCGAGGACCGTGGGCTGGTCTTCCGAGGACCGTGGGCTGGTCTCCTGAGGACCGTGGGTTGGTCTTCCGAGGACCGTGGGTTGGTCTTCCGAGGACCGTGGGCTGGTCTTCCGAGGACCGTGGGCTGGTCTTCCGAGGACCGTGGGCTGGTCTTCCGAGGACCGTGGGTTGGTCTTCCGAGGACCGTGGGTTGGTCTTCCGAGGACCGTGGGCTGGTCTTCCGAGGACCGTGGGCTGGTCTTACGAGGACCGTGGGTTGGTCTTCTGAGGACCGTGGGCTGGTCTTCCGAGGACCGTGGGCTGGTCTTCCGAGGACCGTGGGCTGGTCTTCCGAGGACCGTGGGCTGGTCTTCCGAGGACCGTGGGCTGGTCTTCCGAGGACCGTGGGCTGGTCTTCGAAAACGGAAGTCACTCGTATAAGGCTGCGGCCAACATCTGAACGTTTTGGCCAGTTGGGTTGATTGGTCCTAATCTGCGCATTGCCTTTGTCACTGTTAATCGGTGTAGTCGTTATTGTTATGCCCGTTATTATTATTGTCATCAGAGCCATTGTTAGCCTACTAATGCCAATAGGCCTACTATCATAGTAGAATGCGTCGTCCTTGTCACAATCAATCCACTGATATTAATTTTGATGGATGTGCTTTTCATAGTCATTTTCTTCGTCATGCACAAGCTTCACGCAGCGCGTATTCTCGTCCTTGCTCAAGGACAAGACATGTACAACGGCGAATACGCGTTCATTGGCTACGGTTTCAACGTCGGTAAGTGTAGCCTATACGTGCAATAGTAATTTTTGTCCATCAATAGCATATCAATTAATAGATGCTAAAATTCGTCATAATTCTAAGAACAGTTTTCAGTCTTGATGAAAACATCGGTTCAGACGAACATTTTCTACGCGACGAGAAATAGAACTAGAATATAACTATAACTGAACATTTAATCCACTGTGAATTATTCAATAAGTTCCAGGAACTGCCATAATTATTGTTATAGCTAGGAACTCATATAGCGCGACAGTGAGTAGCCTAATGCACAGCGCACGACTTCAACGTTGTTGCACCATTATCTCAAACCGCAATCAGATCACAAATCCTGAAGACGTACTCTCGAAAACATTGCACGTGTTTGCACAGAGAACGACAGAGAGAGACAGAGATATAGAGACATAAACAGAGACAGAGACTGAGATAGAGATAGAAAGGGAGACAGATAAACAGAGACAGACAGAGACTCAGACTCATAGAGAGAGAGAGAGAAAAACTCCGAGTTATCTCAAGATCCCTCTATTATAGTGCTACTATGAATCTTGTGCATGCCTTTGTCACCAGTAGAATTGATTACTGCAGTTCGGTATACTGGTGGGCCTGCCACTTGGACTAATTGGGTTCTTTGAGCGAGTTCTTTGTTCGGCTGCTCGTCTCATTGACCGCATTCCTAACTATGCCCCGTCTCTGTTTATACATGTATGCATGACGTTCTTCCCTGGCTCCCTGTTTCACAGCGCATCTCGTACCGAGTTGCTGTACTTGTTTGGCGATGCCTTCTTGATTGTGTTTCATCGTATACTTGTCTAACCTTTGTCGACCTTTCTCCGACCTTACAGCCCGTCGAGCTAATCGCTCTGCGACAACAGGGTAACTTTTGGTTCCTCGAGCTCGCACTTCTACCAGACAGCGCCGAACCTTTTCTATTATGGGTCCCGCTATCTCGAATAGCCTAACACTAACCTTACGCCTAAGCTAAATTCACCTGCTTTTTATAAGTCGCTCAAATCCTACTGTTTAGCTGTGGCTGGGCTGGAAGCGCCTCTTAGTAGATTTTGAAGAGGCGCTATATAAATTCTTGAAATGAACGAATAAATTAAATTTGTAGGTTAAAATTGCAAGTACGATCACGCCATTCATTGTAATCTACAGATCTTGAAGTCTTGATATTAATTCTGTTTATGTTGCCAGCCGATGCTCCGGCCATCAACGCATCCGAAGAGGAATGGAGATCGGCTAAAGTGGGACTTTTCAGCTTCGTGCCTGCTAATATCTACCCCAACCTGGAAAATAAACGATTGGTTCAGCTCGTCAACGTTGAGCAGAATAGGAAGAGCCCTCAAGAAGAGCTTGGATGGATTCAACGCCAACTCCTAGACCCAGCGGTTGGCTTTTTAAAGATATATAGGCTTATAGTACTTATACCGTTAGTTCGAGAAACTGTAACTAAAGCAGCTGTTGGTGATAGTTGGTCTACAATAATGCATGTATAATTACGGATGCGCTTTGCATTCCGTACCTGATGAAGACAATGGCCATGGTGTTGATGAAGACGAAGATAATGGAAATGCTGGTGCTACTGCTACTGATGATGGTGGTGGTGGCTATGATGATAATGATGATGATTATTATGATGATGGCGATGATGATGATTATTATGATGATGGCGATGGCGATGATGATGATGATGATGATGATGATGATGATGATGATGATGATGATGATGATGATGATGATGAGATAACGACGATGATAATAATCGCGATGACTGTCATCGTGGTGTGTAGGATTCAATGTACGTGAACTATGCTGGCAATCTGTACATTGCAATACGCATCTACGCCTTCTTGGTCAACGACACTTTGACGGTGATGAAACACACTGCAATCGGTGGATCCCCTGAAACGGATAACATCGTCAGAAACGGAACACTTCTCCTCTCAAAGATCCATGACATTGAAGCGGCGAAGAGTATGCTAAACATCGATGGCAAGTACTTAAATAAAATTCAATGCCTTTTTGAAATCAATATTGCATCCTAAAATGAAACGAGGCTTTTATAAGAACCGATTAAGTCGTGATCTCTTTTCTCGCGAGCCAAAATCCTTATTATGTCGCCGAAACAATTATTTTATATCTTCCGGATTAAACGCTATGGCGTGGTTACCGCTATGATAATTAGGTTTCCTATTGATTTCGTCATGAAAGTTTTGTGTATGACCTACACCTGTAGATGCCCGCATACAGTTGCTTGTAGGTTACGTATAGTGTATACTGTATAGGCCTATAATTATGTGGGAACCAAAGGATTATTAAGTAGTCTTTCAATGTTTCAGAACCATGCATTTAGTATTGAGCTCAATAAGAATCTTGCTAAAATAAACAAAGTCGCAGTTCAACTGTTATTTTTAGGCTACTTAAGCTTATGTGTGCTACTTTACATACGGTATTTGACTTGTAACCTGGTTCGGTATGTCACCCGGATTTGTCTTATTTTCAAATTAAACAAAAAGGGCCTATGCTATAATAATTATTATAATTTATAACTGACAGTAGTTAGTCAGCTGAGGTGCGTTATGAATCAGACTCGAACTGATTAAAATTAATAGTGATTGATTAGAATTTAGGCTTATCTAATGTCTACTGACTCTAGTCAATGAGCAGGTGCGCATTTAGCCAGGACTGTAGTAGCAATATTAGAAGCGAGTACACGCTACAGTTGTACGAAGCCCGAGGCCTTTCTGCAGATCATTTCCCGTATTATAAGCCTATAAGACAAATATTTGTGAGCTGAATAGTATAGGCCTACACTCCGCATACCCGCGCATAGGCCTACCCTCGACTTCAGTCCTGTCTTTAACACTCTAGTAATAGCAACCTACCCGGCCCAGGCATCCTTTGGGTTTACTATCAACAGGGCGAACATCAAAAGGGCGCAATTTAAAGGGCGCAATTAACCGGGCGAAAATCGATAGAGCGTATGGTCATTGGAGCACATGATCGAAAGGGCGAAAAGACAAATAGCATAGGCCTAAGAGAAATCAAAAGGGCGCAATCAAAGGGGCGAAAATGAATAGAACGAAAGTTCAATGAAGGACAATAATTGTGGCAGAAGTCAAAGACAACGAGCGCAAGTTTTAGCAGTCTAAAACGGAAGAGGTCATAAAGAGCGCGTTTAATTATAAAGGCGAAGACCAATCGAAATCGTGCAGGTTTGAAATTAATTAACGGAAGCAGCTTTGATGTGATGATAGGTTTTAGCCAACGGATTAGAAAACATTTAACAAATAACATTTCGTTCCTTCAATCATGTTTATTCCTTAATATTGTTCTATTTCTTATTAGGTACCGTAGCCTATAAGCTACCTACATGCGCCCTGTTGAGTTTCGCCTTTTTAAGCATACGCTCTAATGACCATTGGGGCGGTGCGGTGGCTGATTGGTAACACGCTGGCACGAAGAACAGAAGGAACCGGGATCTAATCCCGGTGGCCCCTTAAGGTTGACTCAGCCGCCACTCGCCAGATGGGAGTGTGAAAATGAGTAGCAGTGTCACTGCGCAGGTAACCTTGGGTTCGGCGGAAAGACCTGGCCACCTACCGCCGATGTATGGCAATTGCCACCTAAGGGCTGATGGCTTAACACCGGGGATCAGCACCGGGCCCAACGCTCGCAAGCGAGTATGGGCAAAACCTTTTTTTACCTAATGACCATGCATGCGCTCTGTTGATTTTCGCCCTGTCGACTGCGCCCTTTTGATTGCGCTCTTTTGGTTTTCGCCCTGTTGATGGTAAACCCAAAGGATGCCTGGGTCTGGCCTATAATTGTATGACATTTGCGTCACTTATTGCCAACAGATCACCTGTGGATGCTACACTTTGACCAGCGTGGCATGCGAATTCCTGTGTGGCTTCTAAATAATTCGGGAGAAAATGACGTGGAAACGACAATGTTCACGTACGACAAGATGGGACAGGAAATAACTCAACCGTTCGACACTCAACATGTGACGTGGCCAGGGGACGCCACCGAGGCTCCATTGGACGTACCCTTGTGTGGATGGGATGACGAAAAGTGTCCAGGAAACGAAAGTAAAAATGATTTCTAATTCAATCATACGCTACTCACATTGCTGTTATTTGGCCTTTTATTTCATTCCATTGCTTCATTGTTATTACTTTTGTTATTGTTATTATTCTCTGCCTTGAGGTATAGGCCTACATCGTTCTACAGGAATTTACAATTTGTTAAAGCGGCGTTGTTTTTATTATTATTATTATTATTATTATTATTATTATTATTATTATTATTGTTATGATTATTGTTGTTATTATTATTATTATTATTATTATTATTATTATTATTATTATTATTATTATTATTATTATTATTATCATTATTATCATTATTATTATTATTATTATTATTTATTTATTTATTTATTTTTAAATAAAATGCCCCGAGGTATTTAGGATCCCTCAGGGACTTAGGCTAAATATTAATTAAGAACAGAATTATTATTATTTTATTATTATTATTATTGTTATTAATTGAAGAGTGAATGTCTGGTGGGTCAGGCCTCGTCTTCAGGGTGTGAGGCAAAGTTGTTATTATTGTTATTATTTATTATTATTATTCATTATATTATTATTATTTTTTAATATATATTTTTTTATAGGTTCTCGTCTCCAACGTGCTCAAATGTGCCTCTAAATGCAACGACATTGAACAACCGCTGGAACAGGTGCATGGTTTCTCTAGGGTCACCCGTTGCCTCTGTCATGCGGCGGTCCAGCTCCTGAAGAAATTATAGGCCCGTCCACATTATTATTACTTATTATTATTATTATTACTTATTATTATTGTTACTTATTATTATTGTTATTGTTGTTGTCATTCCTTACTTCCATTTCTATTATGTTGCGGTTCCTGATAATTTTCAACACAGTCATGTTATTAGTCTTGGGCAGTTAAGAAAATGAAATTTAGCATGTTTTGTAAGCGGACAATAATTCTTGTCCACTTGAGTTCACCATGCTTTTAGGGCCTTTAAGGCTCTATCAAAACTAGTCAGGTGCATAACGCACACATGTACTATGCAGGCCACTATTCAGAATCAGTCTACGTACTGCATTGCTATCTGAGGTTGACCGTTTCTGGAAAGTGAGTTGTTCTTGCAGTGCGAGTTTTCATGCACCAGGAACAATCTTTGATATTCCCTATAATTTTATGACGCTACTCTACTCGTTTGAAATTTAATTCATCTACTGTATTTCATAAAGAATTTTTCGCTGAAATGCAGTGACGATGATTTTTGATTAATTAATTAATCAGCAAATAGATATGCCAGCATTATGTTTCACAAAAAAAACTCGGAGTGAAGAAAAACCGTGGCGCAATTATTGTTTCGCACTAGGTAATAAAAAATTAACCTTGACCTTCATGATATGCTGATGGTTCACAAATTTTCGGTTGTTCGACTTCGACGTGAACCTTTGAACTTTCGTCAATCAAGATTTTCAAAATTTGCAGTTTTATTTATATATTTGTATTAAAATTTTGTAAAATTTCTTGCACTTGCTAGGCCTATAGCGTCACTTTCAGGGTTGCTACTCAGAGTCGCTCCCTTCCACAGCGCGGAGACAAAGCATCGGAGTTTCACGCTGAGGCGCATGAGCAATTGCTAGTGAATGACTTGCCCAAGGTCCCTACGCGGCGGCTTGAGGTGGATTCGAACCTGGAACCCTTCGACTTCAAGGCAACGAACCAATCACTACACTACCGCCCTCCTTTTAACTTATGCATATAATGATTAGGCCTACGATTTCGGTGCATCAGTGGAACAGCTACAATTTAAAGATAGATTAACACCAATTTTGAATTATTAAAAATTGTAGAGTTGATTTTGATCTGGACATGTTCACTGCTTGGAGTACTGACAGTCGCCGGTGGTTTCGTCGCGTTCTATATTACATGGTAATTCTTCATCAGTAAATTCATATGTTAAATAAATTGTAAACTGTGAAGACATTGGGAAGTGGACCAGTTCTTTCGATAATATATGTTTCGGTTGCGCCTAATAATTATTGGCCTCGTGACAGCACTTTTTGAGGGTTGTCAATAAGTAATTGATTGCTTTTAGTTGTCTTACACCCTGAAACTCCTGAGTCGATTTTCATTTGGAATTATCAACGTCATATTCATTCATTCATTCATTCATTCATTCATTCATTCATTCATTCATTCATTCATTCATTCATTCATTCATTCACTCATTCATTCATCCATCCATCCATCCATTCTTCCATCCATCCATCCATCCATCCATCCATCCATTCATCCATCCATCCATCCATCCATCAATCCATCCATCTATCCATCCATCCATGCATGCCTCCATCCATCCATCCATCCGTCCATCCATTCACTCACTCATTCATCCATTTATTCATTCATTCATTCATTCATTCATTCATTCAGTCAGTCAGTCATCCATCCATCCATCCATCCATCCATCCATCCATTCATTCATCCATTCTTTCATTCATTCATCCATTCATTCATTCATTCATTCATTCATTCATTTGTATAGCGCCTCTTCAAGTCTACCCACAGGCGCACCAAACTCCAACGAATAACACTGTCCTAAGATAAAAGAGGACTGCAAGCGAAGGAGTTCCAGGAATGGCGCGGATCGCTAAGGGCAGGTCGAGGGTCCGACCACCGAGAAGGCACGGTTCTGCATATAATGGACGTAGGCCTATTCGAGCAAAATGGACCGAGAGCAGACTCTGTGCAGCCAAACGAAAGGAGCAAACGTGGCGAACACCACATAACTTTCGTAGGATTGTTTCAGCAAATGTGTTTTTGATTCATTTTGTACGTTTCCGTGAGTCTGGGTTTCAGGCGGATGAGGCTAACGGTGGAGCGAAGAACCCTGGCGGATTGGCGAGTCGAGTGGTCGCAAATCACCATCATAGGAGACAGCGTATGTCTAACAGTTATACATTCTCCTATATGACATGTCAATGTGATAACTTTTCATAGATGATGTCGGTCATTGTGGTTCATTCACATTATATTCACATACAAAAGAACATACTAGGGCTCCTGTTCGAATAAAAAAAATTAATCGAAATTAATCGCACGATTAAGTTTTTTAATCGCAAGTAACTGCAAATTGATCGCAAACCATTTCCTTTAATCTTAATATTTTTCAAAATGACATGAAGCACAAATGAATAAATGCTAAGGCCCTACTTTATATTATACAAAAAATTTAAAGAAACTTTGGCTTAGGTCCATTGAATTTCTGCATTTGTTTTTTTTAGCAGTTTTGTATAACAGAAAGACTCGAAACACTGTTGCAATCAGTCAACTGCTCAAAATCCGATAACTGGTTTAGTTTGAGTCATAATTATTTAACTTGATATGAAGTTTAATGTGAAAATCAGACATCTGATTTTCTGACTATCAAAATTAAATATTTATTCAGGAAATTGTTTAGGCAGTCCAGTTTGTTTAGGCCTACATTGGTCCATTCAAAGGATGCTCTTGTTAAATTAACAATAGCCCTATTGAATCTCATCAAGTTGGTCAGAATTTTTCACAAGAAGTTGCAGATCTTGCCAAACCTCGTCTCTTTTATCCTTCTGCGAGCATTGAAGATTATTACTTAAGACCTGGATCCATTGGTCTTGCCATCTCCTGAAGTTCAACCAATTGAATGTAGTCTGACGGGGGTGTTGAAACCCAGCTGTAGCATAACTGCCTTTGAGGGATCCTGTATACCTCGAGGCATAAAAACCAGAGAAATAATATAATAGTCTAATAATAATTTTAATAATCACATCAAATATAATAATTATCATTATAGTAAAAATAATAATAAAATAATATGAAATTTACTAATAATAATAATAATAATAATAATAATAATAATAATAATAATAATAATAATAATAATAATAATAATAATAATAATAATAATCTAGGTGCCGTTCCAGATGTTTTTATCTTAGCATTAGGGTGTAAGTCCCTGAGGGATCATAAGTACCTCGGGGCAAAAAAAAAAAAAAAAAAAATAATAATAATAATAATATAATGATAATGATAACAGTAACAATATTAGTATTAGTAGTTAGGCTTAAACAGTAAAAGTATAAACGTTTCACTCGATTTTCGTAATCCGAAGGGATCACCATGTTAACTATAAGGGACATACAATACTAGGGAATAATCGTTGGCCTCCATCGCTTTTCTTACTCAACTATAATTGTTGCCTCTTCCTTCCAACAGGTGGTAGGACGATATGCAACTAGCGAAGTGAAGCAAACAAGTTTAGAGGTAAGCTGCATTTGAATTATTCAACGAGTGACTAATATAAAAATCAGTCATTCGTTCTTCGATTCATATGCTATATTTAAGTAACTCAGTCAATCGCCCAGTCAGTCTGTCATTCGGTCACCAAGTCAGTCAGCCAGTCAGTCATTCGGTCGATCAGTCAGTCAGTCAGTCAGTCAGTCAGTCAGTCAGTCAGTCAGTCAGTCAGTCAGTCAGTCAGTCAGTCAGTCGGTCAGTCGGTCAGTCGGTCGGTCGGTCGGTCGGTCGGTCAGTCAGTCATTTAGTCTGTCAGTCATTTAGTCACTTAATTCTTGCATTTTGTTATGAGCGTCTCACAGGCTGGCAGTATATCAGAAGTTCGAAGTGTTCGCAGAAGCGTGAACAGCCGTTTGTACACTCTCGCCGGAGTCTTTAGGGTGAGACAGAACATGTCGTCATCTATCGTTTTACGTTTTGAAATAATTCGATCGATGCAGCAACATAATTTTATGGACTGACTCTGATAGCAGTCTAATTGTTTGTGTGTAGTCATTGTACAATTATGTATTGATGTGGGTTAATAAATAAATTTAAAACTTGAATCTGGAATAATGATAATGATGATGATGATTATACGAAAAAATCATTAGAATAATTAGATAGCTTACTTCGTCCAGAGACTTTCAATTTGCATACAGTGTTTTAACGCTGGTGATTTTAGAGGAACCTTTGCAGCCCCTGGGGGGACGAGCACCACGTACCGGTACTCTAAACTTGAACACATAATAAATAAATTTAAAACTTGAATCTGGAATAATGATGATGATGATGATGATACGAAAAAATCATTTAGGCTATTTATCCTTGACTAATTAGTTGACCATAATCACATTGATTTTTTTACGTTCGCCTATATCTCTCTAGTTGTCGGTTTGTCTGTTTTCAGTTAAGTTGTGAGTACGGTTGCCCCTTTAGCCAAAAGAAAATGTTTTCCTTGACTAATTAGTTGACCATAATCACATTGATTTTTTTACGTTCGCCTATCTCTCTAGTTGTCGGGCATTTTAGGCTGCTTCATTTTTGCAATGGATTCTTGGAAATAATTAAATTCGTGATGGACATTTTCGAACTTCAGCGTTGACTATTTTTCAGGGGAAAATGGTTGCACTAAGGAAGATCGACCGTGACTCTGTCGATATACTTCAACCCGCCATTTATAACGAAATGAAACACGTGCGTATTCAACGTTTGCATTTTACTGAACTTTCATTGGTTATAATCATTGACAATTCAACATCCTAAAACTTGAACCACACCAGAGTTTTGAAATAATTCCTATTTATCTTTAAATGACATTATTAGATTCAGCTGTAAACTTCTAAGGATTGAAAATATATTTCGCCTGATCTTTTTGAGTGATCACTTTGGATGGCCATCCGTGTCATATATAAAGTCACCGCGTGTGACCACAGTATAAATAACAAACAGTACGTCTACTCGCATATGCTGCCTGTTTCCATTTTCTTTGGTCATCCATTTTGAAAGACCTGACCCGGAACCGGAAATATACGGTTCTGAGCTGGCCTATACCATAGACATCTTACATTTACTAGTAATATATAATATATGATGTCTGTGGCCTACACGTTAAAATGTAATAATTATTGTTAATTAATTGTTAATTAGGCCAGTTAAAATACGGAAAATTTAGCATGAACCCAAGTAAAAATGCTAATGAATTCCAACACGTGGAAATATATTTAAATCGGTAATTATTGTGATGCAAATTATGATTATGTAGCCTAGCATAGCGTTTCGCTTAGTCATGGCCTATGCATTATGACCGTAGCCTTAAGTGCGGGGTAGTCATCGACCACACACTGCAGAGTTCTTGCATAAAATTTTATTTATTTTGGTCTCCAAGATCGATATTTCCATTGTTCAGATAATAAATATATTAATCGATATTTAAATTTTTAACGGTAATTTTACTGTGTTTCCAGCAGATAAATCGTATTTCCGCCCGTCCTTTGAAATGTAAACAGACTCGTTAGGCATGGCTGTTGGTCGTCTGCTCAAAACTAAATTCAAAAGTCAAGGGTTAAAACTTGCGCCCCAGACATCACAAACTAGTAAATAATTATTTATTAATTAATTGTTATTTATATGTGTTGTTGTGCAGCTGGTTATAATAAAAAAATATTTATTTACTTAAATACACGAAACCGGAAATTGAGTAACCATAGAATAGGCCAAGTAAATGCAAGTTGTCTAGGGGCAGAGAAAATGGCGCCCGGTGGGTGGGAACTAGCCTCGCTTTCAAAATCAGTTTCTCGTTCTGACTTAACCAGAGGTCGGAAGTCGACGTACTGTTTGTTATTTATACTGTGGTGTGACCTTCATACACAAATTGCAACTTTAGAAAACGTTCCCATTATTTGCTGAATTGCTGTGGCATGTTCTCTCAGCAAGTGACTGTGTTATCTTTATTTTTGACTCTCGAATAAGTTTGTTTATGAATGTGTATAAAACATATGCGTAGGAGAGATTTCAGCAGTGGAGTGGGGGGAGGGGGAATTTGACTTCTGCCCGAAAAACTAAAAACGGAATTATTGACTTATAGGAATAATATTACTTCTCTTCCAAAGCAGAGTTTCTGTTCCGACGTGAATTTAGAACTTTTCTCCGCGAATTCTGCTGCCTCTATCCACGATGGTTGTGAGCTATTATCTAATTCGAATCTGGCAAATTGGAACTGCGAGGTAATGTGGTGTGATAGTGAGCGTTGAACTTCAAGTATAGGCCTAGTTTGTTTAATAGTTTCCTCGTGGGTCGACTTGCACGAATAACAGACTCGCCAAAATTTTGAGGGCATTCGCCCCATGACCTCCGTCTCCTACATTTACGACATTAAAGATCTCTTATCTCTGCCTGTATCCAGGGTTTTTTAGGAAATTTTTAGAACTGCACAACGAGAAAAAAATTTGATTGTCGCAAGACGCCGGCGAAACACCCTGATGACCCTTTTTCCGTTTGTCTGAAATTTTGGCCCAAGTTTTCCCAGAATATAACCTAGGTTATCGCAATTAAGTCGCCGCATCTAAAAGCTGATGAACTTTTTAAAATTAAAGTCATCCACTTGAATTTTCTAAATTTCGTCTTTCTAACTATTTTTCACTGAACAGGTTTTTCGTTCCATGTTGTTCGTCCGTAGCTAACCGGCTGCGATTAACTTTTTCTAATGATTTTCACTGCACAGAACTGCTTTTACAATCTGCACAAATTCATCTACAACTACACATTTTTTTATAGAACTGGTCTGAACTGCACGTTAGAAAAGTCCTGCCTGTATCACCTTCTATATAGCCTAATATCAGAGCACAAGATGAGATCATGAAACCATCGTCACGTGTGATGTGTGAACAGTAGATGTCGTAATCTTGATTTTTGCTTTGTCATCTATGAAACAGTTGTTCTACATCAGTCACGAAAACGTTAATCCCTTCATCGGAGTCTGTTCAGAGTCGCCGAATGTCTGCGTGCTTATGCTGTACGCCGACAGAGGGAGTCTACAGGATGTACTCGCTGAACCCAAGTATGACATCAACTGGGAGTTCCGAGCCTGTTTTGCCACGGATATCGCTATGGTACACTGTCTAGACATGAATCTATTCGTAATCATATTCGTTGGCTCCACATTTTAAAACGCCACTCTAGTCTATAGCTAAGTCAAGAGCATCAGTAACTGTTCATTCGTCTCGAAGTTCGGTGAAGGCTGCAGAGTCCGGCAGCCAAGGAGACCAGAAAGGGACAAAAGACATACAACCACATCCCGTTTCAACATTAAGCCTACAGGAAAATACACAAGTTATTGCAATATGCATAAACGTGTCTTGAAGCCATTTCGTTGCTATCATTCCATAACCGATTGTTTACCTATTACGATTACGACGCATTAGAAGTCAATATTCATTTAAGACTTAAGACATGGCATTAAACAACGTTTTCTATTAGCAGTATCGTCAAACAACGGTCAACTCCGGCCACCTGAGAGGAGCACGTTAAACTTAGAGACACGCAGAAACATTAACCGTTGAAAACAGATTTGTTCAATTCACCTGAGCAGGATCGACTGTGAGTAGGGATCTTGAAGCGGCGCTATATAAACTCTGATTGATTGAGGCGAATCATTGTTTCAATGCTAACAAAATATGGTCGGTGTAAATTGTCACGACTCAGGGCATGGAGTACTTGCACCAAAGTGCGGTTGGTCCGCACGGGCATCTCAGGAGCACCAACTGCGTCGTCGATCGCAAGTGGGGGTGTCGGATCACGGACTACGGATTGCAGCAGTTCAAGCGATCGAAGAGTCAGACCAGCAACTTTAGATGGAACTCTGGTAGGTCTGAGAAGCTACATACAATCGTGGATCCATCCAAACACCTCCCATCTATCCGTAATCGTTATCGCCAAATTTCTAAAGCGCCACTCGGAAGCCAAGCGCAAGGAACTGTGTCTAGTCAAAAGTGTCGTCCAAGAAAGTTGTCCGAAGGATGTCGCAGTCCGGTTACCAAAGGGATCAGACGTGGCGGAGCAGCAGTTAGCATGGGTTGGGTGACGACCGTGGCGTTTAGGTAGAGAATTGGAAGATCAGGCGAGTCGTGGTAGATAAGGTTAGTCGGGCGAGTCCCTCCATCCATCCATTCATCCACCAATCCATTCACCAATACATAATATTTATGCAATGCGCTGACTCCCCAAAAGATTTATTCTGGAATGGTTCTGCTCGGATCGTTTAGATCTGCTGTGGACTGCGCCTGAAATCCTAACGAAACCAGAGACCGACCGAGACCGAATCTACGGAACAAAGGAAGGCGACGTCTATTCTTTTGGAATCATAGTCTCTGAAATAATAACAAAGGAAATGCCATACCACTTACAACTCGATTCCATCTCACCAGAAGGTGAGTGAGCCGTTAACTAAACGCAGCGCTTTTTTTTATTACAGCGTTTAACCGTCAGATGCATAAAACTTGCACACAATAGTAATTTAATTTTTGTCAACAAACCTTTTTATGTGCTTTCTTTCTGAGATCGAAACTTGCGTAAGCTACTTGCTCATGAATCAGAATTCGGATCTTTTGTTTTCATTTCTAAAGACGCTTTCCTTAGGCCAAGTTAGTTAGTTTAAGCATTTTCTGCGGTTATTTGTCGCTATTTAATAGGTGGGCATCGGCCTATCTGGGCATGCAAAATTGAGCCGCATAAGGTTTTATCTTCCAAGCTGATAATTTCATACCCACTATGTTTACTATAATGTTTATTCTTGTCACACAAGCAACTAGCCTGTGTTTTAGTAAAGAATTACGGACAAATGAAGACGGTATGGCAGATACAGACAGCAGGGTAGGCCTATATGGACAAAGAGACACGCGTGCATACTGACAGACACAGACCGACAGGAAGACTCACAGGCAGGCAGACAGACAGACAGACAGACACACAAACACACAGACAGTGCATGTGATTTTCGTCAATGTTCTTAACTTCTTACTAGTTAAAGTAATGTTTTCCCTAGATGTCGTTTTGCGCTTGACAAGTGACCCAGAATTTCGACCAGATCTCCATACACATCAGGGACCGAAAGGTTGGAACAGTCTGACGAAGAACTGCTGGCACAGCAAACCGGAAGCGAGACCGCCCTTCAGAAAGATTGTGCAGAAACTGAGGTCGATCCACGGAAGAAAGTAAGTCTTTCTGTAGACAGTGCCGGTGTGGCATGAAATCCTGTCCGGCATGAAATTGTGTCCGGCTCCGCCCATTTCCGTTGTCAAGACAGTATTTCATACGGCATACGCATGAGATTTTGTCCGGCGTGAAATCTTGTCCGGCATGAAATAGACACGACTCCGCCTACTTTCTTTGTCGAAACAGTATTTCCTACTATTATTATATAAATTATCTGTAGAACACGACTTTGTCTATTGGGTGCTGCAAGTTGGGAGAATTCTGAGAACACATTTTTCATTATCTTCACTTAAGCTATCGATCAGTTGAATTAACAATGAGGCAAACGATATTGACCTTTGTCATCACACAGTGACGTCAACCTACAATTATTACTACTTCTACTGCCAAGCTTTTTTGTGGGGCGTGGTGTTGTAGTGGGTATGTTCGTTGCCTTGCAGCCAGAGGGCTGCAGGTTCGAATTCACCTCAAGTCGCCGCGTAGGGACCTTGGGCAAGTCCTTCAAGCAATTGCTCAGCGCTTCGGCGTGAAACTCCGATTCAGTGTCCGCGCTGTAGTCGGGACCGCTGTGAGTAGTAATCTTGAATGAACGCTATAACAAGTGCACATGCTTACATACATTTGGTGGAGAGATTTCTTTCAGCTGTGCAATTAGCCTACTTGCTCTGTGATGTCTTGTTCGCATATAAGTGGCATATTGCAAATACAACCAATACACATGAATTGTTTCACATGATTAGCTGTTAACTATAGAACACGTTTATATATGCGACTTTCAATCAACACGTCACCAAACAACGCGAGCAATGGATGAAGGGCGGGTCTAATGCGGTCACAGGGGTAGGTCAAGCGGGTGAGCTAGAACCCGTCTTTTACTCACTACTAAGATGAGGCAACTGAAGTAATGTCCTGATTTCCAGAATACCTAATCTGATGGAGCGGACGCAGCACATGATGGAGAATGCGCTCCAGCGAAAAGCATTGGAAATCGCGGCCGAGAGGAGGAGAACCGACATGGTCCTCTACAGTCTGCTTCCACAGTAGGCAACTTCTTGTCGCATTGCTTTTCCACTGCGTAGTATTCATTCATTCATTCATTCATTCATTCATTCATTCATTCATTCATTCATTCATTCATTCATTCATTCATTCAAGTATTTATATAACACCTTTTCAATTAAACTGCTAAAAGGTGCCGCCGACGCTAGAGTGACCAAAAGAACAGTTTCCAAGAGCTGATGAAATGTGTCAGAGAGAGAGACACAGGGAACAGGAGCAGCTCAATACAGAGGCTATTCCATCTACCGGTCCAGCCACAGAATACGACAGAGTAAGAATATGATGTGTTACTATGTAATGTAACACAACGTGATGCTTCGTAGACTGCTGAAGGCATTGGTGTGGCCAGTGGCGACATACTGGTGTGAGGCATGGACATTAAAGAAAGAAGAGGAAAGACGTAAACAAGGATTCGAGAACAAATTTCTTAGAAATATATTAAAAGAATCCCATGGACAAAAAAGTTGACCAACGAACAGGTGTACTCCATAGCAGGAACAAGGCAAGAACTGTTGACCCACGTAAAAACAAGAAATTTGCGATACTTCGGACACGTCATGAGACAGCAGAAGGATAGCGTAGAAAGCAACCTGATAACGAGAGTGATGTAGGGAGAAAGAGAAAGACCTAGAACGGCATGTATAGACAACATCTTGAAATGGACTGGACTTTAGGGGAGGAGACTAATGAACATGGCAGGAGATAGGCAACTGTGGAAAATGCTCATCCATTCGTGCAGCCAACCGTCACACAGCGACGATGGCGGAATGACATGACATGATGCTTTGTAATGCGCTCTGTGATGATATAACAGGATGCAATGCGATATAACGTGATCTGGTCAACTCTAATAATTATAAGCTTACATCTCCAATTTCTTATCTGCGCAGAGAAGTTGTCAGGGAGACGAGTTCATTCATTCATTCATTCATTCATTCATTCATTCATTCATTCATTCATTCATTCATTCATTCATTCATTCATTCATTCATTCATCCGGACATTTATAAATTTATTTATGAGTTAATAGTAATTTCAAAAGAAGACTAGATTAGGTCAATGGGACAACAGTGGTGACACTTCTGCAGCGCTATGCAGGTAGCGGAGGATGAGAGACAGCAAGGATACCAAAATACCATTATTTTTGCAGCTGAGCGAAAGGACCTTTGACCAGGAAGTGAGTAAGTAAGCAGGCCTAAGTAAGAATAATCTTTATTAGCCTTCCAGCAATCGCACAATAGTTTACAGAAGAAATCAACAAGAGAAGTATTTATGCAGTGTAGGCCTATTACAACATTCGCATAATAATTAATAACGTAAATAAACCTTTTTTGGGCACATACATCGACACTATAGGTAGGGTTAGATCGCATGGCCTGGGTCGAGTATTGTACGGAGTGACAAGCCAGGAGTGGATCAGTGGCGGCGCCAGGATTTTCGTTTTGGGGGGGCTAGATTTTCAGAAAAAATTTCCGTTCTCAGCCTGAAAAATTTCTGACGACCTTTTTTTTTTTTTTTTTTTTTTTTTTAGTTATCGACCAAAATCCGGAGAAAAATTTCCATTTCAGCCGCCAAAAAAGCTGATGACTTTTTTTTTTTTTTTTTTTTTTTTTTTAGTCATCGACCAAAATCCGGAGAAAAATTTCCATTTCAGCCGCCAAAAAAGCTGATGACCTTTTTTTTTTTTTTTTTTTTTAGTCATCGACCAAATTCTTCAGAAAAATGGTCCTTTTCCGTGACCACCGAGCTGTCTGGGGCAAACTTCGTGCGTACCTTGCGCTTATTTTTGGGGGGGCTAAAGGGGGTAAATTGTCCAAATATTTTATTTTTACATGGGGAAAAAAATGGATGACCTTTTTTAGGGGGGGCTTAGCCCCCCCAGCCCTCCCCTAGCGCCGCTACTGGAGTGGATACATACAAGTCATAACCATAGGCGCAACCACCCTATGGGACCCACGGGACGCGTCCCCCCAACTTTTGGGTGGTCCCCTAATTTTATTATTATGGTCCCCAACTTTTAGGACGTGATTCATTTGGTCCCCCCAACTTTTAGGACGTTATTGCACCTATGGTCATAACAGTAGGCTAAAAAAAAACAGCAACAGAAAATTTGTTCGTATATTCACTTATGTTCATTTGCATCTGTAAATTTATATAGCGCTTCATGTTAATGCTGTGCACTAAATCTGACTCGTTTGAGTTGTGAAGGAATTGGATTTTCGTCCTCTAGTTATGGTGGAAATGGTTTCTATGTGCTGTGCAGAACTTTTTGCGACATCGTCAAATAATAAATTATGTTGTATTGTTTATTTTGCATAAAGGCTTCTGTGATTGATTTTCGCGTTTAGGAGCCAAGCAGATAAATACTTCGACGGACGAGATATTGTTCCTAAAACATTTGATGCCGTCACTGTCTGTTTCTGCGACACGAGTCACGTTTTTGCGACTACCAAGACGCTGTCAGCTATCCAGGTAAGCAATGTCAGTTACTTAAACCTTTAATACCGACCACAGTGTAGTTAAATGGCATGGCAGCAAGAGCCTTTCAGAAGCGCTCCCATTGCGTGCAACCCGGAGAGCAAAGGCAGGTTTTGAGACGAGAGAAAGATGACGAAAGACTACCAGAGAGGATGGCACAGGGAACTAATGGGTGGTAGGGGAGGGGTGGTAGTCCATTCCATAGGAAGGGGCCAATATAAGCAAATGATCTGAATCGAGTCATTTTAACATGGCTAGTAATATATTAATATGACACCAATGATGATATTAATATAACGGTAATGATTATGTTAATATAGCAATAAGGATTATGTTAATATTACGACAATGATGATGCTATTATAACGATAATGATTATGTTAATATAACGATAATGATGATGCTAATATAACGATAATGATTATGTTAATATAACCACAATGATGATGTTAATATAACGATAATGATGAATGTTAATATAACGATAATGATTATGTTAATATAACGATAATGATGATGCTAATATAACGATAATGATTATGTTAATATAACCACAATGATGCTGTTAATATAACGATAATGATGAATGTTAATATAACGACAATGATGATGTTGCTATAACGATAATGTTTATGTTAATATAACGATAATGATTATGCTAATATAACGATAATGATTATGCTAATATAACGACAATGATGATGTTGCTATAACGATAAAGATGATGTTGCTATAACGATAATGATGAATGTTAATATAACGATAATGATGAATGTTAATATAGCGATAATGATGATGTTGCTATAACGATAATGATTATGTTAATATAACGACAACGATGCTGTAATATTGCGTTGTAGGTTACACATATTTTGATGGAGATGTTTGAGCTATATGATGACGTCATAAGAAAATATAAAGCTGTGGAAGTAAGGATTACTAATCCGCAGTTAGTACGAAAGTAACATGGGATGGGATTCATAAAGGCAGCTCTGTTATGCAAGTATTCACCTTGCTTAGATCCAGAGACAGGAACAGAAACACATTCAGGATTCATATATATAATATGCATATACATGTGTGTGTATATATATATAGAGCAAGAGGGATGGAGGGAGTGAGAGAGTGAGGGCGAGAGGGAGGGAGGAAGAGACGGAGAGTCGGAGGAAGGGAGAAAAAAGTGGAGGAGAGAGGGAGGAGGGACGGAGGGAGGGATTGAGTGTGGGAGGGACCGAGAGAAAGAGAGTGAGGAAGGGAGAAGGAGGGAGGGACGGGCGGAGGGACGGAGAGAAGAAAGAAGAGAGAGACTTTGATAGCACGCCGTCCGTTATTCCTTGATTCCGTCGTCTCACTTTTTAATAAAATAAATTATAGAAATACTGACGAGCAATGCAATCGTCGTCATATGGATAAGATCGCTGCTTTGGTTTGGTGATATCAGCTGGGTGTCCCCTAAACTAACTGCGAGAACTTTTGCTGCTCCTCGGCAATCCAAGGTCACCGCTTTCCAGACCAAGGAGTGCCTCTTAGTTCCATTTGCACGAGCTCCAACGATGAAGAATCGAACCTTTTCCGTTGCGGGCCATGTGGCGATTCTAGGACGATTGATCACCGGACGGTTGATCACCGGACGGTTGATCACCGGACGATTGATCACTGCGGACGTTTGATCATCGACCTATTGATCACCGGACGATTGATCACCGGACGATTGATCACCACCGGTCTAGTGGTCACCACAATTTATTAACTGAGGATGAAAGAAAAATGTCGTAATTACCGCTAGTAAAGATAAACATCGTCAGCTTCTGTTAATTCTTAAATATAGGCTACACACAGCAAATAGCACATCAGAATAAGCACACATCTGTTTATCTGATTATTAACCGGTTTAAAAACGTTTGCCGTTTCAACATATTTTCACATTTCACTTCTTATAATTCATTACAAATTAAATACATTATGTGGTAGATTGAGTCTGTTTCATACAATTGTTTATCTTTACTAGCGGTAATTACGACTTTTATCTTTCGTTCTCAGTTAATAGATTCCTATGACCACTAGACCGGTGGTGATCAATCGTCCGGTGATCAATCGTCCGGTGATCAATCGGTCGATGATCAAACGTCCGCAGTGATCAATCGTCCGGTGATCAACCGTCCGGTGATCAATCGTCCGCGCACCCTCACTTTACAGTCCCAAGGCACCCCGTAAAAATAGCGCTGGGCAAAAGAACGGGGCCGAAAGAGCGAAAATAAAAGAGCTCCCGACAAAAGAGCGCCGACAAAAGAGCGCCGGACAAAAAGCGCTTTCGCATTAAAATTTAATGTGTAAGCGCTTTTTGTCGGGCGCTCTTTTATCGAGAGCTTAAAATCGTAGTTGAGGTTATTAATCTTCGTTTAATTGGACAAATCAGGGTGACACACCGCACCCAGTTACATGTCAATACACTTTAAAAGTAAACAACAAAATAATGTGATGATAACAATGTCATTAATGGGTGTCAAAGAGAACCCTCGGAATAAAGTTTCTAACATCTTTAACTGGCAGAACAAAAGGATGTGGTCTAGGTCGCAAGTTATATGTGATTTTAGCAAGAGGTGGAAAAAGGTTCCTCAGGACATGATTGACATTTAGCATTATATTGCGAAGCAGCCCAGCATCAGCTCCAGCAACTAATTTCTCAATGTTCGGGAACATCGTGGAAAGGAATCCCAGTCGTCGCATCCGGTTGAACATTCGTTCTAGTTTAGTTCTGTCGTTGCTAATGGTGAACCCCCACCAGGCTGGGGCAGCATAGAGGATCCTCGCGACAGAAGTGGCTCGAGCTACTTCGTGGAGAGCGTCAGAGGGCAGTCCATGGGCTCTAAGCATTCTCAGTGCATAGAGTGATCTAGAACATCCCCTCAGCAGCTCAGAAACATGTTCTGTAGCTCGAAGATTGTCTTGGATGGTAACGCCCAGGATTCGTATTGATGTCACCCTGTCAACGTTGTTGATCCTGTCAGGTGGCGACTTAATTTTTCGTCTACTTATCAGCATTTCTCGCGACTTTCCTGAATTAAGACGCAAGTTATTCTGTGCTGCCCAAAGTTCAACATGATTCAGTTCTTCTTGTATGGTATTTCTCATTCTTTCGCCTACGAGTAGGTATGTATCATCAGCGTATTTTAACATCCTATTCTCTGGATGACGTGGATGGAGATCAGATGCCCCAACAAGGTAAGAGGATGGGCCAACACCTGAGCCCTGCACCACACTAGGTTGGTAAATCGTTTCTATGTAGTTTAGACTGGCAATTATTTTAGCAATATTTGCAATCTAACTTAAGCTATATTTAGGCGAAAAATTATTTTCCTTTATCCAACGTCTATTTAAGCAAAGAATTATTGGCATCTTTCCAACTTCTATATAAGCAAGTAATGATTTTCATATTTTATCCAACTTCTATTTGGGTGACGACTTATTTTTTCAGTCCAACCTCCCCTTCCATTTACACAGAGAATAACTTTCATCAAACAAAGTTCTGTTTGAGCAATGAATCGTTTTCGTCTATCCAAATTCTATATAAGTAAATTCTCATCAATCTAACTTCAATTTTTAAAATTGTTTTCATCTATCCATAGGCTATTCTAATTAAGTAAAGAATAATTTTATTCTATTCAATATAAACCACAAACATGCGCTTTATATCATTCATATAATTTTTCATCCGCAATCACGTAGCCTATTTTTTTTATTATGGAACAAATTTGCCAACCTAAATTATGGTTTTCCCTTTCCCTGTTTAGCTTATTAAACGTTTTTTGACATCATTAGACGTATTCTATTATTAGAAACAATCTTTACCATAACACAATGCGTTTCATGTAAGAAAATTTTCAACTGTCGTTCGATCAAAATTTGAGCGAACATTTAATGTGTCGGCGCTCTTTTGTCAACGCTCTCTTGTCGACGCTCTTTTGTCGGGCGCTTTTTTGATTGACAGCGGGATACACATGTGCAAAACGGTTTTTTTTATTCTACGACTATTTTCATTGGTTCTGTATTGTGGTAGACATGCAATAAACACTGTCTAATTTCTTTGACTACGGGTCCCGTTCTAGTAGCCTACTGTGAAATCGCAAAACGTTCATCCAGCTTCCTTTAGAAACGAGCATGTTAAGATATTTTAGCAGCCAACGCCACGGTTTCACCTTGTATTGCATTCTCAGATCAGTGATCGTGGGAGCAAGAACTCGATTATTCTGGGCAGTGGACTACCGGAAAACAACGCGCAACACGCCCTAGACATCTGTGATATGTGTCTCGAAATGATGAGCGTGGCGTCGACATTCAAGACACCTCTAGTACCAGAGCTCAGTCTTCACCTCAAAATCTCCATTCATTCAGGTATATAGGCCTACGCTACTACGGATTGCCGAATGTAGGTCTACATTGATTTCGAAAAGTCATTCAGTTTGATCTACTTAATTGAAGGCATAATCTTAGCATGCGGTTCGCATCTTGTCAACACATCATTTTTATGTTATTCGTGTTCTACTCGTCGTGTTTAGGTAGGCGAAGAAAGACTTTTCGGTTGGTAGGCTACACCATTTACACTTTGTGTCTAGCGATCTCGGTTTTGAGTCTAATGATCGAAATTCGTGTAACCACCGTTGTCAATTATTAGTTCACACATAGAGGCAGGTGTTCACGCCTTGCACCTTAGGAGTGAGAGTTGTTTGCATGGAATAGCGATTGAAATAAATAAATGACAGTGAAGCAAATAAAATAGTCGCTGGCTAAGCAGTTCTGCAAAAGTTGCCTATTTGATGTGAATTTCCGCCTATGGATAAGTGAGTCTATCATGGTGACTGCCCTCTTAATTTACAGTGTTAGTTTGCTATTTAAAAAAAATTATAGGCCTAATTCAATTTATGTTACGCTATAGCACACTGTGTTTTTCGATCGTCTGTAGGGCCAGCGGTTGCAGCGGTGATCTGGCGGACATTTCCAAGGTACTGCGTTAGTGGTGAGGCTGTTGATACGGTCAGGGCTATGCAAAGCACAAGTAAAGGTGATGCAAATACAAATCGAGTGAACTTTTCATCACGATACAAAAGTCGTTATTCAATTTATGTTACGCTATAGAATGTTAACTTATTTCATGCATCGAAAGTGTGTGTGTGTGTGTGTGTGTGTGTGTGTGTGTGTGTGTGTGTGTGTGTGTGTGTGTGAACAACTCACTGAACAGAGCTGGTGAGTTCATATCAATTCGCTAATATATACCGTAGCGCTTTATGCACTGACTCGATACTAAGTCCTAAGTCCTATAAGTTATTATTGTTCTTGGTGTAGGCCTACGTCTTGTCTTTGGTCGGTATTCTTTCACATTTGTTGGTCCTTCATCTGGAACTCTCCGCCTCATCATGTACATAACTCTCTTAGCGCGCAAGACTGTTTTTCGATCTAGGCTGATAACTTTCCTTTTCCAGTCTACTTATGGTTCTTAATAGTCTGCCGAACAATGTGCACTTCACTTCAGAACTTTGTAAGGATGACTTGTAAAATTTCTATTGTATTGTATTCTACTGGTATTGTAAATGTTAAGTTAACTGAGCTTTGTTTTAGCAATGCGGATACGAATCAGCGAGGCTGCGTATGGTCACATTGTTCAATCCGGCAGCTTTACAGTGGAACACGGAGAAAAAATTACCAATAAGGTAAACCGGTGAAGCGATAACTTCTACATTGTAGGAAGGTACGCAAAATGCTTTGAGTGAGCGCATGTGTGAATCTTCCCAAAATAATGTAATGTAAGTCTTCGAGAATTTCTCAGCGCCCACAAAAGCCACGTCAGGGAGACCAGCCTATTCACCGGCGCTATATCAAATCAAGTCCGTAATAGCCAGAGCTGCCGTTTTCGTTCCGGTGCCAGGTCAAAATCCGGGGAGGTCAAACGCATTGCACAGCTGGCGGCGATATTATATTGTTTCAGATAAACAATTTATTGTTCGCAAATCTTCGGGCAAGAACAATTTGCACAGTATGTGCAGGCAGTGACGAATGAAAAACCTAGTGGAGCAATGCTCCGCAAACGTGGTCGTCTGTAATCATACAATCACAATAGATACTGACTTCCTGCTTAAGAGCTAACTCCGAGAGTGGCTACTATAGTTATTTATTATTAAATAAATTTAAATTTGTAACGCGCGCAATGTCACACCGAAATGTGAATCTGAGGCGCGGATAGTCAGCCGCCAGAGGAAGATGCAATTAAAGATCCATATGCTTGAAAGCCAAGGAGAAATAGTAAGTTTTTAGCCGCTTTTTGAAGGAAGGAAGTGAAATTGAGCTTCGAAGAGAGAGAGCGGAAGCCGATTCCATTCCCTGGGTGCAGAGGCATGGAATGCACGCAAGCCCATAACTGTTTTGCATCGAGGTTCAGATAAAAGACTTGTGCCCGATGAACGCAAGCAACGAGGAGGAATGTAAGGAGTTAGTAGTGACTGAAGGTAGGAAGGTGCATTGGTGCTGAGAGATTTGTAGGTCAGACATGCCAATTTGAATTTTATCCTGTACTGAACAGGAAGCCAATGCAATTGATGGAGTAGGACTGAGGAACTAGTTTGTATTGGGACGCGCAGCACAACACGCGCTAATGAGTTTTGGATGTGTTGTAGCCTTCTGAGCTCAGTTAGTTAGGCCTACTGTGCTATATATTCCATACTATCGTTAGCATACTAGATATGCTATATAAACCTATAATGTATATAGGCCTATATATACTATGCTATACTATGCTCTACTATACTGTACTATGCTATACTATGCTATACTGTACTTTACAATACCATACTACTAACAACTTAGGGGCCGTCCATAAATTACGTCACGCTCCAGGGGGAGGGGGTGTAAGAAAGTGTGACAGTTTGTGACAGAGGGAGGGGTCAGGCCATGTGTGACGTCACACATTTGTTTTTTAAATTCTTGTTTAGTTTTTTGTTCTTAGTACCTAAAATCCGACCCGGCCCGGCCAGGCGTGTCTAAAACCCGGCCTGGCGGGATAAAACCTGATTTCCCGTCACTATCAAAACGTTTAGGGACACACGTCACTATCAGAGGGATTAGGGATAGTATCCTAGGGTTTAGAGGGTTAGGTAAATGGTTATGTTTTTAAATTTTTTGTTCGAAAGTGTGACGTACTTTAGGGGGGGGGGTAGGTCCGAGATTTGTGACAGTTTGTGACAGGGGGGGTCAAAAATGGTCAAAAATAGCGTGACGTACTTTATGGACGGCCCCTTATCAATTCAACATTTGGGTATTTTAAATTTTAAAGATTTATAAATATTAATCAGATTTACTAAATTTTCATTATGATAATATACGATTTTGGAATTAAGATAATGTGTTCCCTGAACTGGTGACTTCCTTATTTGTTATTTTCAATTTTTATTTTTTATTTTTCATGGTTTCCTTACGAATACCATTGTCTTCTATACGTGAACACTATGCCTAGATCTATAAGTGATTAAATTATGTAGGCCTAGTATAAGATGAACTGAAAAGAATGATTGTGTAACGAATAGGCCAATCTTTCATTTTCAATAGGTGACCCTGTTAGCGGAACCTTCCGAACTTTTGGGTTTCCACATTGTAACTGAATACACATTGATTGCCTTTCTAATTATGCTTGAGCTGTTTTGGCGAACAATAAAACTTGTGTTCATTCATTCATTCATTCATTCATTCATTCATTCATTCATTCATTCATTCATTCATTCATTCGATCGTTCGTTCGTTCATTCATTCATTCATTCGTTCGTCCGTTCATTCATTCATTCATTCATTCGTTCGTTCATTCATTCTTTATTTCCTTCTTTCTTTTTTCGTCTTTTTTCTTTCTTTCTTTCATTCATTTCCTTTGAATGATTTATTTTTGTTTATTACCATGCAGGTCTATGCACGCCATAATGCGTGAAATAAAGAATATTCCTAGTTTGTCTTCTCAATATCCAGAAAATTTTCACTTTGTAACCTTTCAAAGAGGAATGTCTGTAAGTCTGTAAGTGTGGGAAGCAACATTTCATAAATTATTATAGCCTATTGCGTCATTGGTCTTGGGAGGAACGACCTCGGAAATACAGACACTCATTATGTGACCCATAGCCTACAGGTGAGCTATTAGCGCTTTGTTTCTAGGTTAAAGCGTTGCGTATAATTATAGTATACGGGTTCATTCATAGTTGATGTTCGTGCTGAATTTATCCAGGATGAAACTCCGATCCGAACATACTGGTTGACTGGAAAGAAAGGATATCTGAAGCCGCTTCCGCGTGCAATGAAACGCAGATCGTCTCTTACGCCGGAAAAGGAAATGCGGAATCGAATATAAACCTGTTTCAATGCTGACCTACGTTAGCACATCGCCGTCTTTATAGCTTTCTTGCCACACTATAGGTCGCGATCGCTTGTTGCATCTTTTCATGGTGTAGGTCACTGGAAACAATGTCCATAAACATTCTGCCAATCAGATGTTAGAGTAACCGATGCAGTTTGTCCGCGTCGGGCAACCCATGCGCTTTCGTTGCGAAAAACGAGCGCACGATTATTGTTGTTGCAACAGTTAGGACTGCGTAGTTGTAGTCAGAAAGTGAAAAATCAGTGATCACTGAACCGACGGTTTCAAAACCAACAGTACTGTTGAATGTTGATATTGACGAGGGTCAGTTTTCTTCACCTTTACAGAATGGTTTAGCCTGTGTTGTCTGTTCATAATAGGTGTAGGCCTACATTCAATTCAATTCAAACTTATTTATTCAAAGAGATCAAGAGCAAAGTACAAAAACAGCAAAATGTAAGAAAAATAACAGTATACGTTGAGAATAAAAAGCTATGTTCAGTGGCGGTGACAGAGGGGCTATGGGGGATAAGCCCCCTAAACAAGGACATCCGGGGGCTAAGCACCCTAGAAAAATGGCCTTCCGGTTTATTTTTACATGTAGCAGACCCAGGAAGCGATGGATGGATGTGGCAGAAGAGTAAGCTTACTGCCTGAGGATGGGACTTTCCTGTGGCGCTTTAGAAATTAGGAGATTACGATTAAGATTACGACTATTACGATTACGACTAACCGGGGGAGAGGCGGCGCGGAGAGCACAGTACAGGGACGACTGGAGGCTGTCAATAAAGGAGCGGATGATGCGGGCGGAAGCTTCGCCAGGGCCGTAAGTCAAGTCAAAACTGAAGTTTTGGCGGATGAAAATTTCCATGATGCTGGAGATTTTGGCCGAAGGTCGTCAGAAATTTTGACGGACGAAAATGAAATTTTCTCCGCAAGGATTCAGCCCCCAAACTTAAACCCTGGCGCCGCAACTGGCTATGTTAACTCGCAAGTACAATGTAAGTTAGGAGGAGAAAGAGGGTCAACCCACCCAGAAGGGGAGCGATCCCGCTAAACCTAGGCAACCGTAGGCCCCATTACAGGCATGTCGGATCGCTCTGCAGGTCTTGCTTCTACCAACTGCGCCAGATCAGAGTCATTCGGCGCAATCTATCACATGAAGCCGCTGCCACTCTTGTCCACTCGTTTGTGCTGAACTGACTGGATTTCTGCAATGCCGTCCTTGCTGGTCTCCCAAACTGCCGGATACGCCAGCTTCAGTCTGTCCTCAACTGCGCCGCCCGAGTCGTCGCTGACTTGCCCAAATTCTCGCATATATCAGCATATATGCGTGACACGCTGCACTGGCTTCCGGTCGTGGACAGAACGATATTCAAGATCATCGTTATGGGACGAGCGTCAGTGGTTGGCCTGGCGCCAGAATACATTAGGGAACTTTGTATTCCCGTCTCCAGCCAACCAGGTCGTCGGTCTCTGCGCTCTGCGACTCGTGGGGACTTGATAGTCACACGCTCCCGTACAGTGATGCGGACACGCCGCGCCTTCTCTTGTATTGGACCTTCATTCTGGAACAGTCTTCCATTGGCAATTCGTGATGCTGCGTTGCGTGTTTCTCATGAAACATTCTCAAAGTTAATTAAGTCGCACTTGTTCAGAACTGCCCGGTTGCTGCGTTAAGCGCCTTCGTGAGGTTATTGTAAGGCGCTATATAAATGTTCATATACATACATACATACATACATTTTGCAAGCAAATGGTAGAGAATGTAGTTGTTTTAGGCAATAGAGATAGAGATAAACAATAGTAAGAGCCTAATAACTAACTAATTTCTGTATCCGCCTCAGGGTCGGATACAGAAATTTTCTAAAAGGGTAGGGGGCAAAATTTGCGGTCTTGGGACTGAGGAAAATTTCGTCTCTTGGTCACCGAAAAATCTGACTGATGATCTTTTTTTAGTCATTTGTCGAATTCCCAAGAAAAGATACATCTTATCCGCAAACATAGTTGGTGGCCTTTTTTACAAGTCTTTTAGTCATTTAGTCGAAATCTCGGGCAAAACGATGCCATTTCCAAAAAACTCGTTCCATTTCCCCCGCAAAAATAACTGATGACCTTTTAAAAGTCGTACAGTGTTCTTAAACCCCTTTATGGACCTCCTGGGGCGTGGGGAGGGTCTACGAAACTACTTTATGAATCCTAACCTTTACCCCAAGAGGCTTCAGCATAAACCACGTGATCCCACCGGCCTGGTTTAACCGCCATCTTATCGACTTCCGACAGGCTGTCTCCCTGCTGCTTCACAAAGTTAAAATAAGTAGGCTAAGTAAAAGATAAATTCAATGACATGATTCTGACA
This sequence comes from Lumbricus terrestris, assembly GCA_949752735.1. Lineage (NCBI taxonomy): Eukaryota > Metazoa > Annelida > Clitellata > Crassiclitellata > Lumbricidae > Lumbricus > Lumbricus terrestris. Next base: position 59,123,456 of record OX457041.1, read on the forward strand.
ATGATGAAGAAGATGATAATGATGCCAGCGCTAATGATGAAGAAGAAGCAGATGATGACGATGGTGGTGGTGGTAATGGCGATTGTGATGGTTGTGGTGGTGATGATGGTAATGATAATATTTAATGCTAGCGCCCAATTTGCATTCAATACAAAACCTGCCTTTTTGAAGACTTAATGGCCTTTGAGTTTACTCAGTGGTGCCGGTTACAACATTTGCATTCCAATACTTTGAAGGCTGAAACGTTGGCGCAAGAGACTTTAGCAGGGCTGTTTTAAAGGGATTTTTAGAACTGCACAACTCCTCCTTTCCTTTCCCATCATCCATGGCAAATTATACTTCCAATCGGAGGACAATGACATTTTTGCTAGTTTTAACTGCACAGAACTTGTGACAGAAGTGTTTCTACAACTGCACAAATCCATTTAGAACTACACATTTTGTATACAACTGCACGTTAAAAAAGCCCTGGACTTTAGGACTGTTAAGAGAAGTCAGCTTCATGTCCTCCGTAACTTCTGTCCATTTTATCGAGATCATTTTATTGCATAACTTTCAGCAAAAGACTTATAATTGCACCCTTCCCGATTAAAATTCCATGAACTTAATTCCAAGAATTTTATACAAAACCCTTTACTAACAAACTCAGCCAAAGTGTCAATATAATTGTTGGTCCAGGCCTACACCTACGGCGATTAGCCAACGTTGCATTTAAATTTATACATAGATCAATTCGAAATAGCCTATACTCGCTATTGAGACATCAAGAGAGCTTTAATCAGAAACTAGTATGACGTTACGTCACAATGATGATTTGTGACGTCGTTCTCCAACGTCTCATTCAACAAAGTCAACCGGAAACTGTTTCTTGAGTTTGAGATAAAACGTTAAGTAGATCGTGTTTCTTAGCAGAATGAGATTTCAAAAGCAAATTCTGTACAGGCTATAATGAATATGCAAGTTTCTGGGTTTACCTGAGTTACGAGTTGTCCTGCTAACCAGAGCTGGCCTGCCGAGCGAATATGGGTTTAAGATAGGGTTTTCAATAGTCACAGGTAAATTATTTCTGCAAGAAGTTGAGGACATCTACATCTTGCGATTCTTGTAAGAGAATTCGACATTTTATAAGATTAGGAATGGCTGTGGGTCGGAACGCGTCAGTTCTGCAGTTCGTGCTAATAGTCTTCGTCATCTTCAGTCTTGACTTTGCCATTCACGAGGACAGTTTAAACGACGTCACAGATTTCACTTCTGAACCTGAAACTTCTATGCTGAACATGTTATTCCTCATACCGGCCAATACGCCTGAGGCCGTTGCCAATCGAACCGCAGGTGTCGTTTTAGTCGCACTCAAGGCAATCAACAGACGTGATACGCTGCACGACTTTGGTGTCAAATGGTTTGTAGAAGACCCTCAGTGTTCGCCCATTCTGGCGGCGAGGACGCTGATCACATTCATGAGAACTTGGACAAATTACCCGCACGTCATTTTCGGAGGGCACTGCGAGAAAGTCTGTGATATCGTAAATATCATCGCAAACGAGACCAACGTGCCGTTCTTCGCCATTGACTGCAAAGAGAATCATTTGCGAAACCACGGGACATTTCCGACATACTTGTCATTGGATTACGACCGATCCAGTGCCATACCAGTTATCATTGCGCTCATGAAATCCTTTGGATGGAAGAGACTGGCTGTTCTGACGGCAGCGGACACAACCAACTACGAGCTGGGTTTACGAGTGAAGAGCGCGGTCGAAGCCAATGAAAACTGGAAAGCCATCCTCTTTTTTACGACGATGAGTCTGGTGCACGAAGGTTTTACGTCACCTGAGGCTGACGAAGAAGTTAATTTCGTATTAGACGACATAAAGAGACAGGCCAGAAGTAAGTTGCTATGGATGTTACAGCATCATCATCATCATCATCATCATCATCATCATCATCATCATCATCATCATCATCATCATCGTCATCGTCATCGTCATCGTCATCGTCATCGTCATCGTCATCGTCATCGTCATCGTCATCGTCATCGTCATCGTCATCGCCATCGTCATCGTCATCGTCATCGTCATCGTCATCGTCATCGTCATCGTCATCGTCATCGCATCGTCATCGTCATCGCATCGTCATCGTCATCGTCGTCGTCGTCGTCGTCGTCGTCGTCGCCCTAATCCTTCTCCTACTCCTACTCCTACTCCTACTCCTATTCCTCCTCCTCCTCCTCCTCCTCCTCCTCCTCCTCCTCCTCCTCCTCATCATCATCATCATCGTCATCGTCGTCATCGTCGTCATCGTAATCGTCGTCGTGCTAATCCTTCTCGTACTCCTACTCCTATTCCTCCTCCTCCTCCTCATCATTATCAGACTGTATCAGTATCATCAACAGCATCATCATCAGCAGTATCATCGTAAAAGAACAAAAATGCCTGGTGTGAAACATCCTGGATACAAGGCTCCGGACGGGAAGTTGGGAGGCAATGAGTCCCAGGTTGAAATACTCATGAAAAAGTCCCTGGAAAAAGTCCCTTGACACAATTTAAAGTTCCTGGGAAAAGGAAATATAAATTTGCCCTTAACCCATTCAGTTAAATAATATAGTCCACCTAGGTTTGTCTGCCAAATGACTCTAGGCTATAGGGCTTGCATCATAATCGTAATCTACAAACCTCCAGAGCAGGTTTGAGAGCCAAGTGAAAAAATCCGGAATGTGTATGTCCGCTGCTGCAAACAGCTTTGGCTTTTTTCCGAAGGGGTCCAAGTCCAGTTTGAAGATGGATGTCGTCCAGGTCAAGAATTTCAAGGCTAAGGATCAGGTGAGTCAGGGTGAGAGTTCTTGAATAGGTTAGATTTTAATTTCTAGTGGAATGCACGAGGAGTGATGGATAGAGGCGCCCATGGAAGGTAGGCCTAACGATGGGTGATTGGAAGTGATCGTGGAGAAAAAGAAAAAAGGTGTGAAATTCAAAAGGAATATCTTTCCAAAGGTTTTATTGATATGGTTCTGTTGTACAACTTCAAACGTGTAGTGATCGGTGACCGAGAAAGTTTGGGATAGGAGGATGGTTGAGCTGAATGGTGAAATCGATGGGAGTTATTCCAGTGAGCCATGAGAGCCAAATTCATTGAGAAAGACGGTGTGGATTTGGAGTAGGCCTATATTGCCCTGAAAAGCCAAAACTCAGTAACTCGAAAAAATTCGTTTTTCACTTTATTGTATTTTTACGCTTAAGATGTGACTATCTTCATGTCCTGTAAGTGTCAGAGCTTTATTTTCACTGGTTTCCGAGATATTATGTTGCCAAAACACAGTAAGTCGGAAATTTTTCATTGGAAATCAAGCCAAAACACAGCACTGTGTTATAACAACAGAATCTGCTGCGTTTATAAACGAATGTCAAGCCAAAACACAGTAGGCTACTGCGTTTTGGCTTAGCATAAGCACTGTACAAATAACTTATAGGCTACTGTGTTTTAGGTCAGCTTTCTGTATTATTCAATCTACATTCTGTATTGTATATTCGGTATTGTTTTGAAGACGCATTAAATTAATTTATCAGCACAAAGTGATCTAATATTATTGGGTTTTATATTCATTTCTCAAGTTTCAATTGTCTAATCATTTTCCGTAAGTTATAGACCTAGGCCTTGTAATTTTTAAAATATTTTTAATTCCTACAGTCGGATATTTTTCATTGAAGATCAGTTGTTAATTATAATTATAATTATGTAGTTTTATATCTCAGCGAATATTTCCAATATTTGCACGATGTTGCCATTACTAGCACTGTTACGCGTATGTGAATAATACACGGATGGACGGAGGGCTATATATGAAATTTAGTTTGTATTGAACTTTGAAAATATTTTACTCGAAATGGCAGTCAAAATCGAATTATATTCATGTACGCAGTACGCGCCATATTTTCAGTCATCTGTTCAAAATGTCTAGACCAATGTCAGTTGATCAATGTAATATTCAGGCAAATAGATCAAAAATAGATCAAAATCTACAGGGTGCGCCAAAAAAGACCCCCACTAGGTTTTTTTTTGCAATATCATGGCCAAAAGTAAGAATTTCGAAATGAAATTTTACAGTCTTAAAGACAATTCATATTTAGGCTTACACATGATGGCCAGATTTCATCAAAATATATCAAACAGAACAAAAGATATGCCACTTTTATGGAGGTCACCCACCGTTTATTGACGATTCAAAAACCAAAAGCAACCAAAAGTAACAAAAACACGATTTTATTAAGTCTTATCTCAAATAACTGTCGTCAAATGAACTTGGTAGTGCTTCACAACTTGTGTTCAATGTTCCTACCACCAGTGCCAAAACATCTTTTGAGTATCTTTGAAAAGTTCTTGATGGACCTGTTGATTAATCTGACAGTTCCTTATTTACCAATTTTATTGTCATCTTACTAAGTGACTACTCAGTGACGCGCAGCTACGCTGGTACCCTGTTTCTTTTTTAAATAGTGACAATAATGATCATCTGACAATATCAAGGCTATTTGATACCAGTTATTTGAGATAAGAAAGAAACGTGTTTTTGTTACTTTTTTGTTGCGTTTCGTTTTGGAATCGTCAAAAAACGGTGGCTGATCTCCCTAAAAGTGGTATAACTTTTGCTCTGTTTGAAATATTTTGATGGAAGCGGACGATCATGTGCAGATATGATTTGTCTTTGAGCCTGTAAAATTTCATTTCGATATTCTTACTTTTGGCTAAGATATTGGTCAATTTGTTGCGTCGCGTTTTAAATTGTCAAAAACGATGAGTGACCTCACTAAAAGTGGTGTAACTTTTGTTGTGTTTGAAATATTTTGATGAAATCTGACCATCATGATTGTGTAACTATGAATTATCTTTAAGACTGTAAAATTTCATTTCGAAATTGTTACTTTTGGCCAAGAAATTGGCAAAAAACATAGTTTTTTGGCGCACCCTGTACATGTAAGGAACCTACCCTTTCTCCAAGTTTTAAATTTATACTTGCGTTAGATAACTGAAAGGGATATTTTCTTGGATTTATTGGCACTATAGGCCTAGAAATTGCTGCAACGAGATATTTTTATTTGAACTAAGCGACATGGTTAGAAATGTGGTGTCTATTTTTAAAAATTTATTGCACCTTTCAGAGTTCTTTATTTTGGATCATAACTTTCGTAATAATTTTACTATCGTAGGCTATAATCATCGTTTATTCATTCATTCATTCATTATTAGCATTTATATAGCGCCCTTTCAAGAAACTACTCAGAGGCGCTCCCAGCCCAGCCACAGCAAAAGAAAAAAGATTTAAGGGACTTAAGGAATAAGGATTGACTGGTCAGGTGGAGGAGATGGAGGTTAGGGGGAGGTCATTCCAAACTGACGGCCCTACAACCGAGAAGGCTCGACACTGTCTGGTAGCCAAGCGAGCCCGTGGAACAAGCAGTTGTCCCTTCGCAGCAGAGCGAAGGGCCCGAGGCGCTTCAATGTCAGAGACTGGGCGACAAAGAATGCGCAGGTAGGATGGAGCGCAACCAAGGATACAACGTGAGAGCAGGGCAGCAATTCGATAATGGATGCGTTGGGCTATTGGCAACCAATGCAGCACATCACGCATGTAGGTAGAAACAGATGAAAATTTAGGGATTCGTCCAATGAGCCGGACAGCAGAGCGCAGAACCCGATCTAACCGACCCAGAACTCCAAGGGGGAGGCCAACAAGGATTGAGCAACAATGGTCGATTCGACTGGTTACGAAGGCATGAACAAGAACTACCAGCGCATCATGAGAAAGAGAGCGTGCAATCACTCGCAGTTGACGAAGCTGGTAGTAACAGCTTCGAGCAACAAGATTGACATGCTGGCTGAGACTGAGTTCACAGTCAAAGGTAACACTCAGGTCACGAACCGTGGAAGAGAAACTAATGTCAGGAAAGATTTGGGCTAGCAGAGGCAGATCGATCTTCTCAAGTTGCCGACGGCCACCCAGCCATTTTTATGGTCAACCAATTACACTGGCTTCCTCTTTCTGTCCCAGTGTAGCCAGGAATTTATGACGGGCGAGGGTTGGAGATTTTATGGCCTGGCCGGATGCCCTTTCTGACCCAACAGTATTACAGCAAATAAAAAGGGAATAAAGTAACAAAAGGAATAAAGTAAGAAAACAATTCTTCCTACAAGCAATTGTTTTGCTCTTCTTATTTAAGCGGATAAATAACATTTAAAAAAACTTGTTTCCTAGGCCAATGCGGGTTTTATCCTCCGAAATCCCCCTTGTTTATGCCACTGCTCTGCCCACATCCGATATAAAGTCCCTGCTCTGGTCCTTGAGCCCAAACTGGGTCTGGCGCCGAAATATCTCATGGATCTCATTCGTTCTCCTCTTTCTACATCTTCTCACCAACCTCTCCGTTCTATTGTCATGTTTGCCATCATTGTCCCACGATCTAGGACCACTATTGCTCAAACTCGATCCTAAATCCATTAATGGGCCCTCCTCGTTAAGCTATTCTATTACAAACCTCAATTAAACTTTATTATATGTACAGATAGTGTTAATAAACATGTCTTGAAAGCACAGTAAACAGTGACAATAAAGTCTACAACAACCGGTTGATTTAGAAGATAAGCTTACAACAGCTGTTATTGACAGATCCATAACAGCTAGGAAGGTTTAATGTCACTGCCGCCCTGAACCGTCCTGTCCCTCCCCTACCCCTTCCTTTAATCTATCTCTCAGGTTGTGCCTAATTACATGAAGCGATATAAAAATATGGGGAACGTTTAAATTTTTGTGTCTCAAATGTAAATTGTGTAAAACAAATACAAAATAAAACTCCTAAGAGGTTATGTTTTAAAACACAGAATATTCGTGTACAAATAATGTTGAAAGCAAAAGCGAATATCCATAACTATAACAAAATCTTATTGGAATGTGTAGCCTTATTAAAAGCATACATTACACGTTCCAGGTATGAAGGGATTACAGACATAGCCTATGAAGATCCGAATCAAAGCACCAGTATTTTTGATAAAGATATTGTTAAACAAACATAGTGTATTTACAGTTATGCAATGAAATCCTATTTACCTATTTGGCGTTTTACTACTTAATATTTGATATAATGCTTATCTGTGTTTCACAGATGAGATTTGCGGACCACCGTTCTGCAACGTAAAACGGGTGACCCGTCAAAAGCGCGCATGACAAAAGCGCGCAGACAAAAGCGCACCTGTAGACAAATGCGCGCAGTAACAAAATCGCGCACGACAAATGCGCGCAGACAAATGCGCGCGACGAAGAACAAATAGACCCAATACATATAAATGTTTTTAATGAACATCTAAACATAATGAAACGCAGCAGCAGAAATACAAATTAAAATAGACGAGTGAAGAATCTAGTCATCCAAATACATCAGATTTTTAGGACATTATTATAATTTCTTTGATTGTTGAAAAGACTTTGCCACAGTGACATAGAAGACTAATCCCTCTGTAATTTGAACAGTCCAACCTGTCCTTTTTCTTGTGTATTGGAATTATGATGGATCGTTTCCAGTCTGATGGCCCCTGTTCTCTTTCCCACACCATCTTGCATAATCTGTGTATGATTTTTAATCCCATTCCTTCTGTTCCCGCCTGCAGTTCATCCGCTGTGATATTATCCAGGCCCGTCGCCTTCCGTAGCTTCATTCTTTCGATAGCGGCCTCTACCTCATCCTCTCCCAATTTCTAATTAATGTAAAATATTTCTACGAAATTTCATTACTAACATAGGCTAAACTGTGGCCTATAATTGCGCACTAACCACTATCAAAGACTTCGATGAGCATACATACAAAATAATATACTGCGAAAATAAGCCGGGTGGATGGCTTTGAGTAGCAGGCACAAACCATAATCAAATACCAGTATGAGAAAGCATACGAAGGAATAGACGCCGAAAATCAGCATAACAAGTCGGACATATGGAGAGCCTATAAAACACTAGAATGTATGAAACATTGTTATTTTTAACTGTTCTCATCATTTTTTATCGTTGCGCGCATTTCTGCGCCCTTTTTGCGCGCTTTTGTCTGCGCTCTTTTGACGGGGAAGGTCCCTGTTGCGCGCTTTTGTCTGCGCGCTATTGTCTGCGCGCAGTTGTCTGCGCGCTTTTGGACTGGAATAGTTCCGTCTGACATAAAATTAGCAAAAATTACACCCATTTATAAACAAGGAAATAAAAATGAGATTTCAAATTTTATACCGATTTCTATACTACCGTTTTTTTCTAAATTGTTTGGGGGGATAATGTACGACCGCCTGTAGCCTACTCCTTTATTAACCAGAACAAACTTTTGTGCCCTTTCAACATGGCTTTCAAAGAGAACACTCGACCTTCATGTCATTGCTGAATATACATTATACAAGACAAAATATCTCAAGCTATGGATAATAATGAATATTCCATCGGCATTTTTCTTGACTTAGCTAAAGCATTCGTTACCGTCAACCATAATATCCTGCTAAATAAACTTGAGAATTATGGGATCAGAAGTATTGCACTTAAATGGTTCACAAATTACTTAAATAACCGTTACCAACAAGTCTCATGTAAAGGGAAATTAACCAGCTTCCAAAAGATTGATTTTGGGGTCCCTCAGGGCTCAATCCTGGGGCCTCTTTTATTTCTAATATACATAAATGACCTTCCTAATTCTGCAACATTTTTACATTACATCCTATTTGCTGATGATTCAAACGCTTTTTACTCACTCCTCTTGTGAACAATTAATTAAAATAGCAAATAACGACCTAGAAATGGCTAGTGAATGGTTCAAAGCCAATAAGCTTTCACTGAACATAGCCAAATCTTATTATATAATTGTTAGATCTAGTAAACAATTTCCTCCACCTGCTGAATGGCAGTGCTGATAATAACCTACTAATTGAAAATATTTCCTTACCGCAAGTATACTCATCTAAATTCCTGGGTGTACATATCGACAAGCACTTAAAATGGAATATACATACAGCTGAACTGTCTAAAAAATCTCCAAAAATATAGGCATAATTCACAGAATAGCCTATCTTCTTCCACTTCATATACTAAAATCATTATATTTCACACTTATAGGCCTACACCCATACTTAAGTTACTGCATTCTTATTTGGACATCTACATATTCATTCATTCGGACATTTATATAGCGCTCCTTCAAGAAAAAACTACTCAGAGGCGCTCCCGACTCCAGCGTGCCCGCCCAAAAAGAACAGTTTTAAGTTTAGTAAGGAAGGATCCTGGTAGAGTCCAAGGGTGTAGGCGTAGCTCAAAAGGAAGGCCATTCCAGACCACTGGACCAACCACAGAAAAGGCTCGATTCTTCATGGTAGTAGTACGAGCAAAAGCAACTAAGAGGACTCCCTTATCAGCGGAGCGTAGCTGACGACGTCATTGGATACCCAATGTAAAGCTGCATAGCTCTGGGAGGTAAATTGGGGCAAGACCATGACAACACCGCCATACCAATGCAGATTCCATGAACTCAATACGCTGGCGAATAGGGAGCCAGTGATGTACCTCAAGCATGTAGTTTGAGATATGATCATATTTAGAGATTTTCCCAATTAGGCGCGCAGCAGAGCGCAACACCCTGGTCAAGACAAGTCAATCTGCTGGATGGGAGGCCAATGTAGAGTGAAGAGCAATAGTCGATGCGAGATGTAACGAAGAAATGCACTAAAGTAAGAGTAGCAGCAGACGTATTACACTCTACATATGACACTCACCTAACTAAGCTAAATGGACTGCAGAAAAAAGCCATAAGAATTATTACTAAATCTCCCTTTAATGCTCACACTATATCCCCTTATATCATCAGTTGAACGTGCTAAAAATATCCCAAATTAAATTCATCCAAACTAGTACATTTATGTATAAATATTAGGCTGTTGATTTAATCGCGTCAACGCGTGCGATTAACGCGTTAAAAAAATTGCGATTAAAATTTTTAACGCATTAATCGTACGCGTTAATTAGATCTGATTAAAATGGAATCAGAGGCAGAAAAACTCGTTTTAAACGGAGGGCTCACACTTAAAACTAGTGATACATTCTTTGGCAAATATTCCAACAAAGAATTTGAGTATTATCGTAGCAATTCTTTGCTCAGTTATCGCCTGCTTGCGAACCAAACACGCATTTAACGCTAGCGATGAACCGTCGACATCGGCCGCATCGCATCGTCCACTAAGGTTGTTTCCTCTTTCCTCACTCCGTCAGACGTCAGACTACGTTGGTTGAACTCCATGAGATGGCAAGACCAGTGGAATTTAGGTTTCAAATGATAAATGTTTGCAGAAAGACAACTGAGACGAGGTTTGGCGAGAGCCGCAACCTCTTGTGAAAAATTGTGACTAAATAATGAGGTTCAATAGTAGACCTACTATTGTTAATTAATAAGAGCATCCATTGAACCGTCCAATGAAAATAAACTGGTCTGGCAATATAATCGGCTGAATAAATAACTAATTTTGATAGTCAGAAAACGATTGTCTAATTTCACATTTGGGCCTATAATTATGTCATTTTAATTCAAGGTGGCTCAAGTGAAACAAAATTACGATTTTGAGCAGTTGACTGATTTGAACAGTGTTTCAATTCTGTCTGTCATACAAAACTGTTCAATAGGCCTCAGCCAAAGGTCATTAAATATGTTTGCAACAGAAAGAATGCATTCAGTCAATAAAATCTTATGCTTCGGGGGTCCTTAGAAAATGTTAATGTTAGTATATTTGAAGGAAATGTATTGCGATTAATTTGCAGTTAATTGCGATTAAAAAAATTAATCGCGCGATTAATTTCGATTAAAATTTTTAATCGAACAACAGCCCTAATAAATATGACAACAACCTTCTTCCACTTGCATTCTCATCCTATTTTAGACCTAGCTTATATACTAAAGGCATTAGAAATAATAGAATCTATGTAAGTGTATTTGCTAAAACGAACACTAGAAAGTTTTCTATTAAGTATCAGGGTCCTCTTTTATGGAATACTAGGCCTATACCGGAAAATATTCGTGCATCCAGGAGTCTCGATCGATTTAAATCCGAAATCCGTGCACACACATTAAAAAAATGTACAATGAACAACCAATTTATTCTATGTTTTTTCCATTCTTTTTAAGTTGAGCAGAGGGAAGGTATCCCACTGCTGTTATTTAATATTTCCTGGATATTTCGTCTGTGGACATTCTGTTAACCTTTCTGTTATTATTAATAATGATGGCCTGACCAGCCATGAACGTTGAACTGTGAAAATTAATTATACACTTCCGATCCAATCGATTCACTGAGTGCTGTTGATGCTCCTTTCTTCTTAGTCGTCTTCCTCGCACTGGACAAACTTCACGCTGCTCGAATTCTCATCATGGCTAACAGACATGGAATGCACAACGGTGAATACGCGTTCATCGGTTACGATGTCAATACAAGTGAGTTTTGGTATAACCAACTGATCTATTAACTAATCAGGACCGTTAAATAAAGATGAAAGACAAGTTTTCGTCATTGAGTAAAACACTGGATCAGAAAGAGCATCATCTAATTGATTTGGGAATAGAACTAGGCCGACTTCACTTGGAATAAACGTCGTTGTATCAACTGTTTACTGTACGCTTCTAATTGACATCTAGATCTAACGCACATGGTTTCCACGCCGGTCGATCATATTGATGGGGAGGAGTAGCGTATTGGATAACACAGGCATGGGGATCAGCGAACCCGAGTTCGGCAGGAGTCACAGCAACAGCTGACCGTGCTCGTGCAGAGTTTACTTTTGTGGCAGGTGTGCGTAGTAGGGAGGAGATGAATAGAGTAGTAAGGCAATGGGGCGCTGGTGGACACGGCCGCCATATTGGATCCTAAATTGAGAGTTGAAAACCACTGATGACCTAATTAAGATGCTAATTTATGCAGACGTGTCCACCAGCGGCCCATCCCCCAAAGTGAACTCTTGACCTCTGACTCACACTTTGACCTCTGTCTGATGTCATCTGCCACAAGTATCCAATACAGACGTGACTTTGCATAAATTAAATGTTTGAATTAGCAAAGTGATCTGTTGACAGTTGACCTCTGTCAGAAGTTGAGCTATGTCTGACGTGTCTACTATCAAGTCGGACGATACATCGCATACTTATCTGATCTCTGTCGCCCTGTCTCTGTTGTAGCCTCCCGTAGAACTTTGCGCTCTTCGGCCAATGGGGAGCTGCTGGTCCCTCGAACCCGCTCTGCTACCAGACAGCGTCGAGCCTTCTCGGTTGTTGGCCCGTCCACATGGAATGGGCTCCCACTTGCACTACGCTTACTACCTCGGAATAATTTGCCTGCTTTCTACAAGTTGCTCAAGACCTATCTTTTTAGCTGTGGCTGGACTGGGAGCGCCTCTGAGTAGGCTTCTTGAAGGGGCGCTATATAAATTTTCGGAATGAATGAATGAATGAATTGGATGAATTAATAATTAGTTTAAGCGCACCATTGCGCGTGTATTATAGACTCCACCTCTCCTTGTCAATCAAAGTATCTTATGCGCAAGTAAGAATGGACTCGCGCGTTTTCATTCAAGCTATGTGTGTTGCATGGCAAACACTCCTTAATGTTCACTTTGAATTAAAAGATTTCATATTGGATCGAATGGTAAATTCTTAACTTCTAGGCTATACCATATCAATTCGCTGGAACTTGCTAATTCGCAGACACTTATGCCTAATCAAATGGAAATCTAAAGTGAGGGAGTGAGGAAGTGAGAAATAAGGGTAGGTTGGGAGTGCAGGAATTGTGTGTAAGTAAGTAGCTGTGGACTTGTGGAATTTTGCAATTGAGATGCTGTTGCGAGCAAGAATTAAAAGTTGAATGAGTGAAGAAGTGAAGAAGTAATGGTATGTTGGGAGCACAAGAGTTAAATGTGTGAGTAAGTAGCTGTGGACCTGTGGAATTTTGCGCTTCAGATGGTGCAACACACAAGTTAGTAAGACTTTATGGAGTTAGGAAATACAAAAATGATAAATAAGAGTAGATTTGTACAAGTGAAAAGCTGCAGAGTGCAGGAATTAAGTGTGTAAGTAGCTGTGGACTGGTGGAATTTTTGCGATTGTGATGCTGTTGCGAGCAAGAATTGGACTGAAGGAGTGAAGCAGTGACGAAGTAAAGGTAGGTTGAGAGCACAGGAATTAACTGTGTGAGTAAGTAGCTGTGGACTTGGTATTTTTGGCGGATGAATCCAATGGTAAGACCGTTGGAGCGTGTGTTTGGTAAAAATTATGAGATGTGTAGACTTATGAGGGGTATTTTGATGAAAAAATGCAAAGGTTAGAGCGATGGAATCGTATGTTTTGTGAAAAACACGAACTGCTGGAGTGTATGAGTGGTATTTTGTGACGAATGCAATGGTTAGCGTGTTGGACACGTGTGTTTGGTGAAAATTACGAACTGTAGGAGTGTAGGCTAATGAGACTTATTTTGGTGAACGAAAGTAATGGTTGGCGCCATGTTTTTGGTGAAAATAACGAGATGTACGGTCTTATGAGAAGTATTTTGGTGAACGAATGCAATGGTGAAAGCGTTGGAACTCTGATATAGTGACAATAATCGTGGCCTAGTCGTACATTTGATGAAAATTATAAACTATAGGGACGCATGAGAGGTATTCTTGGTGAATGAATGCTAGGGCGACAGTGTTTGAGCTGTCGATTAGTGAGAATATTCGTGTCTTAGACGTATATTTGGTGAAAATTATGCAAGATTGAGGCTTTTTCAATACCTTTGACAATTTTCTATTATGTTAGTATGAAAAAGAACATGCAGCGTTGATCAATTTATGATGCGAAGTGTCAGAGTGTAAGAAGCATAGGATGAATGGGAGGGTGTGCGACTTAGAAGCGTCATTTATTTTCCACTTTATGCTCTCGATTCAATATTTTGTAGGTGTTCATTGTAGAGTAAGTTGTGCACTCTAGGTGAATCTTTTGCAAGGTCAATATCTTTTTGCATGATTAATGTTACATAGATACGGGACTAATTCACAATTCTCACGCTATTGAAACCCAGCGTCAATAAAATCTATTTTTAGCACGTGCTAGACAAGCACTTTCGAAATTTATGCAACAACATCTCAATAATTTTCATAGCGGTCTAAGCCGCGCCGAGACAGCTTCAACAACACGTTCGTCATTGAGGAGTTCCAGTAGGTCATCCGCTTTAAGTCCCTTTTTCGACATGATGATGAAGAAATTTACCTTTAGAGTAGAATGGCAGGTTCTAGAGGTAATATCCTTGCGAAAGTGTATCTCCGAGAAATATTTGAAGCGTAATTCGTGCGCAATCCAAGTAAATAAGATCCTGTCGTGCATCCCGGTGTGCTATTAGACGGCCGCCATTTTTTCTCGGAAATCGGAATGACTAAAAAAGGTCGTCAGAAAATTTGGCTGAAGGACAAATGCAAAAACTCGCGGTCCGCCCAAAATTGTCAGAATATATTTTTTGGGCAAAAGTCAAATCTTTGCCCCCCACTGCCGAAATGTCAACTAAGCCTATGTCAATCTAGCATTAGGGATTTTATTTTGCAGTAAAAGTTTTTCTATTTTATACATATTTGATTTCAGTCCAAATTTCTTACCACGCTGCCTCTGTGATTTTTTCCTCAAACTTCATTATCTTTCTACAGCTTCAGAAGACCTTCGTCCTTTTGTCCTTCAAGGACCCTTGAGGACCTTTCCAAATGACCCTGGACCGATCTTGGGGCAGTATCTTCTTTTGCCCCTCGACGCCGCGCTACGCCGCCGTCGCCGATATTTTGTAGGTCGGCGCGCCGCCGCTGCCGACCAAAAATGACCGGCGCGCCGCCGCCGGAAGTCCCAAGTCGGCGCAGTGCTCTGTATTCAGGTAAGAGTTCCTCACCATTTGTAGCTGACACTCTGCGCTTTGTCGATAGTCGCTAAGTAGCGCTGTAGAAGTTTTATGGCTACATTTGCATTATGGCGATTACGCATTTGATCGCATTATTCAAATTTTAAATCCAAACTGTGCGTATATTTTCTGTTGCAGTTCATGCTGCGCTACTCAATGTGTCCGAAGATGAATGGAAGACGGCTAATGTGGGATTTGTCTACATGCAACTTACTAATGTTTATACCAAACTCGAAAATTATCGGTTTGTTGATAACATCAACGCTCAAGACTTCAATAAGATCAACCAGCTTAGATGGATTCGAAAGCAAACTTTGAGATTCAAGGTCGGTTTAAAAATCAAGGCTCACTTGTCTACAATTGCCTAAATGTTTGATAATGTGCATTGATTGTAGAAAAGATCAATCACAAAATAGACAATGATGGCCAGTTAACATTGAGTCCGTAACGAATTTGAAACCCGCCCCCTCCAATAGGGAGATGTGACCAGCACAGGTGTCACAATACCCTTTCCCCCATATAAAGTTTCCCCTCGAAACAGAGTCTACCGTGGCTGAAACTCTATATTGGAAGAAATTGTCTGATACAAAAGTAAGCTTATAATTTTCGTGTTAAATAATTGATTTTAGCAACGTAAACTAACGCTTTAGCCAGTCATCTATAAATTGTATGCGACTTCAGCCCAAATCACGCTGAAATGGGGATGGGGCTTTATTTCGTCGATGGCGTAAATACTCTCTCCCCGGAGACTATATTCTGAAATAAAGCCTCCCGGGGTCGAACTTATTCAGGAACAGATCTGCGGGGGGGGGGAATCTGCTCCGAAATAAAGTCTCCGGAGAAGACTTTCAGGGGGAGGCACCGGCACGGGCCTGGTCCGCCTGGCAGAAAGTCTGGGACAGTACCCCACCCACTGGACAAATCCCCGGAGAAACTCCGAATGACAACCCCTCCCCCCAATGCTATCGATTAGGACAAACACTCAGGACATTAAACCCAATCCAGCTTCCAATTAAGTACAAATTAAGTTTTTATCAATCCGACTTCTACCTCCGACTTTTATCCTCCGCCCTCCAATTCGATCCTCCGCCCTCCAATTCCCGGCCCAGACGACACCCACCTTAGTAGCTGTTCCGCCCCTCTGATCCTATGGTAACTCGACCCGGACCACCACGGACTACTCTCACGGACAACCCTTCTAACACAACGCATCTGATCCTGATCCTATGGTAATTCGACCCGGACCACCACACACTATTCTCACGGACAACCCTTCTAACGCAACGCAGCGCTCGTGAATAAGCTGGTGCCCCGCGCTTGGCTTTCGAGTGGCGCTTTAGAAATCTCGAGTTTACGATTACGATTACGATTACCTAAATAACAATTTCTTCATCAATCCAGCTCCAATTTAACCAAGTAGATTTTCATCAACTCAGCTTCCATTAAGGCATTATTTGTTTTATCAATCGACTTTTATTTAGCGAAAATATTGCTTTTAAAAATTCTACTCGTATACGACCAACAGATGTATTTTGAAATTTGGACCGCCGATCGGAGGATCACCCTTTATACGCAATATGTTCTACCTGGGGTGGGGTTGGAGGATGACTAATGACTATTTGTCACAATAAATACCTTCGATGATGACAGTGGTGGGATGATGAGTGTTTTGAGTGATGACGACAACTATATTGGCAATGATGATGATGATAATGATGATGATCATAGAGATGATGACGACGACAACGATAGTGATGATGATGATGATGGTGGTGGTGATGATGATGATGATGGTGGTGGTGGTGACGGTGATGATGATGACAATAATCATTGGCGATAATAGTTGTGAATTAAAGTAAGGGCTTACGAGGACAACAATGTACATGTATATGATGGCGATTATTACGATAATCATGGTGACGATTGTTGTTGTGTGCAGGATGAAATGTACATAAGGTCTGCAGGGTCCCTCTACATGGCCATGCGAGTCTACGCCTATCTACTCAACCGTACGATAGCGAATATGAGTGAATGGTATGACACACAATACATTGTCGGTGCTGGACATATGATCTTGTCAAGGATTGATGAGCACTCCATTAACGCTACGGAAAATGAAACAAGCGTAAATGGCAAGTATATTTTAGGCGAATCCACGACATTATTTTTGATACCGTGACATTTAAAACTGCGACAGTCAATATACCGGACAGTTTATCCCAGGGGTCTCAAACTCAAGTCAGCATGTGGGCCGCATGGAAATTTTTAATGACTCGCGGGCCGCAACATAAAAATATTCTCGTGCACGTGAAACTATTATAATTCGTTATGGCATTGTGTCATTGCAGCATACAATACTGTAATGATGATATGACCATGTAAAATTCAGATAATATTATAATTTAAGTGTAACTATAATGGTAGGCTACTACAAACAAAATTGAAAAAAAACCCATTCCATCCCATTTATCGAAAAATGCATGGGAGCTATAATTGAAGAAATTAGGCCTAATCAAAATTTAAAATGACTAAGTTTTTAAGTATCCTAAGCAATGTTCAGAGTAATTCAACTCGAATTTAGCTAGGCCAAGAGACTCTGAGTGTTCTTAAGTGTTCAAAATGTTCTAAGTCCTCTAAACCATGGTCACCAAAATTATAGGAATAAACGTAGGGCCTGCCTGTTAGTGTCATTGTTCAAAACCAAGCAAATGGAAGTTAATTTGCAAAAAAATAAGCACACGCGGAAGTGACATTTTTCAACTTCTCATCATCTGGGGAGATACAATTATTACGGAGATACTCTATTTTGCGTGCATACAAATTTCACTGCAGCATACTTCTGCTTCGGCGTTGCATCGCACTGAAGGCCTACTAAACCCATCTGCATAATTATATGCCTAGCCTATATCTGCTGTTGGGGACTCAATGTCCACAGCAAAAGGAGTAGAAAGCAGTTTAAACATTGGTTCAAATCGTAAAGGAACTGCAAAATTCTTTTAAACCGATTTCCAATTTTTAAAAATCGAAAAAAAGGAGGCTGTTCGCGGGCCGCATTAATCGGGTTCGCGGGCCGCGTATTTGAGACCCCTGGTTTATCCGATACTTAGTACTAAGTACAATTAGCAATACAGTGTCATAATAGTATTAATAATACAGTGTCTCCTTTCTGCTTAATGACAGCACTGACTCTATCCGGCATAGACTGGAGCAGCGTCTGATGAACCGAACACCCTCGTACAATAAAAAATATGGAAATTGAAGTAATGCGCAAACAAACGCGGTAACGATCCTGCGCGGTTATGATGGTGCGCGGTAGTGACAAACGCGGTATTGTGTGCGCGGTACTGACCGGATACCACGTGGGAAGCGTAGTAATGAGGAAGCGCTTTCATGACATTATCTAGCGCTTTCGGGCGATCTGTAAGCGATAAGTAAATAGTCATGTAAGTAGGCTACAAGTGGGGCGCGGCGGTGTAGTGGTGGCGTCTCTGCCTTGAAGCCGGAAGGTTCGAGGTTCGAATCCACCTCGCCGCGTAAGGACCTTGGGCAAGTCCTTCACTCACAATTGCTCAGCGCTTCGGCGTGAAACTCCGATGCAGTGTCCGCTCTGCATTCGGGAGCGCCTCTGAGTAGAGAGAGCTTGAAGGGGCGCTATAACAAGTGCACATACAAACAAACAAACAAGTCATTTACAGCTACGGCTTACCTGGAATTTATGGAACATAAGATCGACGCAGTCCGACGTTCAACTGAAGGTGCGATTCCACCGACTTTCCATTCGGCTGTGGGGCGCGGTGGTGTAGTGGTGGCGTCGTTGCCTTGAAGCCGGAAGGTTTGAGGTTCGAATCCACATCGCCGCGTAGGGACCTTGGGCAAGTCCTTCACTCGCAATTGCTCAGCGCTTCGGCGTGAAACTTCGAAGCAGTGTCCGCTCTGCATTCGGGAGCGCCTTTGAGTAGAGAGAGAGAGAGCTTGAAGGGGCGCTATAACAAGTGCACATACAAACAAACAAAACAAACAAACTGACTGCAGGCCAGTTGTTGCTGTCCTCGCCATCGAAGTCGTGTGAGCTCGACCCGCTGCCTTCTCAGAAGCGGGCTATAGTTTTGCCTTCGCTTAGGCGTAGTGGTCTTGATGTAAATGACATGGCCAATTATCGACCGATTTGTAATCTATCTTTCTTGTCAAATATAGTCGAGAAATATGTATCGTTGCAGCTTATTAGTTACCTTGGAGCAAACTCCCTTCTGCCCAAGCAACAGCCAGGCTTCAGAAAATTTCATTCCACTGAATCTGTTTTAACACGCATTTTAGTTGACATGTATTCTGCTGTTGACCAGGGGCATGTAACACTCCTTGCTTTATTTGACGTGAGTGCGGCCTTTGACACCGTCGACCATGGCATTCTTCTAGAGCGCCTTGAAACGTTGTTTGGAGTCATTGGCCGCAAACTGCTGTGGTTGTAGGCTTTTCTTTTTGGGCGCAGCCAGTCTGTGGTGTTTGGTTCCACCCGGTCTGACTGGTCCAGGGTCCATTTTGGCCTTCCACAGTGTTCCATTTTAGGGCCTTTAGGCTACTTTACAGTTTGTATACATTGTACCTCTGACCTAAATAAGATTCTGTCTTCTGTGGGGGTTGCTGCACATCAATATGCTGATGACACACAGGCATATGTCCAGGGTCCAGCTTTAGAGGCTATCTCACTAGTGGAAAAAATACTCTTGACGTCGGAAACGATTGGTGCCTGGCAAAGCTCGAGGGTACGTACCATACGTATTCTATTTTGTGAAAGGTACGTACGTATTTTAACGTACCCTATTTTAGGGTACGTAAACAATAATAAAATACGTTAGCCTCGTCATTGCTCATTATAAGAATGTTCGATTTAATTTAAGCAAGCAATCGCAGCCAAGTATACAGCGTAGTGAATTGCTGCAATGCTATATTGTAGGTCTATGTTTAATTGTTTATCATAAGCTTACATTGCCCTAATGCACTAATTAATGTCAGTTAGTTGGCTCACTTCTGCTGCAGCAATTAAAAGTCCAACTCCAAGAAAAAGGTTGAACAGTTGCATTCAATTAATTATAACAGAATAATTTATCGATTTAAATTTACTGCTACGCTACCAGAAATTTCGATTTCAATGACGCATACTGTCGACTGCATGTATAATATATATGTAGACCTACTTGTGACTTTGGACCAGGAAATTACCCTTTCTGATCATGTGAGGAATGTATGTCGCACTTGCTTCTACCATCTTCGTCAGATTCGCTCAGTGCGTCGCTCGATTACAACCAAAGCCGCTACTACTCTGATGCATGCATTTATATGCACGAGAGTTGACTATGGTAGTGCCATCAATGCGGGCTTAACCCTTTCACGCATCAATAAGTTACAATCTGTCCCTAATGCTGCGGCTCGCCTGATTGGCGGCATACCAAAGTTTGGGCATATATCAAGTTTTATACGGGAAGAACTGCACTAGTTGCCTATGCAAAAACGTATTGAATTTAAGATTCTGATGTTCATACGTAATTGCTTAGCAGGCCAAGCTCCGATCTATCTTATGGAACTCGGTGTACCTGTGCTACCCATTCCAGGTCGTAGATTCCTTCGCATCTGCTACGCATGGCGACCTGGTTGTCCCTGTGGCTCGATCTTCCACAGTGCTGCACAGAAGCTTTGCTATAGTCGGTCCGTCTTTCTGGAATAAGTTACCTATTAGTCTCCGTAATGAGCTTCTGTCTTTCTTTGCTCATTTTCCGCAAGCGTTTGAAAACCATTCTCTTTGATTGTGGTTTGGTGTCAGATCGGGAGCACCTCTGAGGAGCTCTCTTGAAGGGGCGCTATATAAATGTACGATTACAATTACAATTACAAGTCAACACGTAGGCCTATACTCTAGACTGGTCCAAAATGGCATGTAAAATATTTTTTATTTTGGATTTTTGAGGCATGTTGATACATTTGTTCATTTTGATCTAAAAAGTACCTGTGTGAAATTTTATGCAAAAAATGTAATATTTAGGGGTCACTCACGAGCATCAAAGTTGGGGTTTGGGGCTATATATTAATAGTCCAGGCAATTTGCAATTTGACCTGGGAAAAATTGTAACACAGGCTTTCTAAACGATTTCTTCCTCAGAATTTGATGCTGAATAAAATATCCAAAATCCGAAAAAATATGACCATGGGGTCTCCCCCAAAATGGAGTTCAAAATATGCTGATTTTTCGTGCATTTTTACATTGAATATCGGGTTGCTGACAACCTTAATGTGGCTGGAAAGTGATATTTTCAAGAATAATTTTCATAAATTTGTTGGTTGTCCCTCTCAGAACATTGATAAGAAGGCCTATACTTAAATAGGCCTACCCTTAGGATACTCGAAGGGAGCATTAGGGCACGTGCCCCCATGATGTTCTATATATCGAGCTGGTTTCAATGCTGAACCGCAGCATTATTTTTAACAGGCTTTCTACTAGTTTCTAGTCACATCCTATTTGCAGTCCAATACTGCATGGCCAAAAGTCTATTTCTTAAAGGTCACTTTGGCATGCCAGGGTTGACAGGCGAACCAATATAACGTCAATCTGAAAGATTCCTTCATCCACGAAGTCAAGAAGGAAGATGTTCTCTTAGTTCCACTCTGGAATAGTAAAGTAACTGTAGCAGACCTTACAGGAGAAAGAAGAGGGCGCATAGGTTGACCCAGGGTGAGAATTACTGGGCGTTTCAGCCCCCAGTCTTTCTTAGGACCCCATAGTAAAGTCTGTTTTTCACACCCCAATTCCAAGGGGATCATGGTTCAACCCCAGTTATTTTTCCACAATTCTCACACTGGATTGACCTTTTGTCAATAATTGTAGACTTCAAGCCCAAATATCAAATTCGATTAGCTCATTGCTGTGCCAAAGCTTTCATCGGGTACTGGAGCTGCCATGACCAACGTCGCTGTCAAGATCATTTTAGAATGGACATTGGAAAAACCTATTGAAGCTCTTTTATTTTACACTACTACTTCCAACACTGCCATGGGATCCATTACGGATGTTGCTAACTGTTCGGTGTTGTATTTTGTTGGCTTCTGTCGCAGTTAGCTTGTACAGACATCTCGCAACAGAGTCTATATTGGATACTGTCTTCACAGTTGTGATGGCTGCATCATCTAGACCCGATATCCAGCTATTCAAACGTTTGTCACCAACAGTGGTCTTTCATCATAACAGTCCGCTAGTCGTGCATTTCAGGCTCTAAAATAAATGACTGCAGGAGGTTCCATGATGCAGCCATCGTGGTAATGAAGATTTGCAGAACTGTGCCTCTATATAGGCCTATCTAACAGGGGATCTTCAGACTCCACCATGCACGACAGATAACAAAGTTCGTTTACGTATACTCAAATTCGTCATGTTTTGTGAGCAAATGAAACCAGCCAGGATCGGGGAAGCTATTCTCGATCTGAGAAGTGACTGTTTTCATTTTCCTGATCTAATCCATTACCTGCAGGGTAGTGGCTCCAAGAACCTGCGGTGCTGCTGTGATTGACTGGGCTCTCCTGGATGACCAACACAAAGCTGTAAATGAGAAGATCACTAAGGTGGCATTTACTACTTTCATACGTCATTTCTGGTATTTAGGAATTGACCTTGTTGGGTTCTTATTTTTTGCCAAGAAGCAGTTAATGAACGAGAAAAGAGATAATCAAGTCGCAAGTAAAGAAGAAGAACCTAGAATGCAATAGGTTCCTAAGAGAAAAAAGGAGAGAAAGTAACAGAAAGCCGGAGGTTTCTGAAATCTCTTTGCATCAAGGAGACGTTGTTGGATCTTCCTCCTAAGTAGGCCTACAGACCAAGTCGCGAATGTTGGGGCAGAGAGATTTCTGAGATTGGTTGCAACAATTAGCACCTTCAATGACTCGCTGACGAAGCGCGAAGGCACTAAGCATTACTCGAGGTGGCGAAGCTTCATCGTAATCTTCATGGTCAAATTCGACTTTCTGAACCGACATTGTGAAATGCTGACAGCATTCTTAGATAGTTTTTTTTATTAGACACTGGAAGTCAATTAAACACTAATTGCAACTGCTTTTCACGCGGGCAATTCAATAATATTTTCCAACAGCTAAAATGGCAGGCTCAGTGCTCGTTGACTGGAGGCCTGTCAGTTATAATGCAGTGTTTACAATGTAGTTAGTATGTTAAAACTTTGACAGCAGTGAGTGACCTGAAGATAGAGTCACAGTGTTTTAATCATAGATGTAAAAAACGATGAAAACGAAATAAAAAACGGTAAAAAACGTCGTTTTTTTCGAAAAAAAAAAAAACGACAAAAAAACGATAAAAAACGGAAACGGTAAATAATTTCACTTTGCTACATCTAAAACCGCATTTTAACCATGAAAACATTGATTAGGAACCTACTACACGCAGGCTATCTCTTAAATGATGATGTTAAACAATGAAATAATGACTTTAGTTAGCTGAATCATTGAGAGTTGGCGGAAAACATTAGGAATATCAGAAAAAATTAAAATTAAGGAAAATAATAACACAAAGTAAATGAATAAATAAAGTTAGGGAAAAAATAAAAAACGATAAAAAACGATGGGAAAAATAAAAAACGAAAAAAACGACGTTTTTTGGGAGAGAATAAAAAACGGAAAAAAACGTTTTTTACATCTATGGTTTTAATATTTTGCACTGTGGGTTTTTTGCACCAGATGTACAGAAAAAACAACATGCCTTTCAAATATTTCAATGTTCATTTTTTGGACCACTCTACTATACTCCCTATAGGGCGTATAGGCTATAGCATCCATACACAAAAAGTTGTAGTTCAACTTTTATTAGCAAATCATGATTAGAATTGATAAGTGATTGACTAGAATTTAAGTTGGAATGTGCATGTGCGATTCCAACAAACTTTGCATTCTTTGCATCGCTATTATACTTAGAATTATTGTATTTCCTCTGTTAATAGAAAACCTGGGGATGCTACGTTTTGACAAGAACGGCAAGCGCATTCCTCGGTGGCAGTTAAAGAATTCACACCAGCAGTTTGATGTAGCGCATATATTCAGCTACGACAAGGTGGGAGAGGAAGTGAATGAGCAATTCCAGAAGGAGAAATTCCTTTGGCCTGGAAAAACGACCCAGGCTCCATTGGACGAACCGGAATGTGGATTTCAAAACGAGAAGTGTCACAAGAACCAAGGTCATCATTTCTCATTCAATTTTAAAGTTTATCATATTATTTTACTATCGTTATTGTTTTCTTAGCATTATTATCATTGTTATTGTTTTTTATTATAATTACAATTATCATCATCGTCGTCGTCGTTATCGTCATCGTCATCATCATTATGATCACCATCACTACCACCATCACCACCACCACCACCACCACCACCACCACCGCCGCCGCCACCACCACCACCACCACCACCACCACCATCATCATCATTATTAATGTAGCGACCGTTACTTTTTACGATTTATTTGCTGTTTTTGGTTTGATTTTAATAGCGATTATAATGGTCAGGTTACAGGGGAAAGCCTGCAATATCATAGGCCTACATTTAATTAATATTGACCGTTCCACTGAATGCCATTAAAACCTGCTGACTCGTTCGTTAGAAATGCACACAGTGAGATCTAATAATACGCAGCAATACGTAGCAGGACATGGAGACGCACGCACGAGGACTAAGGTACGACTCAGACAATGAAGCTGACGTGAGATTTACCGATTTCGCGCCCCTCCGTCTAAAGTTAACCTCCATGACAAACTAACGCGTATACATTGACGTCACGTCATCATCATTATGATCAACGTGGAACGCGGTGGTGTAGTGCTGGCGTCGTTGCCTTGAAGCCGGAAGGTTCGACGTTCGAATCCACCTCACCGCGTAGGGACCTTGGGCAAGTTCTTCACTCGAAATTGGTCATCGCTTCGGCGTGAAACTCCGATGCAGTGTCCGCTCTGCATTCGGGAGCGCCTCCGAGTGGAGAGAGCTTGAAGGGGCGCATACTAACAAACACGTCGTATGCGAGTCGGTCTTGAATCCAGACTCGACGCGGGTGGCCGTTCTATACGTTTAAGCCGGGTGACGTCAGACGCGTCTAGCCGAGTGCAAACCTTGGCGCGCAATGTCTGACTTGTTGACATTGAGTTGGGCGCTAGACGTGAGCGAGAGTGCTCGCAAAGGAGAAGACTCTGATTGGAATAGGCCTACATTGAAAAGTGAAATTCTGTGTGCAACGTGGATTATAGGATTAAATTGGATTAAATCGGCATCGATCGTAAGGCAAAGAGCGTTTTAGTTAATTTCGGCAGTCGAATCTCATTGGAATTACGGTGTAAAAAATTTCGAGTCAGCGGTTAACTGCGAGGATTAGCCTACCAGGCCACTTAATCGCGTCGGTTCGTTGGATAAACTTTTGCTCTTTCAGCGTCCGGCCCGAGAATAAGGAAGTTGAACGTGGATTAATCGCCATTAATCGGGTTAAAGGTCTTTTCATCTTTCCACGTTGCGCTAGAGGGTTGATTATTTTAATTATTGTAACTTTAGCTGTTCGCTTTTATTTTATGCAAGGAATAAAGTTGTCTAAATAAGAGATAAACTTGGTGAATAATTTATCATGACTAGCAGCCGCCCTGTTTCACCGCGTTCATCGAGCGCCCAGTAGAGGAGGATGATAGGAGGCATGGGCGGAGACCTGGGCGGAGACTTAGGGGGGGGGGGTGGAAAGTTGCGAGATGGTTTTGACGGACGAGTGGCTGAGTGTCGCCGAAAAATTTACACCTTTTGTCGGCCAAAATTTTGTCGTCGGGCGAAAAAATTCTATTTTTCGCCGCCAAAAAAGTTGACGACCTTTTTTTAGTCATCCGGCGAAATCTTGACGAAAGTTTCTCTTTTCGCCGCCAACAACCGGCGAAATCCCGGAAAAATTTCTATTTTCGCCGCCGAAAAAGTTGATGACCTTTTTTTAGTCGTGACGCTCAATGATTGGGTGGCAGGGGCAAATGTATGGGCCGTCCCCCCCAACAAGTTCATTGGGGGACCGTCTCCCCTGTCCCCACCCTATAGGTCTCCGCCCATGATAGGAGGTCACGAGTTTCCAACCGCTTTAGTGTTGGCTACATTATGGAAACCATGTTGAACTGCTTAAGTGAAGTTAAGTCACAAATAGGTGCCCTGCAAGGAGAAGTTAAATCATAAGTAGGGGTCCTTCAAGGAGAAATTAAATCTCAAGTAGGCGACGTTAAGTCGCAAGTAGGTGCACGTCCTTCAACGGGACATGCGTTCCCAAGTTGGGGAAGTCACAAGTAGGAAAAAAATAAACTTCCAGTTCGGAGAGATGAAGTTTCAAGTAGGGGAAGTGATGTGTCGCCTCGATATGCTTGAAACGTCCTCTACACCTCAACTCGCGGCAGAGTCGAACCTGAACCCTGACTACGGTAGGTCTGTGGTTACGGCTAAATCAGCAGTCGCGCCTGGTCACTCGAGCTATAGTCTGGTACCCTAGTATACAGAAACTAGTGGACTCCGAATGAGTCAGCGCACCTCGAAAGCGAGAATAGAGGAAACAGGTCTCGTGAGGTTGAACGATCTTTGGACCCAGTACATGTAGATTAATACGGCCTAATTCTTGGGATGTACTCTATATTACTCTACTGCTAGGCGAGTCACCTTCGAGGACGGAGGTACAAGTTATTTCCGGTCTGAGAAGGGATTTCGCGACATTATTATTATTGTAGCCTAATAATAATTATTATTTTCGCCATTTATTAGAAGCTACATTTTTACAAAAAACTGCACAGTTCCTTTGTTCTGGAATTAACGCTCCTCATCACCAAACAACTGTGTGTGAATGTTCCGTGAAAGGCAACGGCGTTATAACTTTGCGTAGAAATTGAGATTGGAAAGGTGCGTTTTTTAATTATTTTTTACCCGTGATATCTATTATAATCGCTCAGATTTCATATATTAATTACGATGGCATTGACGAGCTGGATTGCGACAGAGAAGCGCTAGTATTATTATTTTAATTATTATTATTATTAATATCATCGTTATATTATTATTATTATTATTATTATTATTATTATTATTATTATTATTATTATTATTATTATTACCATCATTATTATTATTATTATTATTATTATTATTATTATTACAGTCATCACACTGTAGCAAAAGCACCCGCGAAGGCCACCGCGTTAAAGCGCTGTATGGTCACAGAAAGTCTTTGATAAAGGAAAGTCGTTTCTCTCATTTCGTCAGTCGCCTTCGTTAAGTGACGACCCAAATCTGTAATCAATTCGATGCCTCTTGAGTTGACAGGGCCTAGAGTTTCAATGGCCAATGGAACGAAGTCATGTGTGACTGAAAGGGACTGGTATTTTTGAGTTTTATTATTATTTTTTTTTATTATTATTATTATTATTATTATTATTATTATTATTATTATTATTATTATTATTATTATTATTAGTAGTAGTAGTAGTAGTAGTAGTAGTAGTAGTAGTAGTAGTAGTAGTAGTAGTAGTAGTAGTAGTAGCAGTAGTAGCAGTAGCAGCAGCAGTAGCGGTAGTAGTAGCAGTTATTTAACCTAGCTATAAGTAACTACTATTATTATTAGTATTATTGTTATTATTATTACGGTATTACCTATTGGTCTGTTTTACACTGGACAATGAGAGCTCACCTAAATTCGCGTTGGAGTAGTGTGCACAAGTGGGAGAAATCAGATTTTCAACATTTTTCGTTGAACCGTCCTTGGATTCCTAAGATACCCATACTTTAGAGCTGTGCTGTCCAACCTTATTTTAACGGACGACCTCCGAAGAAGTTATATTTGCAGCCGAGGACCGCTCCGGTCAACTCAAAAGCAACGACTAAATTTAACGAGAGTTACAAACTGTATAAATATTAATTATTATGGACTAGCCATAATAAAAGCGCTGTGGATGCTGGATTTGCACAATCGACATAGCATTTTATTGCATTGTGTTGAATTTGTACATTTATAAGGCGCAGCTCACAGATCACACCAATCAGAGACGCTCCCAGTGCGAAAGCCCAGTGTAAAGAAAGTAGTTTTGAGACAATTAAGATGAACTTGGGGTAGGCCCCACCAGTTGATAGCGAAGAACGTGGCGCTGGAGACGGGCAATTCCAGAGTGCATGACCATTGAGGGCAAAAGGTCTAGTTTTTGGTCATAGTATTCATTATATCATTGGATTACATAACGTTTCTGAATTTTGATTTCTCTGCTCTATTTTGTTATAACAAATTGTCTGAAACGTAGCATATAATAAATTGTAACAATGAATTAATCAAATTTTCAACACGGAGAAACCAGCATTTTTATCAACAATATGATAAAAAAAGGTATGAGGAACAAACGTGGCCACATCATTCACAATAAGAAAGACATTTTCCTTCAAACACACGTTTATGATAATATAATTTTCGGTGCTGTTAGAATTCCCGTTGAACCTCTGAAAGATTGTTAAACAAGTGGAGAATTACCAATTTTCAGTTGTGCTGTAGTATATGTCTTATTTGCACTTATACAGATTTTGAATGAGGTGTAGACTGCAGGAGAACCTATTGGTCCTAATGCAATGAAAAAAATACAAAGAGAGGTTTGTTTAAACACCAATTTAGGTTTGTTGAAATTATAGATTGGATTTTGATCTACATTTGTCCAGTCCTCGGGGTTCTCCTAATCGCTGGTGTTTTCATCGCATTCTACGTTTCACGGTAATCTTCAATCAATCTATAATTTAGTCACATGCAACATATGATCCAGTCGGATCCAGTCGGTGCTCAACTCCGCTGCACGCATCATATATTATATGGTCGCACACCATCTGACCATGTAACTGATTTGTTGCGTGACAATCTGCACTGGCTGCGGGTCCCTCAGCGGATTACATATAAACTATGCCTGATAACATACAAATCTCTACTTAACCTTATGCCGGACTATATATAATCTGAATTTTGCATGCGTGTAGCAGATAGTCGGCTAAGATCATCGTCGAGGGGTCTGCTACGGCTCCCACGGTCAACCACGAAATTTGGGGAAAGCTCGTTCTCCGTGTCGGGACCCACTGCATGGAACAGTCTTCCTGACTATGTGCGGAATGCAACTTCTCTGGAGGCCTTCAAATCCAGACTCAAGACTTATCTATTTAAACAGTCGTATAATTGCTAGTAACTTTTGAACTCCTGTACAGCGCCCTTTCCTTCGGACTCGGTTGAGCTACGGCGCTATATAAATCGTCTTATTAATATTGCTTATTATATGGAGCCTTCTCCATGCATTGGACCTTCATACTGGAACAGTCTGTCGTTGACAATTCGGGATACATCACTTAACAGTGCTTAAAGTGTAAAAAAGAAGTGCCTTGACGCTACCTAACCTTCCTCTCGTCTGTCTGTCCGTCTGTCTCTCTGTCTGTCTGTTCCTCTGTCTTCATATCTCTCGCTCGCTCGCTCTGAAATCAACGCACCGTATTATATACATGTATATAATTATTTCGATATTTGAGACTTCGAAAGTTCAACACAAAGGTCAACAGCTATGGTGACTCTGTCAACATGCGATTAGAATTAAGCAGAAGTGGCGACCAAATCATAATGTTGTTTGTGAAGTTTTCATATACGTGGAATTAGTTTGCTAAGTACGTTATAGCCTACTTACCATCACGGCTGGTGACTTGTAAAACACTGAATGAATAAGATTGTTCACATTCATTCAAGAGCGCTGGGCAGCATGACGCGAGACAGACTCACACAGAGAGTGGCGTCGGACTCCTACGGGCACTGCGTGCCCATGGATATTAAGAAGAAGTCCCTAGAAAGATGCATCACAAATGCAGGTTGATTTAAGGAATTTTATGGCTGAAATTGAAGCTGGATACATCATGAAACACACGAATAAAGACATCAATTCAGCTTCCATTTCTCAAGCATTTTTTTGCCAATCTATCCTTCTGTTCTCAAGCTTTTTTCTTCACTAGAGCTCTACTTCAGCCACAAAAAGCCATCCACCCTCTATTTCAGTAATAAAGTACCCTCATCCAGCTTCCATTTAAACATACCGTTTTGTCCATTCCATTTTGTCCGTACCATTTTGTCCGTACCATTTTGTCCTAGAACCGGCCTATGCCATTATTATAACCCCCTTGAAGAGATGCTATATAAATGCACTTAATGAATGAGTTAATAAATCTACACGGCGTTTTGCAGGCGTCGGTAGGCCTATAGTAGCGAAGTAATGCAAGTGTGCTCTCAAAAACTACATCTCTCAAAATAATATAATATGCTAATTAGGTTAGATTAATAATATTCAACAATCTCTGTGGGCCCTTGGAGGTCATGGGTCCGTGTGCTTTGCACACATGGCACACATGGTAGCTACGCCACTGGTTATAAATCAGATTGCGTATATTTGAACGGTGACTAGTCTCATAAGATTGGATTTGTATGTAGACGCCCACATTAAATTACAATCGGTTAAATAAGGACAAATAAGAGAATAATATGGCATAGACCGGAGAGAGATAGGAATTCGATTAAATGAGCGAAATGGCATACCAATAGTCTTAGCAATTTTGCTGGAGATATTATAGATGTGATCCTTCCAAACTTGGCAACAGCCAAGTAGGGGAATGCCTGCTGAGGCTATGCCATCAGTGGTGAAAGTTTCGGCTGAAGTACCACCTAGGGCGCTACGCGAGGTGGACAGGCTCAGCAGGAACCCTGAAAAGCTGGCTAACGTGAGCGGCACCCCACCTGCCTCGTGGAGGACTCCTCCTCGTGCCGGTCCCAAGCCCGGATTAAAAGGAGGGTCTGCCAGATGAGTGTCGATGCGCTGGCAATAAAGAAAGAAGACGATTGAAATCTGATGCCAGAAAACTCAATAGACTGGTGCGGAACATCACTGCAGAAGCTGAGCCACATCGCACTGGAAAGAGAACAATGGAGGAATATGGTTAAAATGGCGTCGGACACCTACGGGCGTTGAGCCCACGGTTCATGATGATGATGATCCTTCCAATATAGATGCTGGCCAAAATTCTGTGAATGCTACTTGGGTCAAGTTGGGTGATAGGAGTCCCTTCTATAAATAGAATAGAAAGTTCATCGGGATATTTTTTCTAATGGGATCTGAAGAAGCTGTAGTTGGTTTTATCCAATTTTGGAGTAAGTTTATTAGATGGAAACCAATCAACCACTCGGTGAAGCTCAGAAATAACAGTTTTGAACAGGGTATCAATAGATTTATCAGAATGAAATAAGTTAGAATCATCAGCAAATAACACCAAATACATAGAAGGCGACAAATGCATTTGTTCCATCATAAGCCGAGATAGCTCGCGACGCTCCTGTGTGCCCGTTTTGAGAAAAATCGTCGGACATATTTTTTTGCTTGGCCCGTGAAGCTCTGAAATTTCTAAACTTTAAGTTTGTGGATTACTACCAAAAATAACGACTTTAAACTAAAAATTCGTCTATAATTTCATTCCATTTGGCGGCAGCTACTTTCATTATCGCCCAGCGGTGTTGTTGCTATGTTGAACTGTGGTTTTTGAGTCAATCAAAGCCCAATTTAGATAAGCTAGCAGGATTTGTGTCAAAAATCGTGGAAAAATTGCGCGCATTGCCAATTTTTGCGCTGTTGCGCAAAACCTGACATTGTGCGCAAAATTTGCGCTGCGCAAGATCGCAAATTTCTGGGGGCCCTAACATTAGGTAAATCATTAATATAGATTAAAATAATAAAAGTGGACCAATATTAAATCCTTCAGGGACACCGCGAGATATGAGTTGTAGGCCAGAGTTACAATTATTAACAGAAATCAGCTGAACGATTTTCAAGATAGCTAACAAACCATTGTAATTGCGTCTCTAATTCCATAGTTGTAAAGTTTTTAAAAATCAAAATATTTATGGAATCAAAGGCTTTAGCTGCATCAAGGAATATACCAAGGGAGTAGCCTAACCTTGACACAAACCTTTGCCAAAATTATCGGCCTATCTCCAATCTCTCCTTTCTTTCTAAGACACTTGAACGGCTTGTCTCTCTGCAGTTTCTACCTTACCTTGAGCAATCTGGTCTCCTTCCTGCAAATCAGTCAGGTTTTAGGGCCCACCATTCCAGTTCTGTATAAAAAGGCACCCTATGTTCATTAATTATAATAAATTGTCTAATCTCATTATTGCAACCTATACCCTATATAAACATAGAAACATTCTTTTGTAATTTCTGTCATTTTGTGCTCATCCTAAGACAAATGCAACAGTCAAGGCTAAAGACATTCTATAGGTATTATATTGTATTTGATCAACTGCTTCTTGTACCTGATAGCGGTGTGTCTATCAGTTTTTGTTACCATTAAAACGAATATAATAATAATAATTCCACCGAGACTGCTCTCCTTTCTCTTCTATCTGAAATCTATTCTGCCGTTGATACTAACGCGTTAATCGCGCGCGTTAACTGCGATTATTCAGCAGCCCTAGTTGATAGGTCTGAGCTCACCCTATTGGCTCTATATGATGTCTCTTCACAGTCTTCAGCCTTTGATATGGTTGATCACGATATCCTTCTCAAGCGTCTTGAGACATCCTATGGTGTTAAGGGCCTCCCCTTGTCTTGGTTTCAGTCGTACCTTTCTGAAAGAACCCAAATGATTATATCTGGTGACTCTCGAACCCAATGGGTTCGTGTTAATCTGGGTGTTCCTCAAGGTTCAGTTTTTGGGCCTCTCCTATTTATTCTTTACACGGCTGACATCTCTTCCCTTTTTCCGATCTGTAGTGCTGCTGGCCATCTCTTTGCTGACGATGTACAGGCATTTGTCCATGGCCCCCCTCTTCCCAGCTGCTTCTAGTTGGGCTTATTGAATCTCTCACTAATCATCTCCACTCATGGATGTATTCTAATCGCCTTTCGCTTAATACTTCAAAGACTCAATTTATCTGGTTAGGTACTCCTCGGCAGCTCCATAAGCTTTGATCTTATTCTTCTCTCTGAAAAATTCCCATTGTTTTCCTTCTCTTCAAGTGTGTTTGATCTGGGTATAGTACTTGATAGCTCTCTTACCTTTACCGAGCATATTTCCAATCTGACCCGCTCATCATATTTTCATTTAAGACGACTCAGAGTCATTCGTCGCTCTGTCTCCTCCATCTTCACTACCTTAGTTCATGCTTTTCTATGTTCTCGAATTGACTATTGCAATTCTCTTCTCATTGGTCTTTCTAAATTTCGTCTTTCACCAATTCAGTCAGTTCTCAACTCAGCTGCTAGATTGATTGCCCGCCTTCCCAAGTACTCTCACATCTCTACCTTTATGTTTGATGAACTTCATTGGCTTCCTCTACGTGCTCGCACACAGTTCAAGATCCTCACTCTGATCCTAAAGTCTCAACGGGGTTTTGCCCCAAAATATCTGACTCATGCTTTACTTCGGCTTCACTCAGCTTCCTCCCATCGTCCACTTCGTTCATCCAACAGACTTGACCTATTGGTTCCTCGGTCTAGAACTGCTATGGCTCAGTCTCGATCTTTTGTCTCAATCGGTCCTTCGCTCTGGAATGCTCTTTCTCCCTCTGTTCGCTCTACACTTCTTTCTGTCAGTCTCTCCTCTGCTCTGTCTCTTCTTAAAACCTGCTTCTTCTCGCGGGGCCTTGCGCACTGGGAGCGCCTCTGAACGGTTCACCCTACTACAGGCGCTTTATAAATGTTTAAATACAATAGCCTACCCTACTCATTATTTTCAGTTGCGTTAGAGATTTTGTCTTGTATGCTTAGAAGGGGCATGTAAGTAGAACTTCCCTCTGGGATTCCATGCTGAGACTGAAATGGTACTTTCTCTTTTGATAAAAAACTATCTAAACATGCGTACGTTAATTATTCCAACATTTCAGCCAAGAAAGAGGGTAACAGAAATTGATCTGCAGTTAGAAACATTATCCCTCGGGCCCTTGAATGAATGTGCACAGGCGTAACGTTCTATTGTGACGGTGGTGTCAAGTCACCCATGCGCCAATGCTGCTAGCCTGGAGGTCTCTGCTGTACATACTTCACAGCGTGTTCATTGTCCACAGTATTGTCTTATCAAATGAAGCAAAGGGAAGGAATTCCGTACCACTTTAAATTTGGGGAGGAAACGTGAAACAATTCTCTACCACAAATCGTTATTGCTCCGAGTCAGTACATGGCATGCCAACAGCTTCACAAAATCTTCTGGAATCATTGTTATTACCAAAATATTTTTTGAAGGGACCCTAGTACCTTTACCCACCCCGCCCAAAAATGTTGGATTAGACTACGGGAAAGGGTCCAGCAGATGGCTGTTTTTGGGTGTCACCATCTCTGATCGGATTGGCTTTGAAGCTCACAAACAGAACATGCTGTAAACTTTGTAAAGCCCGGCAATCCATGCTCTGCGTGTTTTGGTCGCCCACGGCCTCCATGGTCAACGTCTGTTTGACGTTAGAGCTACTACCGTTGCTAGATTACTTTATGCTTCCCCTGTTTGGTGGGGATTTGCCAAGGCAATGGAACGTAAACGTCTTAACGGTCTTTTAAAAAAATCGACCCGTTCTAGCTTCCTTCCTGCCGATTTTCCTAGTTTTGACGAACTCTGTTCTAGAGCTGACTGCTTTTTCCTGCTCTATCCTCTTAAATCCTTGTCACTTTCTTCACGACCTCCTCCCTCCCGTTAAGGTCACTCCATACAATTATTGTTATACTCGACCAAGGCCACATAATCTAACCCTTCCTAGAGTTGATTCTTTTGCCAGAAGAAGTTTTATTATGCGAATGTTTGTATAGCTGCTTTAAAAATAATATTGTTTTAGTTTTCCGTGAGTGGAAAGATTCACCAGCGAGAGAGACGAAAGGGCAAAGAGTGAGAATGGAAAACTTGAGAAGGAAGGGAGTGAGAGAATTCTCACCAGAGTTCAAGATATTTTTTTTATTTTGGAAAGGGGTACAGCGCTGGGGTTCTCAAACTGTGCACATGGGGTACGCCAGGCACCGGTTATGGGTGGGGCCTAGGCGAAAAATTCCAGAAATGATATTATTTTATTTATCCATCTTTCTTTGATTAGAAAAGATTTTTAACGTTGTAACATAAAACAGCATCATCATTATTTAATTTCTTTCACAACATAATAATTAGACTCACATAATATATAGGCCTAGTCACCCTAGTGCATGCAAAATATTTTTGTTTAGGTATATTATCATAATTTTTTAAACAAATGGTGTATAAATGTGAGCCAGAAATTTCTCAGCGTAGGCCTTTAGCCTAGAGCTCAAAATAGGGGAGAGCTGAATAATATTGGCCTAACGATAATAGGGCTTGGAGCAATAACAAGGTATGTCGACATACCTATGTCTTGCGAAACAGTATGCCACCGTGAGCGGAAGATGGTAATCTATTAACCCTAAAAATTGGGTACAGATCTGAATAGTTTTGAGCGCTGTTTTTCAAAAAGCGTTATGTCAACATAACATGTTATTGCGCACCCGGCAGAGTTCGACCATAACTCTACTGCAATATCCCGGTATGACGACATACATTGCCGTGCTTTCTTACAAACTTTGTATTGAAGCCGGTGCAAAATGAGGTTATTTGACATAATCTGTTATTGCTCCCACTTTCGTTTGAATTAGATGCAATTTCTACAGTTATGTCATTAAAACTTCTTATTGCACTGTTTTTACATATTAAATATATCGACAGTAGCCTACTACAGTTATGGTGACCAACCATGTTATTGCACGATTCTCGAACTGTGTAGGCCTAATAGAGACTGGTTGATGCAATAATAAGGTATGTTCACTTATTCCAGATGACATGTGTGGTATTGCAGCTGCTAAAAACACTTTTTCGACATAACCTGTTATTGCACCAGAAATGATAGGCTACTGATGACTGAGTGTTCGTGTTGCAATAACCCGATATGATGCAAAATGTATAAAAAAAAATAATAATTTCATCCTTCGCATTGAACAATTTACAAATTTCGTTAAAGACAATTTTAAGGTACCTATTGCTCAAAACAGCTTGTCGATATGTTATCAAATGACTTAAATGCAGCTGTTTGAAGTGGTAAATCTTTGAAGTTGATTTCCCAACATTCATGATTTTCGACATACCTTGTTGTTGCTCCAAGCCCTTCGATTAATTTCTGGTCGAACTTAATTTTTTTTTCTTTCAGCACGTCATATTTGTTTGAACTGGTTTTAAAACTTTTCTTCCTGCCAACATGATTACATGATTAAAACTATACATACCAAGAGCCGGTATATTTAAATTTTGCTCCTTAATACGACTCTAATACACGGGATGGGGACAATAAAAATGAAGTTATATAGAGAGCCTCTGGGGGTACAGGAAGTCGAGGAAAGAATTGAACTGAGAAGTTGTGTAGCAAGGAATAGTCACCACCGCTTTTACGGGGAAGTTACGCCCGTGTGAATGGGTATGACCATGACAGTTTTCAATGCAGGGGAATACTCCAGTGGTAAACGAGCAGTTAACATTCTCTGATAGCGGAATTGCAATTTTAGGTTAAAGTTAATAGGGCTATGGCGAGGTCAATTCAATCGACTCCTTTACTATGCGTAGAGCGAATGGCATAGTGTGACAGGAAGGTGACCGTGGGTATAACAGTATGTCTCATTACAGTTTAGCATTTTAATATGGCAACTGGTATTGTGTAACAGAATAGCACATATAGTATAATAGGTCTCAGTAGATCACTCTAGTCCGATAGTCAGCAATAGACTGGCGTCGCTTCTTGGTGAGCAAACCCTCCCTAGCCACTGCGGTGGGCGTGGCCTGTGCTGACCAATAAGATACCGTTACAATAGTTGTAAAAAAGGGTTTTTTAGTTTTTTATTCTCTCCCAAAAATTTGGTTTTTTCGTGTTTTTATTTTTCGCACCTTTTAAATTTTTTTGATGTATCTTTATTTGTTTATCTATCGTCCGCAAAGGTTTGTCAGTCACTCTGGGACAGAGTAAAGCAGGGAGGTGATCTGACCGACGTCTCTGACGAGCGTAGACTCGGACCCGACCTGGGCTGATGAACCAAAGACCTCCGTGCCCACCTTCTCGAGGTGCGGACTGTTAGTACCCTTCCTTAGGAAGGCGAACGAACGGGCACGGCAGGCAAAACCAGGGGAAGGCAATGGCAAACCACTCCTGTTAACATGCCAAGAAAATCATATGATACACAACAATCCAAAGAAAACGATGGTCGCGGATGGTGGGACTCCCAGGCCGGAGCGTGACTTTAAAGCTACTGGGGAAGAGCAAGACAGTGAGGCAAAGACCCTCTAGTCTAATGAAGCATCTGGACTAAAGCCGAAAGGACGTACAGAGGCGGATCGATTCGAGAGGAATAGACTCAACCTGAGCTGCAAATAGAAGTTAAAGGTGGGCACATGGAGTGTGCGAAGTATGCAGAGCGGGAAGATGGATGTGATACAAGGTGAGATGAAAAAACTGGACATAGCAATCTTGGGATTGTGTGAGACAAGGTGGAGAGGACAGGGACACTTCAATTGGAATGGATATAGGGTAATAATGTCTGGACAAAAAGAAAGAGGAAGAAACGGAGTGGCAATCATGTGTGATAGAACAAGCGCAAATGCTATAATGGGATATGATAGAGTGAGCGATAAAATTTTGAGTGTAAGATTTAGGGGAGGAAAAGTTAACACAACTATTATACAAGTATATGCTCCAACATCGATGGCATTAGAAGCAGAACATGCTATTTTTTACGCAGATCTGCAAAGTACAATGGATAGGACTGCGAAGGGGGATGTACTGATAGTTATGGGAGATTTCAATGCCAAGGTGGGTCGATGTATTGGAGGTGATGGAGTCACAATGGGTAGCCATGGATTGGGTGAACAAAATGAAGCAGGGGAAAGACTCATTGAATTCTGCAAAGGGAATGGTATGGGAATTATGAATACATGGTATGAACAACCAAAGAGAAGACTATACACACGGACTTCACCGAATGGGAAATATAGGAATCAGATAGACTACATACTGATAAACAAAAGATGGAAGAGCTCGATTAGAGATGTGAGAACAAAACCGGGAGCGGACTGTGGAACCGATCACGAGCTACTGGTAGCAACACTGAACACGGAATTTAAAAAGATAAAGAAAGGAGATAGATTGACCAGATACGACTGCAAGGGTATTACGCCAGAATACAGGACGGAAATAAAGAATAGGTTTGAAGTACTAGAGAAAGATGAGATAGAACGAGAAGAGCTGGAGGAGGATCCGAACAAGTTATGGGAAAAGATGAAGAAAACAACAGTGGAAGCCGCAGATAACCACATCCCAAAGAAGACGAAAATCACAACAACGCCATGGCTATCGAAAGAAGCCCTGAGCTTGGCAGCGGATCGGAAGACAGCAAAGAAGAAAGGAGAAAAGGTTAAAGTAAGGGCACTGAACAGGGCTTTCCAAAAAAAGCACGAAAAGATAAAGAAAAACATTTGAATGAAGTATGCAGAGAAATGGAAGAAGATGGTAGGAAAGGACGAACCAAGGAAATGTTCTCAAAAGTAAGATCCATCACGGGAAAGTTTGCACCTAGAATGGGTTCGATGAAATCAGGAGACGGAAATGTAATCTGTGATGTTGAAGGAATAAAGAATAGATGGAGAGAATACACAGAGGAACTGTACAGTGAAGATAAACGAGTTGAAAAAGAGCAAATTGATACAACTGTGTATGAAAAGAAACCGGAGGTCATGGGAGCAGAGGTAGTTTGGGCAATCAAACAACTCAAGGACAACAAGGCGCCAGGTCAGGACGGGATACCTATAGAACTGATAAAGCAGGGGATGAGACAATGATAAAAACAATAACAAAACTGTGCAATCAAATATGGACAACTGGAGAATGGCCGGAAGATTGGAAGAGATCTATTTGTATACCTATATTCAAAAAAGGAGATGCAAGGGAATGTGAAAATTATAGGACAATAGCATTGATATCACACGCACCAGCAAAATTTTACTCAAAATAATTCATAAAAGAATGGAAGGCACAATTGAAAGAGAATTACCGGTGAACCAGGCAAGGTTCAGGAAATCTAGGGGAACCCGATACCATATTGCCAATATGAGGTGGATAATGGAACGACAAAGGGAGTATGGACAAGAGGTTCACATCTGTTTCATAGATTATAGTAAAGCATTCGATTGCATCAATCATGATTTAATGTGGAAAACCCTGTTGGAGATGGGAATACCAAAACACCTGATACTGTTGCTAAAGGGATTGTATGAAAACCAGATGGCGGAGATAAGAACTGAATATGGAGATTGGAGACACTGACAAATTCAAAATCAAGAAAGGGGTGAGGCAGGGATGCATCTTGTCCCCATTCCTTTTTAATTTGTATTCGGAAAGAATAATGAGAAAGGCGGAATTAGAAGGGGCAACTGAGGGAGTAAAAATCGCTGGGAAAACACTGAATAATCTTAGATATGCGGACGACACAACATTAATGGCAAAAAAGAAAGTTGATCTGATAGAACTGATAAGAAGGGTGCGGAGGGAAATTGAAAAAGCCGGCTTATACTTCAACATAAGCAAGACAAAGGTCATGACAACAGCAAATTGGATTAGTTTTTAGGTAGATGGAGAGGAAATAGAGGTGGTAAAAAGCTTCACATTCTTGGGATCGCTGATCGAAAAAGATGGAAAATGTGATCCAGAAATAAAACGAAGGATAGCGATAGGGAAAACCGCAATGATTGGACTGGAAAGGATATGGAAGGACAAACATGTAAGTTTAGATACTAAAAAGAGGCTCGTGAGAGCACTAATCTTCCCTACGATATTATATGGCTGCGAGACATGGACAAAGACAAAGAATATGGAGAAAAAGATTAACGCATGCGAAATGTGGATTTGGAGGAAGATGTTGAGAATATCTTGGTCAGAGAAAAGAACGAACGAATCTATAAGAATGGAGATAGGATTGGAAAACGAAGAGTCGTTAAAACAACTCGCGACAAGATTGAAGCTGAGATTCTTCGGTCATGTGATGCGATCTGATGGTTTGGAGAAGGAAATGATGCTGGCTTGTGGTGAGGGAAGGAAAAGACTCTACAGACCAAGGATGAAATGGATGGACGAGATACACGGCATAACTGGCATGAATTTGGAAGAACTGAGGGACTTGTCTGCGAACAGAGAACAATGGAGAATGTGTGTCAGCATGATCGCTAGAGCTCTACGAGCTGACAGCACAAGGTGACAAGGTGACCGTCTATTATTATTTTCCTTAATTTACTTTTTGTCTGATATTTAATATTCCATACGTTTTTACCATGCTCTCAAGGTTTCAGCTAATTATAGTGTCATTATGTAATTGTCATCATTGAGAAATACATGTAACCTAGTAGGTCCCTACAAGAAATGAAATTTGTAAGTATTATTTTGATATAAAATTCTTGGGCCTATAATTAATATTTAACAATAAGTAACAATTTTAAGTACAAATCATGTACAACATATAATTTAGTACACATCCATGGTCTTTGCTTCTGATTAGATTTTTAAATGCGCTATGTCGATCAGCACGAATTTATGTGGACTTATGTTTACAATTTAAATTTGAAAAGATTTCAATACCTTTAGTTTTTCCGAATTTATGATTAAAACAAAGTTATAAGAAAAATAATTGTGGTAGATTAATGTTATTTATACCGATAAATTTTGGCCTAATAATAAAGTTGTGTTATTTGGAGTTTAATACAAACTTGCATAAGCAAGGTTCTAAAGCTTAAAATTAAGTTTC
Source organism: Lumbricus terrestris (assembly GCA_949752735.1). NCBI lineage: Eukaryota > Metazoa > Annelida > Clitellata > Crassiclitellata > Lumbricidae > Lumbricus > Lumbricus terrestris. The sequence continues at coordinate 59,164,309 of OX457041.1, forward strand.
AGATGTAACAAAGGCAAATTATTTCCATTTCCGTTTTTTGTCGTTTTTGTGCTTTTTTAATTAAAAAAACGACGTTTTCCCGTTTCTTATTTCATTTTCATCGTTTTTTGCATCTATGGCGGATGGTATGCCCAAGGTTAATTATTTCACAATGTGTAGAAGGGATTAATGCTAAAGAGTGTGGAGGAGGTTGGGATTAGTAGGAGAGAAAAATAGTTAGTTGTAGCCGGTATTTTTACGTGAGATTTTGCAATGCCCGTGAAGCAATTATCGAATTTAGTTGAGGGTTAGTAATTTGGTCACCATTTACATTCAATATGGTAATTACAGTTTCTCTATTAGTATTGTGGCGAAATTCGCCTGTGCAGCTGCCGCTGTCCTCTACCCCCCGCCGTCGTCGCCGCGATATTGTTTACGCGTTCGCCAGCACCGATTAGGCGGTCGTTTCGCGCCGTCGTTCGCTCGTGCGCGCTAAGTCCCCTGTCCGGGCCTCTGACGTAGAAGTCCCCTGTCCGGGCCTCTGACGTCACGGTCCCCCTTGTGCGCATGCGCGGATCTTGTAAGCTGAAGCCTCCAAAGACCTGTCCGGGCCTCTGACGTAGCAGTCCCCTCCCCTCCTCCTTCGCCTCCAAAGACCTGTCCGGGCCTCTGACGTAGAAGTCCCCTGTCCGGGCCTCTGACGTCACGGTCCCCTCGGTCAGGTATATATAGGACCGCGGCCTCCATACATTAGTGCAGTCGTCACCTGGAGAGAGCTCGGTCGTCACCTGGAGAGAGTCAGCTCAGAAGTCAGTCCGCCGCCGCCGAGCTCAGCTTCGTCGTCTCGGAGATCGTCAGCCGTGCAGCTCAGAAGTCAGTCCGCCGCCGAGCTCGGTCGTCACCTGGAGAGAGTCAGCTCAGTTCGGAAGTCAGAAGTCAGCTCGGTCGTCGTCGAGAGCAGCAGTCGCCGCCGCCGCCGCCGGTCGTCGTCGAGAGCAGCAGAGAAGGAGCAGTCGTCGTTGCAGCTGTCAGTCGTCCGAGGGAGCTGCCGTCGCCGTCGCTGAGTATCGGTCGTCGGAGTTCGCCTTGCCGCCGCCGCAGTACGCCGCTGCCGCTGCCGTGTAGTTCCTGCGTTCGTCGCAGTGGGGGCGCCCTGGAAGTCCGCCATTGCTGTGGGAGCCGCCATTTTGTATACGACCGTCCGCTGCCGGGGTACGATTGTTGCTGCGTGTCACGTGTTTGCCTGCTGTGACGTGTGGAGTTGTGAGCTACAATATACCGTCTGAAAATACATCGTGTCTTCGGGTCTTCGTACGGTAGAGGGAGCACTGTTAAGCCCTTCGAAAGACGACGGAGGCCGGACTTGCGCTCATCCGGAGCGACACGCAAGCCTTGCCACCTGGTGGGAGAGTTCGCCATCCCCTCTCTCATCAGCCGCGCTCGGCGCGGGGGTCATTTCCGTTACAGTATCTCTATCCAGTATACTCCTCAGAAACCCAGGTTTTTTAGGTTATTGTTATGTATTAAGAATTCGGATGCACAATAATGATTTTCGGCTTGCAATTTAACTTGTTTCTGTAATGGATGAATTTCCTACTGTTGGCCTGCTCCGGCTCTTCTCCTTCCAAGATGATGGTTATCTTCTCTTTTTTCTTACCAATTGTCATTGCTTTGGTCTTCTCTACATTGATCCTAAGCCCGAATCTTTTACTACTTTCGTGTACCCTGGTCGTTAGCTCCTGCAGTTGTTGTTCGCTTTCCGCCATCAGATCTATATCGTCTGCAAATCTTAGGTTGTTGACTATTTCTCCATTATTGTCACTCCTATTTCTGTATCTGCCAGCGTTATGTCCATCATTGCCGCCAGTATCAGGTTGAATATTTATGGGGATAGACCACAGCCTTGTCTTACTCTAACATGTGCTCTGAACCATTCCGGTAGTTCCCCGCAGTGGCGTATAGCTAGCTTTTCATGGGCCCGTGTGCAGAGGTTCCGCATGGGCCCCTGTTTTTCCTGGTAAGGTCGGCGTATGTGCGTTCTTGCAATCAAGTTCATCAAAACTAATCAACGTCAATGCCAGTTGCTATTAGACCTAACACATGCAACACAACTCACAGAATAAACATGAATGCTGCAAGAATGAGACAGATAAATTAAAGTGCAGTAACTGCAGTGATTTGTTAGTCGAATTTAAAATTGTACCCACTTATTATTTGTAGGTCTGTTAATATGCATATATAGGCTATAATAAAAGCGATATCATGGCATCATAGAGATTCATTCTAGCATTTTTGTTCAGCAAAAAATGTCAATCATCTATCAATTCTGGTCCATGATTTCCAATATGCACACCATAGCGACACAATCATGAATTTTTCACAGTATGACTACTTATAAATAAGTTTGGCAATATTCCAAGCAAGACTTGCAAGTTCAAAAATCGTGATTTTCCCAATAGCATCTTGATTCACAAGTGCTCAATTTGGTGTCTCCTTGATTTTGGGGTGAGAGCTGAGAGATAGGCTACACACGAGAATTGTAGAAAAACAACCGGTGTCATACTTTGATTCACATGGAGTTTGGTTGTGAAAAGGTGAAAAAGAAGACAATTTTGAAAGCCTACCCTAACAAAAACTATATCGAGTGTTGAACCACCTCAAACCACAGGCAATTCCCACCCTGGTTGAGGTCTCTGCGGCGCACCGTCTAATTACATGAATATCACAAATAGACACAAGTATAGGCCTATACATAAAATCATCAACCTATCCTAGATAGCATAGCCTAGGCACGTCCTTACCTTTGCACAGCAAAGCAAATCAGCTGAATAGAAATATTATTTTGGTATGATTCGTTTCATGTTCTCAATTTATAACTGTAGTCGACCTACTCTTTATTGTCGTTCACACACTAAAATCGCATCTTGCAATATGACCGTCATGACTCGAGACGAAACCATGCATCAGTATAGTTTTGCCTGCCATCAGCAATGCATGGCGGTTGACAGGAGTTAGTGAAGTAATGAAGTAGCCTAATGCATACATGTGTGTTAAAAAAACTACATCTGCCACAAAATAATGTGAATTACTAACTTAATATATAAAAATAATTTAATCATCTCTGTGGGCCCCTGGAGGTCGTGGGCCCGTGTGCTTTGCACACATTGCACACATGGTAGCTACGCCGCTGGTTCCCCGTCTACTCTCACTGCGCGTATCGTCCTACTATACAGGTCCTCCAGTAGTTCCACTAGCTCCTCTGGTATTCTGTAGTTCCTCATCACTCTCCATAGCTCCTGCTGCCATACGCTGTCGAAAGCCTGTCTGAAATCTATAAAGTTGTTATATATCACCTTGCTCTTTTCATGTATGTATATCTCAACATCAGCATATCTCATTTGATAAATTTCAATAGTGTGCTAATTTTCTGTTTTGGAAGACGAGTTTTTTTTATCTTCGAGCTTTCAACGCTTGAAATCATCAAACATGACAGTATTCAAAGCTACATTTTCAGCACAAGTCACTTTGATTCACTTTCTACAGTTCATGAGTTTGTTTCAGCCGCATGAAAATCGAGACGGAGAAAAGAACTCTGGCGGAGTGGCAAGTGAAATGGTCGCAAGTCGTCGTCATAGGAGACAGCGTACGAAATTGTGTCTATTTAAAAAATAATGATACCCTTCGTTAAAACATGCAGTTACTTAAGGAAAGTCTTGGTTATTGCTTTTTCCGTGGACATACTCAGACACAAACGGACAAACAGATTCATTCACCACATACTGAAATAGAATCTATAATAGGCCTACCACAGACCCAAGGAACTAATTGCCCATTTACAGCTTACTGATAATTATCTGGATAGTTTTCCTCTGGCAACTGCCAATGCAACAGCATCAACATCATCAACTACTACTACAACTACTACCCCCAACACAATAAATGCTGCTTCTACTATAATATTACAGCTAATCACTGCTGCTAAGCTACAACTGCAACAGCAACAACGCAACTGAAACTACTACTACTACTGCTGCTGCTGCTGCTGCTACTACTACTACTACTACTACTACTACTACTACTACTACTACTACTACTACTACTACTACTACTACTACTACTACTACTACTACTACTACTACTACTACTACTACTACTACTACTACTACTACTGCTAATAATAATAATAATAATAATAATAATAATAATAATAATAATAATAATAATAATAATAATAATAATAATAATAGCACCATCAACGACCTTGTCTACCGAAGTCTAAATAGAGCTGGCACTCCGGCAATCAAGGAGCCGTCGGGCCTTACGAGGTTGGACGGGAAACGTCCGGACGGCCAGACCCTGATCCCCTGGAGTCACGGGAGAGCGCTGATTTGGGATGCGACCGTTGTTGACACGGTGGCTGCTTCCTACGTCCTCGAGAACGCGTCTGAAGCCGGGAAAGCGGCGGAGAAAGCCGCCACTAGGAAACTTTCAAAATACTCGGACCTCCAAAGGTCATACATCTTCGTCCCCTTGGCTGTCGAAACAATGGGTCCCATCAACAATGAGGGTCTCGCCTTTGTTTCCGAAATCGGACACCGGCTTTCAAAGTTATCTGGAGATTTACGCGAAACTGGTTTCCTTTTCCAGAGCATTTCTGTTACAATTCAACGCTACAACGCCGTTGCCTACCACGGCACCTTGTCTGGACTACCCGGGGCCATGGACCGGCCACCCTAAACTAACTAAAATTGTTCTGTAAAAACTAAATCGAATTCTAAACCTAACATTCCAGTTATAATAATAATAATAATAATAATAATAATAATAATAATAATAATAATAATAATAATAATAATAATAATAATAATAATAATAATAATAGGCCTACCAACAGACCCAAGGAACTAATTGCCCATTTACGGCAATTTAATAATAATAATAATAATAATAATAATAATAATAATAATAATAATAATAGCTGTCCGGTGGACCTCTCCAACGTCTCAATCCGAACCCACGGGTGACCAGCAAAAATGAAGGCTCAGTAGTCGACATGGGCGGAGTTTATCAGGGGCTAGGGGGCTAAGCTAAGCATGATGATGATGACGACCTAGATTCATTTTTACCGTGTAAATGGTATTTTTTCGGGTTAGTCCCCCACGTGAAATTTACGAATGACAATAACAAAAGGTCATAACTTTTTCGGCCGGAAAATACATAGTAAATTTCATGAGATTTGAACTTGACGACAAAAATGGTCATCAGCTTTTTCGGCCGTGGTAATACAAGTTTTTTAAAGTTTTTTAGCCCCCCAAAACGGAATCCAAACCCCGCCCATGGTAGTCGAGGCGACTCAGTACAAGCGCATGAACGAGGGAGACTGCAGCTTTAAAAGTCAGAAAGCGAGTGGTGACCTTGAGTTGGTAGTAGTAGCTGCGGCACACCTGCTGATCTATATGAGGTGCAAGGGTGTGCTCAGAGTCCGGAACTTCCCAAGGACTCGCACCATTGAAGAGAAGGGTCATAGATGGGAACTGAGTAGAGCAGGGGTTCTCAACCGGTGTGTCGCGACACACTGGTGTGTCGCGACTTGACCGGCGGTGTGTCGCGTAAAAGTGGTGTGTCGCTGGTGTGTCGCGAAGAATTGGTGTGTCGCGAATTAATAATAATGATAATAAATTATCTTCGTTTCTTTTCCAAACTGACACAACGCAGTAGGCCAATGATTACATGAAATAATCCTAAATAACATCAGTCTACTAAAATTAATTCTCACAGCAAACGTCCATTGTTCTTGCATTATACACTGACTTACTTTATCTACAGGTAATTTAGAAGTTTAGCGGATGACTGCAATGAGAATTTGTTGCGCTAAATTTTTCTATCTATTTTACCGCGGTCTGGGGTGGTTATGTCGTTTATGTTCAACGGATATGACATAGGGCCTATGCAAACACGTTTGCGATCGCACCTGCTAGAAAACTTTTACCCGGTAACCTATAGGCTAAGTCAGCAATCGAAATGGACAAAATTATTGTAAGAAAACGTAAATTTAGCCATCCTCTTCAGATGCTGATACTAAGAAGACAAGGTGGATGCTGAACCCGTTCCTCAGAGAAAACATCAATGGAGCAGAATTGAACAACAATGAACAGGAAACACTTGTTGAACTGCAATGTGATTCCAGAATGAAGGACATGTATAGGCCTAAGCAATAATAGAACTCAGTTCTGGGCAAAGACGTACAAGGAAGAACAATTACAAATCACTTGCAAGCAAAGCTATCAAGGAGCTGGTTTCTTTTCATATAGCTCCTACTTATCTGAACAGGGCTTTCCTCAGATGACCAACATAAAGAACAAGAATCGGAACAAACTTGGTCGGAGGTGCCCTCTCAGCCTGCTTACGAATTGCACTTACAAAAACTGTGGAACCGCATTTTAATATGATCCAAAGAAAAATTCAAGAACAAAGATCCCATTAACGGTTAGGACTACAAGGCCTTAGTAATTAGGTGACTAAATTGGCGTCGACTTGTAGAAACGACTATAGATTGGGATCAGAAGAATAATTTAGAATTTTATAATCATAAAAATTGGAAAGAAATTCAATATAATTATTTTCATTTGTTAAAAATGTCAGCAGTTTGGCATTTTAGAAGGATAAATATGTTTGAGAGCAAATTTAAAATAAATAGACATGTTTAACTTGGACGCTTTTTATTATATTTATTTTTACGACATTTACATAGGCTATGACGTTTGAATGGTGTGTCGCCAAATTTGATAACAAGTTCAAGTGTGTCGCGGGACGAAAAAGGTTGAGAACCCCTGGAGTAGAGTGAACGCTCAGGTCGAGCTTGGCTAGCTGTTGCCTAGTGCTCAACCAAATGAATTGGTTTTTGATGATGATGAAGAAGAAGAAGAAGAAGAAGAAGATGATGATGATGATGAGAAGGAGTAGGAGATGGATGATGATGACGACGGCGATGATGATGATGATATTAGCAGTAGTAAAAAAAAATAGTATGACGAAAATACAAATAGGAAAATTTTTCCACGCCTCCTAAGGTCTGTGATTGCAAGAAATCATTATGATGATATTATGTCTCTGTGATAAAAATGACGACTAAGTTTAGAATCGTAAGAATCTGTCCTTTTTTCTGAATCGATTTTTCTCTCTTTCATTGCAGGTGGTTGGAAGGATTTTAGGCGACGATTTGGGCCGAAGAAAATCAAGTTTTGAGGCAAGCCGTAGCCATATTAACAAGTTAATGTATAAGTAACGAGGCCATACTATTATTTAACGAATCACTCAACCGTTCAGTAAAATCATTCCAAAATCATGCAGTCATTCGTTTTGCCTTCTATTGCTTGCATAGGCGGGCATGGGCGTTAAATTATTATTATTTTTTTAGCGCCCGAGGTATAAATGATCCCTCAGGCTTAAAAACAATAAATAGTTAAAGCTTTTATAGGTTCTCGTCCCCAACGTGCTCAAATGTGCCTCTAAATGCAACGACATTAAACCGCTGCGTGCATATTGACAACCGTTGGAACAGGTGCGTGCTTTCTCTGGGGTCGCCCGTTGCCTCTGTCATGCGGCGGCCCAGCTCCTGAAGAAATGATAGACCCGTCCGGTTTATCGGGCCCAGTGACTCAATTGCCACGGGGATGAATTCATGCGTAGCGGGAGAGATGTATACTTGATGCTTTTTCGTTCAGCAGCTTGCTCCGCCGCTCCACCCGTTACTGTCGACGTCAGATGTATGTATGACGACGCGCACGTGTGGATTGCTGTTGCATCCCATGCGATGAATCTGCTATTATTATTATTATTATTATTATTATTATTATTATTATTATTATTATTATTATTATTATTATTATTATTATTATTATTATTATTATTATTATTATTATTATAATTATAATTATAATTATTATTATAATTATAATAATAATAATAATAATAATTATTATTATTATTATTATCAATCATTTATTACTTTGAATATTATTATTATTATTATTATTATTATTATTATTATTATTATTATTATTATTATTATTATTATGCTTTAAAAGCAATAAATACTAAAAACTGTGTTTTGGAGTTATTATTATTATTATTATTATTATTATTATTATTATTATTATTATTATTATTATTATTATTATTATTAATATTATTATTATTATTGTTGTTGTTGTTGTTGTTGTTGCTGCTGCTGCTGCTGCTGCTGCTGCTGCTGCTACTGCTGCTGTTGGTGTTGTTGTTGTTATTATTATTAAAACTTTTTTTATTATTGACATAGATGGTGATCTATGAAGAAGTTATAAGTTTGCTGTTGACACAAATTGTATTATAGCAGTGGGTGATGAAAAAGAAGCAGATATACTACAGGAAGATCCAAGATAAATGTTCAGATTGTGACAGTACTTGCAAATCTATTTAATTAGGTAAGTTCTCAGTGATGCATATATAGGGTGGGTGGAGAAACCAGGAGAATGCATGTGAAATGGGGTGAGATACTGAGGGTGAGTGAGGAAGAAAGGGACTTAGGAGCGATAATGCACAAGAGTGCAAGGGCGGATTCAAGGTAGGCAATCCGGCCACGGCACCCATTTAGAAATTTCTTTATTTTTTACCAGCTATTCTGGCTTGGAAAGTTGACGTGGCCTCTCCCCATGCCCCACGAGGCCCGTATACGAGGTCCGTACGACTAAAAAAGAAGGCCATCAGCTATTTTGACTAATAAAACGGCATTTTGTTTCTTGAAAATTCGAGACAAATGACTAAGAAAGGTCATCAGATTTGTTTCGACCGAGACGAAAATTTTAAAATGTCTCAAGTCAGAAAATTTCTCCCCTCCATCGAAAATTTCAGTATCCGACCTTGAAAGAGGTCAAAACCTTCAAAGCAATGCGCTGAATCATCAAAGAAGGCTAATTCAACGTTAGGTATGATAAGAATATGACAGAAGGACAATAGTCACCAGAGAAAAATGATAAAATGCTGAGGCTGTGTAAATCACTGGTTAGGTTAGGCCACAGTTGGAATCCATACCTGAAGCAGGACATGGAAAAGATGGAGAAAGTGTAAAGAATGGCTACGAAATGATTTGAGGTTACAGAAATTTGAACTATGAAGAAAGGTGTGGGCTAACAACACTGGAGAGACGGAGTAGCAGAGGAAATCTAATTGAAGCATATCAGATCATCAATGGAAAGGAAGCACTATGTTGTGAGAAGTTCTTTGAATCAGCACCAAACAAAGCAACTCGGGGTCACAAATTCAAATTGTGCAAGATGCTGAAAGGAACCCAAGGACAGAAATTCTTCAATGCTGGAGTTGTAGACTTGTGGAACGGTTTGGATGACAGCACTGTCTCAGTGGTCACAGTCACAGCGTTTAAGAGGAAGCTAAGAAGATTGGGCTAGTAAGTGTTCCAGGTTAATTTACAGTGGTTCTAACACAATCGCAGCGTCTTCTGAGCTACTTGAAGCCCCTGCCATGTCATGTTATGCCATGTTTTGGTTTTGTAGACTGGCAGTCAAGGAGTAACCGGTGACATGCGAAGTGCTCACAAAAGCCTCACCAACCGGTTGTATACGCTCGTGGGAACCTACAAAGTGAGACTGGACAACATCTTTAACAACAATCGCACATCAGCTTTAATTTAATTCCAGCTTAAGCCATGTAAAATCGGTGTACAATCGTCACACTGTAAACATAATGGTTACTTAAGCTGATGTTTAGCAAAATTTGTAATTTCGACTGATAGGCTACATAAAAGACACATTTTAGCATAGATGTAAAAAACGATGAAAATAAAATAAAAAACGGAAAAAAACGTCGTTTTTTTCAAAAAAATAAAAAACGACAAAAAAACGATAAAAAACGGAAACGGAAAATAATTTGCCTTTGTTACATATAAAACCGCATTTTCACCTTGAAAACATTGATTAGGAACCTACTACACGAAGGCTATCTCTTAAATGATGATGTTAAACGATGAAATAATGACTTTAGTTTGCTGAATCCTTGAGAGTTGGCGGAAAACATAAGAAATATCAGAAAAAAGTTAAAATTAAGGAGAATAATAATTATTTTTCCCATCGTTTTTTATCGTTTTTTATTTTTCAAAAATAAAAAACGAAAAAAACGACGTTTTTTGGGAGCGAATAAAAAACGAAAAAAACGTTTTTTACAACTATGCATTTTAGGAATTTCACCTTGGGATGATTTGTTGACTTTGCGATTTCTGTATCAGCATGCTAGAATTATTCCTAGAAATTATAAGTTCACATAAAATTGCAATATACAAGTCTTGTCTTTTTCAGGGAAAAATGGTTGCAATAAAGAAGATTAATCGTGATACGATCAACATTCTTCAACCGGTCATTTTCAACGAAATAAAAAAAGTTTGTACTCTGATCGAACGTTTCTTTATTTTCACATAGCCTAGACTATCCACAAAAAGTCCATAGTAAGCGACTCTCAGGCCAACCTTTCACATGTTTAAATGTATGTTTTAGAGTCAACGTTGAAATAATATTATATTATATGTACTATGCCTACTAGGCATGCAGGGTTGATGGTTATCAATAATGTAGTTAACAGAAAACACATAGCTTTTGTCTGTTATTCGGTGTGTTCGATTGTGTAGTGGTTATCGCGCTGGACTGTTAATCAAAAGATCGGGGGTTCAATGGTCCGCCGATATGGCAGAAAAATTGGTTTGAGATTTCTGCTGCACCTGCACCATTTGACAACTCAGCCATAATGAGAGCACTGACCGTAGACAGTCCGTGGGAAGATCAGTCGGTGAGGGAGAGGGTATTATATTATGCCGAGGCTTTAGTCCAGTGTTTAATCTAGTCCCCCTCCGCTGGGGGGGAATTGAGGTTTCTGGGGGGGAGACAATTGAGCGTCCGAAGGACGCTCGTGAGGCGCGTAGCGCACTGAGGGGGGGGGGGGGGTAATGGGGAGGGGCCAAATCCCCATCCCCATTATAAATTTTCTGAATGTCCACATTGCAATGGCAGTATTTTAAAGTGTCATCTTAACAAAATAGCCGTAGGCCTACTTTTTTCAGTCATCCATTTGAAACTTTTTGAATTTTCAAATTGCAGTGGCAGCAGTTTAAGGTGTCGTCTTAACAGAATAGCTGTACTTTTTTCAGTGATCCATTAGAAACTTTTTTAATGTCCACATTGCAATGGCAGCAGTTTAAGGTGTCATCTTAACAAAATTGCTGTCCTTTTTCAGTGATCCATTAGAAACGTTTTGAATTTCCACATTGCAATGGCAGCATTTTAAGGTGTCATCTTAACAAAATTGCTGTACTTTTTCAGTGACCCATTAGAAACCTTTTGAATTTCCAAATTGCAATGGCAGCATTTTAAGGTGTCATCTTAACAAAATAGCTGTACTTTTTCAGTGGCCCATTAGAAACCTTTTGAATTTCCAAATTGCAATGGCAGCATTTTAAGGTGTCATCTTAACAAAATAGCTGTACTTTTTCAGTGGCCCATTAGAAACTTTTTGATTTTTCATATTGCAATGGCAGCATTTTAAGGTGTCATCTTAACAAAATAGGTGTACTTTTTCAGTGGCCCATTAGAAACTTTTTGATTTTCCACATTGCAATGACAGTATTTTAAGGTGTCATCTTAACAAAATAGCTGTACTTTTTCAGTGACCCATTAGAAATTTTTTGAATTTTCATATTGCAATGGTAGCATTTTAAGGTGTCATCTTAACAAAATAGCTGTACTTTTTCAGGTGACCCATTAGAAATTTTTTGAATTTCCACATTGCAATGGCAGTTTTTTAAGGTGTCATCTTAACAAAATAGCTGTACTTTTTTCAGTAACCCATTAGAAACTTTTTGAATTTCCACATTGCAATGGCAGCATTTTAAGGTGTTATCTTAACACAATAGCTGTACTTTTTCAGTGACTCATTAGAAACTTCTTGAATTTCCACATTGCAATGATGCCATTTTAACAAAATAACTCCAGTATTTCAGTACTGATAAAAAGTGTTTTAGGATTGCAATATATATATATTATATAATTACAATAAAAAAATCTTTATGTAGCGTGTTCAGCAGCTCAGTTCTGCTGTTGCTGGATTATTCTAATGAATTACTGTTTACATGAGTAAATAAGCTGACTTTTCAGCACTGTAATCAGAAACTGTCAGCTTATCCCAGTTTCTCCATATGGCCCTGAGTTGCTGACCAGTACACACTTTCCGAAATCATATTTAATGGTACACAAATCTACCAAGAGCTAATAAACTACCGGCACCAAAATCAAGAAGCCACTAGTCTTGTAGTTATGATGTTGTTTTACTAGGTTTTCAGATAATAGGACAAAACATTTTGAAATTTGACAGTTTAAAATGTGAAGGATAGCACTTGATAGCCATTAAGTTGTGCAAAAATAGTATTTGTACGAATATTAACAGTAAATTATACTCATTTTTGCTGGATTTTGTCATAAAATATAACAGTAAATAATTACTACAACCATGTAGCAGAAAAAAATATTACGGTTATATTATTATAACAGTTCATGTAATGCAATGATGTAAACACTAAACAGCAAGTAAATACTATTACAATTTTGACAACTTTTTCTGGAGGAGATGTCATCTGTGTTTTTAGTTAGAAAAAAAAGTGTTTATCTAAATATATACAGTAAGTTATATTCATTGCAACATGATAGTATCGTATATTATAGTAGTAAATAATGTGATTATAATCATATAATAGTAAATAATATCACGGTATATTATAACACTTCAAGTAAAAGAACGATGAAAAAGTTACTAAAAACCAATAACATTTTGTGAAATTTTTCTGGGGGGGAAATGTCAATCCTGGGGGGGAAAGTTCCCCCCCCAGAGACGTCTAGATTAAACACTGCTTTAGTCATTCTTCGTCTTCCTCTTTCTCTTCTTCTTCTTCTTCTTTTTCTTTTTCTTCTTCTTCTTCTTCTTCTTCTTCCTCTTCTTCTTCTTCTTCCTCCTCTTCCTCCTGTTCCTCCTCCTCCTGTTCCTCCTCTTCTTCTTCCTCTTCCTCCTCTTCCTCTGCCTCTTCCTCTTCCTCTTCTTCCTTTCCTTCCTCTTCCTTATCTTCTTCTTTTTCTCGTCTTTTATAAACTACCACCTGTTAATAAAATGAGAATAATAATTCAATGCCAATTTGTGTCCCCTCTGCCTTACAGTTTCCTTTAGGTCAGTCCACAAAACTCCACATAATACTTTTCCAACAAAGTTCCATGTTACAAACAGGTTGAGTTACTACTTCGAATGCAATGGACCAAAATTATACTCATGCTGCCTCTACCGTTTCCTGGAACATTTGGAAAGACTTTCTACAAAAGATTTCAGAAAAGTTAATTCATTATGAGCTTCTGCGTTGTTTCAGAATTCAGAGCTTGAGAACTTTAAATTTCATGGCGAACTTTTTCCATCACTAGGCCTACATGCGTCACGTGTGCCATGAATTTTCCAATGTCTTAAGCAGTGCATACCATAGCAATTTCGATGCTTTCTTTGTGCTCTATGAAACAGTTGTTCTACATCAGTCACGTGAACGTTAATCCCTTCATCGGAGTCTGTTCAGAGTCGCCGAATGTCTGCGTGCTTATGATGTACGCCGACAGAGGGAGTCTACAAGATGTATTGGCTGAACCCAAGTATAACATCAACTGGGAATTTCGTATCTGTATTGCAACAGATGTCGCTAAGGTACTAATGTCCATTCGCGAATCTTAATCAGATAAATGTCTCCTTCTAAGACTATTTCAATCTGTTTGAAAACTCGTGTGCACTTTATTTGTAGCCTACATAAACACTATTATGACTCACGGATAAATCAATGAGCTAGCATGCAGCAGACTACTTACTTACCCACATCGATGATCATGTAGCGCAGGGGTTCTCAACCTTTTTCGTCCCGCGACACACTTGAACTTGTTATCAAATTTGGCGACACACCATTCAAACGTCATAGCCTATGTAAATGTCGTAAAAATAAATATAATAAAAAGCGTCCAAGTTAAACATGTCTATTTATTTTAAATTTGCTCTCAAACATATTTATCCTTCTAAAATGCCAAACTGCTGACATTTTTAACAAATGAAAATAATTATATTGAATTTCTTTCCAATTTTTATGATTATAAAATTCTAAATTATTCTTCTGATCCCAATCTATAGTCGTTTCTACAAGTCGACGCCAATTTAGTCACCTAATTACTAAGGCCTTGTAGTCCTAACCGTTAATGGGATCTTTGTTCTTGAATTTTTCTTTGGATCATATTAAAATGCGGTTCCACAGTTTTTGTAAGTGCAATTCGTAAGCAGGCTGAGAGGGCACCTCCGACCAAGTTTGTTCCGATTCTTGTTCTTTATGTTGGTCATCTGAGGAAAGCCCTGTTCAGATAAGTAGGAGCTATATGAAAAGAAACCAGCTCCTTGATAGCTTTGCTTGCAAGTGATTTGTAATTGTTCTTCCTTGTACGTCTTTGCCCAGAACTGAGTTCTATTATTGCTTAGGCCTATACATGTCCTTCATTCTGGAATCACATTGCAGTTCAACAAGTGTTTCCTGTTCATTGTTGTTCAATTCTGCTCCATTGATGTTTTCTCTGAGGAACGGGTTCAGCATCCACCTTGTCTTCTTAGTATCAGCATCTGAAGAGGATGGCTAAATTTACGTTTTCTTACAATAATTTTGTCCATTTCGATTGCTGACTTAGCCTATAGGTTACCGGGTAAAAGTTTTCTAGCAGGTGCGATCGCAAACGTGTTTGCATAGGCCCTATGTCATATCCGTTGAACATAAACGACATAACCACCCCAGACCGCGGTAAAATAGATAGAAAAATTTAGCGCAACAAATTCTCATTGCAGTCATCCGCTAAACTTCTAAATTACCTGTAGATAAAGTAAGTCAGTGTATAATGCAAGAACAATGGACGTTTGCTGTGAGAATTAATTTTAGTAGACTGATGTTATTTAGGATTATTTCATGTAATCATTGGCCTACTGCGTTGTGTCAGTTTGGAAAAGAAACGAAGATAATTTATTATCATTATTATTAATTCGCGACACACCAATTCTTCGCGACACACCAGCGACACACCACTTTTACGCGACACACCGCCGGTCAAGTCGCGACACACCAGTGTGTCGCGACACACCGGTTGAGAACCCCTGATGTAGCGTAAATGTCAGGCGTAACTTCCCGCCGCGTAAGAAGATAAATATTATCAACGTTTTAATGGTAAGAAGCCAGTTTCTTGGATTGTTGCTTCTCAGGGCGTGGAGTACTTGCACGAGAGTCCAATTGGTCCGCACGGCCATCTGACGAGCTCCAATTGCGTTGTGGATCGGAAGTGGGAATGTCGGATCACGGACTACGGATTGAAGCAGTTCAAACGATCGAAGGACCAGGAAAACAATGCGTTTAGATGGAACTCTGGTAGGCATATAAGCTGATCCACCGAATCGTATATAAATCAGTCCATATATCAATCAACAGGCCTGTCGACAGAAATTCCGGGCCCCTGGGCAGATTAGTCTCGGGCCATAAACTAGCTTCAGGCTTTTGGCCAAAAATTTTAATGAAGCAAATGGAAAACAAAAATGTGGGTTCGAATGTACGATAAAAGGTGGTTTATATCTCTGCTTCAAGTTGGGCTTATTGAATCTCTCACTAATCATCTCCACTCATGGATGTCTTCTAATTGCCTTTCGCTTAATACTTCAAAGACTCAATTTATCTGGTTAGGTACCGGTAAGCTTACTCCTCAGCAGCTCCATAAGCTTGATCTTATTATTCTCTCTGAAAAATTCCCGCTGTTTTCCTTCTCGTCAAGTGTGCGTGATCTGGGTGTAGTACTTGATAGCTCTCTTACCTTTACCGAGCATATTTCTAATCTGACAGATTGTCATATTTTCATTTAAGACGTATCAGAGTCATTCGTCGCTCTGTCTCCTCCTCCATCTTCACTACCTTAGTTCATGCTTTTATATTTTTTTATTTGGCCCCTACCAGCGGGACCCGTCCCTTTAGGTGTGCCCTTTGTTCCCTATGCTTTCTTATAACTTTGCTTTGTTATTTGCTTTTTTATTTGTTCTGCTATTACAATTATCTATTGATGTACTGCTTTAATTTTAGAATGTTTCTTGGGTTCAATAAAATGAAATGAATGAATGAATGCTTTTGTATGCTCTCGAATTGACTATTGCAATTCTCTTCTCATTGGTCTTCCTAAAGTTCGTCTTTCACCAATTCAGTCTGATCTCAACTCAGCTGCTAGATTGATTGCCCGCCTTCTCAAGTACTCTCGCATCTCTACCTTTATGTTTGATGAACTTCATTGGCTTCCTCTCCGTGCTCGCACACCGTTCAAGATCCTCACTCTGATCCTAATGTCTCAACGGGGTCTGGCACAAAAATATCTGACTAATGCCTTACTTCGTCCTCACTCAGCTTCCTCCCATCGGGCCATCGCCCACTTCGTTCATCAAAAAGATTTGACTTATTGGTTCCACGGTCTAGAACTGCTCTGGCTGTCTTGATCTTTTGTCTCAATTGGTCCTTCTCTTTGGAATGCTCTTTCTCCTTCTGTTCGCTCTACACTTCTGTCTGCCAGTTTCTCAACTGCTTTGTCTCTTCTCAAAACCTGCTTATTCTCGCGGGGCCTTGCGCACTGGGAACGCCTCTGAACGGTTCACCCTACTAGAGGCGCTTTATAAATGTTTAAATGCACTACATACATTTATGATTTTATTCAGTTCTTAATGTTAACAATTTAATTTTTAAATATAATTTTATGTCAATCAACAAGCAACCTTCTTGGGTTTAACTGCAGTCAAATCGTTTATAGGCCTAATATCATCATGGTTCTCAATTTTGTCTGCGAACTTTAAAAATGCATTTTGGAAATGCTCTTTCTTCATCGCCTGGAAAATTATCCGGTTGTCTTGGATTGTTTCTTATATAGTAGCTTCTACGCGATCTCAATCGTTTGTGTAGGCACGTGCCACGGCGGCAAGGTGCAAACATAAAAACCAAGTTTTTTTCCAGTTCTATATAATTTCAGCATTTTCGTAGGTCTTGTTTATAATGCAACCTTTTGAAATTACGATGCTAACACCATAAACTTCATTTTCATCCACTCGGTTTTGGTCATCATGCACGTTTACTTTGAATACTAGAATCAACCCATCTAGGAGTGATTACAGGATCTGATTTGCCTCATTTTGAGATTCCGAATTGAAATATTGTGCGACTAAATATATATATATATATATATATAATTTTATATATATATATATACCAACTTTGCCTTTTCAAACTTAATTACTTTTTTCGTTTTTGTGCTCCAGATTTGTGTTTATTATTCCATCGTTACGAAAGAAATTTATCATTTAGATTTGTTTACTTATGATTGAAATCGGACGGACGTATAATTTGGCAGAAGAGCGTTCTGAGACGGAAGTGGGCTTGTTTTGTTTTGGCAAAAACTGATAATTAAGGTAATGGGCAGTTACTTGAAACTTAAACAGTTGTAGGCCTAGTTATGTGACATTGCATCTCTCGGATTTTGTATAGGAAGGCACCATATGCTCATTAGTGATGCTAAAAAAGTATAATCTCATTAATTAACCTATAGTAGCATTATAAGCATAGAATTATTCTTTTTGTAATTTATGTCATCTAAACTGTGCTCTCATCCAAAGACAAATCCAACCAGTCAAGGCTAAAGACATTCTATAGGTACTATATTGTATTTGATAAACTGCTTTTTGTACCTGATAGCGGTGTGTCTATCAGTTTTTGTTACCATTAAACGAATATAATAATAGTAATATTAGACTATATTTAAAAAGGCTTAGGGCCTAAATCATAAACTTTGTATAGGCTGTCCCATAAGTAATTATAGGCTGGGCCCGCCGTCAGGAATCAACATATAAAAAATATAATAATCAGTGTAGCTCGGGCCCCTCCGGGTTACTAAATGTCGCCGGGTCCCTGGGCATTTGACCCTTGCCACCCCTTCTCGGCGGGCATGTCTATCCACAGGCTTGACACTCTCCCCGCACCTTTCTTCATCCATCCTTCCATCCATCATTTCATCCAGTCAACATTCCATCCAGATCTCTAGCCATCCATACATCCTACATCGCATCTTCAATCCACCCATGCATCCATCCATCTCTCCGTCCGTCCATCCATCCACCATCAATCCATTAATTCACATGGCAACTTTGCAATGTGTTCACCCACCAACTTGTTTTCTTCTGAGATGGTTCTGCTCGGATCGTTTAGATCTGCTGTGGACTGCACCGGAAATCCTAAAGAAACCAGAGACCGACCGAGACCGAATCTACGGAACAAAGGAAGGCGACGTCTATTCTTTTGGAATCATAGTCTGCGAACTAATAACAAAGGAACTGCCCTACCACATAGATCTCGAGTCAATCTCACCAGAAGGTAACCATTTGAAACACACAACTCCCGATGACTTAAATTGTAGGCTTACAATTGTCTTTTTTATCGAGGAAAACGTGCAGACTTTAATTCAGTGAATGTGTAAAAAAAATATGCAAAATGCAATGTGATTGAGTAAAGTGGTAAAGGTTTACTCTAGGTCAAAATTACTTCCATAACAATCTCTGTTTCCCTAGAGTAAACCTTTACCACTTTACTCAATCACATTATCACGAGGGGCGCGGTGGTGTAGTGGTGGCGTCGTTGCCTCGAAGCCAGAAGGTTCGAGGTTCGAATCCACCTCTAGTCGCCGCGTAGGGACCTTGGGCAAGTCCTTCACTCGCAATTGCTCAGTGCTTCGGCGTGAAACTCCGATGCAGTGTCCGCTCTGCAGTCGGGAGTGCCACCGAGTAGTGGCTTGAAGGGGCGCTATAACAAGTACACATACAAACAATTAATAATAATTATCATTGTTGGATTTAGCCAATGTTGATATACATGTATGTTACATAGAACTGTGAATGTTTTCTTTTCCATGGCCTCTAATTTTATTCATTGTCCTTCAACCGATTCGTTTCCTAGATGTCGTCTTGAATGTGAAAAACGACCCAAAGTATCGACCAAGGCTCCCGAAACCGGAGGGTCCTATTGGTACCGGTTGGAACGGTCTGGCCACCATCTGCTGGCATCACAAACCGGAAGTGAGACCGAGCTTCGTAACGATTCAGGGGAAACTGAGATCCATCCACGGAGGAAAGTAAGTAGGCCTATGTGTTTGGAAGAGTATCCTTAGTGAGAAGTTAGGCATCGAAGACTATCTTGTGAATAGTACTTAGTACTTAGTCCTTCCTGTGCATGCCTGCACATCGGGCGACGCATCTCCTCCACTCCTCTCTATCCATCACCAGTTATCTTGTGAATAAATGGGATGAATTCAGAAAAGAATTGAGACTGCTGTTGGATATGCTCGTCTGCTCTCTATTGCAATGAGTCTGTAAACCAACGAGAACGGCGCTGATATTGTATTGTATTAAACATTTTGTAAGGCGCCTCTATTATAGGGTGAACCGCTCAGAAGCGCTTCCGGTATGTCACACTCATTGAGAAGAAGCAGATTGTTTTGAGTAGGAAGAATACAGACTACCTGGAAGAATGGCAGAGCGAAAGGAAGACGATTGCGTTCAGGGTATTCCACAGAGAAGGACCAATCACCAATGTTATTGTGACAAATGATCGGGACTGAGCCATAGCAGTTCTCGGGAGCGGACCCAAGAGGTCACGTCTGTTGGATGAACGAAGTGGACGGAGGTAGGAAGCACAGTGTGGACGACGTAGGCTATAGCATTAGCCAGATATTTGGGCAAGACCCCGCTGAGTTTCAGGGTGAAAATCTCAGAATGAGAAGGAGCCAGTTAACTTCATCCGACATAAAGGTAGAGATGTGAGAATACTTGGGAAGGTGGAAGTCAGTCTAGCAGCTGTGACGAGCACTGACAACAGAGGGAGAGAAAGAACAGCGAGAGGGAAATTACATGAGTCTCTTGTACAGGACACATAAAAGCATGAACTAAAGTAGTGAAGATGGAGGATTGGACAAGACGACGAATGACACTGAGACGCCAAGCAAATAGAAGAAGCTTCTGAGATTCAATCAATCAATCAATCATTTTTTGTGTAAACAAACCTTTTTTACAGTTATAGATTGCAAGTCACATTTTCAAAGGGGAATGGCCACAAGGATAGGCCCTGAAAGGATCACTGACCCCGCTAGATTGGGACACCTACGTACGTGTAAAGCAAATAGATGCAACGGCCGACAATAGCTATTAAGTAAGACAGTGAATGATTACAATTACTTAAGATATCTTAACTAAATTGGACAGAGCAAACTATTAACTAAACAAGAAAGAATAACGAAATAATAAGTGCAAAAAGAGTGGCTTAATAGAGCAATATTATTATACATCGTAACACACATTACTGCTATTACCGACTAAATGAGAGCGTAACCTTTTCTTAAATAATGATAATGATGGAGATTGCCTGACTTCTTGAGGGATTTTATTCCAGATTGAAGGACCAGTGGCTCTAGTTAGTAGAGAACAGACGAGAATTAGCGCGAGCAAAGATGCATCTGTAGCACGTCGAGTTTCTTGTTGAACGAGAATGGATCTGTGATACAAGATTAAAGAATTCCTTGAAAACAGGAGGGAGCAAATCGTGGTCAAAGCGGCGCATAACTTCTCCCGATTGAGAATTAGAGATGTACTGGGCAAAGTGAATGAACCATCATGTGTAACACCCAGAATCCCCAATCCCGTACACTCTGGAAGAGAGACAGACAGAGAGAAAGAAAGAGACAGACAGAAAGATACTCAGAGAGAGAGAGAGAAAGAAAGAGGAAGAGAGAAAGAGAGAGAGAGAGAGAGAGAGAGAGAGAGAGAGAGAGAGAGAGAGAGAGAGAGAGAGAGAGAGAGAGAGGAGTGTGTGTGTGTGAGAGAGACAGAGACAGACAGACGAGAGAGAGCCAGAGCCAGATAGACATAGCCAGAGTGAGTGAGACAGGAGCTTTTAGAGGTGCGTATGTGTACCAAACCATAGGCTACACATGGAGTTTTAGAAGCATTGCATGCGAGGTGATTAGACGACATCGAGGATTAGAAACGACTAAAGAGAGATTGAATACTCTAACTAGGAGCAACTGGGATGATGGAGGACCATGGACCATTCCTGAACAGCATTCGCATAGAGATGACAAGCACCAAGACTTTTGGATTTTGCAATCGGCTGCCAAGTTTGGATCAAGGATATTTCCCGGATTTGTCTCCTATTGTGATCTGGTTGCGTCCTGGGCAACAGAATCTGGTCTTTCTCTGGAAAACGCGTTCTAGTTCTACTTCACACGCCACTCTTAACAGCACTCTTAACTGGCTCTCTCTCGTCTGTCTGTCTCTTTGATTGCTGTTACCTATATGAGGTTTTCGAGTACATTTCAACATTTAGCCATAGCCATACATTTGATTGAACCCAAGTAACAGTAATGACACCGAAAAGTAAGTAAGTAGAAAAACCGACTAACAACACGAGATTATTAGGACTACAACCCTAAGAACAACGGGTTCCGCTAGTGGTTCACCTATAACAACGAAATAAATTTTTGCAGAGTCGGTAATAGCACAAAAATAGTCTACGATAATTCTTTACTATAGTTAGCTAAATATAGGGTGACACGAAAGTTCGTTCATCGTTTTCAAAATGCGCTATCTCAGTAACGGCTTCATATTTCTTTATAATATTTTGTCCGTGTATACATCAGTCAAATGAAAGATATTGGTACAATTTTGATTATGATCTGGTTCGTTTTCGCCATTATTTATAAGAAAATGTAAAGACGACCAGTTTTTGCAAAAAAACTGCGTTAATCAAATTAACACAATAAAGAAAAATGTGTATACGCCTAGCATCGTAGCATCGTTGTTGCCTATGATGACATACACAGACGTAGGCTAATAGCGTACAGTATCTCCTTTCTGCTTTATGACAGCACTGACTCTATCCGGCATGGCTGGATCAACCTCTGAAGTGTCCCAATTGCTATCGATCTCCACGCTCGTTGGAGGCGAGGCATGAGCTGATCAGCGTTCTTTGGCTCAGGATCTTTATAAACGCTGAGAGATAAAATACTGCACAAGTTCTCAAAAGGAGAGAGGTCCAGAGAGTTGGGTGGCCAATCCTTCGGCTTTATGTGTGACGGGAGGTTGTCGTCTAGCCACTTTGTCGTCACAGCTGATGTATGACAGCGTGCGCCATCCTGCTGAAATACTCCCAAGTCATTTTCAACAAACAACTTTCGTTGCATGTCACTGCCGTTGTCATTTTCTCTCTCTAACACTGGCTTCACGATCTGCTAGAGAATGTTGGTGATGTGCGTAGTACTGCGAGTTCAATCTGGTACCATATGGCACAAATTGAAGTTTAGTGAGACCCCTGGCAGCCATCCCATCAAAAACCATCACCGACGGACTAAACTTCATTATGTGGAGCAGGCGGAACGTACTCTTCCTATGTGGGATAGTCAGTGCTGTCATTAAGCAGAAAGGAGATTCTGTACGCTAATAGCCTATGTCTGTGTATGTCCTATATAGGTAACAGCAGTGTCTTTTCACGCTTGTAGGCCCTATACGAGGCTAGGCGAATACACGTTTTCTTTAATGTGTAAATTTGATGAACGCAGTTTTTTCCGCAAAAACAGGTCGTTTTTACATTTTCTTATAAATAATGGCGAAAACGAACCGAATCATAATCAAATTTGTACCAATATCTTTCATTTGACTGATGTATACACTGACAAAATATTATAAAGAAATATGAAGCCGTCACTGAGATAGCGCATTTTGAAAACGGTGAACGAACTTTCGTGTCACCCTATATAATTAATTTAACCAGCAGCATGCAATCTGGAATATTATTTTATAACTGCAACCAACTGTTTAGTCGCGAACTAAGGGCAGTCAGTTGAAGCAGATTCGCGATGTGTGTGCTGTGTTTCAGAATACCTAATTTGATGGATCGGACGCAGAACATGATGGAGGAGGCTCTCCAACGGAAAGCAGCGGATATCGCGTCCGAAAGGAAGAGAACGGAGACAGTCGTCTACAATCTTATTCCACAGTAGTCCACTTGTTTATTCATTATTCACTTAATAATATTCTAGTATCTGAAGTACTGCTATGCAGTAGCAGGCCAACAGAAGCAAAGGCACGATGCTGGGCTGTAGTAAAAAGGTCATGACGGTCTAAAGAGCGGTCCAGTGGTAGTTCAGAGAGGCCGCATAATAAGATCACAGAGGTAGCGAGGAGCTTGACCCAAGAACATCTTATAGGCAAGAACGAGAATTTTATATTGAATCCGGGCAGTTAAGGTAAGCCAATGATTGTGTTCAGCTATAGAAGTTGAAATGTGAGATAAATGAGGGAGGTGGGCAAGCAAGCGAGCAGATGCATTGAGTGCCGATTGTAGTGGTGCCAGGTAGGTCAATGAGTAATAAGTTACAGTGTAGTCAATACGAGAATAGATGAAGGCATGAACCATAGAAGAAAGAATTCGACAAGGCTACAGATCGTTGAGTGGCATGTAGGCCTAAAAGTCTGTAGATGATAGAAGCTGAAGAGAGAAGGATAAGAGAGTAGAGATACATGTATGTACAGATGGAAAGAGTAAGCTTACTGTCTAGTATAACACCCAGGTTACGAATATTTGCGAAGAAAGTAAATTGAAGAAACAGCCTAGGAAGTAAAACGTAATCAATTTCATTCAGCTGTTGACAATGCCCAGCTAGATCAATTGAGTCTTGAAAAAGTTGAGTGAAAGACGATTTTGAGGACATCTCAAAATTGTGATCTGCAGAAAGAGATCCAATAGACTGGCAAAGAGCATGTTGTTGGGAAGAGAAGCCATGAACAAAAGTCTGTGCATCAGCATCACCAGCATAGCATTGCACGTGGAAGTTCCACGTAAAAATTCATCACCCGCAGTTTACAGTAACAGTGGATTCTCATCGAGAGTTGAACCGCGTCATTGCTCCAATAATTAAAAAGACATTTGATTCTTTGTTTCTTCGTCTCCTATCAAAATCCTTTGTGGGTCGCGGTGGTGTATTGGTGGCGTCGTTGCCTTGAAGCCGGAAGGTTCGAGGTTCGAATCCACCTCGCCGCGTTAAGACCTTGGACAAGTCCTTCACTCGCAATTGCTCAGCGCTTCGGCGTGAAACTCCGATGCAGTGTCCGCTCTGCATTCGGAAGCGCCTCTGAGTAGAAGCTTGAAGGGGCGCTATAACAAGTGCACATACATAGCCTACATCCTAAGTCTTTCATTTTGACAAAATATTTACTGCTGTAAGTCTGCATGCGAAAATCCCGACATTTCAATAGGACCTACCACGACACCTGATATGCCGCAACGGCGCAACAGTTAGGCCCAATACCAGACGGAAACCCATTTTCTACTATAGTGGAGAACACGTCTTCATCATCGTCGTCGTCATTGTCGTCGTCACTGAAAATTTCGTCTCAATAAATCTTGTGTTATCTACAAGAAACACACATTTCTATAGCCAATGCAAAACGAAATATCTCAACACAGAAGTACGAATAATTGTATCATGTATCGTATCTGACCATTTGTAATCTATCATGTGTACCTAATAGTTGTACAAAAGTCGTTTCGCCGGGTTCAGCTATTAATTACAGGTATTAAAAGGGTCGTTGCAAAGAATAAGCTTAATAAATAGGCTAATTGTCATCGGGATTAAGTCAAGTGTCGAGCTGCCGTATGCGAGTCTTTCTATTTTTCTGCACACTGATAAGCTTTGTAAGGAGGGTATTACCCGGTATAGTCAAATTATAATAATTTTATTACATTGTACTGTTTATTTACATTTTTGTGTTTGATTGCCTAGGAGCATAGCAGCCCAAATAATTAGCGGAAAGGAATTGCGTCCTCAACGTTTTGAAAGCATCACTCTGTGTTTTTGCGAGACGACTGACATGTTTGACACTTCAAAGGCAATATCACCCATCCAGGTAGGCTAAGCATCGGCATTCGGCAGAAACAGTCACACTGAACCGGAAGTCAAAAGGCCACTGTGAAACCCTAGATGCCTAGACAGTGCTGTCCAACCATTTTGATACCGTGGACCTCCGAAAAACTCTGGCCACAACGTTGAATTCAAAATCAACAACCTTATAATACTCTAATGTACATTCATTCATTCATTCATTCATTCATTCATTCCGAAAACTTATATAGTGCCCCTTCAAGAAGCCTACTCAGAGGCGCTCCCAATCCAGCCACAGCTAAAAAGATAGGTCTTGAGAAACTTGTAGAAAGCAGGCAAATTATTCCGAGGTAGTAAGCGTAGTGCAAGCGGGAGCCCATTCCATGTGGACGGGCCAACAACCGAGAAGGCTCGACGCTGTCTGGTAGCAGAGCGGGTTTGAGGGACCAGCAGCTCCCCATTGGCCGAAGAGCGTAAAGTTATACGGGAGGCTACGACAGAGACCAGATAAGTAGGAAGGAGCACTACCAATTAAGGACCGCCAGACAAGAGCTGCTATCCTGTACGAGATGCGCTGCGAGACTGGAAGCCAGTGCTGAACAACACGCATGTAGGCAGAAATTGGGGCAAATTTTGGGATATGACCAATAAGCCGAGCAGCAGAGCGCAGTCCATGGCGCCATAGAAGTCAGATAGGAGGCGGACTAGCAGGGTCTCAGTAGAATGGTTTCTCCGAAAACCCGATTGTAGGGGAGGTAGCAACCCATTCCCATCTAAATACGAGATAAGTTGGTTGCAAACAATTCGTTCTAAAATTTTCGAAAGGAATGTCACATAAGCAATGGGACGGTAGTTGGTGGGGGCGCTTGCGTCAAGACCATCTCTCTTGTACATGTACATTGTTCATCTGCATTAAAGTATAGGCCTACTATGAAATAATAATTATCACTCATTCGTCGCGGGAACTGGCTTTTGTGATCACATTGTCAAATAATAAACGGGGTTACGAACTTGTGGCTATGCAAGTTGGTCTTTGATTTTTGCTTCGTTTTCACAAAATTTGAAAAACATCATTATCTTAGGAGGGCCACCTAAAATCAGCTCGATGGCCGCATGCGGCCCGCGGGCCACAGGTTGGACAGCACTACCCTAGACGTTCAATTATGCAGGCTACTTTTCGCATTAGCACCATAAAATGAAAAATGCCAAAAATCAAGGAAAGGTAATGTTGTGGCGTAACTTCAGTGAAGGCGACACCTTATGTTAACTTTAATTTGACTCTCTGACCTCTGTTCTTTTCGAGCCTCTGAGTAGGCCTAGATATCTCGGATAAGCAGTGCCAAGCACTATTATATTTTTCATTGACTTTATTTGATTGCTTGATGTGAACAATGCGTTGCAGGTGGCAGAAATTCTGTTGTCGTTCATTGACTTATTTGATGAGGTCATGAAAAGCCACAACGTCATCGAAGTAAGTGTAACTATGACGCAGTCATTATGGATGTAACATTGAGATCATAGAGGCGGATGGATAGATAAATATATCAATAGATAGATGGTTGGATAGATAGAAAGGAGATCTGTAGGCTATGAGGGAAGGACGAGGACACGCTTCGGTGAGCGTGCTTTTTCAACTGCTGGCACCCGCTGCTGGAACAGTCTGCCTACCACAGTAGCCTACGTTCTGCAAACTCAGTTGAGACTTTCAAAACTCGACTGAAGACATAGATGTTTTCTAAGGCGTATCTTTGACTGAATATTTTGTGTTTGTAGAGGCGCCTTTGTAACGGCATGTGCTGTGTTACGGCGCCATAGAAATTGTCGCCATTATTATTATTATTATTATTATTATTATTATTATTATTATTATTTATTTATTTTTAAATTTAATTAAATTTTTAATTTTTTTAATTATTATTATTTTTGCCCTGAGGTACTTCATTGCCCCAGGGACTTAGGAACTATTATTATTTCAAGAATGTATGTCTAGTCACTCTAGTGGGTCAGGTCTCGTCTTCAGGGTATGAGGCAAAGTACCTTTGAAAGCGACCAGGTTGTAGCGTTGAATGCAAATGGACAGACGTTGAAAAAGAAAGAAAGCTTCGCGTCTGTCGCCAGTGATAGAAGAGATTCGGCTGCCAATTTCATTTATGAAGTCTTAGGCCGACGGGTTGAGCGGACCCAATGTCTCTATGGCCAGCGGCTGAAAGATGTAGGAATCGGGCAGCTCTCCGTATTTCTGTTCTTTGCACTGATGCAGGCCCGACCAAACCGTTTGGGTGGGTTATGTACGAGGCGGCACAAATGTGAACAATGGTGGCATCCAACGCCAAGTACTTACCATCTGACCAAGGTATGAGAGTTGCCACACCATCAGCAAAGATGGCAGATTACAGGTCGAGAGTAGGTAGCAGAGATTTGTGACCGCCTTCGAACTGGTGGGGTTCGAATCCGGAGGTCACCTTCTCCTTTCCTCCCTCTATCTCTAAGAACCTTCCACAGCAACACGCAACCTCTCGTACGATGATCCGGAAGTGGCGAAGCCGGAGATGGCGAAGACGTCGAGCGTCACAAGTTAAAATTGCACATGTAAATAGGGAGTTAGTGGGATATTCATCCTTTAGGGCCTTCCTTGTTGCCATCCGATTATGTGAAGCATGTTATACTATGACTATTGTTTATGGTTGATGGTTACAATAAATGAATTGAATACATACATACATACATACATACATACATACATACATACATACATACATACATACATACATACATACATACATACATACATACATACATACATACATACATACATACATACATACATACATACATACATACATACATACATACATACATACATACATACATACATACATACATACATACATACATACATACATGTACATACATACATGTACATACATACATACATACATACACACAGATGGGCGAACTTTCAGAAATATAGTTTAGATGTTGCATTGCATTATAGATCGTCGGTCGAGGGAGCAATAATTCGATGATTCTGGGCAGTGGATTGCCACAATTTACAGAGAAACACGCAGAAGATATCTGCGAACTGAGTCTTGATCTGATCAGTGAAGTATTAGCATTCAAAACACCTCTTGCACCTGACGTCCGTCCCAACCTCAAAATCGCGATACATTCAGGTACAGTGTATTCGTTTTGTGAACGTAACTTTGCATTCGCCGATGCTAAATTAATTACTTGAACACACGGTGATGCAACATCTCATCAGTAACTTACGTGACAGATCAGCCTTCAAAATCCCTAGTGCTATAAAACAATAATCAATCAATCAATCAATCAATCAATCAATCAATCAACCAATCAGTCATTTGTTGATATACAGACATTAATATTAGCATTGCATGCATATTATGGTACAGCGTTTCGTGATACAGAGGCATTTACAATGGTGATTACATACTCGCCTAATTATGGCAACCATTAATCTTAGAATTTTCGAGATGGAGCCAAGTTAAAGGTTCTGATTCGGTTCACCCGGACAAGTTGACGCCAATGCCTATGCCTTTAGTTCACGGTGTTCATTTTCTTTGTTTATGCACGCGTATATTGTATAGTATATTATATTGTGAGAAGGGGGAGAAGAATATCACTGACATAATATAGTGCCGTCACCACTCTGGTCCATTCCTTCATTACTTCCCGTCTTGACTATTGCTCGTCACTCTACTCTGGCTTCCCATCTAATCGAATAACGTGCTTAAACAGAGTCTTACGCTCTGCAGCACGTTTAATAGGACATATCCCTAAATTTGATCATGTGTCCAGCTATATGCTGGAGACATTACACTGGCTTCCTACTCGGCAGCGCATTGAATTTAGGATTGCTGCCCTATATATATATATATATATAGTTAGGCAATGCCAGCTTGGAATTACCCTACACTACTTGCAAGAGCTTTGTTGCTCCACTAGTACCCAAGACCACCGCCCCCTCCGTTCTGCACAGAAGGATTGCTTTTTGGTCCCTTTTGCACGAACTGCAACGATGCAGCATAGAGCCTTTTCTGTGATCGGCCCAGTTGTCTGGAATGGGCTCCCACAGGAGCTACTTCTACTTGCTGGGGTATTTACTGATTTTTTTTATTAAACTCAAAACTGTCCTTTTTGCCGTGCTAGAGTCGGGAGCGCTTCTGAGTAGTCCCCTTGAAGAAGCGCTACATAAATTCTTGAATGAATGAATAAATGAATTAATAATGCGATGGTGTTTAGGTTCGGTTTTTACAACGGTGATCTGGCGGACAGTTCCAAAGTACTGTATCAACGGTGAGGCTGTCAATACGGTCGTCGCCATGCAAAGTGCAAGTAAAGGCAAGTGTCACACAATTTAGGCAATCTTTGCGGCACTCACATCAAAGTATTATTTTGTGACATAATAATTATGTCACTTATTTCATGCATACGTTAGGATATCTGCAGCGAAATAATACGAATGTCAAATTAACTCTCATTTTCGCCCATTTCATTGTTCAATCTAAGTAAGAGTTAAGTTGGACAAATCAAATGTGCATTAATCTACAGGGTGCGCCAAAAAAGACCCCCTAGGTTTTTTGCTAATATCTTGACCAAAAGTAAGAATTTCAAAAGGAAATTTTGCAGGCTTATAGACAATTCATATTTACACGTGATGGCCAGATTTCATCAAAATATCTCAAACAGAACAAAAGTTATACTACTTTTAGTGAGGCCACCCACCGTTTTTTGACGATTCAAAAACGAAACGCAGCAAAAATTAGGTTTTTTGCCAATATCATGGCCAGAAGTAAGAATTTCGAAATGAAATTTTACAGGATCAAAGACAATTCATATTTACACATGAAATTAAAATTTCATAAAAATATTTCAAACAGAACAAAAGTTATACCACTTTTAGTGAGGCCACCCACCGTTTTTTGACAATTCAAAAACGAAACACAAAAAAGTAACAAAAACACGATTTTATTAAGTCCCATCTCAAATAACTGCTGTCAAATGAACTTGGTAGTGCTTCACAACATGTGTTCAATGTGCTCACCACTCGTGCCAAAACTTCTTTTGAGTCACTTTGCAAAATTCTTGATGGACCTGTTGATTAATCTGACAGATTCCTTATTCACCAATTTGATTGTCATCGTGCTAAGTGACTTCTCAGAGACGCGCAGCTACGCTGGTAACTTGTTTCTTTTTAAATAGTAATAATAATGATCACCTGGCAATGTCAAGGCTATTTGATGCCAATTATTTGAGATTGGAGAAAAAATAGTGTTTTTGTTACTTTTTTTGCGTTTCGTTTTTGAATCGTCAAAAAACGGTGGTTGACCTCCTTAAAACTTGTATAACTTTTTTCTGTTTGAAATATTTTGATGAAATCTGACCATTTTGTGCAGATATGAATTGTCTTTAAGCCTGTAAAATTTCATTTTGATATTCTTACTTTTGGCCAAGATATTGGCCAGAATAACCAGATTGGTTTTTTTCGAAATTTTGTTGCGTCGCGTTTTTGAATCGTCAAAAAACGGCGGGTGGCCTCACTGAAAATGGTGTAACTTTTGTTTTGCTTGGAATATTTTGATAAAATCTGGCCATTATGTGTAAATATGAATTGTCTTTAAGACTGTAAAATTTCATTTCGAAATTCTTACTTTTGGTCAAGATATTGGCAAAAAACCAAGGGGAGTCTTTTTTTGGCGCACCCTGTGTATAAATAAAGAGAAGATTCTGTCTGTCTGTTTAACCGGAATGCATTTCCACAGTTTTTGAGCTTTTCACTCCAAACCTTCACTACTGTGTCCGTCTCGGCATCGGACGTGTAAACGAGGGGTTCGCGATTCTCTGCCACCATGGGGGCCAGAGTGGGGGAGGCAAAAACACTCATTTTCCCTGTTGGCCTTTGCCCTTTCAAGCTTACGACAGCACTTTTCATTCGGGCCCCATGCATGTACGTAGCCTATACTATAAAAGCAGCGATTGACAACCGTTTTAGAGGCGTTTTAAGGCCAGCGCTGACGGGTCGCGGACCGGTGGAGGGCGGGGTTGGGGTGGGGGGGGGGGGGTGGAGGGGTGGGGGTGGGAGTGAGCGAGGCAGTGGGATAAGAGAATTGAGGCGGTGGAGGGGCTGGGACGAGGAAATTTTCCCGAAAACCCAAATTTCACGATTGGCGTACCGGTGGAGTAAGTGGTGGCGCGTTGTGGAGGAAGCGGGGGGGGGGGGGTGGAAGAGGGGAAAATTTGTTAGGGGGGAAATTTTTGCCCCCCACCCCCAAAATGTCACGGGTGGTGTACCGGTGGAGATCGGAGTTAGGGGTGGCGTGTTGTGAGGTTGGGCAAGGTGGGGCAGTTTTTTGGGGCGGGAGAACAATTTTCCGAAAACCAAAATTTCAAAGGTGGCGTACCGGTGGAGGTCAGAATTAGTGGTGGCATGTTGTGGGGGGGGGATGCTACGGAAGGGGTGGGGAAATTGGGGAGGAATTTGGGAGGAGGAATTTTTTCCCCGAATTTTTTTCACGGGTGTCGTACAGGTGGAGGCGGGGGGGGGGGGTGGGTGGTGGCGTGTTAGTGGTGGCGTGTTGGTGTTGTGGGGGTGAGGGAGGCGCGGGGAAAATTTCGGGGAAAAATTTTCACCCGAAAGCATAAATTTCACGGGTGGAGGTCGGAGTTAGTGGTGGCATGTTGTGGGGGGGTGGGTAAAATTTTGGGGAAATCTTTTTCCCGGATAATGTTTTCACGGGTGGCGTACCGGTGGAGGTCGGAGTTAGTGGTGGCGTGTTGTGGGGGTGGAGGAGGGTGTGGGGAAATTTGGGGGGGGAAATTTTCCCCGAAAACCAAAATTTCACTGGTGGCATACCGGTGGAGGTCGGAGTTAGTGGTGGCGTGTTGTGGAGGTTGGAGGAAATGGGGGAGGGGATTTCCCTCTCCCGAAAACCAAATTTTCTTGGGTGTTGTATCGGTGGAGGTCGGAGTTGTGTGGTGTGGTGTGGTGGGGTTGTGGCCGGAGCGGGTCGAATCCTAAATTTCCCGGGCAACCCCGGGTACCCCAGCTAGTTATAAAGTATAGTCAGAATAAAACTAGATGTCTTGCGTCAAGACGCCTATAGTGACATTCTTATGTCTTAATACGACACTGCATTTATTTAAGTGTCGTTTGAATATTTACAATAAATTTTTCTCGTCTTTCATTTCGGTTATTTCTTAGTGCGATGAAATGTAATCCGTACTCAAACAACCTGTTTGTAAAAAACGTCCGACAGCTATTTAGTGTGACAGGGCTACAGTAGACATTTACATGTATCTTGTGAATGAGTAGGTCTACTTACAACATGAGAATGTGTAGTAAAACAAAATTAGTGTGGAGTCAGACTATGTTCCACGTAGAGTTTTAATATGAAAAGAAGACTTTACTTTGTATGCGCACTTGTTATAGCGCCCCTTCAAGCTCTCTACTCAGAGGCGCTCCCGAATGCAGAGCGGACACTGCATCGGAGTTTCACGCCGAAGCGCTGAGCAATTGTGAGTGAAGGACTTGCCCAAGGTCCTTACGCGGCGAGGTGGATTCGAACCTCGAACCTTCCGGCTTCAAGGCGACGACGCCACCACTACACCACCGCGCCTCACTGGGGTCATAATAAAGACTGTAGGGTTGAACCCGTCATATTGAGTTATAAACTGAGTAAGGGAGTTCATAACAATAGCCTACGCTTCTGTAGCGCTTCTTTCCACTGATCGTCTTCGTCTCGGTGCTAAATCAAATAAATTTGTTGTAGCAATGAGGGTACGAATCAGTGCCGCTACAAATGAGCAAGTAATTGGATCTGGAAACTTCACATTCGAAAAGGGAGGAAATGTTACAGTAAAGGTAAACTGTCCAAGGGAAAGTGCAGTATAGTGTATAACAAATGTTCTAGGTGGATGGATGAATGGATGAATGAATAAATGAATGAATGAATGAATGAATAAATGAATAAATGAATGAATGAATGGATGAATGAATGGATGAATGAATAAATGAATGAATGGATGAATGAATAAATGAATGAATGGAGGATTGAATAAATGAATGAATGAATGAATGAATGAATGAATGAATGAATGAATATAAGACCGGCTGAACGATTTAGTAGAACTGCAGCTCAAACGGCGAGACGTTGAAAATATGATTTACGAATTCTAGTTTTTTGTGTATAATAACGATTAAATTTTCTGCTGTGAATTGCTTGATCCTGCATTAGTTTGAGCCAGCAGCCTATCACTATCATTAAGAGCAGCTGCTCCCTCTATCCATCACTACCGCATTATGATCATGTAGCTTGCTTGTGTTAGTTAATTCGCAGACAGGACTAGTCTTTCAATTGCTGCTTACTATCCAGCCTATCCGTTCTACTATCCAGCCTACCCGTTCTACTATCCAGCCTACCCGTTCTACTATCCAGCCTACCCGTTCTACCCGGTCATCCGCCTGCCTTACACTTTCTCGACCGCCGGTCACAAGTCAGTTCAAGTTCTCCAACCGAGCCATATCCAATTATCCATC
Organism: Lumbricus terrestris; assembly: GCA_949752735.1. NCBI lineage: Eukaryota > Metazoa > Annelida > Clitellata > Crassiclitellata > Lumbricidae > Lumbricus > Lumbricus terrestris. Next base: position 59,197,924 of record OX457041.1, read on the forward strand.
TCAGCACCACGCCTTTGGAATGATCTGCCTCCTGAATTCCGATCCTTTTTCAGTCCCTGCACCATCGTTACTAATCACACACCACAACCTTCCTCAGGCTCCTCTATCCATCACACCTCGGGCTTTTCATTCGAAACTTAAGACACTCCTTTCTTACGAACTCTTACCCTATCTCATCTGATCCTCCACCCTCCAATTCCAGGCCCAGACGACACCCGCCTTAGTAGCTGTTCCGCCCCTCTGATCCTATGGGAACTCGACCCGGACCACCACGGACTTCTCTCACGGACAACCCTTCTAACTCAACGCATTTGATCATCATCCTATGGTAACTCGACCCGGACCACCACGGACTACTCTCACGGACAACCCTTCTAACGCAACGCAGCGCTCGTGAATAAGCTGGTGCCCTGCGCTTGGCTTTTGAGTGGCGCTTTAGAAATTTCGAGTTTACGATTACGATTACGATGCTCCTTCAGGCTCCTTGCTACTCCGCCTAAAATGCACATTATGATTACCCATTGCTATCTGTGTGACGAAACACTCTGTAGCGGTATTTCGGCACCATTTTGAAATTCAGTGCATAAAAGTTGAAATAAAAAGTAAGCCTACTTAATTCGACTTGTCTTGTCGTCAACCATCCTCAATCCGAGGGTTAGTCACATCATGAACGAGCTTCCTTCATCTCTTCCTGTCCCTTGTGTCTACCAGAGTCTGCCCAAGAGTTGTTCCCATCCATGTTCCAATGTTGACAAGCCAGCCCATCCTCGGCCTTCCTCGTGTTCTTGCTCCCGGTACATTTCCCTGTATGATCTCTTTCTTCTCGCATTCTACGCTTTTTCTCATCAGGTGTCCAAAGTATGTGAGTATCCTTCTTTTAATTGAATCAAGAATACTTCACTCCACTCCCATTGTCTCCAACACCCATTTGTTCGTTTTTCTTTCCATCCATGAAACTCTCATGATCTGTCCTAGGCCTTTCATCTCAAAAGCCTCTATTCTTTCCTCCTCTCTCTTCTTAATCGTCCAACTCTCACAACCATAAGTGGCCACTGGCCAAACAAGGGACCTCATGAGTCGTATCTTTGTAGTGAGTCTAATGCCGTGACTTCTCCAATCTGTTTCAACGCCACTCCTGCGTTCTGTCCTCTCGCCAGTTTCTCCCGAACGTCCCTGCTGCACTCTGCATCCGCAGTTATTAGCGAACCCAGGTAATGGAAGGTTTCAACCTGCTCTAGCTTCCGTCCCCTAACCCATAAATTGCATGCCTCTCCATTTAATGCCATAACCTTGGTTTTTGTCTAGATTTATCATTAGACCTCTTTTCCCCCCTACCCGTTCAAGCCTACTGTGTCCTGACTATGTCTTGCAACTCACTTTCTGACCCTGCCAGAAACACGCTATCATCTGCCTATCTCAAGTTTGTTATTTTCCGGCCACCTATTTGCACTCCACCCTCCCATCCCTCCAACACTTCTCTCATGACCACCTCTGCCATGATGTTGAATAAATGAGGTGAGGATTACGCATCCTTGCCTGACCCCTTTCTTGACACGGAACTCATTCGATAGTACCCCGCCACTTTCACCTTTGCTCGCTGCTTACAGTATATTGTATTCAGCAAATTAACGATAAGTGGTGGATATCCCATATCCACCATTGCTAACCATAGCTGTTCATGTGAAATATTGTTGAATGCTTTTGTAAAATCAATTAAACATATATAAAGCGGGGTCCAGCCGTTGGACGTTTGCGCGCGGTCATTTGCGCGCCGTCACAATATGCAAAATAAAGAATCATATAAAAAATCTGTATTGTTTCTCTACGAAATTATTACTTTAATTTAGCAGTAAGTTAAGCTAGGTATCAATGTTTTCTACGAAATGAGCGTTAGGTATCAACGTTTTCTACGAAATAACTACATAATAGTCCAACCGAATGTTTGTGCGAGTTTGTTGATTGTCTTCAATAACAAATTGAAATGTTAAGCGCAATTCCTTTAAGATATTCCATACAATGGTATGTTGCCGTAACGTAAACAGGAGTACACATCAAAGTGCAAATAAAATAGGTCTACCCATCATACAGGAGTTCGCTGTTTGATCATACGAAGACGGCAGGCATAATAGTACAAGTCAATCCACAATGCGCGCGCGCAAACGTCCCGCGCGCAAACGACGGCCATTTTTTGCTGCGCGCAAAGGACGGCGCGCAAACGACGGCAAACGACGGCGCGCAAACATCCTGCGCGCAAACGACAGTGCACCATATAAAGCGGTTGTTGATGATCGTTCATTTTCTGCATTAATTAATACTCTCAGGTTGGTGATCCGATCTCTCGTTCCTCTACCCCTACGGAAGCCTGCTTTGTTCCTCTGCCAGTTCTGTCTCGGTCTTCACTCTTATCCTTTCCAATATGATCTTGAGAATGCTTTTACTGGCGTGTGAGACCAAGGCTATGGTCCGGTAGTTCCGGCATTGTTTCAAGTCTCCCTTCTTTGGCAACGGTATAAAGACTGAATTTGCCCAATCCTCTGGCCACTCCCCAGTCTCCCATATAGCTTCGCATATGCGATGCATTTTGTCTAAAGCTGTTTCCTCTGCGCATTTAAGTAGCTCCGCTGGGACCCCATCAAGTCCAGTGCGTTTTTCCATTTGCTACCTCCTTCATAGCTCGAGCTGCCTCCGATCTCAATGGTGCAGGTTCCCGTGTATACTCTAATTCACCATCTTTCGCTTCCCTGTCTTCGACTCGACTGATTCGACTAATTCATAATAATTGTCTTGAAATGGCTCAGTACCGGACTAGTTTTGTTCTAAAAAGCACTGCTTACCACAATCTATCAACATAGATACGCTATATGCTATATGCGCCATGTCAAGAGTTTTTATAAAAAAAATCACTTGAAGGTTCTTCATGTCGACGCCATTGTGCGTCTCACCAGCCAGCTGCAAGGAAAGATGATCATAAGTTAGACAAAAGCTATTTTAAAAGGAAACCTATCATTGATAGTTACAAAGATGAAAACAAGCTTAGTAAGTGTTAAATTGTTTTAGGGCTTTGGTCTATTATACGAAAGTGACTTGTTACAAAATTCAAAGCAGAATAATTGCCCGCGATTGTAAGTTTGTAACTTTCGGCTAAAGCTAAAGCGGCTTTGAATCGGTTTACAGTAGAATTTTTTATTCATTCGAGATGGTACTACTTCAATGCCATTGAGAGGAAATACATTTAAGTATTGTATTGTATTTTATTTAAACATTTATAAAGCGCCTCTAGTAGGGTGAACCGTTCAGAGGCGCTCCCAGTGCGCAAGGCTCCGCGAGAAGAAGCAGGTTTTGAGAAGAGACAGAGCAGAGGAGAGACTGACAGACAGAAGTGTAGAGCGAACAGAAGGAGAAAGAGCATTCCAGAGAGAAGGACCAATTGAGACAAAAAATCGAGACTGAGCCATAGCAGGTCTAGACCGAGGAACCAATAGGTCAAGTCTGTTGAATGAACGAAGTGGACGATGGGAGGAAGCTGAGTGAGGACGAAGTAAAACATTAGTCAGATATTTTGGGGCAAGACCCCGTTGAGACTTTAGGATCAGAGTGATGATCTTGAACTGTGTACGAGCACGTAGAGGAAGCCAATGAAGTTCATCAAACATAAAGGTAGAGATGTGAGAGTACTTGGGAAGGTGTACTTGGGAAGTAGATTTACCTATAGGATCTGATGGCGCCTTGGTGACGATCTTTCATTTGCCAAATATCATAGTTATAGCCAGTTGTGTTGTTGTTGATCTTCGTTCTGAAATTTTCCAGGATGGAAAGCCGATCCGAACATACTGGTTGACTGGAAGGAGCGGATATCGGAAGCCGCTTCCTCAAGCAATGAAACGAAGGTCATCGTCTCTGGTGGAAGAAAACTGGATAGGCAAATGACCCTACAGTGGTTATGGCTTCTTACGGCGGAGATCAGGAGTGTCTGGTTGCATCTTCTTATGATGTGTGTGACTGAAGACAATGTTCATAGAAAGACGTTGCTAAGTAGGATCTTAGCGTAACCGATGCGGTTTATACGTGTGTGACAACGGATTTCCTTCACAGTTGGACCTACTTTAATAATTATCGACCAGCTGAGATCAACGAACAGGGTCTGCATAACGCTATCAACTGGCGCAGTTTCTTGCAAGTGTTCTATGCATTGATTGTCAGAACATTGAAAATAAATGATAGATGGAAGAACGGTTTTTAAATTTATCCATTATACACTACGCAACAATAATTATTATTATTTGGCCTATATTGAAATTCTTGTTGGTAGATTTCGGCGCCTTTCTGCCCTGTTTAACCCAACGACCTATTATCGACTGGTCTAGTTAGCTTAGCTACACCGGTAAGCGAGAGCGGCATACATATGTTGGTTGCAACGGACTGCGGTTCAAGCCCCGGGCTGGGAGTTGACATTCAGAGATTTAGATATATCGGGTTAGCACGTGTGAGACGCAGGGGCACAAGCTCCTGCGGAGCGACCTTGGCCACGTTGCTTACCCATCAATGTCTGTGGGGAAGGCAACGGGAAACCACCTCACTCATCTCATCCCCAGGGGCGTAAAGCCAATGAACCTGCCTACAGGAAGAGAACCATCATCATCATCATCATCATCACCATCATCACCATCATCACCATCACCATCACCATCACCATCACCATCATCATCATCATCATCATCATCATCATCATCATCATCATCATCATCATCATCATCATCATCATCATCATCATCACCATCTATTATAGATATATAAAAACATATATTTATTTATTTTTACAGATACATTTATATGTATATATAACTTAGCCTGCGTTCGTTTAACAGAAAATCAGGTTGACAAGCCGTAAGACGGTTACATGATAAAATGAAATTGTTAGTAAAGTATCTGCTACTGTAGATTAATTGTAAACTGGTTATTATTTTATTGAGCTAATTGCAAACTGGTTATTATTTTATTGAGCAAGCTCCGAAAACCGTAGGTATGGAGCTAGAACGACGAGATATAGCTTCCTATATTGAGCTGCCCACTACCCAGTGACGTTAAGGCTGCGGAAAGAGCAGGAAACAAGATTAGGTTATATTCTAGAATACTAGCTGGGTACCCGACGTTGCCCGGGAAATTTAGGATTCCCCGCTTCCGGCCGATCTCCTACTTCCCTATCCCCGCTTGACCCCATCCGCACTCCTACTGCCCATCCCACTTTATTCCCACCCCACTCGACCCAACCCCACACACCCAACCCACACCACCAACCCAACCCCACCAAACTCCGACCTACACCGTTATGCGACTAGTGAAATTTGGGTTTTCCGGAAATTGTTTCTCCCCATCCACCCCACCACACCACACCCCAACACACTCCAACCTCCAAAGGTAAGCCACCCGTGAAATTTGGGTTTTCGGAAGTTTCCTCCCCACTCCTACCCACCCCAACCACACCCCAACACTCCGACCTCCACAGGTCCTACACCCGTGAAATTTGGGTTTCGGGAAATTTTCTCCCCCACCCCTACCGACCCCCACCCAACCACACCCCCAACACGCACCTCTGTGCGTTGGGTGGAGGCGAGGTGGCCCATGTAGAGATTTGCGAACCCCCCGCTCTTTGTCCCATGCTGAGACGGACACAGTAGTGAAGGTTTGGAGTGAAAAGGTCAAAAACTGTGGAAATGCATCCCGGAAAACAGACAGACAGACAGACAGACAGACAGACAGACAGACAGACAGACAGACAGACAGACAGACAGACAGACAGATACACACAGAATCTTCTCTTTATTTATATAGATTATGGTTGAAGTGTGGACATCGGAGCAATGTAAGCAAACCACGCTATCAAGGCACGTCATTTTGTCGCCAGCAGACTTTCCTTCATATCCGACATTTTATGAATCTTAACCCTTACCTTCTCTTTATTTTGATGAGTTTTTTATAATCTTTCCTGTGTTTTCCTGTTGTGATTGCTTCTGTTACTAAAAATTGTCTTTTTGTTTCTTGTTTCATAGTTAAGTAAATTTGATGCATTCTAATGTTCCCTACGGGTTTACTACTCACTGTTCATTGTCTTATTGTACTTCTCAATGATATTTAGGCCCCTACTTAGCGGGACTTGTCCCTTTTGGTGTGCCTATTGCTCCTACGTTGTTATTCTGCCTACTCTTTATGTGAATTTGCTTAATTCTGATTATGTTTATACTTAGTTGGTGTACGGACATTTGAACGGTGGTCATTTGAACGGACGACACTTGAACGGCGATACTTTAACGGGCGACATTAGAACGCGCCGACAATAGAACAGGCGACACTTAACCGGAACGTCATATTAACGGCCGACTTATGAACAATTCACAAGATGCGGCGCTGTAGGCCTATGCACGTAAGCCTATAGTTTGAGTTTTGACTGAATGTTGGGCGCGACATTTTGTGACACTGAATATTAGATAAAGTTACAAAGTTTTACTGCTACTTTTAGGTGTGAAACATAGGTTTTGTTTTTATATGTGTTTTTTACATTAATGCATGGAGGTAGCCCCAAAAGGTAAAACGACGCCCATACCTCGAAATTATGATTATTTTAAAGAAAAACAATACAAGAGAGGCAGAATATCATGGCGATGTCGAATGTACAAAACGATTCAAATGCAAGGCCCGACTTGTAATCGCAGAGACGAGCAGATGGTCAGCGAAAGACAAACGGAACACACGCATTCTGGAAACTTTCGATAGCAAGGAAAGCCACAAAGGATATGAAGCAATAATTATAGTCGCCACTCGCCAGCTATGGCAAGTCAGAAATTTTGATATAGCCTAATTATTTAAACTCAGTTGTTAAATTTGTCACACAACCAGACATTGAATTTGATAGGCCTACATGTCCAAGACAGTAAATGCTCGATTGCTCATAAAAATTAGCAAACTTTATCGATCAAGTGTCCTCCGGTCATCTGTCGCCCGATCAACTGTCCAGCCGTTCAATAGTCTCGGCGGTCATCTGTCGCCCGTTCTACTGTCGCCGTTCTAGTGTCGCACGTTCTTTTGTCGTCCGTTCAAATGTCATGTAACCAGACATTTTAGACATTTTTTATTGATCCTATTACAATCATACATACATGTAACTAACGTTACTTTGGGCCACAGATCTTAACTCGGACGATCTTACTGTTTTAAATGGCTCATGACATGAAACTAGAGAGCAGAGCAAGCGCTATATAAATTTAACTAAACTGTTACTAATAATTATAGCTTATGAATATTTACTCATTTTAATATTCAGATAAATAGGTACCCTGCAATACTCAAACAGAAAATTGTATTAATGTCAATTGAACCGGATAAGAAAAAAGCATTAATGAAAACGACAAAGATAACAATGAATCAAGCACTGAACCAAAAACAAAAATACATGGAAGTTCCATCACACCACTGGCAGCATATAATACAAAAGGACCATGTTCCGCAAGTGACCCTTTATTCACATAGAAACATACATACATACATACATACATACATACATACATACATACATACATACATACATACATACATACATACATACATACATACATACATACATGCATGCATGCATACATAAATACATACATACATACATGCATACATACACATAAATAAATACATACATACACACACACTATACATATACGCACACAAACAAACATAAATACATACATACATACACACAAATATACACATGCCTCCTGACATAAATATGCAGCCACAAAAAAACATGTAGGCCTACACCGACATGCAAGCCTACCTGCGTAATAAATATACACAACCATACAAACTAACATGTACAAGCAAACTTGTGCATGAAAACTCACATGCGTAGAAGTTTGCAAACACACAAACGCAAACAGTGTCCACACGCACGCACACATATATACACGCAGAAGCGTGTGTCACCCTGATCTTTCTAGACTTTGCATGGCCTGCCCTGAATAAGTTCTCGAACGAGAGTCTACTGCTTCACAGCGGAAGACCTGCGTCTGACGGTCGAAGACTTTCGTCGGGGAGCGTTTGCTGGAGCCCTGGGTGACGGCAGTGGCTTCGTGAATCCGTCTTTACCCGTCACAACGTACATCGCCACGAAGCTGCCCTGTAGTAAGAACGGTTAATAAGGTAAATCACCAAACAACTCATGTATACAGCTGAAAAATCATCTTCATCAACTGAGAGCTTCTTTTAAAGAAATGTTAGAACTGGCAGACTCTCTTCCAATACTCGGTGGTAAATTATTCCCAATCGGATGCCAATGAATAATTCTAACTATTTTTTAACTCCACAGAAATGATTTTTACAGCTGCCCAGATCCATTTAAAAACTGCTCCTTTTGGGTCGAACTTTATACTACAACATTCCTTGCCATGCATGATCACCATTACCGTCGTTGTGATCATCATCATCGTAGATATCGTGCTTATCGTCATCATCATCATCATCATCATCATCATCATCATCATCATCATCATCATCATCATCATCATCATCATCATCATCATCATCATCATCATCATCATCATCATCATCTCTCCATAGGCGCCGAGTTGACCCGAAGAGTGTTATTGCCCAAACGAATGTGAACGAAATCGGCGCGTGAGCGCGGAAAAATATTTTGAGCCTTTTTTGGCCAATGACCAATATAGTCGATAGCTCGCAGTGTGGCAAGAATAAAATTCCAAAATGGTTAGGAGCACATCCCCTCCCCAAGCCTCTTCGGCTCTTCCCTGCTCGACGATCGTCCCTTGACCGCGAGTTCGTCCCCTAAAACCATGAAGAAGCCTCCGCCTATGACAGAGGTAATTTCAATAACTCTCTTATGACTATTGGTCATTGGCCAAAAAAGGCTCAAAACATTTTCCACGCTCACACGCGCATTTCTTTCACATTCGTTTGGTCACTCAGGCTCTTCGGATCAACTCGACGCATATGCACTTTTTAGTGAGCCAATAATTATTAACATTGTGGAAGACAGTTTTTCAAATAGTTATCACATACAATTTAGTCAAGGCTGATTTAATTGTTAATTAACGCAGACAAAACAATATCCAGCTTTTGTGATGCTGATTGCTGAGAGGTGATTCTCGCGCAGTGAGGATCATTATAATTATAACCCAACAACATCTACAATAAACAGAAACAGTCATTCAAATAGTCGCCTTCGTCCGTAATAAAAAAAATGACTGAGTGGATCGAATGAGCAGGATTTTGAGGTTTTCCTCGTACTCGTATGGAGTTCAGACTGCCGGACGGGGTAAAACTGGAGTAAGGTAAGGTAGACTAACTGAGAAAAAAGAAAAAAATGTAAAAGACGCAACTAATTTAAAAATAAGCAATGCCAACAGAGAAATAATATCATAATAACACATCTTATTGGCTGATTTCTGGTGGTGCCCATGCATAGGCGAGCCTCGCATGGCCAATTTCTGGTGGTGCTGAGCACTCACGGGCCTCGCAGAGTCGGCGCCCATGGCATCTTGCATCATCATCATCTTCACAAAATACAACATAGCTGCAATTTCATATGGCCCTTCTTCTTTCTTTTCCGTGCTCTGCCCTTAGGCAGGTTCGAATGTTTGACGTCTCCATTCTTCTCTGTTCTGCGCTTTCATTTTCAGCTTTTGATAGCCATCTTTCATCATCCAGTCTAACAGTCTTTGTCTTGGTCTGCCTCTCGTTCTTTTTCCATCCATTTTCCCCCTCTATGATTGTTCGCAGCATCGAGTCTCCTCTGAGTGTGTGCCCGATCCATCTTCTTTGTCTTTCTCTAATTGTGTGTATCATCGCTCTCTTTTCTCCGACTCTTCTCAATACCTCCTCATTGCTGATATGATCCCTCCAGCTGATTCTTTCTATCCTTCTCCATAACCACATTTCACATGCTTCAATTCTCTTGATGTCTTCCATTCGCATAGTCGATGTCTGTGATCCATATAACATCACACTCCATACTAAGGTTTTTATCATTTTCTTTTTCAGCTCCTTATTGATTCCTCTTCTCAGTAGCTCTTTCCTCTTTTCAAATGCATCTTTTCCTAGTACAATCCTTCGTTGTATTTCTCTGTGGCATCTAGCATCTTCCGTAATCGTACTGCCGAGATACGCAAATTCCTTGACTTGTTCTAATTCTTCTCCATCTATGAATATTTTAACTGCCTTCTGCTCTCCTTTGCTTATTCTCATAACCTTTGTTTTCTTTATGTTGATTTTAATTCCGTATTCTTTTGATGTTGTATTCAGCCGGTCCATCATTGTTTGTAACCCTTCCTGACTTTCTGCCATCATTGCTTGATCGTCTGCGAATCTTAATGCCCTGATCCACATTCCTCCCACTTTTAACCCTTCCTCCAGTTCTTCCAATGCCTCCTTGATTATCTCCTCTATATATATATGTTGAACAGTAGCGGTGAAAGTGGACATCCTTGTCTTACCCCCTTCCTACCTTTCCTTGTTCAGAATATTCACCCTCTATCCTTATCTGTACTTTTTGTCCCATATACAGATTGCCTATCAGTCTTCTATCTCTCCAGTCCACGCCAACTCTTCTCAATGCCTTCATCAGTCTCTTCCAGTCCACTCTGTCGAACGCCTTTTCATAGTCTACAAAACATATGTATACATCCTTTCCTATTTCGCAACTTCTTTCTGTTATTACTCTCAGCGACCCAATTGCATCTCTAGTTCCCATGCCTTTCCTAAACCCGAACTGATCATCTCCTATCTCATGTATTGCATCTGTTTTTGCTTGTATCCTCTTTGTTAGGATTCTGATCAAAATCTTTGACGCATGTGTAATGAGACTGATAGTGCGGTGGTCCTCACATCTAGTTGCGTTTGGCTTCTTTTTGATTGGTACCATGATGTAGGTAGTCTTCCGGCCAAATTCCTGATGTGTATATCTCCTGGCATATTTTGATTATTTCCTTCATTGCTTTCTCATCCAGGCTCTTCAACATCTCAGCTGGTATATCATCATACCCTTCTGTTTTGTCATTTTTCAGTTCTTTTATCGCTGTTCTTACTTCCTCTTCTAGCAGTTCCGGGTCAATATCTTCCTTTGCTTCCCCTATCTGCTCTTCTATCTCCATTCTCCCTTCTTCTTCTGTTCCATTGGCGTTTTCATCCTTATATAGTTCCTCTATGTAATCTTTCCACCGATTTTTAACTTCTCCAATTTCACTTAGCATCTTGCCTTGTTTAGCTCTAATCTCTATTCCTCCTCCTATCCCCTTTTTCCTTTATAGATTCTTCACTTTGTTGTATACCATACTATCCAATCCTTTTTGTTGTAGTTCTTCTATCTCTCTGCATTGTTCCTCCCACCATTTTTCCCTAGCCTCCTCCGTTGTTCTCCTCAATTTGTTGTTTCGTCTTCTATATTCTTTCTTTGCTTCTTCTGTACTTTGGTGCTTCCATTTTCTTCGTTCTTCCATTTCCATTATCATCTCTTCTGTTATCCATGGTTTCCTTGCCGGTGCAGACTCCTCTATTCCTATGATGTCGTTGGCACTCTTTATGATGGCTTCTTTTAATCCTTTCCACCTTTCTTCTATTGATGATCCCTCATTCTCTTTTAGGTTTTCTTCTATTCTCTCTCCTAGCTCCTTGCTCTTTTCTTTCAAGTTCTTTTCATTCAATCTTTTCCTGTTTTTCTTTTTTCTTACAAAGCTCAAAAGTGCACACTCGCCTCTACGACGCAACTGCAATTATATTGCAGATCAATAATTAAGAGTAAAGGACTTGCTCAGCGTCCCTACACAGTAACCGCCTCGGATGAGGATCTAACCCACACTCTCCGTGTTACATGTCGACCGCTCTAAACAATCAACCACCGTGCCACTCACCTTAAGCTGAACGTCATCTCCCTTTTCGATCTTGAATCCGCTGATTATCGGCAAGCGCTCTCGGGTTGCGTTGCTGATACGAATCGACATATCTACAATTAAAATTCAACAATGGAAAAACCCATCAGCTTCCGAAGTTCGCAAAAGAGAGGCATTAGGTAAAAATATGATGATGCTAACTGCAATGATGTTGATGCTGAAAATTCCTTTAGTTAACTTCAGATGGCAGTGATTAGAATGAAGCAGTAGTGGGTAGTGATTTCATATTCCTCTATAGCCTGATGATAATTATATTATTAACTAGCTGTACCCGGCCACGCGTTGCTGTGGCTGAAAAGACCGTCCATCCCCCCTCCCTACCTCCCTTCCCCAACCCGCCTCCCTCCCTCCGTCCCTCCCTCCCCTTCCCGCCCTCCTTCCCTCCCTCCCTCCGTCCCTCACTCCCGTTCCCTCCGTCCATCTATCCATCCCGTCCGCTCCCTCCCCTCCCTCTTTCTCTCGCTCCCTCCCTCCCCTCCCATCCTCCCTCACCCCTCCGTTCCCTACAGCTACATAGATGTATGCGCTATATAAGAGCACGCGCGGATAAAAAAAAACACGTCCGCATACACGCATTTGTGTTTTTTCCAAAAAAGCATATAAAAATCCGTCCGCTGGAAACGTTCTGTGAAAATTTGAAACCGACAGTTTTATATGCGCTACAGAAACTCGCGCCGGTATGCACGGCCTCATTGGAATGCAAATGGACGGACGCGTGAAAGTGGAATTGAAAATTGTGTTTTTTGGTCGCACGCGCGGATTTAAAAAAAACATCCTCATACACGCGTTGTAGCCTATTTTTTCCAAAAAAGCATATAAAACTCGTCCGTTCGAACTTCGAACGTTGTGTGAAAATTTGAAAAACGACAGTTAGGGCCTACAAATAAATGCGCTACAGAAACGCGCGACGGTATGCACGGCCTCATTGGAATGCAAATGGACGGCGCGGCCTCATTAGAATGCAAATGGACGGACGCGTGAAAGTGGAATTAAAAGTTGTGTTTTTTGTCGTAAAGATTGCGCTTTTCCCCAAAAGGCATTAAAAAACCCGGAGATGTTCGAATGGAACGGTTTGCGAAAATTTTCAAAGGAATCGGTTCAGAACTCTCCGAGAACCGATGTAACAAACTGTAACTTTTTACATTTTTATTTATTATAGATAAAGATGATGGCGATGACGGCAGTGGCTTCGTGAATCCGTCTTTACCCGTCGCAACGTACATCGACACTAAGCTGCCCTGTATAATAAAGACGATTAATAAGATAAATGACCAAAGAACTCATGTATAGGCCTACAGCTGAAAAATCATCTTCATCAACTGAGAGCTTCTTTTAAAGAAATGTTAGAACTGGCAGACTCTCTTCCAATACTCGGTGGTAAATTATTCCCAATCGGATGCCAATGAATAATTCTAACTATTTTTTAACTCCACAAAAATGATTTTACAGCTGCTCAGGTTCATTTTAAAACTGCTCCTGTTGAGTAGAACTTCACACTAAAACATTCCTGGCCATGATCACCATTACCGTCGTTGTGATCATCATCATCGTAGATCTCGTGCTGATCGTCATCATCATCATCATTTCCCATTCCTGTCATTCCTTTCGGAACATCGGGCGACAAGGATTTTCTTCTCTGTACAGTCGGCTACGACATCTGCTGCTTCGCTCCAGTCGATACCCATCACCATAAGATCCTCACTGAATGTGCTTCTCCAGGTCTTTCTCGGGCGTTCCATGTTCCTCCCTCCTCTCTCCGGTCTTCATATCATCGCCTCTGTCGCCGACTTTCGCGCCGGCATGCGAAGTATGTCTCCTACGTCTCGTTTCGACAATTGTTTCCGCCTCCATTGCTCCCGTCATTCTCAAGACTTCTTCGTTTCTGACCTGGTCTCTTCAAGTTATACCCAGAATGGATCGCATTCAACCTCTGCGAGATCTTTTTTGTTTAGCACTTTGTATGAGCACTTTATATAGCGCGCTTTCCAAATCTACTCAGCTGCGCCCAGACTACAGCGCGGACACTGGATCGGAGATTCACGCCGAGGCGCATGAGCAATTGCGAGTCATGAACTTTACTGCTCAGGGTCCCTACGCGGGGGCTTGAGGTGGATTCGAACCTCGCCCCTAGACCACCGTGTCCCACATGAAGATGATTATGATGATTATGATGATGAGCATATACGGTAATCCTGATGAAGATGACAAGTTCACCATTGGTTTCTGCGCAACCTGGGTTTGATGAGCTGAGTGACGTGGTTTTCCGTTATTGTCTATGATCAAACATGTCCAATGTCGTTACGCACTGACTTAAGGTAGATTCGAACCTGTGACCTTCCTATTACAAGCCATAGAACATTTGTTTACACCACCAATCTTGCAAACGTTCCGATCTGTCTTCTTTCAAACACGCTTTTGGAACTGAGTTAGCCAGCGGGTGATTGAAGCCACGACTAAAATTTTACTTTAAATATTCTGCCAGCGGCCATAGGCCTATTATAGACGGCACGAATACGAGTCCAGAAATCTGCTGAAAAGTTCAGATAGTAGAGATTATCTTATCTTTTCGAACACCCATCTACCACCATCCAACGCGAGCGAGCGTCACAATTACGTTCGATTGATTATAAATAAGTCTTACGATCGACCTCTGTAGCTTTACTTCGCACTACGTCGGCCATAGATGTCTGGGCGGTTGTTGGACCGATGCCGTGGAATTTCCAGTCTCGTTCTGTGTTCGTTCTATTCATTGCTGCTTTACGGTGCCAGACTTAAAAAAACATTACCCAATGTGAGAATTATCAGTGGCTTGGAGTTTCAACCCCTAGTCTTTCATAGGACTTAACCGAAGTCCTTTGCACCCACAACTCCAAGTGGATCAAAGGCAGATCCCAATTACTTTTCTAGAATTCGATTAAGTACTGCCTGTACTTACCGCAACATGAATCTCTAACTTTCTTACCAATTTCTTTTCGATCCGTGCTCTACTTACGGATAGCTATACCTCACACTGATCCCCAACTAGGATTTCACTTAAAGTGACCGTCTATTCCTGACGTTTGCATTGCCATCATGGCGTCATAGAAGTTATCAGACTGAATACACTAGAATAACTTACTACTTCCAAATGAGTGCAGATAGGTGGTCGCTGGTATCACTTCACCAAAGACGTGTAACTTGGGTATCTGCTTTCGGATCAGTACTGCATAGGCGGAACCTGATCATTCAACGGACTCTACTATCAAATCAAGCTAATAATTAACTGTGCACAGTCTCAATTAATTTGCAAAGAGAATTCTAGTGGCAATGGATAATATTCTAACGAACCTCAGGTTTCGCTAGCAGGGCAAAAGAGTAGCCATAGTGCGCCCACAATTTCAGTCAAAATCGGCACAGTGGCTTATTTAACAATTTTTATGTCTTCGTATCGTAGACATCATTATAATCAACCTAGTTGAAGTTAACACCGCGAATGGAATTATTGTGCAATGTTTGGTCGGAAAGAAACAGACATGGGCAGGAGAGAAGTGAAGAAACTAAAATATGCATAAAAGAAATTCTTTGGTTCGTCTCTTTAACGACGACGATGACAACAACAACAACAACAACAACAACAACAACAAATAATAATAATAATAATAATAATAACAACAACAACATGCAGTTACATGCTGCACATGCTGAGATGTTTCTCTGCTACGAATACCCGCTGCTGGACAAATATGATGAAATACAGAGAAGAGGTCTTTCCTCTATTCTAAACATCAGCCTGAATGACACTCAATGGCACCAAGCTTCCCTACCAGTTAAACTGGGAGGACTGGGCATACGTCGGGCTGCGTCGCTGGCGCTATACCCGCCTTCTTGGCTTCCGCTGCGAGCACCCACGCTCTCCAGTCCTCCATGCTGGGCCATGTTCGACCAGACCAGGATGAGCAAGAGGAAAATATGCTGCAACGATGGTCGGAAGAGAGTCAAACAACACGACCAGACAGCATATAAACAAGCATGTTGGGACGGACCACTGATAGAGAAGGTGAAGGACTCGCTGACCGAAGGATGCAACGACGAATATACCATCAAGCAAGACTGAAAGCGACAGCGGCGCCTCACGCCGGAGACTGGCTATTCGCACTCCCGATCTCATCATGCGGGTTACGAATGAATGATGAGACGATCAGAGTGGCAGTGGGCCTCAGACTAGGAACGATGACCTGCGAACCCCACACGTGCCCTATCATGTAGCCTTGGCCCGGGCCGAATAGCCAGACACGCGACAATTAATGACATTATAAGACGAAGTCTTACACAAGCTGGAATGTCGAACATCAAGGAACACCCGGTCTCTCACGCACAGACGGCAAAAGACACGACGGAATGATTTTGATTCCGTGGCGAGGAGGACGCAGTCTCGTGTGGGATGCCACCATAATAGACACGGTTGCTCCTTCCTACCTACATGCTACGGCTGTACCTGCGGGGGCGGCGGCTGAATTGGCGGACACGGGAAAAACTGCCAAGTACGACCACCTGCTGACCAACCACCACTTTGTTCCGTGGCCCTGGAGACTCTGGGCCCTATTAACAACAATGGACTTGATTTTATTAAGGACCTGGGAAAACGTCTAACGCTAATCTCTGGAGATATTAAAGAGACATCTTATCTTCTTCAACGCCTTTCTGCAAACATAGAACGCTTTAATGCTATTTCTTTCCGAGGCACTTTTGCCCAACCAGACACTACCGAGTGAGTTGCCGTTCCAGAGCGACATTTAAAAAAAAATAATAAAACATTATTTGCAGAAGCAGGTCAGGCCGCAAACCGCGGGAATCCGCCGCCAATAGATCTAAGTACGCCGCAATCACCCGAACACATGCCTTCGTTGCGGTTCCTGGAGTTTAGAAATAGTGAGATTTTGTGCTAGCCATTGGGACGGAGGTTGACCGACGCGACACAGAACAGACACGAGACAAGTTACCTCTTTCAATGAATCTCGGTAGCAATCCAACGTACAAACGCCACGTTTTCTTCCACATTGCCTTTGTAACAATGCTATATTACGGTATAATAAAAGTAATGATCATAACAATAACCGTAACAATAATAATAATACTAAAAATTATAAGAATTGCGACAATTTATATGGCGCCGTAACACAGCCATCCCGTTAAAAGGGCGCCTTGCTACAGGCTGGTTCGTACATTCGATGGCGTCATTCGTCACGTTGTCCGGCTCTCTTCTTCAGCTCACATGCACTACAACTCTCCTTCATCATTCAGTAACATCGTCCACCGTCAAAATATACATTACTCCTTATAATCTAATTAAAACCAGACTTTTCTCCATTTGCAACCATTGTGATTGACAGTAGACGTGTGATGCTCACCCGTGTGAATGGTGATCTTCATCTGAATGTCTTTACTCTGGATGCGCGGATGTGTGAACGTTCCGATGAAACTCAACAGCTCGAGCGACATCGTACAGATCGCATCTGAATCAACTTTCGGGTTAATTATTGGCAATCCACCAGTCAGCATCATTGAATCTCGACCGCCGCTTGTGCTGATCTAAAGTAAACCACCGCACAATGCGCACATGCATTCCGTACACTGAAAAACGGCTTGGATTGATTGATTGATTAATTAATTTATAACGGAGATTTTTCTAACGCTGTAAGCTAATTTTGAATAACATTGAATGGTTAGCTAAGCTAATTTCTATGCAAGTGCTTACAGGTAAGGTAGGTCAGGTGGCTGAGCGGCGGGAAAGGTTGCTGCTGTGCGGCCGTACGCCTGCGAGCAAGAGAGACAGAGATAAAGAGAAAGACAGAGCGACTGAAGGAGGGATGCACGCTAAGAGTAAGATAGGCTGGGATAGGAGTGCCAGACTGTCAGTCGTGTGTATAAGGAGTGTAGAGAGAGAGAGAGAGGAGAGAGAGAGAGAGAGAGAGAGAGAGAGAGAGGAGAGAGAGAGAGAGAGAGAGAGAGAGAGAGAGAGAGAGAGAGAGAGAGAGAGAGATAGAGAGAGACGAGGAGAGAGAGAGAGAGAGATGAGAGAGAGAGGAGAGATGAGAAGAGAGAGAAGAGAGATGAGAGAGACGAGAGAGAGAGAGAGATTAGTTTGATAAGTTGGCGAAATAGTCTTAACGTTGAGTTGTTTTGATACACGTAAAAATTAGTCGTTGTATATATTTGCTATTGATGTATTTTGAAGAACAAGACGAGAAACTTTTCGTTGTTTTGCGTAACAAAGTTAAAGAACTGTAGATAGGCCTACTTATAACTAGCCATTAGCTACCAAAGTACACTTAAGTCATAGGATAGGCTCACATTCCTGGTGTCACAGCGGTGGGATTTCGAATATAAGTTTACGGTCGGAGGGATAACGAAGCCAAGTTGCGGACGGTGGATTTCGAATACAAGTTTGCGGTCGGATGCATATTTGAATCAAAGAAAACGGCGGTGGGATATTTGAATATAAGTTTACGGACGGCGGGATTTCAAAACAATCCGAGGAGCCGAGCACACGGGAGAAGCATTCCGAGTATCCGAACAGCGGGTGAGAAGATACAACGGGAAAAACGAACGACATTACGACAACGCAACGCCAGAGAGGTATACAAAACTTTCTTTTTTATTCAAGGAACAATAAGAATTAAAGTCGACTAATCGCAAAAATCACAGACACTCCCTCGATTTCTTCACGGAAATCACTGAAGTAAAGAAGTAAGATGGAGAAACTTACAGAAAAAAACAAGCAAATATTAAAAAGATGTCTTCTGATCGAATAATAAAATTATTAACTGAAGCCGATCAGGCCCGATCTAGACGTGGAAGAAGTCGAAGAGATGTCTAGAGAAAATTTGATGGGAGCTTTAGCAGAGGCTTGGCTTAAAAAGGAAGCTGAATAGAAAGGTGCTGTTGGTCGCGCTGAGGAGAAGCCAGTCGAAAAACCATAGGCACCGATGTCTATACAGGCGTTGATGCAATTTATGATGATGAGGGAGGAGCAACGGAGACAAGAGTAGAAAGAACGGAGACAAGAGGAGAAAGAACAGTATTAAGAACGAGCAGAAAAGATTCGACTAGAGGAAAAAGAAAGAACAGAAAAAGCCGAAAGGATGAGACAAGAAGAGATAGAGATGCAGAAGCAGCAGTTCCAGCTTCAGTTAGAACAACTGAAAAAAGATCGTGACGAAGCAGAACGAAGAAGAATGGAATTAATGATAGAACATGAGAGAGAGCAAGGAAAAGTGATGAAGAAAGTACGGAAACAACAGATTGAAGAGCAAAAGGTTCGCGGGGAAGAATAGGAAAATATGCGTTTGGGTGAATAAGAAACAGCGGAAGAGATTCGGCAGGAAGAACTGCGAATAGAGAGAAAGTTTTGGAAAAAGCGGAGAGAGAAAGGGGAGGGAAGAACAAGTACAAATAGAACAAAAGAAACTCGCTCTTAAGGAAGCTCAGCTCATATAAATGGCTATTGAAAAGGAGGAATGCAGAAAGCAGCTAGAATTGTTGCAGGAGAAGATGGAACAAGAACTGCGTAGGGGAAAAGATCAAAATAGACAGAAGAAACGAGATGAAGACGATAGAAGGAGCCGAGAAGAGTCAGAACAAAATACAATCCGAGAAAATGAGACAATGGTGTCTAAAATTAAGAAGATAGGTGATGCAATGAAACACGTGTTACCTAAGATGCCAAATGATATAATGGAGGTGCCATTACATTTTGAGACAGTTGAGAATGCATTCAATAGTTTTACGGTGGAAAAGCAGTTTTGGGTCAAATTGCTGTTACCACTAATGACACCAAGAGCGAGAACAGTGTTAAACAGATTGTCTTTTGCTGATCTAGACAATTACGATGTACTGAAATAGCATTTATACTTAAAGAATTCAAATTGACAGCGAGAGAATATCGATCACGATTTGTAGATGTGAAGAAAACGGCAGAAGAGACACACACAATGTTTACGGCAAGGTTGAAGAATTTGTTGAACTATTATGTCAGAAGTAGACGAATGGGCAAAAACTATGAGAAGTTGTTTGATCTGTTGCTGGCGAATAAGTTGAAAGAATGTCTACCACCGGGTCCACTACAGTGTGTACTAGCAAGAGAGGGTACTGAATGCCTGGAAGCAAGTAACGTTGCAGGTCTCGCAGACATACATGTAAACAATCGAATTGGTGTAATGTTTCAAGAAAAATCGAAATTTGAAGCATGAGGATAATAGCTCAAAGCAAACCAGGTGGAAAAGTAATAGCAAAGAACGGGACGCCAAGAAAGAAGTAATGAAGTAAGGAAGACTAGTTTTCCTGGAAGACAGTATGGCAAGAAAGAAAAGAAGCAACGGGGACAGGCAATGTACAAGCGAACTTCACAGATGGGACGACAAACATAAGGCAATGCAGCATACACTCCTACAATTATAGGTGGGAGAGCACTGGACAGAGAAGTATTGTTAGGAAACGTTGACATAATTGTCAGTCAGACACACATTTGGTGAAATATTGCCAAGTACCACCAGGAATGACAAATTTATAAATAGATTTAGTCGAAGTGCAGAGTAAATCAGATTCAATTAAAGAATGCAATTAACCAACTGGAAGAACAAGACAACCGCGAAACGAAAGTGAAGTCAGTAATGAAGTGCACGCCTCAGTTTGCTATACAGAGAGAAGTAGTCAAATGTGCTCCCATTACGGAAATTTGTAGAGAAACTGAAAGCAAAGATGAGTGTCAACGTATGAAGAAGACTTTATTACAGCATGTAAATGTAGAGATACGTGGAAATGATGACAGTTGTCATCCCGTGCAAGTCAAAGCATTGATTGACTCTGGTACTGAGATTCCAGTAATCAACGAAGAATTACTGAAAGGAGCGATAGTAGAAGAAATTGGCAGAGTACATTTGCAACGTGTGGCTTGAGAGCCCATTCCAGCTAAGTTAGTGAAAATAGAAGTGCGGACGAGTTGTCATAACGTAGGAGGAGATTTGAATGACAAGGAAGTAAATATTGCATCATATTTAACTTTGGTTGTGCCAGCATTCCGGCAGTTTTGTGTAAAGATAACAAAGATAGTTCTTGCTACATCCAGAGATAATCGCAGAACTGAAAGAGAGTCCACCAGTGAGTGTATTGCAAGGGGAATTACACACAAATGTGACTTCGAGAGCACATAGTCGGAAAAGAGAAGTGAAAGAAGGAGAAGAGGAAAATCTATATGAAAGTTTGCTAGAGGATGACAAAGAAAGCGAGGATGAACAAAGTGCTCAAGAAGAAGAAAGAATAACATCCGGGAACAATGAAATTGAAGAAGAGATGGTTGCATGCGTACGTGATGATTTTGATGATTCTGGAAGCGATAGAGAAGTGTCAGTTGAAGGCACGAAGTTTGGTGATGGATAGAGCACCAATCACACCAATACCAAGAACGTTCCGTTCTGAAGAAGGACAATGAATGTGGTAGGTCCAATAGAACTGACGTCAGCAGCAGGGCATAAGTATTGCTTATGCATAGTAGACTCATGTACAAGATGGCCGACAATCTTTTTGATGCAGTAATTGACTGCTAAAGCTGAATGTGAAGCCCTGATGAAATTGTTCATGGATATGGGATTGCCGTCAGTGATAACGAGTGATAGAGGTACGAATTTTACAGCCAGTCTAACGAGAGAATTTTTTTAATTGATGGGATGTTGTCCTCGATTCGATTCGCCAGGACATCCAGAGGCGGCCGGAATAGTGGAGAGATGGAATCAAACGTTCAATAAGATGATTCATCATGTCAATGTGTAAAATCCGAGACAGTGGCATAGAATCATTCCATTTACCGTCTGGACATTGAGAGAATTGCCTAATGCAACTACAGGAGTGACACCATATCTGCTAGTCTATGGAAAGTTGCCAAGAGGGCTATTAACCATTCTTAACGAAAGCTGGAGCAAAGAAATAAATTTACCACCGAATATTGGAGTGCAACCTAAAAAGTACTTAAACAATTTAAGAGCAGACATGGAAAAGGTTTTGATATTCGCTGAGAGCTTTGCTGAAGAAAAGCAAAAACAATACGCCAGTCAATATAATAAAAGAGTAAAAGATAAAGAATTGGAACCAGGGGAATACGTCATCGTGTTGCATCCAACATCAGAAAAAAATTGATCTCACTATGGCATGGTCCATGTACTGTCTTGCAAAGAAAATCCAAATATTCGTATCTCGTGGACATGAACGAAAATGGTCGACGAATTGTTCATGCCAACAAGATGGGAAAGTTCATCACAAGAATATTGTCTTGTGGTCTTAACGTGGAAGAGGATGACAAATTTGGATCAGTGGTAGAAATACCGCTGAAAGAAGACCACTCAAAGACAAAACAGAAATCACTCCAATTGGATTATGAACAAATTGGACATCTTACGAGCGAACAGCAGAAACAATTGCTTGAAATACTGAATCGTTATGCAGACAGATTTTCTGACAAACCTGGACTATGCACATTAGTAGAACATGAAGAGGTGTTGAAACCACACTTTCGAGAAAATAAGTGCATGGCATATCGACTACCACTAATATACCGGGCAGAAGTGGAAAGACAAATACAAGAGATGCTGAAAAAAACATAATTCAACCATCGTCAAGTAGTGTGACAAGTCCACATGTCATTGTCAAAAAGAAGGATGGGTCCTTGAGACTGACTTGCGACTACAGATATATTAAGTCTTTTACTGAGAATTGTAGATATCCTATACCAATCGTCAATGATGCCTTGAGCAAAGTTAAAAAAGAGTGATCAATGGAAGACTGCGTTTGTTACACCTAATGGATTAATTTGAAGAAACCTGAAACGAAGAAGCAAGTGAAGCAGGTTTTAGGATTTTGTTGGATTTTACAGACCGTTTAATTTGTAATTTTGCTGAAATTGTTAAACCCTTGACAGACTTAACCAGCAAGAAAGTATTTGAGAACATTGTTTGAACTGAGGCACATCAGAAATCCTTTGATTCACTTAAACAGATTGTACTGTCAAATGTGGTTCTATATATGTTTGAGGTTGGTAAACCATTTAATTTGTACTGTGATATCAGTAATTTTGCTGTGGGAGCTTTTTCTATGTTCTATCACAGGTGGATAATGAAGAGATATAAAGTCCCGTTTCATTTATCAGTCAGAATCTGACAAATTAATACCTAAAGGAGCTGGGCGGCCGATGAGTAGGAAGCCTATGCAATCACTTTGACTTTAAACAAGTTGAAAGAAAATATGATTGGTTCTAAAATCAATGTGTTTACAGACCATAATCCTTTAGTTTACTTGACTGAATCAATGTCAAAATCTGTTAAGTTAGTCAGATGGTCATTATCATAACACAATTTTGTTGAACTACAGGAAAGGCAAACTGAATGTAGTAGCTGATTGTTTATCTAGATTGTAGTGTAAGATATTTTATGATGCTATATATTATGGATTGCTTGCATTGTTTACTTAAGGTACGTTCGCTAATTTTTAAAGATAATTAGCTCTGTTTAAAAGAAAGGAAAGAGGTAATGTAAGCTAATTTTGTATAACATTGAATGATCAGCTAATTATTATGCAAGAGCGTACAGGTAAGGTAGGTCAGGTGGCTGAGCAGCGGGAAAGTTTGCTGCTGTGCGGCCGTACGCCTGAGAGCAAGAGAGACGGAGAGACAGAGCGGCTGAAGGAAGGATGCACGCTAAGAGTGAGATAGGCTTGGATAGGAGTGCCAGTCGTGTGTATAAAGAGTGTAGAGAGAGAGAAAGAGAGTTTGATAAGAAGGCGTAGTAGTCTTAGCGTTGAGTCGTTTTGATACACGTAAAATTAGTCGTTGTCGTGTCGTTGTATATAATTTTTCATTGATGGATTTTGAAGAACAACAATACGAGAAACATGTCGTTGTTTTGCGTAACAAAGTTAAAGAATTGTACATAGGACTACTGCCCTACTTATAACTAATCAGTTAGCTACCAAGGTAAAGCCAAGTCGTAGAATAGGCTCACAAACGCCCTTCAAGGTTATTACTTAGGAGCTCTCCCTTCGCAACCAACGACAACTGAAAATCTCTGTTCTAGGACTGCGATAAAACCCATATGAGCATCAAACATAAATTTATATAGCGCCTATTCATGATCTTTACTCAGTGACGCCTCCAACCCAGACCTGGTAAAACAACCTTACAAAGAGTTAGCAAAGCCAATGGGAAGCGAGTGAAGTAAACGCTACAGACATAAAGCGCAAAGCCAATGGAAGCTCACTCGATACCATGGGACCAACAACAGAGAAAGCACGTTGCTGATCAAGACAAGTACTTGCCTAGGGAACAAGGAGTTCACCCTATAATCAAATATCAGCAAATTATGATTTCTGTAACAACGTAGTCACAATTAATACAAGTATTTCATTCACAGGACATCAAAGTTTCGACGATTAATATTGTTTCACTGAAAGCGGAAAGCATTACTTTATAGATATCCTCTCCTCAATGCTCTCATTTTCTTTCTATAGATATTCCAATGATATTAACAGGTAGTCTTTGCCATTCCGCCTGTACAACATTTGGACAACGGTCTTGGAACTCTATCTGACCATACTCGCATCTTTGGATGATGTCAATGACAAAGCTCTCCATTTTGAGAAGGAGGGGTGGCTCATAGTACTTTGACATCATCATTGCAAGATGGCGACCGTAGTCACACAATCGTAGAAAGAAACAAATTTTTTATATTCACTTTGATATTCACACGTGGTTGAAACAGTTGTAGGAACCCAACCGATTGTAAATTAAATTTCAAATTTGCAATTTTAAGCACACAAGCAAGTTCATTCTCTTTGCATTATCATAATTGACAAGGTCAAGCTAACCGCTTTAAACATCTTCAGCATTCTTCAATATACTTAGATCCGTACAAATAAGCCTCTCTACCCATTAAAAAGTTATCAAGAACTAGTAAATCTGAAACTCTGGTTTTAAACAATTATCTCCGTCATTATTCATAAGCTTAAAGTGCAGACGTCAAAACGTCGCGCTTCAAAAAATGAAATATGAATATGATAACGATAACGATGAAAGCTTCCTCAGCTATTATGCAAAAAGCTTACGGCTTCAAATGAGAGTCAAGAGAATGCAGCTTTAATTGCGTCATATTCTACGCATCGTGATAGTCTCCACAATTAAACACTACCTAAGATGCGAATATGTCATTTCTAGAACCCGAAAAATCTTGAGTCTTTAGTTCCGTAGAACGCACAGAGCGATGGCAAATATTTAGGCCTATCTTAAAAGATAAAAACTTGCCTCGAAAGCGTCGTATTTTCCAACAATCTCGTCGTATTGCAGATACATAGCTTTCAGAACATCCGCAACCTACATCAACAGGCAATATACGTTAGCAAGTGGAAGGTTTGGCCTTGACCCGCGCAAGCCTGTGGGCTGCTAGCCTATAGACTCTGGAGCCCTCTTACAACAACAGATCGCAGTGCAAAATCTGTTTTGGCCATTAGGTTTGGATTAAACAATCATCTACAGGCACACTTTTCCATTTTCGGCAGCTGCATTGTCTTCTTAAAATCATTATGCCTATATACAATTTTGGATTTAGGATATGCGCTTCTAGGGATAGGCTAATATTTATGTAATATTTATGTTGTTAACGTGTCACCACTTTAAAATACGGATCTTTACTATTCCTTAGGTTAGAATTTCATCAATGGTATTGGAGGATTGATCGCCTGTTTGAGTTTTCGTAAGGTCAATTTTAACATTAAGCAGAATAATGAATAATAAAATGGAAGAGTACCACATCGGCCTCAAGAGCATTTGTCGCTTTGTAGAAACCAATTGTATCGCACAGGCAGAGAGTCACGGCATCAGACAACTGCGGTTCGAATTCCGATCCCGAAGCGATCTTCTCAACGATGGCCCTACCAATCCAAGAGTCCAAGACACAAACAAAAACAAACAAATTTACTTCATATCGTAGGCCCTATGTGTTTGTAGAGAATTTCGAAAATAGGCCTAAATTCACCCTTAAACTTTGCTTACTCAACCAAAGAATCATCGTCCTTCATGTCAACACGTTTGGTGATTTGTTTATATGAACTCATATTTATTCATTCATTCATTCATTCATTCGGACATTTATATAGCGCTCCTTCAAGAAAAAACTACTCAGAGGCGCTCCCGACTCCAGCGCGCACAAAAAGAACAGTTTTAAGGAAGGATCCTGGTAGAGTCCCAGGGTGTAGGCGTAGCTCAAAAGGAAGGCCATTCATTTTATCCATCGATTTTATAGCCTAGGCCTATAATAAGATCTGGAGAAACCGTATGAAAATTTGCAAGAAAACTGCGGTAATAAAAACTTGAATAATTTAGCTTAGAGGTAATCAATCTGAAAGTTACAATGCAAAACAATGCAATCATTTTTAGAGCAGTGAACCAAAATGATTGCGATTGGATTTGAATACGCTTTTACTCTCTTTTGGTGCATCTCTATTAGTATGTTGCAGCCACCGTTGATCCCCAAAACAAATGTAATTAAGCAATTAAGGATAAATGAATAGTAGGCTGTGAATTTGAATGTCACCTGGGTAGTATGCTCTCTAACATGGCTTCCGTTTTGCGTCTTTCAACCAAGAGATCTGTATTCGCACGATCAATCGACTCTTCCAACATCATCTGCATTCGTTCCAGGACGTTAGTAAACCTGAAATCAGACGTAAAACATCCGTGAGCAGAGCTTCGTCCATCATTTAGTTGTTTTATTTCAAAATCATTTAATATCCAGCAACAGAAATTTCACTGGAATAATCAAGTCATAGAACTTCAAAAGGCATCGACGAATGGCTTCCAAAACGCAATCGTTATTCGGAAAAATTCCGATGACACAGAAAGGTACCACATGAAACAAGACCATGCTGCAATAAAATGTAAAAAGCATAGAGTATTCTAATGGTGCTACATGTCACAGACTATCCACGACCCTCTAAATATGCTATCCAATCAAAACTAAAGTTCCAATGTTTCAAATAATCCAACCCTGATCCACTCCGCCACCATATAAACCTAAAACAACCCAGAGTATAATAATAATAATAATACTAACAATAATAATAATAATAATAATAATAATAATAATAATAATAATAGGCATTTAACATCAGAAAATGCAGGTGCCGCAGCGGAAAGAGCAGCCTGTAACAAGAAAAGCAAATATGCAGACTTATCAAGATCGCATCATTTCGTCCCTATTGCAGTCGAAACCGGAGGAAGCTGGGATGAAGATTCTCTTCAATTTGTACAAGAACTAGGACGAAAGATGTCAGCGGCCAAAGGTGATCCGCGTGAGACCAGCCATCTGCTTCAGCGTCTATCAGTCGCCCTGCAAATCGGAAACTCTTTGTCGGTTTTGAGAACAGCAGACTCGAACAGTCAAGACACCTGGAGGTCTTGGACTGAATGACTACGTTACGTAGCCTAATGTTCAAAAGGAGTATAGACATTAGCCTGTAAATGACTTTGTCATTTTCTTTTGAAAAAATAAATGTGTGATAATAATAATAAAAATAATAGTGACGACAATGTGTATGGCGCCGTAACACAGCACATGCCGTTACAAAAGCGCCTCTACAAACACAAAATATTCAGTCAAAGATACGCCTTAGAAAACATACTGTATAATGTCTTCAGTCGAGTTTAGAAAACCTCAACTGAGTTGGCAGAACGAACTGTGGAAGGCAGACTGTTCCAGCAACGGGTGCCAGCAGTTGAAAAAGCACGTTCACCGAAGCGCGTCTTCGTCCTTCGCACATACAGATCTCCTTTCACACTGGATCTCAGTGTAAAACCAGCACCTGACGAAACCATCTGCGCGCAGTAGGATTTGAGGTAGTCCGGTGCTAAGCCATGTAGTGACTTGTAGACGAGCAATGAGAGTTTGTATTCGATGCGGTACGGTTTTGGAAGCCAATGCAACACGTCACGCAGTAATGGTGTCACATGATCATACTTCCGACGATTACACACGATTTTCGGCGCTGCATTCAGCACAGACTGTAGTCGATCGTGCAGGTACTTCGGCGCACCAGCCAACAAACTGTTACACCGGCCCACCTGAGAAACCACGAAGCACAAAACGGTTGTTTTTGCAGCCTCGAAGGGCAGTGATCGCACACAGCTTTTGATTAACCGCAGCTGGCGAAAGCATCCTAGTTGGCGCGTCACGGACATGTCCGTCTGGAATAAAACTCCAAGGTCGCTCACGGCAGCAAAAGGCCGCACCGATATTCCACAGATATTTAGGGACTCACTGCTAAGTTGATCGCACCTCCTACAAGTGGCACACCAAAGAAAATCGGTCTTGTCAGGATTCGGAAGGAGGCGATTTGACCTCAACCAGTCAGCTACTACCTCTACTCCCGACTCCATGTGTTGCTGCAGTTGAGGCGCAGTCGTCGACGTGGTGTATAGCTGCGAGTCGTCGGTATAGAAATGAGAGTATAGCCTCACTCCAGAGGCAATTCTCTCAAGATCAGCCGTATAGAGCAGAAAAAGCAGAGGCCCAAGAACCGACCTCTGAGGTACTCCACAAGTTAGAACGCGCACCAACGCAACCCCATTGCAAAAAACCGACTGGCTCCGCCCGCGTAGATATGATCTGATCCAGTCAAGCGCCACCGAGCGTACGCCGTAGGTCCGAGAAAGTCGCTTCATCATGATATCGTGATCGACAGTGTCGAACGCAGCCGAGAGATCAAGAAGGCCCAGCAACGCATGGTCACCATTGTCAGCCACCTCAATCAAGTCAGTGAAGACCTTCAACAACGCCGTCTCTGTTGAGTAGAATTTCCGATACGCCGATTGATGTTTAGGAAGAAGCTCGGCCGAAATAAGATATTCCACTAGTTGTCCGCAAACATGTTCTATCTCTCTGGTTTTCTTGTCGCCGAAAATTGTTCGTGCTATGTATACTTGCATCTTTGGACCACTTCCCCTGACTTAACAAAGCGCTCGTGAATAAGCTTGTGCCCTCTGCCTATTTTCAAAGAGGCACCTGAAGAAATCTCATGCATACGATTAGAAATATAATAATAAACAGAAAATAATAATTTTGCCAATAGACATACGAGTCCAACCTACTCTACCTGAAGGGGTGGGGCGGTAGAGTTATGGATAACACGATGGCGTAGAGTGCAAGAGGTAACGAGTTCGACCCCCCCCCTTCCGTTGGGCGGACATGCTTTGGAGGCTGCTATTAGCGCCATGTATTGCAGGCTGTCTGTTCGGTTAGCATAGTTAAGATTTGTGTATTCTGTGGTTTGCGTTCTTGTGAAATGTTTAAATTGCATAATTGTACGCTGTAACCGGTTGCGTTGTCTCAACCGGATTGTTGAATAAAGGAAAATTATTATTATTATTATTATTACTTTAAAAAATTTTTTTTTGCCCCGAGGTACTTATGATCTCTCAGGGACTTACACCCTAATGCTAATATAAAAACATCTGGAACGGCACCTAGTCGTCGTTGAAATCCAGTGCAGGAAACGAGCCACGGAATGCCACCGCATTAAATCGCTGGATTGTATTATATTATTATTATTATTATTATTATTATTATTATTATTATTATTATTATTATTATTATTATTATTATTATTATTTTTATTATTATTATTATTTTATTATTATTATTATTATTATTATTATTATTATTATTATTATTATTATTATTATTATTATATTATTTTATATTTTATTATAATTATTTTATTGTTTCAACAAATATTGCAAACAGTCAAACAGAACAAAAGCTGTGTGAATTTTAGCGAGTCCAACCACCCTCATCCATGTCAATTAAGGGCTTAATAAAGACTTTGTGAAAGCCACAGCATTAAAGCATTGTATAGTCATGGAAATACGCTGGAATAGGAAGCTTGATTCTCGGGGCTACCCGGTTGCTTGTGTTAGACGCCGGTGTCACGAAATAAAGTTTCTCCCCGAAACAGAGTCTCCCCTTTGCTGATACAGAGTCTCCGGGGGGAGACTCTGTATCGGAACAAAGTCTCCCCCATTGAAATAGAATCTCCCCCTCTACGATACAAAGTCTCCCCCTATTAAAAGTCGCCCCCTATATTTTCGGATTTAAAGTGTATATTTTCTTAAATAAATGATTTCTGTGTCTATTGTTGGAATTGGACATTAATACATTTGAATTAAAACGAGACTCTTATGAAGTAAGCTTAAGTGTTCTATACCATTGGGCGTAATTGCAGCCTGGTCATGGGCCTAACACCACGGATGTCTGGCCACTAATGTCATTAGAGCGCAGCGGAGAGAATAGTGTACCCTACATAAGCATACATTGCAATATAATTAAGAAAATGTTCTCACTAGAAATAAACATTTAACTGGTTGCTATTTTACAAAGGCTTACGAAACGATCATGTGATTTGTAATTCACATAGGCCTACAATTAGGCCTACCTATAGACTAATTATTGATAAGGATTGTATTGCTTATGTCAGTTAGCTACTAATTAGCTCGATGCTGATTCTCTTGCGGCTATTCGCTCAAGTTTATTGCTGCTTAGACCTAGATATCGCAACCGATTTATTAGACCTACAAGTTATGGTGATACCGAAGACTGACTGCCTGTGCAGTGTGCATATAAGCAATACGGCAACCCCTGCATCGCTCAAATAGACTGCAGTACACACCCATGGATCCAATTAATAGTTAGGCGTAGGCCTTTAATTTTATTAATCCGAATCATGGGTAGTTTAATTAAGTGGCCCGACTTCCCAGGGGTCCTATAACTGCTACAATTACGCCATTGCTATAATACATTTAAGCTTACTCTGTAAGTGAGTAAACCTACAAAGGCGGATACAGAAATTTTCAAAGGGGGGGTCCAAAATTTTGGGTCTTGTTGGTGGGACGGGGAAAAAATTTCTTTGTGCCGCCGAAAAAACTGATGACCTTTTTTTAGTCATCGACCAATTTTTGGGGGAAAAGATACCATTTCATCCGCCGAAAAAACTGATGACCTATTTTTATCGACCAATTTCCCGGGACTATCTCGACAGCCGCTAAATCGACGGGGGGGCGGGGGGGGGGGGGGGGGTGGGCCACGCCTCGTACGGTTTTGTAATAGGGGGCCTGATGTACTGTTTTTCTCTCCCACTACATTTATTTAATGGCTTTTTGAAACCAAATGGGGGGCCACGCCCCATGCAATTTTTAAATGGGGCAGGGCCATGGCCGGATTGGCCCCCCTGGAACCGCCCCTGTAGGCCTAGGTTATTAAATTTTCTCGTCATTGGAATTTTCATTTAGGAAAGGACTATTTTCATCAATCCAACCTCAATTTAAGCAAGAATTGCCTCCATCAATCCATTGTATTTAAGCAAGAATTCTTGGTAATTATTATAATAAATATATCACTTTAGCGTTCTAAATTAATCACCATTGCATGGATTGACGAAAAAATTCCTGCTAAATAGATTGATGAGTCGGATTGGTGAAAGTATTTTCACTTATGTAGCAGTGGGATCAATAAATAATTTTTGCTTCGATTGGAGCTAGATTCATAAAAATAGTTTTATAAATAGAAGGTGGATCGATCGATAAAAATGCAATTAGGCCTATTGTTCAAATAGAAGCTGGATTGATTAAACGTTTTCATGCCAAGGTAATATTGCTGCGCGAGGAAAATAATTTAGAACACTAAAGCGATATATTATCGAAATTTTATTTATTAGTCAACTTCTATTTTACCGCAAATAATTTCTAGAAGCAAAAACTCAGGTTAAGCGATAATGTTATAATACACAGGAAATAAAGAATGATAAATGACGAATCATCTATATCTATAAGAAAGGACTTGACTATGTATGTATGTATGTATGTATATTTGTCCAAAATGTACGCTCACAGTTTTTGAGCTTTTCACTCCAAACCTTTACTAATGTGTAGGTCTCGGCACGAGACGCAAAGTCTAGGGGTTGGCGATTCTCTACCACCATGGGGGCCAGGGTGGGGAGCGAAACCCCCTTTTTTTTCAAAAAACGCAGCTATTGTAATTGTAATTGTAATTGTAATTGAACATTTATATAGCGCCGCTCACAGAATCAGTGGCGCTCCCGACCCAAGCTAGTGCTCACCGCTAACAAATAGTATCGTTTTCAGACGTTTACGGAACAGGGGAAGAGAAAGGCCAAGAAGCTCAGAACGGAGCTTGTGAGGAAGGCGGTTCCAACAAGTAGGACCAAGATATGCGAAGCTTCTGGACTGGGCCGTAGCTCCACGCATGCGCGGGACAACTAGAAGGCCATTGGCAGCGGATCGAAGGGCAGAGCGGCCAGGAAGAGTGGAGACCAAGTTACACAATGCCCGAAGATAAGAGGGGGCTACCCCGAGAAGAGAGTTGCGCATAAGAGTCAGGATCTTGAACTCAATGCGCTGAGGTACAGGAAGCCAATGAAGAGTGTCCCGAATAAAATCAGATATGTGAGAGAATTTGGGAAGACCAGCAATTAAGCGGGCAGCAGCATTAAGAATAGACTGAAGCTTAGAGAGGTTAAGAGAGGAGAGACCAGCATAGGCAGAGTTTCCAAAGTCGACTCTAGAGCAAATCAAAGCATGGACAAGCGCCTTGACCGCTTGAAGGGAGAGTGAGTGGCGGATAGTACGCAATTGTCGCAAGTGATAGAAACATGTTCGAGAGATTCGGTTAACATGATCAGTAAGAGAAAGAATTGGATCCAGAGTAAAACCCAGATCACGAACAGTTGGAGAAAATTGGATATCTGGGTACAACGTGCTGAGGAGCTCCATATCAATCTTGGCGAGCTGGACTCTACCACCAAGCCAGATGAATTGGGTTTTATCAGAGTTAAGGCGAAGACGGTTAGAAGACATCCATTGGTTCAGTTCCATAGTGGCGTCAAGGATAGTTGCAACCAGTGAAGAGGCAGCACTGGGAGAACCGTGGACAAATGCTTGTGTATCATCAGCGTATTGATGAGCAGAGGCACCCTTGCGGGATAATAGGTTCAATAGATCAGCAGTATATAGGATGTATAGAAGCGGCGCCAGGACAGAGCCCTGAGGCAGGCCGTAGGGAACAAAGGTCCAGGAGGAGCGTGTGGGTCCAAAGATCACAGATACAGAGCGATCAGAGAGGAAAGAACTAAGCCAGAGGAGGGCAGAGTCACCAATGCCAAAAGATTTGGACAGACGCTCGAGTAGAATAGCATGGTCAACGGTGTCGAACGCCGCACTGACGTCAAACAGGGCAAGTAAGGTAATGTGGAATTGATCAACAGCGGCAAAGATGTCAGTAAGTAAGCGAGTAATAAGAGATTCAGTAGAATGATATTTCCTAAAGCCAGATTGAAGAGGGAGCATTAGTGAGTTGGTTTCAAGATAGTCAACTAGCTGGAGCGAAATACATTTTTCCAGGAGTTTGGAGAGAAAAAAGAGATTGGAAATGGGTCGATAACTGGAGGGAACACTTTGGTCTAGACCCAGGCGCTTGAGAGAGGGAAAAATCAGAGCTCTTTTGTGTTGAACTGGAACCACACCCTGAGCCAGCGAAGAATTGCATAATAATAGTAAAAATGGCAAAAACTCATCTATAAACTCTTTAACAATGAATGGAGGAATAATGTCCAGCTCGCAGGACTTCGATGTGGAGCCTTGGATGAGGCATCTGAGAGCATCGGACTGGATCGGCTGCCATTCGTTGAGGGTAGCTGCAGATGCGGAAGAAGGGAAGGATGGAGGCGAAGAACCTTCCGTTGATCGACGGGTCACGGCGATCTTCTCCGTCATAAAGTCCAGGTAATCGTCGGCTGTGAACGATGGTTGCGAAGGAGAGTGAGGAGCGGCGGAGCGTCCGAGGATCCCAGCGAGAGCCGTCCAAAGACGGCGAGGGCTACGTGCATCCTTGCCGACTAGGTCCTCCCAGTATTGCGTTTCCCTGGAACGAAGCTCACCGTGCATCGTCCTGAGGTGTTGGATCCAGATGAGGCAGTCTGCAATTTGGTGGCAATATTGGTTTGAATTTTTTCCTAGATAGGTCCATCAGAACCCCCCCCCCGATCAGTGGTTGGCAAATCTCTACCACCAGGGGGGCCAGGGTGCGGGGAGTCAAAAGCACTGATTTTCGCTATAAATTTTCATTCGCTTGCCACGTATAAAAGCAGCGATTTTCACCGTTTTAAAGGTGTCTAACGTTAGCTCTTTTGCAAATACAGATTTCACGGGTCGCTTACCGGAAGAGGAGGGAGTGAGAGAGGATGGGATGGTAGGGGGTGGAACCGGTGGATGGGTGGAGATGGAGTTGGGGTTTGGCGGGGTGGTGTGTCGAGGGGTGAAGTGGAGGGGTCGGGGAGGGGTGTGGTGGAGGTGGAGGGATGGGGATGAGGGATGGGATGGCGTGGGGGTCAAGGAGTGGGAGTTTGGGGTGGAGATGGATGGAGTGGGGGTTGGGATGGAGGGGGATGGAGTGGGGTGGGGTGGGTTAGGGGTGGAGGAGTGGGGTGGATGGTTTGGGGGTGGCGTGGGATGGGGTGGGAGGGGTGGGGTGGAGGGGTGGGTGGGGTGGGGTGGGAGGTGTTGGGGTGGAGGGGTGGGGTGGATGTGGAAATTTTCGTGAAAGCCAAATTTATCGCGTCGCGTACCGGTAGAGGTCGGAGTGTGGTAGGGTGGGGTTGTGGCCGTAGCGGATCGAATCCTAAATTTCCCCAGCTAGTCCTTTTATAACCTTTCGGAGTCTTTCACTGCTTGCAATTTACGGTATACGTTGTTGAAATAGGCCTTATTCCATGTTTTCAATTCCGTAGGCCTAGCTTAGGCCTACGTCACTAAGCAATACCATGGTTTCAATAAGGTAGGTCTACTTCAGTTGACAGTCGTTAAAACATTGAAGGTCTATGGTAAATCTGTACTGTGTTGATGAAAACAGGTCTTGGTGACATATAAAGTGGATGGATGAAAAGAATTCTTCATTAAATCAAAGCTGGGTTGATTATTTGAAGCATTTCTTGATTGAATCATAAAAATAATTCCTGATGAAATAGAAACTGGATTGACGAAATTAACTCTTGATGAAATAGAAGTTGGATTTATGGATAGAATTTTGACTAACCGATAAAATTTATAAAAATATTACCGTACCCCTGCTTTGAATGACCTCCACTCCCCAACGGGCAAATATTTATTGTCTGGGTAGCCTCTTTGTCTACATGCTGCTTGAAATAGTTTCACTTAAAATCGTTTCTCCTGTGTTTATGCACCGAGATCTCCTCTGAGTAGTTCATACGGCGAAGATCGCTCTATAAATGTCCAGATACGAGACAATATTTATTATTCAAGATTATCGACATTATTTTTTCTTATTTTGCGGTGATCCATTCATACTATAATTTTTTATTATTATTGTGATTCCGCTTAAACCCATTAGCCCGAGATAATATCAGCACCAATGGCGCCGTGATATAACGGTGAAAAAGCTTCTTAATTTTGCGGTAATAATTACCACATCGAATTGTTGTAAAAATAGGCCCCTGCAGTTTGTTTTAATTAATTGTCCGTGTCCCTGTCTGCCTGTGTATCGTTGAAACATGCCGTCTACTTAATTTATGCATAGGCGTGGCTAAGCGTCTACATGGCGTCTACTTAATTTATGCAAGGCGTGGCTAAGCGTCAACCTGCCGTCTACTTAATTTATGCAAGGCGTGGCTAAGCGTCTACCTGGGCCTGACAGGCGACTACATAATATATGCAGGGCGTGGTCCAGCGTCTACATAATATATGCATGGGCGTGGCTTGGCGCATACGTATATATACGAGTGCGTGCGCAGGCACGGCAGTCATCGAAGTCATCGACCGAGAAACAGTCAGAGAAGCAGTCGTCGAAATACAGTCGATCGAACGGAAGGATCAGCCGACGCGGTCGCCGTGAGATAGAAGAGAGCTGCGACAGCCGAGTGTTACAGGTTCGAGGCGCAGTGCAGCTACGAGTCGTACGGGAGAAAACGCTTCGAAGAGCGCTACGGTGAATCTACGACGTCTGCAATCCGACGCTGTCGACGACGAAAGGTTCGTAAGCCTTTGCTGTCCGACGCTGGTGGCTGGGGTTCGATTCTTGACCCACAGTCGTGCTCTTCTGTAACTCGACGCGGCTGACGGCGGAAAGTCTGGGGACTTTCGTGAATCTACGACGACTACGATCCGACGCTGTCGACGACAAAAGGTTCGTAAGCCTTTGCTGTCCGACGCTGGTGGCTGGGGTTCGATTCTTGACCCACAGTCGTTCTCTTCTGTCATCCGACGCTGCTGACGACGGAGAGTCTGGTGATTCTCGCTACGCAACGACGACGCCATTCGACTCCGGATCTGCCAACGTTTCCGACCGGGTGAGCGCAGTGGTTCAGTTTTATCGCTACGCAACGACGACGTCGACTCTGGTTCGAAACCCGACCCGTTTCACCGACTTCGACGTGCGCTGGCGAAGCAGCGGTCCTCTACGCGACGACGATTCAGCATTCTGCGTTGGCAATTACTGCAGACAGTGGTATATTAGTTTTCAGACAGTGGCGCTACGCGAATTGCTCCGAACTTGCTCCGAACTTGCTCCGAACTTGCTCCGAACTCTGGCGCTATAGAAGTTGGCTGAGGACAGCTTAACGAGGGTTTTCTTGAAGTCGAATAAAAGTGTTTCAAGCCTGACTGGCTAGTCGTCAATCCCCAGTTGACGCCGGACTACACGACGGACGGACATCGCCTTAACGACTAGGGTCTGGAGCTCGGTTCCTGGTGGTCTTTTGCCCAGCCCTAGTGGGTCGAGATTCTTTACAAACTGGTACCGTGAAGTGGAGTGATTGGATTCCGTCGGACTTCTACAAAGCTGGTCCCAGCTACGAACTGATTGCAGCCTGTGGAGCGAAATTCAGCGACAATGTGGAACACTGCAGAGATGGACGGGAACGCTGATGACCGCCCGATGACTTCGACGCCAGCAGTGGGACGAAGGACGGACCTCTTGGTCGACTTTGAGGTCGAGTCCAGCCGCTTCATGGAGAGAATCGATTTCGACGACGTGCCGAAGAAGGATCGCAGAAGTCTGCTGATTCCTGAGAGAGACTCGACCGCCTGGGAGACGAAAGTCTTGGACAACGTCAGTCGCTTGGTCAGCGAACGGAAGATGACCATGAAACCAGCAAAATTCGATGGGACTGGGTCTCTCGAATCGTTCTTGGCACAATTCGACGTCTGCGCACGCCACAATAGATGGACGGCAATCGACAAAGTCGACTTCCTCCGTGTTTCCTTGGAAAAGGCAGCAACGCAGCTGTTGTGGGACTTTGGAGCGCGAACGGAGGTGACGTATGAACAGCTGGTCGAGAGACTTCGTCAACGATACGGCGCGGAAGGTCAAGCTGAGACTTTTCGTGCGCAACTCTACTATCGTCGCCAGAGGGCGGATGAAAGTCTGGGAGATCTGCTGCACGACATCCGGAGACTCGTTGTTCTCGCCTATCCAGTGCCGTCGAACGAGACGACCGAGATCGTTGCTAAGGACGCCTTCCTTGAAGCTATCCGTGACCGGGAGCTGTCTCTAAAGGTGAGAGAACGGGAACCGAAGACGATCGACGAGGCGTACCGAACAGCTCTACGCTTGTCGGCGTATCAACAGACCGCAGACCTGGAGGATCGTCGCAGACCGGCGAATCGAATAAGAGGAACTCAGGAGGCCGACACCAGAGGACAGCTTCAGTCTCAGCTGGACGACTTCTTCACTGCCCAGCGCAAGTGGCAGCAGGACATGGAAGAAAGAATCTGCCGACAGCTGGAGGGACTTCGAAGCTCGAACAGGACGAACTTCAACTCCGCACCGATGGCTCCGCCGACCATCCCGTCTCAAGGTAACGCATCAGGAAGTCTGGGACGTGGGTCGACCTGTTTCAAATGCGGGTCCCCAGGGCACTACGCACGCCAGTGCCGACAACGCCGACAGTTTCCAGACCGCCGGAACGACGACGCACGCGATTCGGGTCAGCCGACGACCGAGCAAGAGACCGTCACCAACCATACAACGAGAGACAGAGCAACTGGCGTGACGAACAACGCGATCTACATCCATGGAGTGATCAACGGACGGCAAAGAACGTTCCTCGTGGACACTGGGTCGGAGGTAAGCCTGGTTCCCTCGTCTGATGTTAATGGGTTGTTGCTCCAGCCTAGCACTCGCATTCTCTTGGCTGCTAACGGAACACAGATAAGGGTTTTGGGTCAGGTTGATGTCCCAATTAGGATTTCCAGAGGTTTTTCCATTGAGACTAATTTTCTCGTCTCTGACCAGATTGGGGAACCAATGCTGGGAATGGATTGGTTGAGGCAACACCGCTGTCGACTTGGTTTTGGTCAGGGTGCACTCTTTGTTGGTAGACGCCGCATTTCTTTGGTTAAGGGCAATGGTTCACTTTGGTGTCGCAGGGTTATTGTTGCTGAGGAGACAACTGTTCTTCCTCGTTCGCAGTGCGATATCCCTTGTAGGACGCAATATCGTGATTTGACGACCACAGCTGAAGCGTGGATGACTGAATCTAAAGAGATTCGGCCGGGATTGCATGTAGCTAGAGTTGTGCTGAATGATGATGATGATAAAATGTGCATTCGTGTGGTGAATTTGAATGAACAGCCTGCGATGTTAACTACTGACTTGATGTTGGGCGATTTGCACCCCGTAAATGTTGAAGTAATGGAAGGCAGTGATAGACAGACGGGTCCGGAAGCACAGTTAGTGGAAAAATTGATGGAAGATGTCTCCGAGGATGTTTCGGCTGAGGTGAAAGAACGTCTGAAGAATTTGTTGGTCGAGTACGGAAGCATTTTCTCGACCACTGACCATGATTTGGGAAGGACCATGATTACTCAGCATAGGATTGATACTGGGGACTCCCATCCGGTGAGACAACCGTTGAGGAGGCAACCGCTTCCTTATCAGGCTACCATTGATGCGCAACTGGAACAAATGTTGGTAACTGGAGTTGTGGAACCAGACGGGAACGGGCAGACGTATTCGACCTACGCTGCGGAATTGCTGGAAAAGTTTGAAAAAGCGTATCGCGCTGCACGCCAAGGTCTCAGAAAGGGCGCTGAGCGACGCAAGCACAGCTACGACCTGCGTGTACGACCAGCGAAATTTGAAGCCGGAGACTGGGTTTACTACTTCAGTCCACGGAAATTTGTGGGACGTAGTCCGAAGTTCCAGCGTAATTTCACTGGTCCGTGGATGATTGTGCGGGCGTGTGGTCCGGTCAACTATCTTCTCCAAAAGTCGCCGAAGGCTAAACCCTTCGTGGCGCACGTAGACAAGCTTCGCCACTGTTATGGAAGGACGAAGGGAGAATGGACTGAGGCGACCGAAAAAGTGACCGGAGGGTCGCCCCAAAAAGTGACCGGGAGCGCCACGGCTTCTACCAGTCGACGGCCACACCGCCGTGGGGACGGAACGCGCGAAACGGATGCGCACGACCAGGATTTGGACGGAGTGGCGACCTCTACAGGTCGACCACGACGCAACGTTGGCCGTCCTGTCCGCTTTCAGTGAACGCGGCTGAAAGCAAATTAGTTTAATAATTGTTGAGTCGTGCCTGACTCCGAGCTTATTTTTTTTGATTAGGCGTAATTGCCAGCTGTATAGTTAGCTATTCAATTGTTTGTACTTATGCTATGTCGTTTTGAAAAAAAAAAAAAAAGAGAAGAAAGAAGGGGGGTGTGAACAAAACAGTTCACACCGTACCCGAAATGAAAAAAAAAATAGAGAAATAAGCCTGAAAAAAAAAAAAAACAAAAAAAAAAAAACAGGCAGAGACATGAAAAACAGGCGAGAAAAAAATAATAAAAGGGGGTTGTGACCGAGATGGCACTTCGCACCCGCAAGAAAAGAGCCGAACAACAAGGGGGATGTGCGCGAAAAGCACTTCGCACCCGATTCAGCTTGGCTATTTGTGATGTCTTTAATTACGGTACCGTGTGACAGTTATTTCTGTGGCAAGCTGATGTACAGCATTTTGCTGATTGGAAAACGTGTTAGATTTTCTTTTGGTACAGATACTTTTGCATTTGCTGTATAGTTGGACAATTAATGTTTTACTCCGATTGTCGGGTAGATTTTCTGTTAGTGCTCCAAGGTGGGCCTTGGATTGCTTCTGGGGGAGGCGTGTTGTAAAAATAGGCCCCTGCAGTTTGTTTTAATTAATTGTCCGTGTCCCTGTCTGCCTGTGTATCGTTGAAACATGCCGTCTACTTAATTTATGCATAGGCGTGGCTAAGCGTCTACATGGCGTCTACTTAATTTATGCAAGGCGTGGCTAAGCGTCAACATGCCGTCTACTTAATTTATGCAAGGCGTGGCTAAGCGTCTACCTGGGCCTGACAGGCGACTACATAATATATGCAGGGCGTGGTCCAGCGTCTACATAATATATGCATGGGCGTGGCTTGGCGCATACGTATATATACGAGTGCGTGCGCAGGCACGGCAGTCATCGGAGTCATCGACCGAGAAACAGTCAGAGAAGCAGTCGTCGAAATACAGTCGATCGAACGGAAGGATCAGCCGACGCGGTCGCCGTGAGATAGAAGAGAGCTGCGACAGCCGAGTGTTACAGGTTCGAGGCGCAGTGCAGCTACGAGTCGTACGGGAGAAAACGCTTCGAAGAGCGCTACGGTGAATCTACGACGTCTGCAATCCGACGCTGTCGACGACGAAAGGTTCGTAAGCCTTTGCTGTCCGACGCTGGTGGCTGGGGTTCGATTCTTGACCCACAGTCGTGCTCTTCTGTAACTCGACGCGGCTGACGGCGGAAAGTCTGGGGACTTTCGTGAATCTACGACGACTACGATCCGACGCTGTCGACGACGAAAGGTTCGTAAGCCTTTGCTGTCCGACGCTGGTGGCTGGGGTTCGATTCTTGACCCACAGTCGTTCTCTTCTGTCATCCGACGCTGCTGACGACGGAGAGTCTGGTGATTCTCGCTACGCAACGACGACGCCATTCGACTCCGGATCTGCCAACGTTTCCGACCGGGTGAGCGCAGTGGTTCAGTTTTATCGCTACGCAACGACGACGTCGACTCTGGTTCGAAACCCGACCCGTTTCACCGACTTCGACGTGCGCTGGCGAAGCAGCGGTCCTCTACGCGACGACGATTCAGCATTCTGCGTTGGCAATTACTGCAGACAGTGGTATATTAGTTTTCAGACAGTGGCGCTACGCGAATTGCTCCGAACTTGCTCCGAACTTGCTCCGAACTTGCTCCGAACTCTGGCGCTATAGAAGTTGGCTGAGGACAGCTTAACGAGGGTTTTCTTGAAGTCGAATAAAAGTGTTTCAAGCCTGACTGGCTAGTCGTCAATCCCCAGTTGACGCCGGACTACACGACGGACGGACATCGCCTTAACGACTAGGGTCTGGAGCTCGGTTCCTGGTGGTCTTTTGCCCAGCCCTAGTGGGTCGAGATTCTTTACAGAATTAAAAAAAATTGCATGTCGAGTATTGAAGTGAATTGTGAGTTGAAAATGGTCGCGTTTACATACAAATTCGCAAGATAACGTTTTGCAAATTGTTTCAAAATAATATTCAAACAGACGGACAACTTTCAGACATATTTTGGTATAGATTAATATGATGCGACTGTACCAAATCGCGCGTTGAAACAAAGTCTCCCCGGGGAGACTTTGTTTCGACAGGGGATGAAATATTCTCTCCCCCGGAGACTTTATTTCAGAACAAAGTCTCCGGGAGACGAATCTATTCTGCAAAAAGATCCTCCGGGGGAGAATCTATTTCGAAATAGAGTCTCCGGGGGGGGGAGACTTTTAGGGAGGAGACTCTGTCACGCGACACCGGCCCAAATTTGAGATGAAGTCTAATTATTATTATTATTATTAGTAGTAGTAGTATTAGTATTATGATTATTATTATTATTATTATTGTTATTATTATTACTATGTTGGTCGGACGATCGTGCCTCTCTGTTATTATGGCAGATTTTTACGTCTGTGGCATAACTCGCTCGTTTTTGTTCGGATTTTCTTATGTTTACCGATGTCGAGTGTCGAGTTTCTGACTTTTCTTCATCAGTGTCGTGAACGTTTGGACGGGATAATGATTACAAATTTTGACGTTCAACTCTCGCCATGTGTTCCTCTTAGCTCTTTTGACTGGTCCATTATGATCAACATCAAGGGGTTCCAGGTTCGTCATTATTGCTGCGTCATTATCGATAGCCGAACGATTGCCAACATGAGTGGGAAAAGAAAGGATCTTATTAACAACCAAAGACCGTGCCGTAGTAGTGCCGCATTTCCAGCGTTGTGCTACCCGTCGCTGCTCTTCGGACTTATGCAACTCGACCCTGTAAAGTGTAAACAATGAAATTCCTTTCAAACTTCCATCATCGGCACGAGAAACTGTCAGCTGAACTTTTCATGTAGCCAACGCGTAGGAGTTCGGCGATGGTAACTTATGCTTCTCGAGCGGAGTTTTGCCTAAGAATAATCTGTCGTTGTGACGTTACCATCAGTAGGCTAGAGCTATATGAGTGGGCGCCGTTGATGGCTGCCATATTTGTTCTGTATTTGTTTTTATGTATTGTGTTTTGTATACTTGTAAATCAGAGTGCGTTTTGCAGCTGATACATTAAAGAATATACTTACTTTTATTTTTAATATAATTACTATTATTATTAGCATATCTATTATTATTTTTATTATACCCAGAGGTATTCAGGATCCCTCAGGGACTTCATTACTAACTATTGGCTAAAAACTTGTCCAGAATGACGCTATACTCTTCGTTATTATTACTATTCATCTGGTCACCTGGTGCCGTCAGCTCTTAGAACTCTGGCGACAGTTTTTGATGTATCCTCTCCTGTGTCTCCTCTCTCTTGTTGCCTCTCTTAGCTGCTCCAGGCTCATGCCAGACTTTTCCTGTACCTCATCCATCCATCTCTTCCTTGGTCTTCCGCGTCTCTTCCTTCCCTCACCGCATGCCGTCATCAGCTCCTTTTCCAAACCGTTAGATCTCATCACATGGCCGAAGTAGCTCAATTTCCTCCAAGTTGCTGTTTGCTGCAGTGTCTCTTCCCTCTCTATTTCGAGCTCCGCGCGCACCGATTCGTTAGTTCTCTTCTCCGTCCATGAAATCCTTAGCATCTTTCTCCAAATCCACATCTCGCACGCGTTGATTTTCTTTTCCATATTATTACTATTACTATCATCATTATTATTATTATTATTTACTCGACAAAAAACCTGGAAGGACAAAAGAACCGCGGAAGGCCACGGAATTAAAGCGCTGGATGGCGACTATTATTATTATTATTATTTTTTTACCCGAGGTACCTAGGATCCCTCGGGATTTCAAAAATTACGCTTGGAGCTGTTATTCAATGTCTAGAAATTCAGGCCTCGTCCTCCGCAACATTATTAAAAGTACCACGAAAAGCGATGGCTTATTATTATTATTATTATTATTATTATTATTAGCATAATAATATAATAATAATAATAATTATTATTATTATTATTACATACGGGTCCACCTACTTTCCGCTGTGGTTTGCAAGTAGTATGCTTTTGACTGTCCTGAACGTTGGTCTTTTCTGAGGAGCAGTCTGCCAACAGTTTTTGGCCAAACCGATCCATTCAGCGGCAATATGGCCTTCCATTGCGGGCAGGTGAGGGCGAAACGGTGGCTCCAAAGCCAGCTTCACTTTTACCAGCAACTCTGAGCAGAAAATGAAACAAAAACAGGTTCATGGGTATTGGGTAATGTGGTATAATAAAAGGCCACCGCTCTTCCGTTCTGAACAGAAAGGAGTACTCCTGGTTCTATTCGACGAACTGCAAATCGAGCCTTTTCCGTGGTGAACCCAGTGGTCCGGAATGGCCTCCACAGGAGTTACGCCTACTTCCTGGAGCTCTTACTGAAGCATTTTAAATCCAACGCAGTTTGATTTTTCGTCGTGCTAGAGTCTGAAACGCTTCTGAGTAGCCTCGTATAGATGCGCTATACAAATTCTTGAATGATTGAATGAACAAAATGAATCGGAATAGGCCTAAAATAGTAAAATAGAACATGCATGTAGTACAGAAGCAAAAAAACAATCGCTAACCGACCTGCTACTGTTGATCGTAACTTCGCTCAAAATATGTTTCGATGATTATTTTTTAATGAATGGCGTACATTCACCTTCCAAAGTGGCCGACCCCATTCCAGTCTGATAGGGAAGTTCCCTTGATAGTAGTTCCGATATGATGATGCCAAATGAGTAAACATCGGCCGGTTTCGTCCCGAGAACTCTGCTGCTATCGTTGTCTTTCTTGTGAAGGATTTCAGGAGACGTCCAAAGCAGATCTGTAATAATCACATAAACGTATCTCGTATCGGATTGCTGCTTTGGTTTCACGCTGCATCCTTGTCTGCGTTTTCCATCTTACCTACGCGATCTCTGTATCTCTGTTTCGCTAAGTCCCTGATAGTGACTCTGCGCTCTGCTATGATGGGAAAACTCGCATGTCCACAGGCTCGCTTAGCTACCATGCAACGCCGAGCTTTCTCTGATGGTCGTCCATCTGCAATGACCTCCCTTCAAAGTTGCATTTATTACGTCTGACCAATCAGACTGCTTCATAAATCTCTCAAGTGTATTTCTTTTGCCGTGACTGAGCTAGGAGCTCTCCTGAGTAGGTTTCCTGAAGGGGCGTCATAATTATAAGCCCATCGAATGAATGAATGAATAAACCGCGTGTAACTAACACAGGTGAATAATTTTGCGTTAACACATTTA
The DNA here is from genome assembly GCA_949752735.1 of Lumbricus terrestris. NCBI lineage: Eukaryota > Metazoa > Annelida > Clitellata > Crassiclitellata > Lumbricidae > Lumbricus > Lumbricus terrestris. The sequence continues at coordinate 59,242,756 of OX457041.1, forward strand.
ACGCACTTAAAGAAGAATCTAAAAACTCTGTTTACATTGAGCCATGGATTATTTTTATGGATCTGCATTGTGCATTGATATTTCTCTAAATCGCCCATACCCATCAATGGTCTATGGAGTTTGTCGAGGCATCTGAACATTTTCAGTCCGTAATCCGTTATCTTACAAACCCATCTTTCGTCAATGACACAGTTTGAGCTCGTCAGATGACCGTGTGCTCCGACTGGCGTACTATGCAGGTATTCCATTCCCTGCAAATAAAGGGATAGGCCTATAGCCAAATCAGAATTAGATCTATATGTGAAACTCCAGTTAGTGGACTTCACATCATTCTGTCCATTAGAGTTTCCTAGTCTATTGAATAATTATTTTCATATCGTATAATTATCTTTGGCTTACAAGCAAGGAAACGTACATTTTAGAAGAGTAACAGTGTTAGCAACAAACGATTTTAATCGCTATATAGGTAAGCTGATAAAACGGCCGAATATCATCACTGCAAGTTCAACTGTAGAAAATTAATTGTTAGACAAATTTCGTCATGCTTTGTTCTAAGAATTGAATTCTATCGCGTTTCCATTTCGCACAAAATGCCAGTGTCGAAAAGTATAACAAAAATGGTAATAGGTAATTTCGCGATTAATTATTAGACTATACCACAGTAACCCTAGATTTACCGCTATGAAGGTGGTAAAATACTCTGGAGGTACGAAGAACATTAAATATAAAAGAAGACCAAATGAAACAGTGATGAGACGAAAATTGAGTCTATTTGAACACAATAATTTATGTATGTGCATGCTAATAGAAAATTAAAACCTTGACGTTGGGAAGTATGGATGGAAGCGGGCGCAAGGGAAGACCTATAGAAGAAAAATGGATTGACGACATCAAGTACTGGTGCAAACAAGATCGACAAAGAATAGCAGAACAAGATCAGGGAGACTGAAAAAAGTGCTAAACAATGCAATGGACACCTACGATGATGATGATGGGGAAGTTGACCGTGTCACAGTCTCTACTCACCTGAACAACGTCCAGGGCTAATGACATACGGAACTCCCAGTCGATGTCAAACTGTTGATCAGCCAAGACATTCTGAATGCTTCCCTTCTCGGCATAAGCCATCGCAACGCAGACATTAGGAGCGTCAACACAGACTCCGATGAATGGATTGAGGTTGTCGTGCTTCACATACAGCAGCTAAACGCAATGACACACACTTATAAGTATACTAGATGTGTTACCCGGCGTTGCCCGGGATATTTATGGTTTTAAACACTACTCCAGTGTGGTACCCATCGTAGACCGTTAAATTTAGGGTTTCGCCAAACCTCCACCCCAACCCCCGCTTCCCCCAAAATACAAACGTGACCCGCCTCTGCGGGGCGCTAACGGAAATCATTACTGGGCGGGTATGACGTCATGCGGACTGTAGACTCTTTACTAAAGCGTTAGAGTGATCGATTATTGATGAAATCTGTCTTAAAACGCTAATAACTCTGGTCTTAAATTGAATTAAAAGCTGTTTTTTAGTTGCGTTGAGCTTATAATTTGGGTAAGAATCAATTGCAAAAATTGGTTAAACCAACGCTGTTTCATTTCCGACCCTATTTTGTTACGAAGAGTCTGCAGACACACATATGGAAGGACAAACATTCAGACTTATTAATAAGATGAAATGCCTACATTCTATGAGAAAATAAAAGCATAAAATTTAATGGGCATATGTATCAAATCAAATCAATCAAATCAAATCAATCAAATCAAATCAATTTATTGGTCCGTTTGTAACAATAACAAGCACACCAAGTTAGGAACAAAAGTTACACAAACATCTCAAGTATAACCAAGTAGTTAAACATTAATCAATCCAATAACTTAATTAGTTAACATAGATGTTTTAAACAGGTAAGGATTGCTTAAACCTAGTGGTTCTAAGGTTAAGTGATGCCATTGTGGACAAATTGTCCCTAGACCCGGGATGCGAGGTAATAAAAAAAAACTCGTGCAATAGTGGACACAAATGGAGACCCAGAAGGGAGGAAATCCCGCTAATAGGGCCCCCAGACAAACTATTAAATAATTTTATAGATACAAACCACAATTTGATGATAAAACCAAAGCAACAGTAGATGAATGGAGATGATCACAGTTATCATAACATCACAGCAAGGAGACAGGCACATCAATCCAACACACTATACAGAGAATATTTTAATGAAGTTGAAAGATAATTTTAATATCAGTTATGGGCAACTATTAGCCATTTACGTAATTTTATTTTAAACAGGTTAATATTAGAAGAATCTCTAAGGCCTTGTGGGCGTTGTGGCAAACTATTCCATAACAAAGGACCCCTACACCTTATAGAAAATTTACGGGAGTTTGTTCTGGCAAATTCAGCTCTTAAAGAAAGCGCACTTCTAGTTTCATAAGAATGAAAGTCTAAGCTTGACTTAAACAGATTAGTGAATTCAACAGGCAGAATATTGTGAAGCGATTTGAACATAAATTCACATGATTGATATACTGTAATCTGATCAAGTTTTAGAATCTCCAAATCAACAAATAGCTGGTTAGTATGGGCAGCATAAGGAGAGCCAGTTATAATACGAACAATTTTTTTCTGGAGAATTGTTAACCTATAAAGTCTTGAGTTGTAGTTGGACGCTCAGACCATGTTACAATAACACAAGTATGGCTGTACCATAGAGTAGTACAAGGTCAATAGAGTATTAGGTGAGAGCAGGTAAGATATTCTTTTAATGATTCCAATATTTTTAGCTAATTTATCAACCAATTGATCAATATGAGTGTTCCAAGTAAGATGCTGATCCACGTAGACACCCAGAAATTTAACTGAAGTTACCTTAGGAATCTCCATACCATCAATAATCACTTTTCTAAGTACATACGGAATAATCTTTCTATGGGACGAGAATAAAATATAATTGGTTTTATTAAGATTCAGGGATAAGTTATTTGCTTTAAACCATTGGGATATATTTTTAGTTCTTCATTCAGTAACCTAAGTAAGTCATCGTAATTGCTATTGGAAATGAAGACGTTAGAGTCATCGGCAAAAAGTACAAATTCTAATAATGAGGATGAGTTGGTTAGATCATTTATAAATAAAAGGAATATTAAGGGACCAAGGATAGAATTAACCCTGTGGTACTCCGTATTTGATAAGTTGAAAAGTAGAGCAGGAACCATTGCATTTAACTTGCTGGAATCGATTATTTAAGTAGTCTTTAAACCAAAGGAGAGGTAAACCTCGTATACCATAGTTTTGCAATTTATTAATAAGTATTACATGGTCCACAGTATCAAATGCTTTAGATAAGTCAAGAAAAATTCCAATAGAAAATTCATTTCGATCAATAGCTTGTGATATTTTATCTTGAATATTAATTAATGGGAGCACAGTGGAATGACCTGGTCTAAAAGCATGCTGCGATGGGTGAATGATATTCTTTTTAGTCACATAATCGTTTAAACGCTGGTAAACTACTTTCTCTAATAATTTTGAAAAATAAGGTAGTATAGATATTGGCCGATAATTACCTAAGTCCTGCTTATTTCCCTGCTTAAAGATTGGTGTGATCGTTGAAAATTTCATTTTATCCGGGACAATACCTGTTTCTAATGAACAATTAAAAATTTGAGCTAATGGATTGGCCATTAATATTATATTAGGGCTGAGTATACTTGGGTCAAGAAGATCTGGGCCCGAGCTATGTGACAGTTTCATCGAACGGTTGAGCAAAATTAATTCCTCCGGATAAGTTGGATAGAAGACAAATACTCGTTGTTGTTGTTGTTGTTGTTTTTGGTTGCTTTATTACTCTCAGATGACTTTGTTTGCTGTAGTGACTGTTGACATCATAGGCTGTGCGCTTTTGGGATAGGCCTAGACGTGTCTTGTTAAAGCGCGTATGTATGTGTACAGGCATTAACGAATATATATATATATATATATATACTAGCTGAATTACCCGGTGTTGCCCGGGAAATTTCGATTCTTAGTTCCCAGGCACGCCTGACCCGCTCCCACGCCCGGGAAATTTCGGCTTTCGTCCCTCGCCACGCCTGACCCCGCTCCCACGCCGCCCTTTTCACCTCGCCTCGACTTCTATCGGCCCCCAATCCGGTGCCGGGTAGGCCTACCCTAGGTTTTCGGTCCAACCCAGCTCCCACCCGTCCATGTTTACTCTATAGTCAGCATTTTTGCGAAACCGCGTGTCAAAAGATCTGCCCTCGGTGATATATGAGGTTAAAAATCTATTGGTTCGTTGAAAATCGATCAGCGAAAATTGTTGCGTCTTAAATACTTAACGTCATAACGCGCTATAAGAAAGATATCGGCCATGACGTCATTAATGTATTGGTTTGAATCATCAATATATCATCGATGGTTCAATGAAAATGATGGTCTATTAATATCGATGTGCTGTAGGCACATGGCGTGTTAAATACAGCGTTTCGGATATCTATATCTATTTTCGTTTAATGAAAATTCAATCTGACAAACCGCAGAATGATTACAGATATATGTTATACGAAATACGGCCCGCTTCACACGACACGCAGGTCGGCTACACAGCGGGTAGCTTAACACTGAATAAAACAATACAATTTATTATTTCTAACGCGCTTTAACAAGACACGTCTAGGCCTATCACAAAAGCGCACAGCCTATGATGTCAACAGTCACTACAGCAAACAAAGTCATCTGAGAGTAATAAAGCAACCAAAAACAACAACAACAACAACAACAACAACAACAACAACGAGTCACAATCGAAAGAACTCTGATAAAGACATAAGAAATATAGAAAATAATATAGAAAAGTATTTTAAAAGTCATCTTAAGTAGCAGTCATCAGTGTTAGATAGATTGGCCTATGTAGATCAAGGAGATGATTTTTCATCACATCTGTATAAAATGCGTGGAATGAAATTATGGTCGTCCTTAACTGGCAGCGATAAGTCATATGGTCGCAGACGAAGGTTATAGCAAAGTTGCAACCGTGGAGGGAAAATGCTTCGCAGGACATGACTCTCGCATGGAAAATTAAATGTTTCAAACTCGGGAAAAGGTAAGAGTTTTGAATCGCGAACCCCTTATGGTTTGTTATCGGGTGCTAAAAAGTATTTTTGCAAATATTGGGAAAAATCTGTCGCGTGGATCAAAAGTATTATTCATGGATACGATGTAACATTTTCTCTTTTATAGGTTTAGATATACACGGTGTTCCGAAAAAAACCGAACCTCTACCATTGCTGCAATGATTGATGTAAAAGTAGGAATTTCGAAATGAGATTTTACAAGCTTATAGACAATAATTCATATTTACATATCATGGCCAGATTTCATCAAAATATTTCAAACAGAACAAAAGTTATATCACGTTTAGTGAGACCACCCACCGTTTTTTCACCATGCAAAAACGCGACGCAAAATTTACGACTAAATTGACGACTAATTTGTTAACTCCAATGCGCCCATCAATTCTCTTACCGCTCTTGGTTTTCTTTGCAGATTGTGATATTTCTTCAGCATAGCTCTGCAAAATTGATTGTCAGTCCATCGGGTTCAAATCCGAAGATTTAGGGCCATTGGCTTTCTCAATGAAACCAGAACAATCGAGCCGATCTCCTTTCATTCACGGCAAATCTCTTGAATCTCAGCTCAACTCTTAATTTTTGCTAAGTGACTTCTCAGTGACGTGCAGTTACGCTGGTGCCCTGTTTCTTTTTTAAATAGTAATAATAATGATCATCTGGCAATATGAAGGCCATTTGATAACAATTATTTGAGATGAGACGTAATAAAATCGTGTTTTTGCTACTTTTTGCTGCGTTACGTCTTTGAATCTTCAAAAAACGGTGGGTGGCCTCACTAAAAGTGATATAACTTTTGTTCTGTTTGAAATATTTTGATGAAATCTGGCCATGATGTGTGAATATAAATTGTCTATAGGCCTGTAAAATTTCATTTCGAAATTCCTACTTATACATCAATCATTGCAGCAATAGTAGAGGTTCTGTTTTTTCGGAACACCGTGTATATAACTATATATGTGTGTATACTGTATACACTGTGTTCGGAAAAGGAAATATTTTGTAAATGTGCAAAATAAATATTTAGTAAATAGGCCTATTTATCTATTTATAAAAGTAAAACAATAATAATTATCGTAAGAAAGGAATATTTAAAAAGTGGAGAATTCAAGTTGAAGTGCAAAACCGGTGGAGAGGAAAGTAGAACAGCCTGACACAGACTAATACAGGAGCCTGAGATAGTTAGCAGATAGCCTAGATGTCTTGTCGCCTACCTGCTTCAGTTCTTTATACACCGTCCTTTCGAATATATTCACCGAGTCGCGTGGAATTGCCTTGATGGCAATCGTTGATCCCTTTCGAGTAACAAGCAGCATCATATCCACACTGTATAGTATTGTATCTGACCATTTATAAAACGCTTCTCTCAGGAAATGCCTTTCAGAAGCGCTCCCAGTGTTACCGACCCCGAAGGAAACTTCCGGATTTGAGGCGATAGAAAGATGTGGAACGTCTTCCGGAGAGATAGGCGGAGCGAACTGATGGTGGAAGTCTATTGCATAGACAGGGTCACAGGGACCAATGCAGGCTAAGCATCGGGATTGAGCCATGGCGGTCTTGACGCGGGCGTCGCGGGGAACAAAGAGTTTAAACCGATCAGAGGATCGGACGCAGCGAATTCGCATAGAGGGATCGAGCGAGGTATTTGATAACAAAGATACTTCGGAGCAAGACCAAACTGAAACTTGTCAGAAATAAAACAAAGTTGTGAATTACAATAGCTGACATTACAATCATGGGCAGAGCGGACAGATACAATACAGGTATGGAATTAGTTGAGGGAAACAGTGGCTTAGCAAGGGTTTTTGAGGGCTTCTGTGCAGAGCTTCGGTGATGGGCTCCTTTCAATGCTTGAGATGCCTTCGTTCCTGAATCCTTTCGGTGTGTAACTGGTATAGGCCTTCCGCCTTAGTTTCCGACGTGCTTCTCTGCTCAGTGTCGATATTCATATCCACACCACATCAGCACTCATCAAACGGAATTCAATTCTGCTACCATGCCCTATGTAGTCATCGGTATTTCGGTGTACATATAATTATGCAGGCAGTTTATACATTATTTTTGGCAACCCGTAAATTGTATTCTTGTCGCTTAGCAGCGCCATGGCACTTAACTAAGACTCAGCCTAACTGAGGGAAGGGGAGTATTTACAAGTAAACTAATTATGCAATACTATTGTCAATTTAAATTACGCGAAGCACTACAAAGTTGGGCCTGTAATATTTCCATAATTCGTGATACCATCATATTTAGGCCAATATGTCAGCAAATCTATACTTCCGCCAAAGACTGCAAAGAGCAAAGATATACGCCGATCAGTATTTGTTGCACGGGTTGTGCATAAAATCACGCGCATGAACATTCCGGCTTAAGCCAATAAAACTATTGAGTGTGTCCGCTGAACATGCAGACTTGATTAGATTCTAAATATTCCGATAGTTAGAGAAAATCACTCTGACCGCCGGTGACACGAAACGGAGTATCCCTCTGAAAGCTATCCGGGGGGATGAATTAATTAATCTATCCCTCCGGATCAGTGGCGGCGCCAGACACTTTTTGTAGCCAAGGCATAGCCAGGGCAGTCATGCAAGTAACCAGGGCAGAGGCCAAGTCGCGTACTCGGTAGCTCGGGCTTACATAGACCTATAATTTTGCGCTACCGTGCTCCCATAAATGCCACAGCTGGGTTTTTCCACTACATCTGGGTTTTTACCTTCGTCTGGGCATCTTTTTTAGCAAAATCTGGGTTTATTTAAGTTACTTGACCATTTGTATTTACAGAGCATGAATATTTTGTGCACTGAAATTTCTGAATAATACACATTGTAGGCTATTTATAGTGAAATTCAATGTAAGCTGGTTGTGATATAATTGTTTCCACTCATTTTAATTTTAAACTCCACAATAAATATCTTTCGATGTCAATTCACGAATAATTTATAACCTAGTTACGTTAAAGGGATGGCTCTACCCGAAATAAGCCGTTTTGACATATCAATTTAGGTTAGGCCACTCCTCTCCTTAAATTGTTAAGCCGTATCCACACCAGATTCTCTAACATCTCTGTAGCCTATTATGTCAAGTAAATCCTCTAGGAAGTGTTCTAGTCATGGACGGAGTAGCCTATATCAGGGAATAGGGGGGGCTAAGCCCCCAAGAAGGCCCCGAAAATCTCTGGGAATTTTTTTATATCTAATTTCGAGAGATTTCGATCTGAACGACTAAACAAGGTCGATCGTCAGTTTTTTTGAAGGATTAAAAGAGGTCATCAGCTTTTTTGGCCCGGAAAATGATACATTTTTGCTGAGATTTCGAACCGAAAGACTAAAAAGGTCAGGAACTTTTGGGCGGCGCCGCTCTTTTGGATTTTTGGACCAAATCCCCGTGTCCCGAAATACAACTTATTTTTAGCCCCTTCAAGAACTGAAAGCAAACTCCGCCCATGGTTCTAATTGCTGCAGAGCATTAATGTTCATGGTGTTTAAAAGTTGGATTGTTAATGTATTGAGAAAATTTGGCCGGAAACTTGGACAACTTTAAAACTTCGTAAACTTAAGCCACGCGTGTTATGTTTACGCCCACGACATATCACTTCAGCGTATTGTCGAAATGGATACCCAGTCTTTGACAACTTTGACAATTAACATATTTTCGGGAGTTGAAAGTTGCAACTACATACACATTTGATTTGACTCATTTTACGAACATTTTTGTTAACCCCCGATCATCCGAAATCCAATTTAATTTGAATAAGGAGTCTAAAATCCCTGATATCATTAGTCTGGGCTTTTCTGAGGTTTTTTTTCAAAGCGAAGTCTGGGTTTATTTCTGAAACCTCAGCTTCAACACTGTAAATCCCCCGCCATACACTATTAGGGTTGGCTGGTCAGATGATCGATGATAGACCTGGGGGTGACTTTAGTCAGCTAGTCTGACCCCACTTGACCCTAAAGTGACTTGAGGTCGACTTGAAGTCGACTTCTCGGCGTCAAAATGACTTGACCCGACTTGGCAGAAAAACAACCGTCTTCCGACTTGAAGTCGACTTCTGACATGGTACTAGCCATTTGCCCAGGTCTATGTACGAATACTAATGCAAAGTCAAGCCAATTTTCCTGCAAGCAATAATTTCATTTAGGCCTATAAATGAGCAATAAGGCTTCAAAACTTAATTGATGCATGAATTTGTTAAAGTGTTATTAAGCCCATTTCAAGCTGTTTGTGTTTCAGTTTGAATAGTTTTGTGATGCCTTGTGCCATCTAGTAACCTAGACAATGCGATGGCAAATTATTAGGCCTATAGATGAATTTTAGCTTGTCTGTGATTATTCAGATCACACTCATTATTAGTTTTAATATTAATATTAAATAAATCTGTAAAAAGCGCAAGGTCTAAGATAAAATAGCGGACCGCGGACTGCATGGTTGCACTGCATGAATGGCGTGTTGTGATAAGCCTAATTTGTAATTCTGTTTTCATAATTATTTGGCCACTGGCCCACTAGCATCATTTCGCAACTTAGCATAACATTTTTATTATAGAATTGCAAGCGCATCATCCTACAGTAGTACAGTAGGCTACTACAGCTACTAGGCCTACTCACTGACAGTAAAGTCTTTCATTGTCCAATTGGCCCTACAAAAGGCTACAATAGTTTTTCCGTCTGCAGACAACTCCAGATGCAGCGCTCCAAAGTAGCGCCAAACTATCGATTTATTATAGGCCTTGAAGATCCAGCTTTCTTTGCGCCGAATTCACTGACCACTAGAAGTTCACTGATTGCTTGATAAGCACACGTGCTAATATTTTAGTAGCATTTTGTTTCACCGTTTGAATTAGGTGCATGCCTAAGCGTGACGTTTAAGCATAAAGTTACAAATTATATGAATAGATCGGCAGACGGCAGTCTGCACGATAGCCTACCGGCAAAATAATCAGTAGCCTAGCCTATAGTCTCTGTTTAGCAAAGACCTCATTCATTCTAGTAAACACACTAGTTAGGCAGCAAAAGCTGCTTAAATGTTGTCACAATCATTGGTTTGAAGTGGCAAATTTAACTATGTTTGTGTCTCAAGTCGGTTTAAGTCGACTTGAGGTAAAAACAAGTTCAAGTGACTTCTCTCTACAAAATTCGACTTGGGGTCAGTTGCGGTGAACAGAAACGACCCGACCCGACTTGGGATGACCAAGTCGACTGGGGTCGACTTATTGGGGTCGACTCCCAGGTCTAATCGATGAACATACCATAAAACCGAACACTTGCCATTTGGAAAGCAAATCTTACAAATTTTATAGACTAATCTCAGTGACTTGGGCGAAACATTGTAAATCTTCTTACATGTAGCATTTCGAAAGCAAAAGTTCACAAAATAAGTAACTGAGTCAGGTATATAGGTATCTCTTTTACGCAAATGCTTACACTTCATTTGAAACACAATAAAGCGACAGACCCATGCTGCAATGTGGATAAATAGCCACAGAATGTCTTACTGCCAGAATTTTTGCCCTACCAGAATATATGCCCTGCCAGAATTTTTTTCTGACAGAACTTTTTCTGCCAGAGCTATTGCACTGCAATAAAAGAATTTTTACCTCCCAGAATTTTGCCCGGTCAGACATTTTGCCCTGCAAGAATTTGTCCCTGCCAGAACTTTTGCCCTAATTTTTTTCTGCAAGAACTTTTCCCTGCCACAATTTTTGTCCTGCCACAATTTTTTCTCCCAGAACTTTTGCCTTGCCAGAATTTTGCCCTTTTATAAATTTTGACCTGTCAGAATGTTTCCCTGCAAGAACTTTTGCCCTGCCATAATTTTGCCCCGCCAGAACTTTTGCCCTGCCAGAATCTTGCCCTACCAGAACTTTTGCCTTGCCAGAACTTTCGCCCTGCCAGAACTTTTGCCCTGCCAGAATTTTTGCCTTTCCAGAGTGTGGACGGACGTGAACAGGAGGAAGCAATTTGTGCGAACAAATTCAAAATTTCTGGCAGGGCAATGACCAGGGCAACGACCAGGGCAACAGATTTTTAACAGGGCATTTGTTCTGCCATGCCCTGGCGTAGCGCCGCCACTGCTCCGGATGGAATTAACCGGTCTAGACTATCCGAGGGGATGAACCAGTCTACCCCTTGTTAAAAAAATGAGTATGATTGAAAAATTAAATTTGTGCTCTAATCAAAATTTGAAGTGACTCTAATAATTATAATTGTCTTAAGTGTCCTAAGCAATGTTAAGAGAAATGCAAATCGAATTTATTTAGTGACTCTCAGTGTTCTTAAGTGTTTTAAAAGTTTTAAGTGCTCTAAAACCAAAGAAAAAATTATCTAGTAGGAATAAACATACCTGTTAGTGTCATTGTTCAAAACAAAGATGAAAATTAATTTGCAAAAAAATACACGCGGAAGTAACTTTTTCGACTTTTCTTCATTTGGGGGATGCGATTAATACGGGGGATACTCAATTTTGTGACACCGGCATGGGCGCCGCAGAAATGTTTGCAGGAAGGGGCAAAACTCGATGGTTACGGTTAAATTTTTTGGAGCAAGACGTTGAAGATGCAAATCAGGAAATTAAGAACATATAGCTTACAAGGTATTTTATTTATTCACTCATTCATTCATTATATGCATTTATAAAGCGCCTCTTCAAGGTGGCTACTCAGAGGCGCTCCCAATCTCAGCGCGGCCAGATGAAACTGTCTTAAGATGAAAGAGGAAAGCCTGAGAAGGATTTTAAACTATTTTTCATAGATGTTTCTTAATGTAAATTTCTCATTTTCACTTTTTCATAATTTTTACTATGAATATAGTTTCTTTAGTGCATAGAAATTTGTTGACAACCAAAAAGTAGCAGCTAGAAAAATAGGTTTCAACCTTCCAGGGGTCAAGTACCCGCTCTTGCCCCTATGTGCGGGCGCCCCTGACCGCCGGGGACCCTTTGCATGCTGCACAGTCTGACCACAAGCCATTGTTACGCCACCGCTGTACATGTAGATTTGAATACATTCTGAATATTTAAAAAAAAAATAATTGACTTACCGCAGGGGCCATTCTACAACCGGGGCTCCTTTTGCACCGCACAGGCTGCATGCAGACCTGATTAGATTCTTTGGAATGTTCTCCCTCCGGAGTTCCTCCATCGTCATTACTAATCAGACACCGTCACCTTCCTCATGTTGCTCTATCCACACTTCGGGCTTTTCATTCGAAACTTAAAAACTCCTTTTCAAGAACTCTTACCCTGTCTCATCTGATCTTCGGTGTCCGGACAATTCGTCGCCGTACAATTCGGAACGGACAATTCGGACCGGACAATTCGGAGACGGACAATTCGGACCGGACAATTCGGAGACGGTAAATTGGGAGCGGACAATTTGGAGCGGACAATTCGGACCCGGACAATTTGGACCCGGACAATTCGGACACGGACAATTCGGACCGGACAATTCGGAGACGGACAATTTGGAGCGGACAATTCGGACCGGACAATTCGGACCGGACAATTCGGAGACGGACAATTCGGACCGGACAATTCGGAGACGGTAAATTGGGAGCGGACAATTTGGAGCGGACAATTCGGAACCGGACAATTCGGACCCGGACAATTCGGACACGGACAATTCGGACCGGACAATTCGGACCGGACAATTCGGAGACGGACAATTTGGAGCGGACAATTCGGACCGGACAATTCGGACCGGACAATTCGGAGACGGAGAATTTGGAGCGGACAATTCGTAGACGGGCAGTTCGGACCCGGACAATTCGGACCCGGACAATTCGGAGTGCATATAGAAATTGTGAGCCACTATAGGAGGCACTTACGGCGATCAAACTGTTATTTGTTTAAACCTATCATGGCAAACAGTGGCAAACAATCGTGTGAAGTAAAAGCATCAGAAAAATCAAAGACCAACGCCCTACGTCAAATGAAAACAGTGTGACATTACAGTTCTATGATCTTGAAGACCCTAAATTCAAAAACTGAAATTAAGAAACTGAGATAAGTAGTTATAGGTCTATGCAGTGTGCACTACATTGCCAACTTAGAGGCAGATCATTTAAATCAATCAATCAGGTTTCAGATTGCAGGCTGTCAGTTCAGTTTTATGTTAATTAAGATTACCGGTGCTGCATAAATTGTACATGTAGCCTAAAGCTCAGTGCGTTTGCAGGCGTTTAATTAAAGAAAAAATTATTTAATATTGTTATTATTAGGCCTATATTATTTTACTTGAACTTCGTAGCCTACAAGTTCGTAGGACTAGTTTGAAGAACTACAGTCTTCTTGAGCTATACCGGTAGGTAATTTCTGGCGTTCAATGACTGTAAGTCTGGTTTCACATAATAATTTATGTGCTATTTCATTTTCAATAAGAAATGTAATCATTCGCTTTATTGTGGCGGTAAGACTCATGCTTTAAGCTAGATTTACAGCGCTCCTACTTTTAGACCATGTCATGTCATGTCGCCATCGTCACATCGCCACGGTTGGCTACATGAATAAATGCCAGAGTCTTCTGTCCCTTGTCGCGCTCATTAAGTCAGAGCGTATACAAGTCCTGTCCAGTTCAGGACGTTGTCGATCCAAGATAACCTCGGCCTTCTTCGTCCTCGGTTCCCCTCTACACAACCCGTGGATTCCTTTTTCTTGTCAAACATAGTATATTTTAGTCTCAGACTATGCGAGACTTGTCCATTTTGGAGTGCCTATTGCTTTCCAAATATACCTTTAATGTCATTGCCAACTGAGGCAACGTAATGTAATTAGGCTATTATTCACTTGTGTAATATTATGTTCAGGCCTACATTTGCTTTGAGAACAATGAAATAATTTTCAATTTGTATTTGAATTTTAATGCGCTGTAGTCTCTCCGGTCGACATCTGTAGGCCCTATACGGGAATGGTGATGAGCAGGAAAATCTGGCCTAAAAGTTGGAGTTACATCATTAATTTTTAATGCTACGAATTGTCCGGTCCGAATTGTCCGGTCCGAATTGCCCGGTCCGAATTGTCCGGTTCCGAATTGTCCGGTCCGAATTGTCCGGTCCCAATTGTCCGGTCCGAATTGTCCGGTCCGAATTGTCCGGTTCCGAATTGTCCGCTCCAAATTGTCTGGGTCCGAATTGTCCTCGCCAGAATTTTCTCCGAATTGTCCGTCTCCAAATTGTCCGCTCCAAATTGTCCGCTCCAAATTGTCCGGTTCCGAATTGTCCGGTCCGAATTGTCCGGTCCGAATTGTCCTCTCCGAATTGTCCGGCGACGAATTGTCCGGGAACCCTGATCTCCCACCCTCCAATTCCCGGCCCAGACGGCAACCGCCTTAGTAGCTGTTCCGCCCCTCTGACCCTAACTCTACCCGGACCACCACGGACTACTCTCACGGACAACCCTTCTGACTCAACGCAGCGCTCGTGAATAAGCTGGTGCCTCGCGCTTGGCTTTCGAGTAGCGCTTTAGAAATTTCGAGTTACGATTACAATGACCTATCGCTATTTTCTACATAGTCACTGGAGTGGACTATGTAGAAAACGAGCCCCATATTATAATAATAATTTTAATAATAATAATAATAACTGCCTCTCGGGAACAATGCCACTGCTCCCCGAGCTGTGAATGCATTGACACATCCTTCTGGACACTCTAATGATGATGATGATGATGATGATGATGATAATAATAATAATAATAATAATAATAATAATAATAATAATAATAATAATAATAATAATAGTAGGCCTAATAATAATAGTAATAATAGTAACAATTTTCGTCCCTGTGGCCATCGAAACCGGAGGAAGCTGGAACTCCGAGTCCCTGGAATTCGCCCAAGAGCTAGGCTGCAGAATTTCTATAGCGACTGGTGATCAGAGAGAGACCAACCATCTGCTCCAGCGCATTTCAGTCGCGCTCCAAATAGGAAATTCGTTGTCTGTTTTGGGCACTACAGAACCGATCAGTCAAGACACAGAGAGGCTTAGAACCTAATGTTGAAAACGATCGTTTTACTTGTCTGTATAATATTTTGTCAGTCTTTGAAGAAATAAATGTGTATAATAATAATAATAATAACAATAATATTAATAATAATCTGTTTTTAATGAAACGCCTGCAAGACGCACTGCGCTTTACATTTGCAAGTTATGCAGTAATCTTAATTAAACTTAGCTACTAACAGAACACACAGCTTTGCAATTACACGGCGCTAATAGCAGCCTACAAAGCATGTCCGCCCAGCGGGGGCTCGAACTCGCTACCTCTTGCACTCTACGCCAGCGTGTTATCCATTGCGCTACCGGCGACAGTGGCCAGGCCCAGTATCGATTGTAGGGACACTGAAGCTCTAACAATAAACTTACTAAAGTTACTGATATTCGTAACTCAGTTTTGTATAATTCATTCAGTGAAACGTTAAACGCTTTTAATTTCGATAAAATAACAAAATGAGAATTAAGAATTCCGAGCTTCTTGAATGAACATAAAAATGAATTTAATACTCGTTAATATTCGTGAATATGTAAAAATTTAGTATTTATTGGTTATATGCGAATACTCGATCTATGGATGAACGAATGGGTGTAATTCGCTTACTTTAAATAAAGAACAATTCGGGATGCTGGCATTACCTTGTACATCCCAGCGGCGATGTATAATCGACCGAAACCACTACTTCCAATGCTTCTGTGATCAGTTGAAATACTTTTGCGATCAGTTGAAACACTTCTGCGATCAGCTGCAGCGCCTTTGCGATCAGCCGAACTACTGGCACTCGTATTCGTATTCTATTAGAACAATAAAAAAACCACTTAAATAAAAAGTAAAACAAACAGAAGTTGAAACAGCACAAGTTATAAAAAAATCATTTAGGCCTATTTTTCAAGAATTTCAAAAGTACAAGACACTTCTATGCTGGAAGCCGAATACGATATACAGGGTGGGCCATAAAAAAAGACCCCTCAAGGTTTTTTGCCCATATCTTGACCAAAAGTAAGAATTTCTAAATAAAAATTTACAGGCTTATAGACAATTCATATTTACACATGATGGCCAGATTTTATCAAAACATTTCAAACAGAACAAAAGTTACACCTGTTTTAGTGAAGCCACCCACCGTTTTTTGACGATTCAAAAACGCGACGCAACAAAAAGTAGAAAAAAACAATCTAATTATTTTGGCCAATATCTTGGCCAAAAGTAGGAATATCAAAATGAAATGTTATAGGCTTAAAGACAATTCATATCTGCACATGATGGTCAAATTCCATCAGAAGATTTCAAACAGAACAAAAGTTAAACAACTTTTAGGGAGGTCACCCACCTTTTTTGACGATTCAAAAACGAAACGCAACAAAAAAAGTTAAAAAACGCGATTTTTTTCTCATCTCAAATAATTGGTATCAAATAGCCTTGATATTGCCAGATAATCATTATCATTACTATTTAAAAAAGAAACAGGATACCAGCGTAGCTATGCGTCACTGAGAAGTCACTTAGCAAGATGACGATCAAATTGGTAAATAAGGAATCTGTCAGATTAATCAACAGGTCCATCAAGAACTTTGCAAAGATACTCAAAATAAGTTTTGGCACTGGTGGTGGGCACATTGAACACAAGTTGTGAAGCACTATACCAAGTTCATTTGACAACAGTTATTTGAGATGAAACTTAATAAAATCGTGTTTTTTTTACTTTTGGTTGCGTTTCGTTTATGAATCGTCAAAAACGGTGGGTGGTCTCACTAAAAGTGGTATAATGTTTGTTCCGTTTGAAATATTTTGATGAAATTTGACCATCATGTGTAGATATTAATTGTCTTTGAGCCTGCAAAATTTCATTTCGAAAATTTTACTTCTGGCCATGATATTGGCAAAAAACCTAATTTTTCCTGCGTTTCATTTTTGAATCGCCAAAAAACGGGGGTGGCCTCACTTAAAGTGGTGTAACTTTTGTTGTGTTTGAAATATTTTCATGAAATTTGGCCACGATGTGTAAATATGAATTGTCTATAAGCCTGGAAACTTTCATTTGGAAATTCCTACTTATGGTCAAGATATTGGCAAAAAACGAAGGGAAGGATCTTTTTATGGCCCACCCTGCAATTGAAGAATGCGAAAGGTATAAATTCATTAAATGCATGATCAGGAGCAGTAGACACGCACAGTGATCGGCAGTATATAAAAAAAATGAAAATAATGTAGAAATATATTTTCAAAATGCCACCGTGGTATACACCATTCTAAACGCTATGACTATTCAAAAGGTTGGTTGTACAGAGGTAGGGACTCAACTTCCCTCAGTATCCTAATCTGTTGACATGCCTGCGGGCGTGCCTGTTGGTCCCATGTATCTACGCTGTTGATCTGCTAAAAAAATTAATATGTATGTTATCTTGTCTATTTCATTGCCATTAAAAAATTCTTTGCTTTACTTGCTTTGTTATTAGAACAATAAAATGTATTAGTGTTTGAAATGGTTGATTCTTAGGTGCGAGACGAGCGTGGAATTAACTGGGAATTCTCTATCGCGCACTCGCTGGTTTAGACACCAATGGCTTTATCGAACAGACCTCAGATACAATACAATCGCAATTTGATATCGCCTTTCTTACAAAGCTCAGAAGTGCACACAAGCCTAGACGACGCAACTGCAATTATATTCAAATCAAATCAAATCAAATCATTTATTTGGCAACCAAGAAACAAGGAACAATAACAAATCAAATCAAGCATCAAAGAAAACAAAGTTGATAAATGTAACAAGACGGTACTTAACTATTGACGCCTATATAGATACAAATTGGTTGCACAGGGGACCCGGAAGGGGTCTTGCAACCCCGCTAGGTGAATCCCCTGGGCAGTAATATACCATGATGATGATGGCCATTAGGTTGCCGTTGAATGGTCCTGGTTTAAATTATAGTGAGACAAAAAAATGAAAATAAAAAGGAAACATCTTAACTAAAAGCACAGTTACACATTCGATTATGATAGGGCCTTTATAAAAATTTGAAGCACAAAAGTCATCGGATAGCCGGGATACTGCATGGGCAACAAGGGATTTTGACATAACTTGAGTCGCCACCAAATTTATTCAAAGAAGAGACAGGTTATTAATAGTATATCAATTAACGACTGTGTAATATGAATCAATTATTAGGCACAATGTGCAGGAATAAATTCATAAATTATTATCGAGAATCAGGGTACGCAGTCTTACTTTAAAGAGAGAAAGATTAGGTAGCGATCTGATGGAAAGGGGAATCTCATTCCAAGATTGAACCCCACTATATTTAACAGAGAAGCGTCGGATATTGGTGTGGGCATAGGGCAAGTGGTAGGAGTCAGCATGTCTAGTATGATATGAGTGCACCTCCGTAGTATGGAGGAAGAAGTTCTTGAACACAGAAGGTAATAGGCCATGAAAATATCTGAACATGAAATCGCCTATCTGGATCTGCCTAATTTGGTAAACATTGAGAAGGCTGTATTCATGGAATTTAGATTCTGTCGAAGCTCCATAGGGCAGGTGTCCTACAAATCGAATTGCTCGCTTTTGGAGCTTGATTAGATTCAGTAGACTAGTTTTATAGGTAGAAGCCCAAATTATATTACAGTACGTGAGGTATGGGTATATAAGTGAATAATACAATGTGAGACGAATTTGAGGAGGCACTAGCTGGGAGGTACGGGATAATATTCCAAGGTTTTTAGCGATTTTATTGGAGACAATTTTTATGTGATCTTTCCAGGTTAGGTGTTGGTCTATATATACTCCTAGGAATTTGGTTGATACTACCTGAGTAAGTGGAACCCCTTCAATGCACACCCTCAGGTTTCCTGTATGACAATTCTTTCTATGGGATTTAAAAATTATATAATTAGTTTTATCAAGATTTAACGACAGTTTATTAGCATGGAACCATTCGGCTACATTTTTCAATTCAATGTTAACATCATTAAATAGGGTTTCAAGAGATGAGTTCGAGTAAAATACATTGGTGTCATCAGCAAAAAGTATAAAATGCAATAGAGAAGATGCATTGGGGAGATCATTGACATAGATTAGAAACATTAGGGGACCGAGAATGGACCCCTGAGGAACTCCGAAGTTAATTCGCCGTAGATTAGATAGAACACCATTGCAGGAAACCAATTGGGATCGATTAGTAAAATAACTTAAAAACCAGTTTAATTGAGTACCCCGTATCCCATAAGTGCTTAATTTCTTTAGTAAGATATCATGATTAACAGTATCAAAAGCCTTTGCCAAGTCGAAAAAGATTCCTATTGCATACTGGTTATTTTCAATTGCATTGGAAATTTTATCTTGCATGCTCATCAAAGGCATATAGGTAGAGTGTCCAGATTGGAACCCATGTTGGGAAGGAAAGAGAACATTTCCTTTAGAAAAGAAATTATTTAGACGTTCATACATTGCTTTTTCAAAAAATTTGGAGAAAAATGGCAGTACTGAAATAGGTCTGTAGTTAGTTACATCGTCTTTAACCCCTTTTTTATAAACTGGAACCACTTTCGCAATTTTTAATGATTGGGGAAATACCCCTGTACTAAAAGAACAGTTTATTATACCTGATAATAGGTGGGCAATAGAGGGTAATGTAAAAAGTGCAATGCTAGGATCAATGTCATCAACTCCTTTGCCATGTGAACAATTAATGGAGTGCCCAAGTCTGATAATTTCCTCTGGGGAGGTTTCACTTAGTCCAAATGATTCGATAAGTGATGATGGCATGTATTTCTCAAAGGTGGTCGTAGTGTTGGGGAGTTTAGCAGCAAGTGACTGGGCTATCTCTGTGAAGTAAGCATTAAATTTGTTTGCCATAGACCCAGGATCAGAAATCTTCACCCCGTCAACTGATAGGGATAGGACATTTTTATCTACATTATCGTTCGTCCCCATAAGAGTTCGCAAGAGGCTCCAGGTTTTCTTCAAGTTGTTGCTATGCTTACAGAATTCAGAAGCATAGTAATTTTTTTCCGCCTGAATTCTTAATGATTTAAATTTATTTCTGTAGGAAACAAACTTAAGCTTATTGCTATCATTTGGGTCTTTTATATACTTCAGATATAGCGCAGATTTTTTCCTACAGGATTTCAGGAGACCCTTTGTCATCCAAGGTTTTTTGGGGGTGGAATTTCGTCCATATTTATTTTGAGTGAGGGGAAAGAATTCACTGTAGGACTCCTTGTATTTTGAATTGAATAGGTCATACGCCTCATTGGCATTTTGGTTGGCACAGGCTTCCAAAACGGGGGACCAGTCAATTAGGGCAAGGGCTTCATTAAAAGCAGTTTTCTTTGGCCCCGTGATTAGTCGGTGGGTGCCAACAGATGGTTTGTTGCAAGGTAGAGGACCATAATCAAACTGGGCTAGGATAGGTAGATGGTCAGAGATATCGGATGCCAAGATGAATGACTTAGTAAGCTTTGGCCATGTATTAGTGAATATATTATCTATAAGAGTGGAAGTGTTACAAGTGATCCTCGTTGGTCTGGTGATGGCAGGTAACAGATGATGGGAGGTCATACAACTGTAGAAATCAGCAGTGCTCCTATGTTCTGCGACTTTTAACAAGTCTACATTGAAATCCCCCATCAATAGTAGATCCCTTGATTTTTTATAGAGTTTTGTTGTTAGGCAATCTAGTTCATTCACAAAAACATCAAGGTTATGATTAGGTGGCCTGTAGATAATTCCCATAGTGATGGATCCTACTTTTAGGTGAACTTTCAGGAAATAACTTTCAAAGGATGGGGGTGAGGTCATGGAGCCCTGATCAGAATCTTCGATAATTTCGTAAGAAATTCCCTCCTTAATCAGAAAGCCCACTCCTCCTCCCCCCTTAGAAGTACCTCTTGATTTATGGATAAAGTTATATCCAGGTATGTTAATCAAATCAACTTGATTTTCCTCCAACCAGGTTTCAGAAAGTCCCAAGATGGACACTGGGAGAATATCTAAGAGATCTCTAATCTGGGGTAATTTTGGTAATAAGCTTCGACAGTTTATATGCATAACAGTTAGACAATGAGGGGAAATAGAGAATTCAGGTTGTAGTGAATGAGGGGCACTATACATACTTTCATAGGTTATATCGTTAAAGTAGTTACTATCAGGGTCAAGATCAGGACAGTTTAATAAAGGGCGATTTTCAAATTCATTTACAACCAAATTTAGGTTTGGTGCAGAAGATTTACATAGTAAGGGATGGAACCTATACAAGTCGTTGCATGGTGCACCGTCTAGGCATGTCTCTTCATTACTATTACAACAAAAGGGGAGTTCCCTGTCAATACAGATGGGACAAAAGCATACTTTTCCCACACTAAGTGTACAAGAATCATCCCTAGATTGCAGGGGACAATGTGCATTCAATTGGTGATCACTGTTTGTTGGCTCTATTTCAATATCAAATGAGGCTATGTGCAAAATGTGCTAAAAAAAGCTATCTAAATAGGGCAACAACTAAATGGGACCTACCGGTCACACGACTGGACCATAATAAAGGAAAACAATCCCAACTGGGAGATACTATAAGCAAACATTAAACTTAACTAAGGGATGAACCAAAAAGTAAATGGAATGAGAACCTCAATCGCTCTGGATGAAGATGAGATAATTTAGTCATTCTCACTGAGTTAACTGGTATAGCCGACATAACGAAAATAATCAAAAATAATCAGGACCTCAGCAAAAAAATTCAAAGAAAACATTTTCGAGGCAAACACATCTCTGATGATAAGATAACCCAGTTTAAAAAAAAAAACGAGATGATAATATAACCCAATGAGGAACACAACCAAATGAAATCTCAGACACAATCCATGCACAACACAAGCAAGGGCAGGAGTTATATGTGCATTGTGCAAGAACAAAATTGTAGCCACAATCTAGACAAGATCCCGACATGCCTGGCACAGACTATATCATAATTCTTATGCATTTTATCATAAATATTATGCTCCAGAACAAACTCTCAGACACAAACTAAGCACTGGTCTGTGCCCAAATCATGTATAGCCTACATAACGTATATTGCAGAGCAATAGACAGTACAAGGACTTGATCAGCGTCTCTACACAGTAACCGCCTCGGACGAGGATCGAACCCGTATTCTATGCGTTACAAACCGACCGCTCTAACCAATCGACCACCGTGCCTCATTTTGAAGGGGCTCTATATATCTACGCGATGTATGCATAATATAGCCTTGCGGAACTGACCTTGCTCGCCATTTTCGACGTCAGCGCAGCTTTTGATACTGTAGACCATGACATCCTACTTAAGCGGTTGAATGTTTCGTTTGGGTTGTCTGGTAATTTTCTGGAGTGGATCGGCTCTTTCCTGCATGGGCGCACTATAAGTGTGGTCCATGGCTCGACTAGGTCTCGGTGGGTCCCTGCCCCATATGGTTTGCCTCAGGGTTCAGTTCTTGGTCCACTCTTATACATAATTTATACCACTGGTCTCGACCTGCTTCTTGCAGAACATGGTGCCTTTAGCCAACTCTACGCTGATGACACACAGGCATACATGCACTGCCTCTCATCTAACGCTTCCTCTACAGTTAGGGCTATGAGTCAGGTGCTCATTGCCCTGAGAGCATGGATGGCATCAAACCGTCTTAGACTAAACCCTGCTAAGACTAAATTCATTTGGCTGGTCTCCAGGCAGCAGCTGTCTAAGCTTGATCTGATTCACCTCTCTGCTGAATTTCCCGACTATACTTTCTCCACCTCAGTCCGTGACCTTGGTGTTGTGCTAGACCAGGAACTTACTTTTGTACCTCACATTAATCGTCTCAGTCGCTCCTGTTTCTATCAGCTGCGCCAGCTTCGCACTGTCGCTCGCTCTCTCTCAACTGGTGCTGCAACTACGCTTGTACATTCCTTTGTCTCAGCTCGTCTTGACTATTGCCTATCCCTTTATGCTGGGTTACCATCTGGTCGATTTTCTTCTCTTGACCGTATTCTGCGCGCTGCAGCACGCCTCATTGGCATAGGCGGAGACCTGGCCCGAACTTTGGGGGGGACGGACGAGCGGCCGAATGATGACCACCGAGGCACGAAGCCCGAACAGGGGAGGGTTTGGGCAGGAAGATATCCCCCCAAAACGTCGAAAAATTTCGATTTTCAGCACTACAATGTTATCGTAGCATTTCAGGTAGGGCTGTTGATTTAATCGCGTTAACGCGTGCGATTAACGCGTTAAAAAATTTTGCGATTAAAAATTTTAACGCATTAATCGTACGCGTTAATTAGATCTGATTAAAATGGAATCAAAGGCATAAAACTCGTTTTAAACGTTTTAAACGTAAGGCTCATACTTAAAGCTAGTGATACATTCTTTGGCAAATATTCCAAAAAAGAATTTGAGTAGGCTATTAGGCTATATATCGTAGCAATTCTTTGCATGCTTAATTATCGCCGACATTTTCTGGGCGCCGCCGCCGCCGATTTTTTTGGGTCGGCGCGCCGACGCCGTCGCCGCCGAAATTTGTCGGCGCGCCGCCGATGCCACCTTGATTCCTGTATTTCTTTTTGTTGCATTTTTCATCTCTTGCATCATTTCGTGAAAAAATTGTTGCGTCAGTGCAAAATATAATATTTTTCTTATCTACTTCGATTATTCATGGAAACACCGTTTTTGCAAAATATAATCTTTTTCTTATCTGCTTCGATTATTCACGGAAACACCGTTTTTCGTCAATGCTAATATCAGAGAGTTCAGTTCATGGAATTGTAATGTAAAGTAACTTAGCTTTACAGAGCCTATTGTCACTCTTAAGATTCTCACAGCTGAATCCAGGCCTATATAATAGAATGAGAGAAAGACAGCCAGACAGCCAGAGAGAGACCAGTGATAGAAGCAGCAGGTCATGGAACCTAGATACAGGATTAGGATCTAAAAGAGGAGACCATGTGATGACAATGTCCTAATGAAGAATTATGGCTGTAGTCTCCATCGACTTCTATAGTGCATCGGTTTAAAAGACAAGCCGATATCAAACCAATAGAGGGAGATAATGGATGAATCTCACATTTTGCATTTCGGAATTTCTGGGAAGGTACCGCCTTCCATTCCAAAGAACGAATTCATAGGTTAACATAAGTAGGTAAGGTAGGGCTGAGTCCACACCTTTGGTATGATTATTATGATGTCAATCTTGAGATTCAGGATTGGACGGACCAATAGAGAATCACTTTTACGAGATTGCTTACAATAACTTAGGATAACCAAATGAGTAGGAGAGCAGACAGGAGAGAATCGGGGAAGCAGTCGAGGAGAGCAGACGTTGAGAAGTAGAGGTGCAGTCTTGATAGCAGTCAGTTATCATGATGCTAGACTGTACATTCTGCATTAGACTGTCATGCCTAGTGTTTAGCAGCCAATAGGTGTTGACCTAGCACGAGAATTCCTGAATGGTCGTTTCTGGCAGTGCTGCGTTGTTCGTAACTATATAATCTCATCGTCGCCAGTGTATTGGTTGATCAGTGAAACTGTGTACTCGGTCAAGTGACATTCGCGCAGAGAATGCAGTAAAGATTTTCATAAAGAAGCTCACAGACTTCATATAGAAAGGCAGCTGCAATCTATCTGATAGACGATTCGAACTATACAATAGTCGAACTCGAACTATCCCATAGATGGCGTAGGAACCATCTTATACTATGAAGCCTATCATCTAATAACTATTTGACTTTTATTAGTAGGTTACGTATTAGACCAGATAATTGCAACAAATAATTGCTGAGCGCGCATAGGCCTATCTTTATATCATAGGTTGCTTTTGTAAAAATTTTAAAATAGGTATGCGACCCTGGAGCACTAATTCCACGACGCCGCGCCACGCCGCCGACGCCGACATTTAGAAGGCGCCGCCGCCGCCGATTTTTGTCTGTCGGCGCGCCGCCGCCGCCGACCCAAAATCACCGGCGCGCCGCCGCCGACACCGTCAAGTCGGCGCAGGGCTCTGCAAGTTCAGGGGTCCCTAGAAAATAGTATTTGAAGAAAATGTATTGCGATTAATTTGCAGTTAATTGCGATTAAAAAAATTAATCGCGCGATTAATTTCGATTAAAAATTTTAATCGAACAACAGCCCTAATTTCAGGTAGTCATATTAACAAAGTTCCTCATCATTGTAGTGCTTATAGTCCTTGTTTAAGACTTCAAAAGTGCGCCCCCCCCCAATGATTGGAATTTCAACATTACAACGAATGCATAGGCGGAGATCGACTTAGCCTCGGGGTTTGGAGATCGATCGGCCGCAGAGGTGTGTAAGATACATCTTCAACTGTAATACTCTGTTAAAAAAATAATAGTTAACTTGTTTGATGATAATTGTTTAGTAAAGTTAAAAGAGGTGTGTAAAAGACATTTACAATTGGAATTCCCAGTTTAAAAAAAATTATAGATAACATGTTTGATGATAATAGTTTAGTAAAGTTAAAAGAGGTGTGTAAGAGACATCTCCAATTGGGATTCTCTGTTTTAAAAAAATTGTTAACTTGTCTGATGATAATAGTTTAGTAAAGTTAAAAGAGGTGTGTAAGAGCCATTTCCAATTGAAATTCTCTGTTTAAAGAGTAATAGTTAACTTGTTTGATGATATTAGTTTAGTAAAGTTAAAAGAAGTGTGTAAGAGCCATCTCCAATTGGAATTCTCTGCTAAAAAAATAATAGTTAACTTGTTTGATGATAATAGTTTAGTATTTATATTATATTTAACTTCGGATTTTAAATCGTACGTTTTTATTACCTATTATTAATCCGATGTATAAAAACGATGGTCTATGTCCCATTGTTCGCTTTCAAGAGGAGTAATAAACACAATACTAACTTACTTATTTACTTTCCATATTATTCCCAATGTCGAACATGACGTTGATTAGAGCCTGAAGGAAACCAGAATGGAATGCAGCAAAAGCCCGATTAGGTCGTTGCGACGTTATTTATTATTTATAAACAGAAGTTAAACGATATCTTACTTAGTTGGATTAACATCAAATATATATCGCATGTTTACAAGCAATTTTGAACATTCATTGACCAACAATGAAATTAATGGCAGATTAGATATTCAACATTAAAATAAAAAATCAAAGTATTCACCCATCATTTAGAGCCATGAACAATAATAGCAAGAACAAATTTTTTCAAAACCTGCTTAATCTATTACAGAATTATTTAGAAAACAAACAAACAGCCACACACTAACAAACAATAAACACTATAGAAACAAATCCAACGAAGTTATAAATCTTATTAAACATTATATCAGTTCCCTTGGGTGTTGGCAAGTTTTGTTTATAATAACCGGTAATACGTTAAAAGAGGTATCTTATCTACACAGTATAATGTTCTCAAACTATTCAACGTGGGACTAAAATTAATAACTTTTGGTTAGAGCCTGGATTGCCGGGAATTCCTATCATTTGAAATATATACATCATCTGCTAAAGTTTTCTTTCTCTAGAACTCTACTGACGTGTGTGTGTACATGCCCTAACGCCTAAGCATTGGGGGGGACAAATGCATGGGCCGTCCCCCCCAATGCCTCCATTGGGGGGGACCGTCCCCCCTGTCCCCCCCTAGGTCTCCGCCACTGCTCATTGGTCATCTGCCCAAATTTGGTCATGTTACAAATTACATGCTGGAGGTTCTGCATTGGCTCCCAGTCCGTCAGCGCATCGAATACAGAATCTCGTCCTTAATATGGCGCTGCCAGTTAGGTCTTGCTCCGTCTTACCTACTCGATCTTTGTCGGCCTGTGTTAAGTACTCGGACTGGTCGGTCCCTACGCTCGGCTGTTAGGGAAGTACTCTTTGTCCCATTTGCTCGTACCTCCACCATGCAGAGTCGTGCTTTTTCTGTGGTTGGCCCAGTGGTATGGAATGCCCTCCCACTTGAGCTGCGCCTGTTCCCTAGATCACTCTCTGACACATTCTATAAGCACTTAAAAACTGTTCTGTTTGTCCGTACTGGAGTCGGGAGCGCCTCTGAGTAGTTTCCTTGAAGAGGCGCTATATAAATACTTGAATGAATGAATGAATGAATAATATAATATAATACTATCCCTCTCGCTGTATCACATAATATGCCGCACCGTGGTCTGTTCGAAAAGCCATTGGTATCTAAACCAACGACTGCGCACTAGAGAATTCCGAGTTAACTTCACGCTCGTCTCGCACCTCAGAATCAACCAAATAAAAAATTAATACAGTGTTTTGTCCTAAAGAACATGCAAAAAGCAAAGCATTTCTAGATTGCGACAAAATAGATTAGTTAATATGAATATTATCATTGATAGCAGCAGATCAGCAGCGCATGTATACGTGGGTGAAACATCTACACCCGTAGGCCGAATTATCAACAGCTCAAGATAGTTGCAGTGGAATATTTGCAGTTGCATTGAAAGTCCAGGTAAAAAATTTATTACTAACTGAGCTCTCATATAATAATAGCAAAATCATACAGAAATCAAATCTATTAAATCATGCACACCCAATTTAAAAACCTGCGACCTTCGTGTTAGGTACGTGGCTTGGTAAATATACGACCTCCATCGAAATAAATTATTACGAGCGCCAAAAATCGTATTTTCAAACTCTTTCTGTTGCACCCCGCACATTTAGTGGAACACCTCATGCGCACGTTCAAATGAGCTTCTCTAACCCCTTACTTGACAACAGTAAATTATAAAACATTTATTTTTCAGGAGGATACTATTTTTTAGCCCTAAACATCACATTTGGTAGCGACTATTTTTGTTTACTGTTATGGCTTACTGCTTCGATCTGAACTACATTAATAGCGATGTAATCAAATGCCACCATTCGACCATTTGATAATACAGAGAGCTGTCAGAGGCCAATAACAATAAGCAAATGTGGTGGACGTCATAATTATAAATCAATTTTGCGTTGGTATATTTTGTTGAGGCCCCTCTCCCCTCCCTATACACGCATATCTTCTGAATGCGATCACCCGTTTCCCCTCCTTTCGTAAGTAATATATGGATAGCCCCTTAGTTGTACTTACAACGTCAGCAATCACAGCCACATCAGACCAGATGATCTTCCAGTTGGTTATTATCTGCTTCTCCTGGAGACGTTTCCACAGTCTATACCATAACACATCAAGACACATCTTCAAGGATCGCCTCAATGACCTTCTCCATGCTTATAGGTACACATGTATGGGACAGATAGAAGTCGCTATAGAAGTTATGGAGTTGAACTGTTACTAGTGTAGTTACAGATGTGAACCAAGGAGGAAAGGAGAACTAAATAGCTCAGTTGGAAATGATCAGCTTGAGATGCGCAAGTGTTGAGACGGATAAGATCAAATCAAATCAAAAAATCAAATCAATTTATTTGGCAACCAAAGCAACAAAATAGATTTAATGAAACATCATAGAAACAAAGTTAACAAAATAAAATAAAACAGTGCTTAAGTCTTAAGATCAGAGGATATACATGTAGCTTAGAGAGAGTGATTTAAGGAATCAATATTAGAAGGAGGATTTTCAAAATTATAGCGGAGGAAGGAGACAGGCATCTGTAAGGAGGATAGAGATAGTAAAGTGCAGAAAGAGAGAGACAAATAAGAGATGCTAAATTATGTAGTGCCAGCATGTGTGATTGAACATGTGGTTGATAACAAGTCTGCAGGCAGCACGCAGACTGGCAGCTAACTGACGTCAGCAGGGAACTGACCACGCAGTAGGCAGTGTGACTGGTTAGCCAGGAAGTGAGTTTGCGGACCTAAAGTGGTCATCTTCAGAGAGAAACCTAGGTAGGCAGGTTTGGCCAGAGAGAGTATATAATATATTTAAGAACATCAGTGTAATGAAGGAAAGTAATGTGTGGTATGAAAATTCAGAATATAGAGATAGGCGGTTGCTTAGTAGAGAGGCTAGGGAAGAGAGCCAGCGGCTAGCTGTAGGCAGGCTGCCAGGCATCCTAGAGGCTGCTAGGAGGAATCAGAATATAGAGAAGGAACGCGAGACACTGGAGGCACTTCGACTCGGACTCTTTCACTCGTGCACTTAGGCTACCCGGGAAGACTCGAACTGGACGCTCGGACAAGACAGAAGAGTTGGACTGTGTCTACGAGAGCAGATTGTAACGTTATTGTTCTTGTACGCTATGTGCCTTAATTATACTCTTTTATAAGAAGTACAGTGTCTTCTATAATAGCTAGTCTTTCCCCTTATTCATAAGTCTTACAATGTATGCCATTATGTGCATATGCGGCATATGATATGCACATATGCATACATGCGTGCACATAATTATATATATTATATAATATATATATATATATTATATAGGCATTGCCAGTCCCAAGCCTGGAGAAAGGAGGAGGGCGACAGTAATCATCTTTGACAATTAAGACACAGTGTCGTTAAACATCAGCAAGCAAGGTAATGGTAACAATCTTGAACGAAGGATACACGGACGATGGATCGCTTCCTGCTAGACTTCCAAAGAACCACTCAGCCTTCCATTCGGCAGATGACGCTGATAAAACAAGCAGCTGGACGTAATTGACGTCTTGCATTCATTCATTCATTCATTCATTCATTCATTCATTCATTCAAGTATTTATATAGCGCCTATTCAAGGACATTACTCACAGGCGCTGCCGACTCAAGTACGGACAAACAGAACAGCTTTTAAGTGCTCATAGAATGTGTCAGATAGTGATCTAGGGAACAGGCGCAGCTCAAGTGGGAGGGCATTCCATACCACTGGGCCAACCACAGAAAAAGCACGACTTTGCATGATGGAGGTACGAGCAAACGAGACGAAGAGTACTTCCCTATCAGCCGAGCGTAGGGACCGACCATTCCAAGTACTTAACACAGGCCGACAAAGATCAAGTAGGTAATTTGGAGCAAGACCTAGCTGGCATCACCATATCAAGGAAGGGATTCTGTATTCGATGCGCTGACGGACAGGGAGCCAATGCAGAACCCCAAGCATGTATTGTATTGCATTGTATTTGAACATTTATAAAGCATCTCTAGTAGGGTGAGCCGTTCAGAGGCGCTCCCAGTGCGCAAGTCCCCGCAAGAAGAAGCAGGTTTTGAGAAGAGATAAAGCAGAGGAGAGACTGACAGACAGAAGTGTAGAGCAAACAGAAGGAGAAAGAGCATTCCAAAGAGAAGGACCAATTGAGACAAAATATCGAGACTGAGCCACAACAGTTCTAGACCGAGGAACCAATAGGTCAAATCTGTTGGATGAACGAAGTGGACGATGGGAGGAAGCGGAGTGGGACGAAGTAGGGCATTAATCATATATTTTGGGGCAAGACCCCGTTGAGACTTTAGGATCAGAGTGAGGATCTTGAACTGTGTGCGAGCACGTAGAGGAAGCCAATGAAGTTCATCGAACATAAAGGTAGAGATGTGAGAGTACTTGGGAAGGTGGGCAATCAACCTAGCATCTGAGTTGAGAACCGACTGAATTGGTGAAAGACGAACTTTAGGAAGACCAATGAGAAGAGAATTGCAAAAGTCAATTCGAGAATATATAAAAGCATGAACTAAGGTAGTGAAGATGGAGGAGCGTCAAATGACTGAGACGTCTTAAATGAAAATATGACAAACGTGTCAGATTGGAAATATGCTCAGTAAAGGTAAGTGAGCTATCAAGTGCTACACCCAGATCCTGCACACTTGAAGAGAAGGAAAACAGCGGGGATTTTTCAGAGAGAAGAATAAGATTAAGCTTATGGAGCTGCTGAGGAGTACCTATCCAGATAAATTGAGTCTTTGGAGTATTAAGCGAAAGGCGATTAGAAGACATCCATGAGTGGAAATGATTAGTTAGAGATTCAATAAGTCCAACTAGAAGCAGCTGGGAAGAGGGGGGAACCATGGACAAATGCCTGTACATCATCGGCAAAGAAATGGCCAGCAGCTTTACAGATCGGAAAAAGAGAAGACAACCCAAACGAAACATTCAACCGCTTAAGTAGGATGTCATGGTCTACACTCTACAGTATCAAAAGCTGCGCTGACGTCGAAAAGGGCGAGCAAGGTCAGTTCCGATCTGTCGATGGCTCCATAGATGTCAGATAGAAGTCGGAGCAACAGACATCTGCTAGACATCTAATTTCGACTCCTGTGATAACTTGTTATCACTCGATCAGTCAATCAATTTTAATCACATTTCAGTGTGTCAGTTTGAAATTAAACCAACACTTTTTATTAGACGTATGCATGCATGTTCCTATAGTATATTATGTATTCGTGTAAGTATTCATGGGCGCTTAATAAGCGAGTAAGCTATAGTGTGTTCATGCACGTGTGTACGGATGGATGCCTGCTCGCATAGATGTCCGAAATGAATGCATGATTAATGTACATGAATACTGGATACATGCAAGCACAAGCTTGCAAGTGTATATATGTATGCATACGTGTACATGCAAGCTTGTGTAGGAATGCATGTGTGTATGGATGAATGCATACACGCATTAATGTACAGGGTGGGCCATAAAAAAGACCCCCCAGTTTTTTGCTAATATCTTGACCAAAAGTAAGAATTTCCAAATTAAATTTTACAGGCTTATAGACAATTCATATTTACACAGCGTGGATAGATTTCATGAAAACATTTAAAACAAAACAAAAGTTTTACCACTTTTAGTGAAGCCACCCACCGTTTTTTGACGATTCAAAAAACGCGACGCAACAAAAAGTAACAAAAACCCAATCTAATTATTCTGGCCAATATCTTGGCCAAAAGTAAGAATATCGGAATGAAATTTTTCAGGCTTAAAGACAATTCATATGCACATGGTGGTCAGATTATATCAAAATACTTCGTACAGAACAAAAGATATACCACTTTTATGGAGGTCACAGACCGTTTTTTGACGATTCAAAAACGAAACGCAACAAAAAGAGTAAAAAAACACGATTTTTTTCTCATCTCAAATAATTGGTATCAAATAGCCTTGATATTGCCAGATGGTCATTATTATTGCTATTTAAAAGAGAAACAGGGTACCAGCGTAGCTGCGCGTCACTGAGTAGTCACTTAGTAAGATGACAATCAAATTGGTAAATAAGGAATCTATCAGATTAATTAACAGGTACTTCAAGAACTTTTCAAAGAGACTCAAAAGAAGTTTTGGCACTGGTGGTGGGCACATTGAACACAAGTTGTGAAGAACTACCAAGTTCATTTGACAACAGTTATTTGAGATTAGACTTAATAAAATCGTGTTTTTGTTACTTTTGGTTGCGTTTCGTTTTTGAATCGTCAAAAAACGGCGAGTGGCCTCACTAAAAGTGGTATTACTTTTATTCTTTTTGAAATATTTTGATGAAATCTGATCATCATGTGTCTTTTTCTTCTTAATATTCATGGGCACGCAGTGCCCGTAGGAGTCCGACGCCACTCTCTGTCTGAGACTGTCTCGCGTCATGCTGCCCAGCTTCAACCGGTCGCAGGTCTGCTCCATACCACTAACATCTTGAAGCAGCTGGACCACCTTGTCTGATTGAAGAGAATATTGGAAGAGAGGCACGAAGGACAACCTGGGTCAATGCCCGTATGTGTCCCATGCTCTCTCATCCAACTCTCTCCGCCGGTCTGTCCTACCCGACCTGTGCATGTCTGCTCCACATCATGACACCTTGGAGCATCTGGGTCGCTATGTCACTGGTGCCGTGGTTTTTGCGGATTTGAATCGTCTTGGTTTTTTACTGCCAGCGTAGCGTCACCCATCTGGGAAACCTTCCTCCCTTTGTCCGGGCTTAGGACCGGCGCAGGGACGTTGCTGGTTCCCTGTGGCGGAGGATGGATGCAGTTTAACGTCGTGCCCCTCATGTGTAGATATGAATTATCTTTGAGCCTGTAAAATTTGATTTCGAAATTCTTACTTCTGGCTATGATATTGGCAAAAAAACAAATTTTTTGCATATCTTTTTCGAATTGTCAAAACCCAGGGGGTGGCCTCACTAAAAGGGGTGTAACTTTTGTTGTGTTTGAAATATTTTGATAAAATCTGTCAATCATGTGTAAATATTGTCTTCAAGCCTGTAAAATTTCATTTCAAAATTCTTGCTTCTGGCCAAGATATTGGCAAAAACCAAGGGGGTCTTTTTTGGCCCACCCTGTATATGTAGGCTGTTCTGCATACTTGCAAACAAATGCTTGCAAGTATGTAATAAACTATGTATGCATGCGTAGTACAAAAGAGGGTAAGACTATAATTTTATATCCATGAAAATATTTCCACAATACATGCAAATGTTTTTGCATCCATAAATTGCACATGTTATGCATGTATGTATGTATGTATGTATGCTGCAGTATGCATGTATGTATGATTGTATGTGTGCATGACATTGTATGTATGCATGTATGTATTATGTATGGCTATATGAGCACTTGGCATAGTACTCTTTGAAATAACAAGTCAGAAGCGCTCCAGACTACAGCGCAGACACTCAATCGAAGTTTCACGCTGCAGCTCATGAGCAATTGCGAGTGAATGACTTCCTCATGGACCCGACGCAGTGGTTTGAGGTGGATTTGAACCCCAAACTTCCGGTTCCAATGCACCGAAAATACCCTGACACCATAGCGCCCCGCACATGTGTCTATGTATGTAAATGTCTGCGTGCATGTGTGTAGGTATAATATGCATATTACATTACATTTACTCTTGCATTATTACAGGTTACATAAGTGAATTGTAGTCGGTTTTCCTACATGGAAATCAAGAAACCAACAATTACGATCGCAATGACTGCACCAGCCAGGGAACAACAGATGATGATGATCAGTTCGTCGTCTGAAATAAAGAACGAAGATAAACATTAATAATTATTGAGGACAGACAGTCAGACAGACATACAGACAGGCAGCAGACAGACAGATCGATAGATAGATATATATATAGATAGATAGATAGATAGATATATAGATAAATGAATGGAGAAATGGATGGATGGATGCCGATCTGGGCTCCTTGCTAAAAGATACGGCTGTCATCTTATGCTGATGACCTGCAAGCTTTCCACTGCCTGGCGGTCCATGCTGACGCAGCGGTTAGAACAATAAGCCAGACCAGTGACCCTGCAGTCCTGGATGTCATCAGACCGCCGGCGGCTTAACCCTAATAAGTTTCAGCTTATCTGGCAAGGAACGCCCAGCAGCTCTCTAAAATTGACTTATCTTCCCTATCCTTGAAAATTAATTAATATCCACATTTCACCCTTTCCACTTCAGTCCGGGATTTGGGAGTCATCATAGACTAGTAACTCACATTTACGCGGCACTTTAACCTTCTACGTCGCAGCTGTTACTACCAGCTTCGGCATCTCAAGGTCATTTCCCGCTCTTTCACTCATAGCGCAGCCTCAACACTTGTTCATGCGTTTGTAGTTTTACGTTTGGACTACTGCAGCGCCATAAATGGTGGACTTCCGGCCTGTCGGTTAGGCCCCTAAATAGGGTCCTGCGTACAGCTGCGCGCCTCATAGGCCGCATTCCAAAGTTTGGCCGAGTTTCTGAGTACATCAGGGATGTACTCTGCTAGCTCCCTTACCCACAGTGCATTGCTTACAGAATTTATGTTTTGGTCCGGCACTATTTTGAGAGTTTAGCCACTTTATACCTGCAGGAACTATGCTACAGCTCCACCACGCACGTCTAGCGCCGTTGCACTCTCCGCTCATCTGGACAATCGCAACTTATTGTTCCCCGCTAACGGACTGCAATCAGGTAGCGCAATGCCTTCTCCGTGCGACCTCGAATGAACTCCATGTCGTCCTTCGTCATATTGTTCTTTCTGCCTCATTTTTCTCTTCTCTAGACTGTCTTATTCAACCGGGTTTGGACTGGGAGCGCTCCTGAATAGTTAACCTTGAAGGAGCGCATAGTTCAAATTAACAGTAAATCTATAGAAATAAAAAGAAAATTCTGTGTGTGTGTGTCTGTTTGACCGGAATGATGCATTTGCACAGTTTTTGAGCTTTTCACTCAAAACCTTCACTGCTGTATCCGTCTCGGCATCGGACACGCAGTGGAGGGGTTCGCGAATCTCTGCCACAGTGGGGCCAGCGTGGGGGCAAAAAGCCTCACTTTCTCTGTTGGTCGTTTCCCTCACAGGCTTATCACCGCACACTTTTCCTTCCGGTCCCAAACGTATAAAAGCAGCGCTTGACACCGTTTTAGAGGTGTTTAAGGCCAGCGCCTTTGCCAGTCCGGATTTCACGGGTCGCGTACTTGTGGAGGTCGGAGTGTGTTGGGGTCAGAGTGGGATGGAGGAAGAGATGAAGGAAGGTGGAGGTCGTCGGGTGGTGGGATGTAGGGGTGGAGGGAGGGCGGGTAGCGAGTGGAGGGTGAAGGGGTGGGGCTGGGGCGGGTTTGGGGGTGGAGTGTGGCGGGGTGAAGGGAGTGGAGGGGGTGTGTGGAAGGGAATGGGAGGAGGGGTGGAGGTGGGAGTGGGGAAGAGTGAGGTGGCAGGGGCGGGTGTGTGGAGTGGAGGGTGGAGGGGGGGTTGGGGTGTGTGGGTGAGGTGGATGGGTGGAGTGGAGGGGTGGAGGGTGTGAAGCGGAGGAGGTGGGGTGGGCGTGGGGTAGATGGGGGTGTGGAGGGAGGTGGGTGGAGGGGTGTTGCGGTGGAGGTGTGGAGTGCCGGGGGTGCAGCGGGGTTGGAGGGAAGGTGGGGGTGGGGTAGGGGTTAGGGTGGTAGTGGGGTGAAGGGGTGGGTGGACGGTGGGATGGGGTGGTGGAGGGCGAAGTGGGGTTGGTGTGGGAGTCGTGGGGTGGCGTGGAGTGGATGGAGGGGTGAGAGCGGTGGGATGGGGGGCGGAGTGGGGTGTTGGGGTTGAGGTAGGGTGGGGGAGGTGGATGGGTGGGGCTGGGAGGTGAAGGGGTGGAAGTGGGGCGGCTGGAACTAGGAAATTTTCCCGAAAACCCAAATTTATCGAGTGGCGTAACGGTGGAGGTCGGAGTGTGGTGGGGTGTTTTGCGGTGAGGTTGTGGCCGGAGCGGGTCGAATCCTAAATTTCCCGGGCAACGCCGGTTACCCCAGCTAGTGAATAAATCAATCAAATAAACGGATTCAATAAACTCCTGACGTCATGTTTTCGACTTCATTTTGATGACATGGCTTCATTTTTCACAAAAGCACTGATACAATGAACGGTTGATCTTACGACAAGATATTGACAACAATTATAATAGATACCGGTAATTAATATCGTTCCGTAACGTACGCAGGTGTCGCGTGACAGAGTCTCCCCCCTAAAAGTCTCCCCCGGAGACTTTATTTCGAAACAGATTCTCCTCCCGGAGGATCTGTTCCAGAATAAATTCGCCCCCGGAGACTATATTCCGAAATATAGTCTCCGTGGGGGAGAGAATATTTCCGCCGTCCACGAAATAAAGTCTCTCCCGTTCAGCGTAAAATTGGCTACAGTTGCATCAAATTTAGATGTGAGCAGGCTAAACGGTTAGTTTACGTTGCCAGATTATATAACAAGAAAACATATAATACTTTTACTTCAGAAAATTGCTTCCAATACAGAGTTTCAGCCAGGGAGAGACTCTGTTTCGGGGGGAGACTTTGTATCGGGGGGAGACTTTATTTCGTGACAGGCCTATGTAGACATTATTTTGGGCGGGTGGGTTTAGACAAAAGAACCAAAATTCACCGGAAAACGCAGGGCACCTCAGAGGGGTGCGAAACCGCCAGAAATGGGCGGGTGGGAGCAGGGTTATGGCGAAAAGGATAAATTTCACGGTCAACGCCGGGCACCCCAGGTACTGTGATGAAAGATGGCGGGCGAGAAGGAAGTAGTGGGAAATTTCCAAAGCAACGACGGGTATTTAAGCTAGTATATGAACACACACACATATATATATATATATATTAGGGTGGTCGTTAAAAATGAAAGTTGGAATTGAATGTTCTCCAAGGCACCATTTGGTTCCATTCTCCTCAGAAACATCACACAAAAAGTTGTAAGAGAAAATATTAATATTAAGGACTAGCACAACGCCATCAAAGTTTTACCTTTTTAATAGCTTTGCATGTGAGTCTACCGCAATTCTTTCAACTCTAGAAGTATTCTTTTAATGGGATACATTCTATATTATGAAATAGACAACAATGTGGGTAGGTTTCACAAGGCACTCAATTATGATGCTCTCTTCAGAAGTTGTTTAAAAACTGCTCTTTGACTTCCATGTGGTAATAAGTAATTTTATAGATCTATAAAAATTATGATCTCAATAATTTCAACATCTATTTTAATTCATTTGTTTCACAGTAGCTGTTGGTAAATTTTATCTGTGATGCGCTGTGTCATTCTGCTCTGATTGCCACAATAAACGAAAATATCATCAGTATTTTCATCTAATTCAACTATTATTGAGGCCCTTGTCCGTATAATATCAGAATTTGTGTTAAAGTTAAGCATGTAATAAAGAGCCTCTAGTGCTGTAGATAGAAATCAGGCCTATCAAAAGAACATAGCAATGTGTTGGCTTACTAGGATAGGTTTATGGCCATCGATCTCAGGGGCTCACGCGTCAAATACTATTGCGATGGTCAATTGTTCATAAAAATATATAATAAACCATAATCATCATTGTAGAAGTTAGGCATACTTGTCAGTTGTGCTTGAGTAAAAGAATGTAGTCTTTCTGTTAAAACTAGTCATAGGTCCAAAACTGTGACTAAATTATCCTTATACTCAAAAAGACGATGATATTTCGTAAAATGCAAAACTTCAAACACGTTGTGCTAGTCCTAAATATTTTTCAATCGAGATAATTTTTGGGCTACATCAGTCTTTTACCAAGTGGCACCAAATGGTGGGTTGGAGAAAGAATGAAACTGAAGTTGAAAATTGCCATTACAAATACGACCACCCTAATATATATATATACATATATATATATATATATATACAAGGCCAAGGACAGGGGGCCAACTGGGAGCAATTGGTCTAAAGCCTCACTTGATAAAGGGCCTCGGAATTTCGGAATTACAAAATTATTTATAATAAATAACTGCTTAATTCAGTAAATCCCCATTTCAAGCAATAATTAATTGAAATGTGGAATTACGGAATTAATGAGTTATTCATTGAAATGTAGCGCTATACAAATTCTGATATTTCCGGTCGAAATCATTCGTATATCTCAGCTGAGAGAGCGCGGGTCGTTAAATTCAGTGTCATACACCCAACCCGGGTTTGAGCCTCATACACGGCATTAATTTATTAAAGTTTCTGTTAGCTGACATTGGCGTTTTTCTGTTGTTGTTTGACTCAGGTTCTGCTGAAAATAAGATAGCCCTTCCAACTTCTGGTTTGGCCGAACCAGGAGTGAACCAGGAGTTATCCAGCACTTAGGCTACCGAACCCACTGCTGTAAAGCCGACCTGCGTGTCGTGCTATAGTGGACCTATTTCGTATAACCTGTACCTGTAATCATTCTGCGGTTTGCCAGATTGAGTCATTAAACGAAGATTATTTATTATTATTATCACAAGTCAAACACTCGAACCTAAATAATTTTTAATATGAATATATATATATATATATATATATATATATATACGGTGAACGGAAAAAACCAAACCTCTACAATAACTATAGAAATTAACCCCAAACATGTAAATATATTATTGAGAATAAAACTCTTTCATTCCCAATTATAAACTCAATTAGTTCTTATAATTATACGCTATTCCAGTTAAAACTTGAAGTCTATTAAAACGTTTCAAGGAGCGTATAGAGCTGAAGGAGGACATTTTGAACACACATTATGACTAACAAATGATAGTTATCTGATTCATTTCCTTTAACCTGAAATTTCTCCTAGTTTTATTAAAATGCACAAATTATTGTACAAATTATCGTAGCATATTTTAGATGGACATGAAAAACGAAAGAAATTGGCTCGACAAAAGGAAGCTGCCTCAGCTAGCCGAAAATGTCAAATTTCTTTGCACATCCTGATAATAGTTATAGGCTCAGCCAGACTGAAGATCTTCGAGAAATAAATTCATCACAAATCAAAAGTACCCTTCAAGAGACTTTGACGACTCTAACAAACGTGACAGCGAATGGAGTTTTGAACCCAAAATGTAATTGTACAGCATTTAATAATTGATAATGAATCAGATAGATATAATTCAAATAATTTTCTTTTAAATCCTTCAAATATTATGAGACATGTGGACATTGGAGCAAGATCTCATAGTGATCCAGAATTTCGACGTAGATTCTTGAATGAGAAGGCCTTGAAAATTAGTTGCGGCCATGGGCCTCCAAATCCTGTCCTATATATACGTAAATGGAAACAACGACGAATGCTTGAATGAGCGATAAAATATCATTTACCGTCCTTGCACTGGTCGACGAAACAGTAAGGTTCTTTGGGGGCGGTCGATTGATTTCCAAGCCACTCCAGCGTGTCGGGATTCATGTATTCGCTACTTTCGTTAGCGTCAAAGTACCGCAGAATGTTTATCGGTTTTCCTTTTTGTACCATGCTCACCATCCAGCTGGACATCGAAATTCCGTCTTTGATTACAATTTGACCCGTGATGCCTGAAGCATTGTTGCACATGCATACTATGGT
Organism: Lumbricus terrestris; assembly: GCA_949752735.1. Lineage (NCBI taxonomy): Eukaryota > Metazoa > Annelida > Clitellata > Crassiclitellata > Lumbricidae > Lumbricus > Lumbricus terrestris. Next base: position 59,282,537 of record OX457041.1, read on the forward strand.
AGGCTAATATTGTCTTCATCGCTACTATTATTATCATCATCAACATCATTAATTTTATTACTTAATTAACACGATGATGATGATGATGATTTTGACGGGTTCTGATTCTTGCGAATATATCAAAGATATGATTAGGGGGTTAGCTTAAAAAAGTACATTAATATTCATAGAGATGCTGAGAGTTATTGGTAAGGCAATTATTTCAGATGACAATGAACTTCTTCTTCCAAAAGTGGCCCGCCAGGCCTCAGAAAATGGCCCGCAGCCTCAGAAAATGGCCCTCATCTCTCAAAGAATTATCAAAAATATATGGAAAAATTAACAATTTGGACATGATATATAGAACACAATATTATTTTCTATTACAAATTATTTTATGTTAATGTCGATAAATAACATAAACCATAATATTTTGAATCAATTATAACAATTTTATATGCTTTTAGTTAATACGATTTTAACCTTGTGGCCCCCTAATGTCCTTCAACTTAGAAAAAGTGGCCCTCAAGTCAAAAAAGGTTGGGAACCACTGACCTATAGGCCTACCCTTTGGACACTTGTTAGACCATTAATATCTCTTACGAAACAAGATTGTGTTCAATGATCTTTAATTTGCGGCAGACTCACATGCAAAGCTACATATATATATATATATATATATATATATATATATATATATATATATATATATATATATATATATATAGCTTTGCATGTGAGTCTGCCGCAAATTAAAGATCATTGAACACAATCTTGTTTCGTAAGAGATATTAATGGTCTAACAAGTGTCCAAAGGGTAGGCCTATAGGTCAGTGGTTCCCAACCTTTTTTGACTTGAGGGCCACTTTTTCTAAGTTGAAGGACATCAGGGGGCCACAAGGTTAAAATCGTATTAACTAAAATATATATATATATATATATATATATATATATATATATATATATATATATATATATATATATATATATATATATATATATATAGCTTTGCATGTGAGTCTGCCGCAAATTAAAGATCATTGAACACAATCTTGTTTCGTAAGAGATATTAATGGTCTAACAAGTGTCCAAAGGGTAGGCCTATAGGTCAGTGGTGTTTATATATATATATATATATATAGTATATATATATATATATATATATATATATATAGTCTCGCAATATTAGTATTAAAAGTAATGTATAAGATCAAACTCTCAGCTCCTACACAATAGCGATCAGTTACACTATCATTAGATCTATTATTATCACTAATTACAATTATTATTTGTAGTAGAAGTACTTAGCAGTATTCATTTCAATCATTTATTTAAGAGTTTTATATAGCGCCTCTTCAAAACCTGTTACTCAGAAGCGATCCAAACTCTGCAAAGCTAACAGACTGTCTTCAGTGAAGTATAAAACGTGGTCTGTGGAAGTCCATTTTCGCAGGGTCAGTGACCGTAAAGACAAGGCGCTGCATAATAGAAGTGCTCGACCGGGATGGGGGGGAGAGCAAGAAGCTCAGTTTGCTGAGAAGAGCGGAGAATGCTACGGCGTTGGAAATTTCAGGTGGAGCAGCAGAGCTCCTATAAATAAAAAGGGGCAGCATACGAGAGACAACGCCAACCCAAAGAAGATATCCGGTATATCTCACCTGTGGGTCGCGACCCCACGGGGGTCACCTGACAATTTCTCAGGGGTACACCGATCTTTCAGAAATTTGTAAAAAAAGCACGCCTAATAGCAATTTCATCGCTACCCAGTGCACCAAAATAACCTAAAATAAATTGATACTTGTACTTTTGCTACGAGTCTTTTGCAAGATTGCGGCAGCTAATGTAATTTTTGGTATCTTAATTTTCAAGTGTAAGTTCCCCTTTTGCCATTCCTCTAAAAAATGAAACACCATTCAGCATGCTCATTGCTCAAGGAATCTATGCTTTCCGTCAGTGAGGTCTGCGTGGATGAGACTAGGGTGACAAAGGAACGGTCCCTTGAAATTTGTAGTAAGGACTGAGGTGCTTATATCCCCAATATTTCATAAAATTAATATCGTTTTAATTTTCTACCGGGTTATCCGCTGCTTATCCACAATGAGCAACTTTCCTAAGATGCCAACTTAATGTGCTATCATTATCGTGTGCAAATTTTAAAAAAACTTTGGCAATGGGAGGTCTATAAATGAAGTCTTAAACAGGTCTCGTATCTGAGCACTGAAATCATGAGTAAGTTTGCTAAGACGACAGCTTAAAGTGCTACCATTCATTCATTCTTTCGGATAATTTATATAGTGCCTGTTCAAGAGACCTACTCAGAGGCGTGGCTTCCCCAGTCATAACATTAAAAGGGATGTATGGGCGACTTGTGATATTTGTGATTTGAACTACTGAACTACTAATCACCATTATAGTGTGTAAATTTAAAAGAATTTAAACAAACGAGGAAGTGATATTTCTTGAAGCCTAATTGCCACTCTCTGAGCACTGGAATCGTAATTTTGTCCAGATGACAGCCTAAAATGTTAGTTATAGTGTGCAAATCCAAAAAGCTGTAAACATGGGGAGGAGCCACTATAGGGTCTTAAGACACGACTATTAGCATTGAAAAATGGGCGATTTTATTAAGATGACAGCTTAAAATGCAGCCGTTGCCGTGTGGATATTGAAAATTTCAAATAATGGGCAGGGGACATTATATTAAAGTCTTAAACCAAGTCTTTCAGCACTCAAATCATGGGAAATTTTCTTCAGATGACAGCTTAATGTGCGACTATCGCAGTGTAAAAAAATGTAAGCAATGGGAGTGGACTTTCTAGACCACGACTATCAGCACTAATAATATGATGCGCAATTGGTCTAGAATGTCAGCTTAAAATGCAATCATTGCAATGCAAAAATTCAAAAGATTTCGACATTGAGGAGTGGTGCATAAGCCTTCCCCAGAATTTTCCCATTGCTGAATAGATTTAGAAAATTTATACTTCAAACTACCGAATAGGTAGCTCCCAGAATTGAAAATGCCAGCTAGGAAACCTCACACAATTGCCAAAACTAGTTTTCGAATAATGATATGAAAATGCATAACAATGGACAAAGGTAACAAAGATGCAGCGTATGGGAAACAATCAATTTCATTGTTGGGGTCGTCATAAATGTCCACTGCTCTGAGGGAAAGGGAGCCAGTGCAAATCATCAACCATATATTGAGCAGTAGTAATAGCAGTAGTAACAGTAGTAGTAGTTGAGTGCTCTGTTGCTCCAACCTAAGCGTCTCTGTTCTTCTAAACAGGCTGAGCCTCTTGTCCCCCGGTCACGCACTTCTAGTATACGCAGCGCCGTGCCTTATCTGTAGTTGGTCCTGCAAACTGGAATGGGCTCCCTGTGGAACTACGTCTAATGTTTAGACTCTAGAGCCTTTGAGACTACGTTCTACTCTGCTCTTAAGACTGTTCTCTTTAGCCGTGGTTGGGTCGGGAGTGCTTCTGAGTAGCTACTCTTGAAGAGGCGCTATAAAAATGTCTGAAATGAATGAATAGTAATAATAATAGTTATAAAACTAATTGAAGTAGTATCGTAGGAGTACCAGCAACAGCAGCAGCAGTAGTAGTGGTAACAGAAGTAGTAGTAGTAGTAGTAGTAGTAGTAGTTGCAGTAGTAGTAGTAGTAGTAGTAGTAGTAGCAGTAGTAGTAGTAGTAGTAGTAGTAGTAGTAGTAGTAGTAGTAGTAGTAGTAGTAGTAGTAGTAGTAGTAGTAGTAGTAGTAGTAGTAGTAGTAGTAGTAGTAGTACTAGTAGTAGTAATAGCGGTAGTAGCAGCAACAGCAACAGTACTAGTGTTACGCCCGCCCTAACCGCTAGGGGACCGGAAGCGCTTGCAAGGGATGCCCCACTTACTCGCTTACTTTCGCCCCCCTCCCCTAGTGTGGCGGCGTACTGCCGGGGCGACAGGGAACCACCTACGGGAACCTCAAGTGTGAACGACAGGGAGGAACGTCCAGATTCTCTTCTTTCATGGGTACCAGGGCCTACAGGACATGTCTCCGCGGCGGTTTGTCGACGCGCGACAGCACCCTCTTTCCGGTGCTCGTCTGAGTTCGTTATCCCCACGGCAGCTTTGGGCGAAAGGGACTCGAACTCCTGAAGGGGTGGCGGAGAGTATTTGGCTGGATATATCTGGCGCTCTATCAATCTCTCATCACTACTGACTGTCCGCCCTCCCTCCGAATCATCCGATTCCTCTAGGGCGTCCCCCCTCAACGAGCTGGCACGAGACATGGAATTATTCTGTTTTACAACTAATTGCAAGTCAGTCAGTGAATCACCTTCAATTCTCGTTCGATATGCAACGCTTTATTTATTCTTGCAACACTACTTAATTAATATACAATTGGCAGCAACCTGTGCAAATACAATTCTGCCTATAATACTTATCAGTTCAACACAAAGTATTCCTAACACTACACAGCATTTATGGCTGGTTATTACACACTTTGCATTACTTGATATCTATCTTTTATGCTCCTGCATATAACTAGACTATCAGTTCAGTTCTTATTTCTTTAACTACTGCAAAAGGTCAAATCACGCTATTAATCGGTTACACGAAAGCAACGAATTAACATCAACACTTTACACTAATTTACCACGACCACAGCAACAGTTATATTGCAAGGCTACTTCTAGCAACTCTTTCACTATATTCACGCTTCTTAATACAAGCGCTAATTTATCCTTCGTTCTACCTGTAATGCGCTATATAATCTATATCAACGCGTTCCGGCCATTTTAAACATTCATTCATTTACAGATTCAGCACGCTACACTTTAATTTATTTCTACTTCCCTGATTCCTAAGCGGTTTCGCTTATTTCGACGTTCTCCTTCCACCGGAGGCAACCAGCGGTCGTTTACTTTATTATCTATTACTTTAGTTAATTTGCTTATTAATTTAGATGCCCGAAAACTTAGTTTTAATCGAATTTCTATTCAAAAAGATGGCCTAGTCTTTTTCGTCGGTTTCACTTCTTCCCGTCTCTTCGTCCTACTGACCTAGATTGGACCAACAGCCAATCAGAAGCGACCTTTTACCGCTGTTTTTTAGGTCACGCGTCGCTCTTGGCCAATCAGCGGCGCCCACACTTTCGCCACGTCATCTAAAAGGTCACGCGTCATGCTGGCGTAATGTCTGCAGTCTTGCTCTGGTGCAGCATAGAGTTAATTAACCGTTATGGCCAACATGGATAGAAATAAGGATAATTTTGTAGCTTTTCCCAAAACGCTACACTCTCCCCTCCTTAACCCGAATTTTCCATATTACTGGAAAATTCAGCAGTGGTCGCGTACTGAATCCGTTGTACATGAGTTGCTAAGGCAGGGTCATCACTACTATACTAAAAGACATTGCTGCTTGAGAACAGTCTGAACAGTAAGCAGGCAATTCTACATCAACAACGGTATGAAGTCTCATTTTAACTCTAAGAACCAACAGGATTCCTAATTCACAAAAGGAGAAATCAACTAATTAGCCTCATAGCAACGCTTGTTGTAAAAGTTCAGGCATACAAAGTACGGCATCTTAGCACGGCTTTACTCATAACAACTAAACCCGAACAACACAGCCGCTTAAATTCTCAAGGTGACTGCAGGGCAATGTTTACGCTCATGTAACATCCTTACTTAGCAATCTCCCTGAAACCATACGTGCGGAATCACCAGCAAAAAGAGGGGGGGGGACGTCTACTTAAATTGAAGGTCTCCAACTCACTCTCGCTCCCTACTCCACGCAGACCACAATTCAGCAAAGGCACAAGGTCAGGGTATCAGGCGATTCAGAGAAAGCATACCACTAGGCCAGCCTTTACCTCACTAGGGTTACTAACTACGTCCATTGGTTACCCAATCCTCGTCGGAATACAGGCCATTGGTGTTTAATCACCAGTCTCTGCTTCCACGAACCCCGGGACTACTAACTACCAGACACAAAGTCTCTGAACTAAAGCAGGGTTGGAAATCCCAATAGAAATATTATCCATACTCTTACATATTATCAGGTGCTATCGGGTTATCCTCCCACCCAGGTTTCAGGTAATGCACATCAAACAGTTACAGTAAACAATGTACTACAATCCATTTCAGCAACAGCTCGAAGCCACAAACCAAGAGAATGTCCTCTAACACATACAATCATGCTTCGGCTCCCAAATCCTACAGATAATCCTAGCGCAGTCAACATGTTATTGGCTACAACATTAACGACAACTTAGACTAACACGAAATATAAGCAATTTGACTTCAAGCAGTTTTCATCCAAAAAGCCTCTAAACTTAAGATGAATCATTTTTCTGTCATTATGTATCCAGCCCAAAGTTAACTCTCAGCAGGCACAAATCATCACATCAGTTGCTGACACATTATTACAGGCACAACACGCTACAACAAGGCTTGAACCAGCCACATAAGGCATTATCGCTTAGTGAAGCGTACCTATGCCTACTAGGACGGATTAACTCCATGACCTACGCTGTTACCTCTACGTTACCTTTCCACACAGGAAGTTTACACAGGACCAAGTACACACATTTCCACCAACGGAAGGAATACCTCACCATCATTTCCACACAGGAAAAAGTTTACATCCATTTCCACCAACGGAAAGAGTACATCTCATGCATTCCCACACAGGAAAATTCTCAAGCAACCAATAACGACGATTGGACGGATTACCGCTTATTCATTCATTCCCACACAGGAATTCTCAAGCAACCAATAACGACGATTGGACGGATTACCGCTTATTACATCCATTCATTTCCACACAGGAAGAAGTTTACATCCATTTCCACCAACGGAAAGAGTACATCTCATTCATTCCCACACAGGAAATTTCTCAAGCAACCAATAACGACGATTGGACGGATTACCGCTTATTACATTCATTCCCACACAGGAAAATTTCTCAAGCAACCAATAACGACGATTGGACGGATTACCGCTTATTACGTTCATTCCCACACAGGAAAATTTCTCAAGCAACCAATAACGACGATTGGACGGATTACCGCTTATTACATCTCATTCATTCCACACAGGAAAAACTCTCGAGCAACCAATAACTGCGACTGGACGGATTACAGCTCATCTAACTAACAGACCACCAGTCTCCTCTTCTATGTAACCCTTAATGCCTGCAACAATTTCAGTCTACTTACAAGTTTACCACCGATCTGTTTACTTAACTTCTTCAGGGCAATACACACCTTAGATTCCTAGTCAATTATTACTACTGTTTCCCAGTTACTGCTTAATCAGGAGCTCAATCCTTACAACAAACTTTTATATAAGAATTTAGACTATTATTCAACATGACAAATAGCTAAGTATCAACAGCAATCCTGAATATATGCAGTGTTCTTTAAGAATTCTATCATCCTATGTCAAACCATTTCCACAGCCGTATTCTCCCAGTAAGATAAAAAATCATAGACATTGGCACTAATCACTATTACAGGCAAGACACATCACATGAAGGCTGAAGCTACCTACACCAGGCCTTACCGCTTAGGGAAGCGTACCTATGCACCATGACCTCTACACCTCCATTTCCACACAGGAAAGAGTACACTTGAGCAACCAATAGCGACGATTGGACGGATTATCGCTCTTACCAAATAACAGGTCCTTAGTCTCACCTTCGCATGCAATCCCTACTGCCTGCAACAACATCAGTCTGCCTACTAGTCTACAACTTACTCACTTACCGACTACTCAGGCCAATGCATACATCAGGATAATTCACCAAATTCTAGCAGACTGCTTTTCACTCAATGCACAAATGCAATTTGCTCCTAATCTAGCACATTTTAGATTCAACTTTAATCTGCAATCAAGGTTATGCACATCAAATCTTAAAATAACATGCAAGCACAACATTTTGCCTTTCTTCTGTGGCAATAAAAACAACAATGCAATAAAACACACAAGTAAACAATTCTAATCTACCCCCAATGATCTAACCTAGATCAAAGTTATAAAATAAACATTTTATTCATCCAAAGGAACTAAAACCTAGGCTTCTCGCCAAAATCTCTACTCGTCGCCATTACGCGACATTACCATCACATTACACTACATTACTCTCTATACCGCCGAGGCGGCACAATAGTGCGATGCGGTCTCAAGGGAGTCATCGCCTCTTCCTCATCAGGGACTTCGACCTGTGCCAGGGTGTCAAGGTCAACTGGTCCGATGGTATCGGAACTCGGGCTCACATCCCAATCGTTAGGGGTCTCCCCGCTGTATAGCTTGAGTTTATCCACATAAACTAGTTTTGGTTGGGCTCGGGCCGACTTTTGGACCTTGTAAAGGACCGGACTCAGTTGTTCCAGGACACGATACGGTCCGGTGTACAGTTTACTCCATTTTTCCTTAATCCCTGACCGTCGTCGCGGGTAGAAATACCAGACCCAGGACCCTATGGCGAAGGTAGCTGGTCTGACTCTCATATTGTACCGTGCTTCTCGGGTAGTGGCTTGGCGCTGCATAAATTTTCGAGCCAGTGCAAAGTTTATTTGTACATTTTCCATTTGACTAGCGACAAAATCATCAACATTTGACATGGCATTCATAATTTGCACATCACCAAGCACTAGATCAATGGGCATGCACAATTCTCTCGCTAGGAAGAGGCGATTTGGAGTGAAGCCGGTACTCTCACTCTCGCTGGCACGGTAGGCGGCGAGGACGTAGGGGAGATGCACATCCCAATCCCGCTGGTTTTGGGCTACCACCTTTCCCAGAAGGGCATTCAGGGTACGGTGGAACCTCTCAACAGCTCCGTTAGTGCTCGGTTTGTAGGGTGAGGTGCGGACTTTGTCAATCTTGAGGAGTCTGCACAGGTCTTTGAACAGAGTTGCCTCAAAGCAGGGTCCTTGGTCCGTCAGAATCTGGCGTGGACAACCGAAACGGCAGAAGACTTCTTTCACGAGGACTCGTGCCACAGTGGCGGCTTCCTGATTACGGATCGGATGGGCCTCAGCCCAACGCGAGAAGTGGTCGACTGCGGTCAGTATGTAGCGGTATCCAGTGCTGGAGGTCGGGTGTGGGCCGGTAATATCCACTCCCAGGCACTCCATGGGTGCTCCTACGGTCATTGTTTGCAGTCGCCCTTGCCTGGGCGGTTTTCCTCTGAAATATTGGGCGCAGGGGTTGCATCGCCGTAGTGCTACGCGAACGTCTTCTCTCCACCCAGGCCAGTAGGCTCTTTTCTGGAGCTGAGACAGGGTACGTCGGATGCCCATGTGGCCTCCCGTGATCCCCTCATGAGCCAGTTGAATCAGTGTCGAACGGCGATGAGGCGGTGGAATTAACTGGTAGTTGGCGACCTTGCTGTCTTCCGCGTCGAGCCAAGCCCGGACTAGTAGTTCCTCTTTCAATTCTAGTTGTGGCCACTGGGAGACTAACGTTTTTACTGTTCCGCTCCGATCCCTCGTCTCATCAAACGAAGGTGGATCGTCCGAGTCACATTTCTTTTGAATCACCCAGCCCAGGTCAGTATCCGCTCTCTGCTCATCTCGTAATGTGTTTTTGCTCCAATCTTCCGGCAGAGTCATTCCTCCCCGTTCGATATCTCGCAATTCCCGAACGGCTTGTACCTGGTGGGGAAGGCGGGACATAGCATCTGCGTTTTGATGTGCCGACCCGGCTCGGTGTTGAATGTCAAATTCGAATTCTTCGGTAATGGTCAGCCACCTCGCCTGCTGTCCGATCGGAAGGGGCGTTCTCCGCAGCCATTGTAACGCTGAATGGTCAGTTCTGAGTAGGAAACGTCTCCCCAACAAATACTGTCGATAGGTTTTCAGAAAATGGATGATCGCGAGGAGTTCCCTTCTGGTTACGTCGTAGTTCTGTTCCGCCTTCGAACAGAGCCGACTCCCATAGCAGACTACCCGCTCCTGTCCTTCTTGAACTTGGGATAGAACGGCTCCGATGGCGTCTCCGGAAGCGTCGGTATCGAGGATATACATCCCCTCATCTGTGGGAAGGGCCAGGACGGGTGCTTCGGTGAGGAGTTGTTTCAACCGTGTAAACGCTTTCTCACACTCGCCGGACCAGTAGAAGTGACACCCCTTTCTCGTTAGTGCATGCAAGGGCTGGGCAGTTTTCGAAAAGTCAAGGACGAATTTACGGTAGTAAGAACATAACCCAATGAAGCCTCGAACTTCTTTGAGATTCGTCGGAGTTGGCCAGTTTCTCACCGCCGCAGTCTTCTCGGGATCAGTCATGATCCCTCGTTCGCTGACCACATGTCCCAGGAACAGCACTTCACGTTGTAGCAAATGGCATTTGGATGGTTTCAGTTTCAGTCCCACTTTAGACAATCTCTCCAACACCTGTGTTAGCCTGGCCAAGTGGGTCTCGAGGTCCTCTGCAAAAACGATAATGTCGTCAAGGTAGATGAGGCACACTTCGAAGTTTAGTCCAGCCATGACCAAATTCATCATTCGGGAAAACGTAGCCGGCGAATTGCACAGTCCGAAGGGCAGCACGCGGAATTGAAAGCTCCCCCGTCTAGTGATGAATGCCGTTTTCGGTCGATCTTTCGGATGAACGGCGACTTGATGGTAGCCCGCCCGGAGGTCGAAGGTGCTGAACCACTTGGCCCCTGCCAGGGTGTCGAGGCTCTCGCTGATAAGTGGTAAGGGGTAGGCATCTTTCCGAGTTTTGGTGTTTACCGCACGGTAGTCAACACAGAACCTCGGGGTTCCGTCCTTTTTCTTAACCATAACTACATTACTGGCCCAGGCGGAAGCGGAGGGTTCTATCAGTCTCTGTTGTAACATTTGACCTACTTGCTCATCGATGACGGGGAGTAAGGACAGCGGTTGTCGGCGAAGCGGCTGTCTCACTGGAGTCTCAGTTCCGGTTTCTATCTCGTGCTGAATCACATCGGTAAAGCCCAGGTCCCATTCGTTTACGGAGAAGGCTTTTTGGTTCCCCAAGATGATGGTTTTCAGTCTTTCCCGAGTCTCTTCTGGAACATCTGGCGCGACCCCCTCCCACAAGGGTGCGAGCACCTCTCTCATTTCGCTTTCGGTAGGTCCTCTTGGTGTTTCTACCACGCCGGCGCACATCATACTGTCTTCGGTGGAGCTATCTTCTCCCATAACGGTAACTGGTTCAGCCGTACACCGCACTCCTTTCTTCACCCATACCGCTTTGTTCGTCGGATTCATCACGCGGAGTGGCAGGTCGAAGTTCCTATCAGGTAGCAGGGTACCCGCCAGAATAAGACCTGTCTCTAAAAGTTGAGGGTTAACCGCCCACTGATTTTCCCATGATTTCAAATTTTCCAACACGACATGGGTTTCAACATCCATCTCGCTGTTCGGCGCGATTAAGGTATCTCGGGAGACTATTACCCGACGGCATGCTCCCCCATAGGTTTTCCGGCGGACCTCAAACCGACGACCCCCTACCCGAATCCAGTTCTGTCCCATGTGCCACAGGGCATTTTCGGCCTGCATCCAGGCCAGGCCTAGGATAAGCTCAGACACTTGCTCGGTGACCAAGCAGGGTATGTCAAATGATTGTCCGTCGATCTGCAATTGGAGCCGGGTTTCACCAAGCACCTGTATGGCGGACCCGTTGGCGGCGTGAAGTTGTTGTCGGGACTTCTGTATTTCGTCGCCCTTGACTAACGAAGCTGGGCAGAGATTCACCTCGCAGCCGGAATCTAACAACGCTGTCCGACGTTTGCCCTTTATCATCACTTCCAGATAGGCGTCAGTGCTCCCAGGGACATGTCGGACGCTTCCATCTCTGTGTCGCGCGGGTTTGTCTCGTCTCTCGGTTGGGTTCTCGTCACGGTAGCGGTTGGGACAGCGGCGAACGAGGTGCCCGGTCTGACAGCACCCGTAGCAACGTCGCTCGTGTAAGGAAAATCGAGGTGGACGATTACCCGATCTTTGGTGTTGGGACGGAGGCTCCGCTCGACGCTGGGGTCGCCACTGTCGAAATTGCCGGGGGTCGGGACCGTTACTCTCTAGTGACATTATTTTCCTCTCTATCTGTTCAACTTTTCTTAGTACGATTTCCTGGAATTGTCTCTGACCGTCAGCAGGGGCAGAGTCTACTTCCGTTACAGTTTTTACCCGACTAGGTCGGTGTTCGTCGCGGCCAAGGTTAGCATCATCCGCTTGACGGTAACTCTCTAAACGCATGGCAGTCTTATAAGCATGGTCCAAGGTGGTAGGTTCCCTCTCACGAACCTTCATGGCTAAGTCTCTGTCTCGCAGGGCGTCGAGAAAGGCACGAATCGCTATGACTTCACTGTGCACCGAGGTGGGACCAGGGAACGCCAGAATCATGATTCGTCGAATGTCTCGTACTACAGAGCTGAGGTCTTCACCCATCTTTTGCCGTCGTGTGTTCAATTGGGTCTGGTAGAGGACGGCTTGATCGGAGCTTCCATACCGCTGGCGTAGACGATCAACCAGGTCAGACCAGGATGCTATGGTTTCGGAGTCGAACTCGTAGAGCAGCTGATCAGCTGGCTCTGTCAAGGCACAGGTCAGCTGGGCGAATTTCTCCCCATCTGTCCAACCATTACTGTTCGCACAGATCTCGAATTTCTTTAGGAAAGCTTCGACCGATGTCTTTCCATTGTACCTGTCCAATTTCATATACTGTCTGGATTTCGAATCAACAGTTCTGCTCACGCGTGATTGGGACTGCACAGTGACCGACGAGGTTGGAGTCGTACTCGGCTGAAAACGACCTTGGATCGTTGGTTGAGGTTCAGCTGTAGGCGGTTCGGCATACTGTTCGAACTGGAACTGACTGTTTTCGCTCCCGGATGTAGACACAACATGGAACTTCGCTTCCAGGTTGTTCTGGGCTGCTCGTGTGGTCACCCAGAATCGTTCATCGTAGGCGGAAGCTGGCCGACACAGAGCGGTTGTTGGTTGGCAACCTGACAGGTGAGCGGGAGGGCCAGGGTTCGAGGGCGGGTAGGCGGAACTTTGTGTAACCTGTGGTTTCAACGACGAGGACAAGGTCGACATGATTGGCTGAGTCGACGACACGACGGATACGGACAGCTTGCACACCGAGGCTGTGACCGGGGTGACGGTTCTCACCCAAGGATTCGACTTGACGACACCACCGATTGTGTTCGGGGTCGGAGCAGGAGGGGCTCGGACGGCGAAAGGGTGCGACGAGGGAGGCGGTGGTGGGAAGGTGGTAGCCCGAGGGTGGACTAGGGTTGGGTGCCCGGGATGTGCATCCGAAGGCGGGAGTCCCAGTTCCCTCGGCAGCGCCGAATCCCCATCCTCCATATCTGAAACTATACACTCAGAGTTAGTAAGGATCCCAACACAACCTTTATCCAAATTCAACATATTAGGATGCAACAGAACATTATGAAAGGGTCGCAGATCAGTTACCTCCGAACCTTCACTTTCATAATTATTTCCTCCAAGCTTTCTGTTAATCAACCTCGCTGGTTTATCTCTCATGTAAAATTCAAAATCAAAACCCGCATCAATTGCTGCGGTAACAGGGTAGTCCGAAGGACACTTGGGTCTAGCGCCATAATAAGCCATTTCTTCGCCTTCCCACTTCTCTCTCTCTCCAGGAAATTCTGCCCTTCCAAATTTTCTTGGTTCCACCTGTTCCACTTGTTCCCCTTGTTCCACTTCTACCCCACTTCTGGTACCATTTGTTACGCCCGCCCTAACCGCTAGGGGACCGGAAGCGCTTGCAAGGGATGCCCCACTTACTCGCTTACTTTCGCCCCCCTCCCCTAGTGTGGCGGCGTACTGCCGGGGCGACAGGGAACCACCTACGGGAACCTCAAGTGTGAACGACAGGGAGGAACGTCCAGATTCTCTTCTTTCATGGGTACCAGGGCCTACAGGACATGTCTCCGCGGCGGTTTGTCGACGCGCGACAGCACCCTCTTTCCGGTGCTCGTCTGAGTTCGTTATCCCCACGGCAGCTTTGGGCGAAAGGGACTCGAACTCCTGAAGGGGTGGCGGAGAGTATTTGGCTGGATATATCTGGCGCTCTATCAATCTCTCATCACTACTGACTGTCCGCCCTCCCTCCGAATCATCCGATTCCTCTAGGGCGTCCCCCCTCAACGAGCTGGCACGAGACATGGAATTATTCTGTTTTACAACTAATTGCAAGTCAGTCAGTGAATCACCTTCAATTCTCGTTCGATATGCAACGCTTTATTTATTCTTGCAACACTACTTAATTAATATACAATTGGCAGCAACCTGTGCAAATACAATTCTGCCTATAATACTTATCAGTTCAACACAAAGTATTCCTAACACTACACAGCATTTATGGCTGGTTATTACACACTTTGCATTACTTGATATCTATCTTTTATGCTCCTGCATATAACTAGACTATCAGTTCAGTTCTTATTTCTTTAACTACTGCAAAAGGTCAAATCACGCTATTAATCGGTTACACGAAAGCAACGAATTAACATCAACACTTTACACTAATTTACCACGACCACAGCAACAGTTATATTGCAAGGCTACTTCTAGCAACTCTTTCACTATATTCACGCTTCTTAATACAAGCGCTAATTTATCCTTCGTTCTACCTGTAATGCGCTATATAATCTATATCAACGCGTTCCGGCCATTTTAAACATTCATTCATTTACAGATTCAGCACGCTACACTTTAATTTATTTCTACTTCCCTGATTCCTAAGCGGTTTCGCTTATTTCGACGTTCTCCTTCCACCGGAGGCAACCAGCGGTCGTTTACTTTATTATCTATTACTTTAGTTAATTTGCTTATTAATTTAGATGCCCGAAAACTTAGTTTTAATCGAATTTCTATTCAAAAAGATGGCCTAGTCTTTTTCGTCGGTTTCACTTCTTCCCGTCTCTTCGTCCTACTGACCTAGATTGGACCAACAGCCAATCAGAAGCGACCTTTTACCGCTGTTTTTTAGGTCACGCGTCGCTCTTGGCCAATCAGCGGCGCCCACACTTTCGCCACGTCATCTAAAAGGTCACGCGTCATGCTGGCGTAATGTCTGCAGTCTTGCTCTGGTGCAGCATAGAGTTAATTAACCGTTATGGCCAACATGGATAGAAATAAGGATAATTTTGTAGCTTTTCCCA
This sequence comes from Lumbricus terrestris, assembly GCA_949752735.1. Lineage (NCBI taxonomy): Eukaryota > Metazoa > Annelida > Clitellata > Crassiclitellata > Lumbricidae > Lumbricus > Lumbricus terrestris. The sequence goes on from OX457041.1 coordinate 59,297,674, forward strand.
AAACGCTACACTAGCATTGCTTGCAGTTGTAGCAGCAGTGGTAGAAATAGCAGCAGCAGTACATGTGGCAGTAGTAGTAGTAGCAGTAGTAGTAGAAGTAGTAGTGGTAATAGTAGTAGCACCAAAATAGTAGTAGTAGAAGCAGCAGAAGCAGTAGTGTTTACGAACCATCAGACTTAGAGCTTTAATGATGGGTGGAGGAAATACACAATATATGCAGAGAAACATTTCAAATAACTCTCATGAAATGAATTTCTGCTTGGACGTCGTCCCTCCTCGTCCACGATACAAAAATCAGGAACTGTTCAGTTTCACTGGTTAACATTTTTTAACACCTTAGCGACGAGAGTGCTCTAAAACCACACGAGAAGCCAAAGCAGCCGACCGCCAAAGAGTTAAAACATGGAAAGGAAATGATTGCTTGGGTTCAACGTGTTTGCGAAAGCTTACCAACCAGGTGAACTTGTTAAGACATCAACATACTATTGGTAAACTTGTGATGTTATGCTCCTAAGTGACATCTAACATCTTTTAGGCTAGCATGTTGAACACCACATACTAGGTTATCTTCAAATAGCGCTGTATAAATTCTAGCGTGCAATTACAACTAATTGAAAATCGCACGATTTCTCCAACCTTTGAAAGTCACATCCCTTGAACGGTTCGCGAGCTCAATTGTCTTCTCTGCAATTGTATATATCACTTCACCAGGATATGCATGACTTAAACTGGTCAACGCATTCAGCCAGAGCAACACTCCATCATGCAGATATCCAGCCGACATCATGTTGCTCCTCTGTCTCGCCGTCTGTTTCTGCCACGAAATGAATACATTGCAACATACAAGACGAGTGTCATATGAAAAGATAAGGCTGCACACTGCAGATACACTGAATCTAAATGTAAAATGGAATGGTGGGGGTTAATGTCCTACGGGGTAATGGCTGGGGGCATAGGCGGAGACCTGGTCCGAACTTTGGGGGGGGGACGGACGAGCGGCCAAATGACGATCGCCGAGGCACAAAGCTCCTCGCAGGGGAGGGTTTGGGCAGGGAATATGCCCCCAAACTTCGAAAAAGTTTGGTTTTCAGCACTACAATGGTAGCATTTCAGATAGTCATATTAACAAATTTCCTCGTCATTTTAGTGCTTATAGTCTTTGTTTAAGACTTCAAAAGTGTCCCCGCCAATGTCGAAATGCTTTGAATTGATAATTGTTTAGTAAAGTTAAAAGAGGTGTGCAAGAGACATCTCCAATAGAAATTCTCTGTTTAAAAAAAATAGTTAATTTGTTTGATGATAATAGTTTAGTAAAGTTAAAAGAGGTGTGTAAGAAACATCTCCGATTGGAATTCTCTGTTAAAAAAAATAGTTAATTTGTTTGATGATAATAGTTTAGTAAAGTTAAAAGAGGTGTGTAAGAAACATCTCCAATAGAAATTCTTTGTTTAAAAAAATAGTTAACTTAGTTTGATGATAGTAGTTTAGTAAAGTTAAAAGAGGTGTGTAAGAGACATCTCCGATTGGAATTCTCTGTTAAAAAAAGAATAGTTAATTTGTTTGATGATAATAGATCAGTAAAGTTAAAAGAGGTGTGTAAGAAACATTTCCAATAGAAATTCTTTGTTTAAAAAAATAGTTAACTTAGTTGGATGATAGTAGTTTAGTAAAGTTAAAAGAGGTGTGTAAGAAACATCTCCAATTGGAATTCTCTGTTTAAAAATAATAGTTAACTTGTATGATGATATAAGTTTAGTAAAGTTAAAAGAGGTGTGTAAGAGACATCCAATTGGAATTCTCTGTTAAAAAATAATAGTTAATTTGTTTGATGATAATAGTTTAGTAAAGTTAAAAGAGGTATGTAAGAGACATCTCCAATTGGAATTCTCTGTTTAAAAAAATAATAGTTAACTTGTTTGATGAAAATAGTTTAGTAATTATATTATATTTAACTTGGGATTTTAAATCGTACTTTTTTATTACCTATTGTTAATCCGTAGTATAATAATGATGTTCTATGTCCCATTGTTCGTTTTCAAGAGGAGTAATAAACAAAATACTTACATACTAACTTACTTACTTTCCATATTATTCCCAATGTCCAACTGGGGGTTGATTCTAACCGGAAGGAAACCTGAGGGGAATGTAGCAGAAGCCCGATTATGACGTCGTGGCGTTATTTATTATTATTAATCAGAAGTTTAACGACATCTTATTGCTACAAAGGCTGTTGACGTCTTTAAAGATTTTTAACTGTGCATTCCACTTTTTTCTCCTCGCATTTTTAAGTAGTAAGATTGGTATATCATTCGTTATACACGCAAGCAGCGTATGCTCAGTTGTTTCAGGCAATTGGCATTTAGAACACAGGTCTGTTGTGCTTTTACCTAAAACTTTCAGTGAAGTGTTATTAAGAACATGCCACATCCTAAGTCGGGTAATTTGAACTTCTCTTTTCTTGATGGAGTCCATAAATTTTATATCAGTTGTGACGTTGGGTGTTGGCAAGGTTTTTATAATAACCGCTAGTATGTTAAAAGAGGTATCTTATCCACACAGACAAACTATTCAACGTGGGACTAAATAACTATTGGTTAGAGCCCAGATTGCCCGGGAATTCATATCATTAGAAACATGAACTTCATCTGCTAAAGTTTTCTTTCTCTAGAACTCTACTGACGTGTTTGTGTAAATGCCCTGACGCTTAAACATTGGGGGGACAAATGCATGGGCCGTCCCCCCAACGCCTCCATTGGGGGGGGACCGTACCCCCTGTCCCCCCTAGGTCTCCGCCAGTGGCTGGGGGTAATGGAAGGGAAAATGGCAGGGGTATGTAAGTACTGTATTGTATTTAAACATTTATAAAGCGCCTCCAGTAGGGTGAACCGTTCAGAGGCGCTCCCAGTGCGCAAGGCCCCGCGAGAAGAAGCAGGTTTTGAGAAGAGACAGAGCAGAGGAGAGACTGACAGACAGAAGTGTAGAGCGAACAGAAGGAGAGAGAGCATTCAAGAGAAAAGGACCAATTGAGACAAAAGATCGAGACTGAGCCATAGCAGTTCTAGACCGAGGAACAAATAGGTCAAGTCTGTTGGATGAACGAAGTGGACGATGGGAGGAAGCGGAGTGAGGACGAAGTAAAGCATTAATCAGATATTTTGGGGCAAGACCCCGTTGAGACTTTAGGATCAGAGTGAGGATCTTGAACTGTGTGCGAGCACGTAGACTCGTAGATGAAGCCAATGAAGTTCATCGAACATAAAGGTAGAGATGTGAGATGTGGGAAGGCGGGCAATCAATCTAGCAGCTGAGTTGAGAACTTCCTGAATCGGTGAAAGACGAACTTTAGGAAGACCAATGAGAACAGAATTGCAATAGTCAATTCGAGAACATATAAAAACATGAACTAAGGTAGTGAAGATGGAGGAGGAGACAGAGCGACGAATGATTCTGAGACGTCTTAAATGAAAATATGACGAGCCTGTCAGATTGGAAATGTGCTCGGTAAAGGTAAGAGAGCTATCAAGTACTACACCCAGATCCCGCACACTTGAAGAGAAGGAAAACAATGTGTTATGTATGTGTGTATTATGCACATGTATGTACAGGGTGCGCCAAAAAAGACCCACCTAGGTTTTTTGCCAATATTTTTACCAAAAGTAAGAATTTCCAAATGAAATTTTCAGGCTTATAGACAATTCATATTTACACATTATGGCCAGATTTTATCAAAACACTAGATGTGTAACCCGGCGTTGCCCGGGAAATTTAGGGTTTTAAACACTACTCCACTGTGGTACCCAACGTTGACCGCTAAATTTAGGGTTTTCGCCAACCCTCTACCCCACCCCGCTTCCCCAAAAAGCCAAACGTAACCCGCCCCTGCGGGGCGCTACGGAAATTATTACAGGGCTTGTATGACGTCATTCGGGCTGTAGACTCCTTTACTAAAGCTCGATACTGCTTACCAAAGCGTGAGCGATGAAATCTGTCTTAACACACTTCTGTCTTAAAACGCTAATAAATCAAGTTCTAAAGTGAAATTTAGGGTTTTAAACACTACTCCACTCTGGTACCCATCGTTGACTGCTAAATTTCGGGTTTTCGCCAACCCTCCACACCACCTCGCTTCCCCAAAAAGTCAAACTTGACCCACCGCTACGGGGCGCTACGGAAATTATTACTGGGCGGGTATGACGTCATGCGGAGCAGACTGTTGCATAAAACGCGGGTGTGATCAATTATTGATGAAATCTGTCTTAAAACGCTAATAATTCTTGTTTTAAAGTGAGTTAAAACCTGAAAATAGTTGCGCTGACCTTATAATTTGGGTAAGAATCGATTGCAAGAATTTTTGTAAACCGACGCTGTTTCATTTCCGAGCCTATTCTGCAGGGGAGAGTCAAAAGCGTACAAACAAACAAACATATGGAAAGTGTTTCGGAATTATAATATTATAGATTTCAAACACAACAAAAGTTACACCACTTTGAGTGAGACCACCCCCGTGTTTTGACAATTCGAAAAAGATATGCCAAAAATTCGTTTTTTTTGCCAATATCTTGGCCAAGAGTAAGAATATCGAAATGAAATTTTACAGGTTTAAAGACAATTCATATCTGCACATGGCGGCCAGATTTCATCAAAATATTTCAAACGGAACGAAAGTTATACCACATTTAGTGAGACCACCCACCGTTTTTGACTATTCAAAAACGAAACGCAACCAAAAGTAACAAAACACGATTTTATTAAGTCTCATCTCAAATAATTGTTGTCAAATGAACTTGGTACTGTTGATAGTGCTTCACAACTTGTGTTCAATGTGCCCACCACCAGTGCCAAAAACTTGAGTCTCTTTGCAAAGTTCTTGATGGACCTGTTGATAAATCTGACAGATTCCTTATTTACCAATTTGATTGTCATCTTGCTAAGTGACTTCTCAGTGACGCGCAGCTACGCTGGTACCGTGTTTCTTCTTTAAATAGTAATTATAATGGTCATCTGGCAATATCAAGGCTATTTTATAACAATTGTTATTTGAGATGAGAAAAAATCCTGTTTTTTTAAACTTTTTTGTTGCGTTTCGTTTTTGAATCATCAAAAAACGGCGGGTGACCTCCATAAAAGTGATATAACTTTTGCTATGTTTAACATATTTTGATGGAATCTGACCATCATGTGCAGGTATGAATTGTCTTTAAGTCTGTAAAATTTCATTTCGATATTCTTACTTTTGGTCAAGATATTGGCCAGGATAATCAGATTGTTTTTTTTGTTTCTTTTTGTTGCGTCGCGTTTTTGAATCGTCAAAAAACGGTGGGTGACCTCACTAAAAGTGGTGTAACGTTTGTTGTGTTTGAAATATTTTGATGCAATCTGGCTCTAATGTGTAAATATGAATTGTCTATAAGCCTGTAAAATTTCATTTGGAAAATTCTACTTTTGGTCAAGATATTGGCAAAAAACCTAGGGGGGTCTTTTTTTGGCGCACCCTGTATATATGTAGATTGGAACGGGATCCGAATATTAACCCCCTCGGCCCATTACCCCTGCCATTACCCCTGCCATCACCTCCGATTATTACCCCCGTCGGACATTACCCGCGCCATTATCCCCTGCCATTACCTCCGATCATTACCCCCGTAGTACATTACCCCCGCCATTACTCCCGTCTGTTTACATTTAGATCCAGTGTATGTATGCATGTAAGTATTATGTATATATATATAAATGTATTGTATAAAAACATTTATAAAACGCCTCTATTAGGTCAACCGTTCAGAGGAGCTCCCAGTGCGCAAGGCTACGAGAGAAAAAAAGGTTTTGAGAAAAAAAATGAGGAGGAGGGATTACCAGTCAGAAGTTGAGATCGAGTAGTAGAAGACAGCGTATGCCAAAGAAAGGGGCCAATTGATGTAAAGGATCGAAACTGAGCCATAACCGTTCTAGTAGAAGGTACCAGCAGATCAAATCTGTTTAAACAGCGGCGTGGACGATGCGAGGAGGCTGAAACTGGCCTGTGAATTCCATTGGCTAACACACAGATCACAAAAAGTCGAGAAAAAGTGTAGTGCGGAAATAACTCAGAGCGGAGAACAAAATCAATTTTCAAAAGCTGCTGAGGTGTGCCAAACCAAATAAACTGGGTTTTGAAGGCATTAAATGAGAGACGATTGATGACATCCAGGAGTGTAGGGAATGTGAGAGAGACTGAATGCGTTCAACAAAGAGTAGCTGGGATGAAGGAGACCCATGGACATATGATTGCACATCATCTGCAAAGAGATGACGGGTTGTTCCAGAGAGTGGGAAAAGAGAGCACGTATGCATGTATGTATGTATGTACGTTTGTATGTATATATGTATGTATGTATGTATGTATGTATTATGTTGGTATGTATGTATGTATGTATGTATGTATGTATGTATGTATGTATGTATGTATGCATATAAGTATGTATGCAAATATGCATGAAAGCATGTATGTATGCATGTATGCACACATTATGTAATTACGTATGTATTGTATTGTATTGTATTGTATAAAACATTTATAAAGCCTATGTATGTATGAATGTATATGCAGGGTGGTCCAGCATAAATGAACCAACCTTGAATGCATATAACTCCGCCAATTTTTGGAATTTATTTATACTTTATACGTCAAATTAAAGATATTTCACTCAAGTATTCAGACATAGGAACATACAATACATGTATAATATATACATACACGCATACAGAAAGATACACATACATATATATATATATATATACACACATGGAAACACATTCATTCAAACATACAGTTATACCGATATACATGTTTTATATTCATTCATTCAAGTATTTATATAGCGCCTCTTCAAGGGAACTACTCAGAGGCGCTCCCGACTCCAGTACGGACAAACAGAACAGTTTTTAAGTGCTTATAGAATGTGTCAGAGAGTGTTCTAGGGAACAGGCGCAGCTCAAGTGGGAGGGCATTCCATACCACTGGGCCAACCACAGAAAAAGAACGACTCTGCATGATGGAGGTATGAGCAAATGGGACAAAGAGTAATTCCCTAACAGCCGAGCGTAGGGACCAACCAGTCCGAGCACTTAACACAGGCCGACAAAGATCGAGTAGGTAAGATGGAGCAAGACCTAGCTGGCAGCGCCATATTAAGGACGAGATTCTGTATTCGATGCGCTGACGGACTGGGAGCCAATGCAGAACCTCCAGCATGTAATTTGTAACATGACCAAATATGGGCAGATGACCAATGAGGCGTGCTGCAGCGCGCAGAATACGGTCAAGAGAAGATAATCGAACAGATGGTAAACCATCATAAAGGGATAGGCAATAGTCAAGACGATCTGAGACAAAGGAATGTACAAGCGTAGTTGCAGCACCAGTTGAGAGAGAGCGAGCGACAGTGCGAAGCTGGCGCAGTTGATAGAAACAGGAGCGACTGAGACGATTAATGTGAGGTACAAAAGTAAGTTCCTGGTCTAGCACAACACCAAGGTCACGGACTGAGGTGGAGAAAGTATAGTCGGGAAATTCAGCAGAGAGGTGATTCAGATCAAGCTTAGACAGCTGCTGCCTGGAGCCCAGCCAAATGAATTTAGTCTTAGCAGGGTTTAGTCTAAGACGGTTTGATGCCATCCATGCTCTCAGGGCAATGAGCATCTGACTCATAGCCCTAACTGTAGAGGAAGCGTTAGATGAGAGGCAGTTCATGTATGCCTGTGTGTCATCAGCATAGAGTTGGCTAAAGGCACCATGTTCTGCAAGAAGCAGGTCGAGACCAGTGGTATAAATTATGTATAAGAGTGGACCAAGGACTGAACCCTGAGGCAAACATATGGGGTAGGGACCCATTGAGACCTAGTCGAGCCATGGACCACACTTATAGTGCGCCCATGCAGGAAAGAGCCGATCCACTCCAGAAAATTACCAGACAACCCAAACGAAACATTCATACGTGCAAACATTCATACACACATGCATACAGAAAGACATATATATATATATTTATATATATATATATATATAGACACACATGAAAACACACATACATTCATACATACAATTATACCTATATACATGTATTATATGTGCATACTCATACATAGACACATACAATGTATGCATACATAATATATAATACCTAAATACATACATACATACATGCATACACAAACATACACACATACATTCCTATATACAAAAAAGCATATAGTCTACACACATATGTATATATAGACAGATGTATACATGAAACCAAACATACATGCATATAAACTTGGCTACAGATATACACTAAAACATATATACACACTTACATGGACAAACGAACATATATAGATATAATTATATGTATACATAAGCATATAATACGTATATAATTATGTATATTCAAATGCGTGTACAAATACGTATACATGGAAACATCCATACAATCATACATAAAAATATACAGATATGAGTGTAAATGTACATGTACATATACATACAAGCATACATACAACCATGCGCACATGCATTTACATATCTCTCTATACATACATGCATTTACACATTGTTGCTTGCTTGCGTGAATGTTTACATGCATGAATATAGGTACATGCCTAAAAAATAGATACATACATGCAATGATACATGCATGTATGCATAATGTATATACATAATGTATGTACATACAGACAGGCTATGTTTTGTGTAGATATTGCTGTTATACAGTGACTGCAATGTAAAATTTTATGTTTCAGAACAACATAATTATTATTATAGTACAATTCACTTCCCGGGCACTGGGAAGTATACGTCCCACTCTACTTTCTACTACTTTCCTTTTGCATAGGTCTCTTTTAAGTAGAACATCTTAATCTGTGTATTTTTCTATGATTTTTGGCGATTTATTCTCAAGCACGTCGTGCCCCAATTAATTGGGCCCGGGAAAGGGTTAAAGTGAACAATCGAAACGGCAATGTTATTGTTTGAACTTTTCTACACATAATTATTCTGGCGAGTGGTGACGTATTACACGAGATCTGAATATCATGTCTATGCTATACTGGCGATGATCTTTTTAACAATAAACCTAGTAAAGTCACTGATACGATTATGCGTAACTCGATTTTTTTTAAACTCATTCAGTAAAGCGTTAAACGTTTTTATAAATAAGAAAATAATAACTAAAGGATTTAGTTTTAAAACCAAAGAACCAAGGATTAAGAATTTCTTGAATGGATGAAGAATATATGAATTTAATATTCGTCGGCAGTTTTAATATTCGTGAATATATTTGTACAAGTCTTAATATTGGTCATTTATGCGAATACTCGAGATCTATGGTGGCAGTTCGTATAGGTGATAATGGTTTCACTTTTCAGGTCAGGGCAGCTCTCAGAGTTTTCTAGAAGCAGCGCTATGCAAATTTGAGCGTGCGATAACCATAACGTACAACTGGGTCGGCATATGGAGACCTCTTCCAGTCTGTCTTGCTCGTCCACTTCGGGTCTTCGAATCCTTTGAAAATCCCGCGCCTGAAGTTGTCCCACTCATCAGCATCCGCAGTATTTTCTCGATCCATGGTCATTATGCCTTCGAACGTCTTCAGGTCTTCATCTAAACAAACAGACAAAGTAAGTTTTAATATAATTATGTCCGACTTGAATTCGTGTCAGCCAGAAAAAGAAAACGTGCACACAACTAAGAATGCAATCGAGCGCTTGAAAGAACCGTTTGTGCGCATAATAATATACGGTATGCATGTATGTCATTGTATGCACGCTGGAATGTATGCATGCATCTATGTATGCAAGTATGTGTGTATGTACGTACCTATGTATGTAGGTATGTATGTATCTATGGCTGTATGTATGCATATATGTATGCATGCATGTATGTATGTCTGAATGTATGTATGCGTGTATGTGTATGCATGCGTGTATGTACATGTATGTATGTAAGTATGTATGTATGTGTGCATGTATGTTATGTATGTATTGTACGTTACGTATGTATGTATGCACGTACGGATAAACGGCCTATTATTTATTTGGTGATTTTTGTATAGCGCCTCTTCAAGGTAGGCTACTCAGAAGCGCTCCCTGCACAACCACGGCAAATAGGACAATTTTGGGGATTCTCAAGAAACATAGTGGGTTTCCCCTAGGCACTAAGCGTAGTAAAGTCGTAATCGTAATCTCGAGATTTTACATCGCCCACAAAAGCGAAGTGACGGGGACCATCTTATTCACATGCGCTTAATCAAAAGAAAATCGATAAAAAGAGAGAGTCAATATCCGGAGAGTCAAGCAGGCAGACAGATGGACGGACGACTACGTGTAACAGGAAGGCAATTCCAACTTGGTCCGCTGAACGAAGGGTGGATTGACGCTGGACACCCAAGTTGGAACAACAGCGTTCTTGCAGATATGGTGGAGTCACTGAGTCAGTCTCCACCCCAATGCACCACATAGACCCTGTTGGCAATCCGTACAGCCACACAGCAGCTACACGTTCTATCCGTTATTGGCAGTGACGTGAAAAGCACCGAAAATATGCAGGTGATTTACCTGCCAGAATCCTGCCAAGAATTCCAGAGGAAAGGTGATCACACATTGAGGGACACACAATAGCAAAAGGTCGATGCTGGGTTAATGAAGTTCGTGATCGAGGTACATATAAGCCAAGGCGGTCAGCAGAACGAAGAGACGCGAAGAACTTACACAAAGAGGCCTGCACATCAAGTCCATAGCAGAGGTATTTAGGCGCTAATCCTGCATGGACTTAAGTAGTAGGGGAATGGATAGTTACAGACCAAAACCAATGGAGAGTGATGGACCACACACCGTTTTGGTCTGTAACTCTCCATTCCTCAATGTGAACTCTTGTGGTCTGGTCTGTCAGTCGCCATTCGTCAATGTGAACTCTTGACCTATGACTCATACTTTGACCTCTAGCGGATATCATCTACCACAAGTAACCAATACAGACATGCCTTTGCATAAATTAAGTGAATTAATTAACAAACGATCTGCTGACAGTTGACCTCTGTATAACAGTTGACCTTTGTCTGACGTGCTCTGTAACAAGTTACTTACATAATTAGGTGAATAAATTATTTTAAGATCACCATTGCGCGTGTATTTTAACTCCACCTACTACACGTCAATCAAAGCAAATACTTCCTTCAATCACAACTAATGTACCCACATACATAATACGTAATGTCGCTTTTAGCTCATTCATTCATTTCCAATCACATTCATCCATTATGAACTTCTTTATTAAAACTCTACACTTTTATCTTTAACAATCATTTGATCTTCAATCTGTACAGTCTATACACGATTCGTAGAAATATGTGTGCGTCAAACAGAAAATGTGAAATGGATGTATTTGGTAATTACAAGTGCGAATGTGACGTTTGTGGAATTGATCATTCTTCAGCCAATAAGGAAAAACCTACGAAATATCGCATCATGCGTTTGAAAGCGGAGAATGAAAAATTGACAAAAGCCGTTACTTGTGTAGTGTGTAGAAATAAACAAGTGCAAGCTCTTCTACTTCCATGTACTCACGTAAATATGTGCGATCCATGTGCGGATGAAGCTACACATTGTCCAGTATGCATTGAACGCATATTAGGTACTGTGAGAATATATTTGGTATAAGAGCTTATTACATCTTAACAAGACCACACATTTCAAAAAATGGATCCGTCGTGGCAATATCCATTCTCAACAATAGTTAGTGGACCTTCGAGTTGTGGAAAAACTCAATTCACTTTACGTTTTATAGATCATTTACAGTATATGGTCAAGCCTACAATTGAAAAAATTATTTGGTGTTATGGTATATACCAACAAACATTCGACAAGTATAATCATTAATCATGTTCAATTCCACGAAGGATTGCCAGACTTAAATATTTTTGAGGTAAGCAGAAAACGCTACTGATATTGGACGATCTCATAGGTGAGACTGACGAGCGTATTACCATGTTATTCACAAAAATAAGTCATCACAGGGATGTTTCTATACTATACCTGACGCAGAACCTATTCTACAAAGGTAAACACACGAGAACAATTAGTTTGAATGCTCATTACTTTGTTCTTTTCAAAAATGTGAGAGATTCCACGCAGATTTCAAACTTGGCCAGACAGATGTTTCCTTCCAAGTCTAATTTCATGATAGAGGCGTTCAATGATGCGACAATGACACCATATGGATATCTTTTGGTAGATCTGAAACCGGAAACTGATGAGCGTTGTAGACTAAGAACGAATATTTTTCCAGGCGAGACACACTACGTATACGTACGAAAGTGAATATAAGGGAGTGTTATAGATCATATCTTCATTCGTGTATAATGGCTGTGTCGTTGGAGGAGAAATTTGAAAAGTTGAAACTACTCAAAGATTCTTCACCCAAAGTTCGGAATGCAATTTTGAAAGAATGTAAATCTTCCCTTCTCTGTTGTCTTTGCGAGTGTGCTCTGGACATTTTAAAAGGCAATGTACCTCTGAAAATAGCTCAGAAGAGTGGACTTAGTCGTTTCAAGCACAAGTTAAGAAAATTGGTTTCCAAGAAAACTCGTATTAAGATTAAGAAACGTATAGTACAGAGTGGCGGATTCTTAGGAGCATTGCTTACTCCAGTGGTTTCTTTTCTTGGGTCACTTCTAAGTGGTAAATTGTAATATGGAACATACCAAAAACATGGTTCTAGTTGAACCACGACAGATTGAAAAATGAAAAGAAACAATGTTGGATAAGACATTGTCTAAATTAGATGCTCAGATGTACGACATTCTACATCGGAATATTGCCGACGATGGTAAAGCCAAACTGTATTCCAATAGTTTAAATCGATATTTGAACATTGATAAACCTTCCATCGTTACCAAATTTGAATCTAAAGTCGCAGAAGAAGGAGTGTCAGCTCTTCAGAAACCAAAATCCTCCAAGTCGAACACTATAGAGGATCAGGTTTTGGAAACGGTACCTAAGAAATGGAAAACGCAAGCTTCTAGACTTTTATCTCACATAGAATCTAATCCCGACGTATCTTGGAGTTCTAAAGGTGAACTCATTTTCAAAGCTGCAACTATTCCGAAAACTCACGTTGTGGATCTGGTAAACGACCTGCTCAGAAAACGATCAACGACTTCACCTCCAACAGGGTTGTTGCAGTTGGCCGAAGCTTTGAAAGTTTCGAGCGTTCCTCGTGAGTTGATTGGAAATCAAGATCGATGGAGATATATTAGTGGTGAGCTGGAAGAAAGTCCGTCATTTACATCGAAAAGTTACCGTGGAAGACAGCAGCTGCAAGCGAGTTGGCACCCTTACTGACGGATTCCTATTTCCAACCTAAACAACCTGGAAGTTTCGCAGGCGTGTCTTCGTTTCAAAGACATCTTAATGGACAATTTAAAACTAAAGATGTTAAAAATTTTCTTTTCAAGCAGGACACTTACACACTGCATAAACCAGTAAGGCTAGTTTTTAGACGAAGGAAGACTTTCAGTGTAGGAAGAGACGACCTATGGCAAGCGGACTTGGCCGATCTCTCTACTTTGTCAAAGCATAATGATAAAAATAAATAAATTTTAACATGTGTAGATGTGTTTTCGAAATACGCTTGGGCAATTCCTTTGATAACAAAGTCTGGAGCAGATTTGACTGCTGCATTTTTGTCTATTTTGAAAGAGCGACAGCCGGCTCATTTACAAACCGATAAGGGAACAGAATTCCTTAACAAAAACTTTCAATCTATGTTGCAAAAAAATTCAATTAGCTTTTACACATCCGAAAATAGTGACATAAAAGCTTCTATAGTAGAAAGATTTAATCGTACACTTAAAACGAAAATGTGGAAATACTTTACATATAAGAATACGTATCGCTACACTGATGTTTTGCAAGATCTTGTACATTCGTACAACAACACACAACACAGAAGTATAGGGATGGCACCTATTCAGGTGTCTACGGAAAACGAAGATGTTATTAGAAATCGCTTATATGGTGAAAAGAAAAGACCTCCAAAGTGGAAATATCATGTTGATGATAATGTTAGAATTGCCAAGGCTAAAATCGCATTCAAAAAGGGTTATCTCCCATCTTGGTCGGAAGAAATTTTTAAGATTATAGCGCGCGTACCTACCGATCCGGTAACATACGAATTAGTTGATTTAAAAGGTGACACCTTAAAGGGTAAATTCTACGAAGCCGAATTGCAAATTTTTTAAAAGAAGACGATGTGTATAGTATTGAAAAGGTTTTAAAAACGCGTAAGCGACGAGGCAAGACTGAATATTTCGTCAAGTGGAAAGGCTACGACGACAAATTTAACTCTTGGACGCAGGATATATTCAATGTGTAGTAGCGAATTGAGCATTTTGTCATTATCTCGTGCTACCAAGCAACAGCTCCATGTTGTATTACAATAATAATACTGTCGCACACTTTACAACGAAATTGGAAAATGCTATTTCACTATTGGGAGAATGGGAAGTGGCTTTGATTGAAATAAAATATCCTCGCTCGTGGTACAATATAAAATCCAACGATTGTGAATTTACTTATTCGAAAGAACCGAAAAGGTATTCGGACGGTTTGCATTGGCCAGGCGATCAAAAGGCAATGCAAATACCTGCTGGATATTACGAAAGTATGGATGACATTGTGCAAGTTATAAATGCGAATATTCGGGAGTTTGCCGTCGAATATTCCATTTATAAATTCCCTCACTTTAAATATGACACCATAACGAAAACCCTCAAAGGTGATATAAATCTTGGTGCTTGGATAAGATTCTCATCATCGTTGTGTTTTATTTTGGGTATACACGAAAGTCAGAATCCTATTCGAAACATCAATTATGGTAAATATGAGTATGAAGAGCATTATGAAGATTTTAATAAAGCATGGGATAATGTTCCCAATGTGGAATGGGAATCTGAGTATATCGGTGATATAAATCCGGAATTTTCAAACATATACGTGTATTGCAATATTCTATCACATGTTCATGTTGGCGATACGAAAGCACCATTACTTCGAGTAGTTCACCTCGAAGGTAAAAATGGGGACAACGTGCATATTATGTATGAGAATGTCATATACGTACCGCTTCAGCTGAAGAGTTTTGACTCGATAGAAATAGATATGAGGGGTGACACTAGGAGACCGATACCATTTGAGTGTGGGAAGTGGATTGTAACACTTCATTTCAGACAGTGCAAAATATCTCTTCGATCACATTAATTCTAGCAAATCATGGTTCACTTTTATCTCACACTCCCAAGCAATAGTTCCATGCAGTTTTATCCAAACAACACTGTGACGCATTTTGCTACAAGATTGGAAAATACCATTTCTCTAACCGGTGACTGGGAAGTTGGGCTTGTTGAAATACAATACCCTCATACGTGGAGCAATTTGGATAGAACTGAAGGTAGAATCTCGTATACGCACGTACAGTTTTCGGAATCTGGGGACATACTACCCGGTTCCTTACATAGAACGACACGATTGCCAACCGGTGACTACGAAAATGCGCAACATCTTATCGAATCTATAAATAAATTCATCGGTCTTGTTGCGAATGAGATGGAAATGACTTCATTTCCAAAGTTTAACTATGATCCTATAACGAGGCGACTCAATGGTGATCTGAACAAAGGTTCGAATATACAGTTTTCACCTGCTATCTGTTCAATGCTGGGTGTTGAACCACGTCAGAATCCGACATGTATTCTCAATTATGATGAAGAAGATGATTACATTTTTGAGTTCATGGGTGCTAATGCATGTGACGTAAATCGAGGATTTTCATCGCTATACGTATATTGCGATGTGTTGGAACAAGTACCGGTCGGAGATACGAAAGCACCATTACTCAGAATTGTAAACGTGACTGGAAAAAGTGGAGATAGTGTGCGTGCTGTTTACGACAAACCTATTTACATACCCCTGCAACAGAAGAGTTTCGACTCGATCGAATTGGATATAAGGAGTGACATTGGAAAGCCTATTCCATTCGAATACGGCAAGGCGATTGTTACACTTCACTTTAGACACTGTAAACTTCCTTACCTGTTACAATGAAGAATCAATTCTGCTGTGATGCGAGCAAACTCGCATACGAAGATTATTATGTTCAGCAAAGTGGTAGTGGTATGCCTGTGTTCCAAGGTGCACGCATGCAGCGTGGTCATGGAATTGGAAGCTTTCTAGGTGGACTGTTTAGAAGTGCATGGCCTCTTATTCAATCTGGCGCAAAGGTATTGAGAACAGGATTGCAAATAGCTAACGATGTAGCCGATGGCGAACAGTTTATAGATGCTACTAAAAAGCGAATTCCTGAAGGTATAAAAGCATTTACATCTTCCAACGACATCAAATCGCAAAGTGGCAGTGGTAGGAGGAGACGTAAAAGATCGTTGAAGAGAAATATTAAGAGAATCAAGGAAGACATATTCGGCAAAGTTTAATAATGGCGTTCGTTCACCCTCAGTCTTGCGAATGTACGAAGAGTGAATTGGATCTGCTCAGCGTTCCTCCCACGCAAACAAGTATTGAAACCGGGTCTTACGTAGAGTATAATCCTATCGCAACTATCTCACAAGGAACACCTATAGCATTTAGTATCACTGGAGCCGGACAAGACTATTTGGACTTGTCGAATACTCAGCTATACGTTAGAGCGTCTATTGTAAGAGCGAATAACGATGCGACTGATGTTGGTGACGATGTTGGTCCTATCAATCTCTTCCTTCACAGCTTGTTTTCCCAAGTTGACATCACATTAAATGATACACTGGTTACTTCTTCGAACAACACATACGCTTATCGTAGTTATTTGGAAACCATCTTGAGCTACGGCAATGCTGCAAAAAATTCACAACTTACCTCTATGGAAGATGCCAATCCGCACGATGCTAATATCGCAAACGTGGGTTTTAAGAAACGTAGTGCATTGATTGGAGAAGGACGTGTGGTTGATATGATTGGAGGAATTCACAGTGATCTCTTTTTCCAAGAACGATTTCTTCCTAATGATATCAATATAAAAATTCGCCTCGTGCGAAATAAAGACCCATTCTGTCTGATGTCATCGGTGCAAGGTGCTGCTTATAAAGTAAAAATCTTGGAATGCAAGTTATACGTTAGAAAGGTGAAGCTAAGTCCATCAGTGTTTCTGGCTAATGCGAAAGCTTTAGAGGTTGGCAATTTGAAATTTCCCATTCGAAGAGCGGTTTGCAAAACTTTCACCGTACCTAGGGGAAATCTGGATGCAACTCAGGAGAGATACCTACCAGAATAGTCACCG
This sequence comes from Lumbricus terrestris, assembly GCA_949752735.1. Taxonomy (NCBI): domain Eukaryota; kingdom Metazoa; phylum Annelida; class Clitellata; order Crassiclitellata; family Lumbricidae; genus Lumbricus; species Lumbricus terrestris. Next base: position 59,315,015 of record OX457041.1, read on the forward strand.
GATGCGTTGACAATGATGCATTTAACGGTCTCTATACGAAAAATCCATTCAATTTCAAACAAATGAATCTTACTCAGGTGTACTTGGATGGACAACAGCAAACGATAAAGCCCTTGGAAACTAATTTTGCTAATAATCAGTTTGTAAATGCCTACGCTTCACTTTTTATGGGTACTGGAAAATGGCTTCGTGACGAGAGGAACGACATAAGGAGAGAAGATTATCCTGGTGGTTACGCACTTTACGCTTTTGATTTGACACCCGATTTGGCTGAAGGTGGACATTTTAATCTAATAAAATCAGGAAATATTCGAATTGAAGTGAAATTTGCACAAGCATTGGAAAGAACCCTAAACGTCATCGCGTTTGCCGAATTTGAAAATATTCTTGAAATCGACCGATCAAGAAACGTGATTTTCGATTATACTAATTGAACATGGAGAGCGATACAATAGAAGCGACACTACAACGAGACGCAAAATGCGCACTTATGTTTGTTGGTGTGTTTACATCGGACCGTTTACCTACTACTTTGGATACAAGTCGGCCTTCCCTACTCGTGTGCAATACTGACACGTACGGCAATCCTGGGAAACATTGGATCGTTCTCTGATGACATAGAAAGTCCTGCGTATGGAGAATACTTTGACTCTTTGGGAGCACCTCCTGATGCTCCTTTCAGATCGTTTCTACATAGACATTGTACTCGTTGGATTTTCACTGATAGACAGTTACAAAGCTTAGTTAGTCGATTTTGTGGACATTACTGTATTTTATATTGTTTGCATAGAGCGAGAGGTAAAAATATCAACGCTGTAGCGAATATGCTAACTTTTGACACCGGTTTGAATGATTTTTTAGTTCATAGATTCATTTGAAATACATAAAAATAAAGTTCATTGAAATCTGTTTCTGTTTCGTGTTTACTACAAAAGGCTAAGATGTGTTTGCCATGCAGCACCAATAGTTTGAATGAACAATTGCAAATGCATTTTACTATCGCTTTGATTGACATAGGGTGGGCGGGATTTTAATACACGCGCAATGGTGCACATAAACTAATTATTTATTCATCTAATTATGCGATGTGTCGACCGTCTTGTAGTAGACACGTCAGACAGAGGTCAACCGTCAGACAAAGGTCAACCATCAGACAAAGGTCAACTGTCAGCAGATCGTTTGTTAATTAATTCACTTAATTTATGCAAAGTCACGCCTGTATTGGTTACTTGTGGTAGACGATATCCGCTAGAGGTCAAAGTATGGCAGAGTACGACAGACAGAGGTCAAGTCTCAGGAATGAATGTGATTGAGGGTGGTCACTTTGGTAAATAATACAATGATGTAGGGCAAGTGTATATCAGACCACACTCAGGAATGGAGAGTTACAGACCAAAACGGTTTGTGGTCCATCACTCTCCATTGGTTTTGGTCTGTAACTATCCATTCCACTACTACTACTGACTTAGTATAGGAGCAATATCTTGCATCTGATTCGCGCAAAGATCGCGAGAAGGTCGTCAGTCATGTATGTGGAGATGTGCGAGTATCGAGCAGCAGCAGAATTTAAGACAGATTGCACACATGACAAGCGAACTTTATATATAGGAAGCAGTAGTGAATTACTCAGTCAATTCGTGAGGAGATAAAGGCATATTCATGGAATGAGCCGTCGATTCGGCATGCACCATAGTTGTAAACACCCTTGGAAGACACCGATCTCCTATAATTGCCCAGAGTCGTCTCAAATGCTAGTAACAGGACGGGCGAAGAGAGACAGGTGTTCAGTAAATGTCAAAGAGCTGTCAAGTGTCACACCATGGTTACGAACACTAGAAGTCAGGGAATAACGAGGCCAGCAAATTGAAGTTCAAACTTTTATACATAGGCGTATGAAGCGGGGGTACAGAGGGGGCAAATGCCCCCGAAATTTGTGCAAATGTGCGTTTTCGGGCAAAACAGGCATGGGCGGACAAACTTTTTCGGGCAAACAGGCATGGGAGAATTTTTTCGGGCACAACGGGTGAAACAGCTATACATAGGCGTATGAGGCAGGGGTCCAGAGGGGACTTTTCTGAAGATTTGTACGATATTTTTCCGGGTGAGAATCGAAATGACTAAAAAACGGTCATCAGAAATGTGTCGGCAACTCGCGGTACGCCCAATAATTTTTAAGTACACTTTTCGGGCAAAAGTAAAATCTTTACCCCCCCCACTGCCGAAATGAATAATCGTTGCTTGTTACAATAAAGTACTTACTTACATACTATACTATTTACTACACTATTTTTGGATTTATAAAGCGCCTCTCACAGAACAATTCTAATCAGAGGCGCTCCCAGTGCAAAGATCCCCTTGTAAAAAGAAAAGTTTTAAGGAAACGGCCAGAAACAGCAGTGCATCCACATAAGATCTGAGTACGAATTATAGCAGGGAGGCCATTCCAAAGCAAAGGGCCGACAGAAGCAAAGGCACGCTGCTGGGTTGTTGCAGTCCGAGACCGTGGTATAAGAAGGTCATGACGTTCTAAAGAGCGGAGAGGACGTACAGTGGTAGGTGAGATAGGCCGCCCAATAAGATCACAGAGGTAGGGAGGAGCTGTACGCAAGAACAACTTATAGGTAAGAAAGAGAATTTTATATTGAATCCGCGCAGTTAAGGGAAGTCAATGAAGGTGTTCAGCCATAAAAGTTGAAATGTGAGAGAAACGAGGGAGGTGGGCAATCGAGCGAGCAGATGCATTGAGCACCGATTGGAGTGGTGCGGGGCGAAGTTTTGGTAGGCCAATGAGTAATGAATTGCAGTACCGATAGTCAATACGAGAACAGATGAAAACATGGGACCATAGAAGAAACAAATTAACAAGGGACAGATCGACGAATGGCACGTAAAGTCGCAGATGATTAGAAGCTGAACCGAGAAAGATTAGAGACAATTATGTGCAGAGAAGCAAGAAGTACTGTCTAGAGTAACACCCAGGTTACGAACATTTGTGAAGAAAGCAAATTGAGGAAACCGTTGGACAAGACTAGTAAAGCGTAATCAATTTTATTTAGTTGTTGACGAGTGCCCAACCAGATCAATTGAGTCTTGGAAGAGTTGAGCGAGAGACGATTTGAGGACATCCAACAATTGAGATCAGCAGAAAGAGATTCAATAAACTGACAAAGAGCAAGTTGTTGAGAAGAGGAGCCGTGAACAAAAGTCTGGATATCATCAGCATAAAGGTGACCAGAGGCTGAGTGTTTAGCAAAGAGAAGAGAAATATCAGTTGCAAACAAGATATAAAGAAATGGACCCGGAACGGATCCTTGAGGAACTTCAAATTTAACAGAAACCATGAAGAGCGAGTCACCTAAATAACCATTTGGGTACGATCAGAAAGATATAAGCAAAACCAAAGAAGAGGAAGCCACTAAGATCAAAGGAAGTTTCAAGGCGACGCAATAGAATATCATGGTCTACCATATCAAATGCTGAAGATGCATCAAAAAGGGTGTCTGGACAATTCGACGACGGACAATTCGGAGACGGACAATTCGGACCGGACAATTCGGAGACGGACAATTCGGACCGGACAATTCGGACCGGACAATTCGCACAGGACAATTCGGATCGAACAATTCTTAGCAGCCAAATTCGTGATGGGGCTTCCACTTTTAGGTCAGACTTTCCTAGCCTACCCATCTCCATCACCCAAAATGTATTACTGTCCAAACTAATAATACTTTGGCACCTGATCAGCGGGCCTAAAAACTCCTTTATAGGTATGAAAATTACGTTGCTGTAAATGAATGACCTATAAGTTGATAATTTATTACATTTAACTACTATTTCAGTTCCTTATTTTCAGTTATTGAACCAATTTTAGAAGATCAGACAGCATTTGCTTGGTGCCATATAATTATTTTATACCAATGATCAATACAAGTTTCATCCCCGTAAGTGTCTCTTAGGAGTGCAAGATTTTTATATGCACTCCGAATTGTCCGTCTCCAAATTGTCCGTGTCCAAATTGTCCGTTTCCGAATTGTCCGGTCCGAATTGTCCGTCTCCGAAATGTCCTGTCCGAATTGTCCGTCTCCGAATTGTCCGTCTCCGAATTGTCCGGGAACCATCAAAAAGTGCTAGAAGAGTAACATGGGATTTACCCATAGCAGAATACATGTAGATGTCAGAAAGAAGAGAAAGAAGAGCAGTTTCAGTCGAGTGGTGAGCTTTAAAGTCAGATTGTCTGGGAGGAAGAAGATTGTTCAAGATAAGGAAGAAGTTGCAAAGAAACAACTCGCTCTAAAGTCTTAGAGAGAAAGGAAAGATTTGCAAGAGGGCGATAATTTTGGCATATGCTATAGGATAAAGGTTGGGTTTCTTAAGAGTGGGAAATATAACAGCACGTTTCTCATATGCTGGGAAGATACCTATTAAATAAATGCAACAAAAATTGGAAAAATTCTATCAGCATGGCTACTAGCCTACACAAATCTAAAGTGTCACCAGATCTATCTTCATAATAGGTCAGACTCCGGCCAGCTGGCTGAATCTGGAACTTCCCCAAAAGGCGTTCATGACTACGATTTGGTTTTTTTATATTTTATTTTATCCCAACATGTTTCATGCTTCTTCTTCGACACCCACAGAATTCATAATTATCGTTTGGAGGTCATCCAACCATATCAATATTCCTACCCCAAAAGTTATCACAGATTTCTGCTAACACGGCACATTTATAATTATAATAGTTGCTTGGTCCCAACCCAGATTATAATTGAGTCTTTCAAGCATTAAGGTTTGCTGTCATCAAGGGGTGAAGATGTTGTACTAGAGAGATCATCTTTTCCACCAGAGATATCTGTTCAGAAAGTGAGCCATACACATGAGCTTGGACATCATGAGCATGGCCTGAGATTTAGAGAGGTGAATAGAATATATATGACCTATATACCTAGGTCATATTATATATGACCTTAGACCGAGACTTGCGAGACACCTAACTCAACCCCCAACCCAAGGTGTTCTGATGTTACCCGTAACAACCATCTGAGTGCGATCAGTATACGGTATGATGTAAACCAAAGAATGTGCCACATAAGCCAAATGACAGGTGTAGACTTATATATTTGATAGAACAAAACACTGAAAGCGAACTTGGCTACGCACCATCTAACCTGCGCGATCTGTGTCGCCCAGTCTTTGACGTTGAATCGCCTCGAGGGTCTTCGCTCTGCTTCGAAGGAGCTACTTCTAGTTTGACGGGTTCGCTTAATGCTGCCAGGTAACGCCCAGCTTTCTCGGTTGTAAGACCGTCCCTTTGGAACGACCACCCTTCAAAGTTGCGTTTATTACATATTTATCAATAAAACTTCATTTCATAAATTCGTTATCTTTCTTCTTTTGCCGCGGTTGGGCTTGGTGCGCTCCCGAGTAGGTTACATACATTGACGAGGGCTGTATAAGTCCATAGAACCAATAAATGAATAAAAGAATGAATGATAAAGTGAGACACTGAAAGCGAACTGTAGTTTGAAAAATTACCAGTAATGTATATCGCAAAATCGTCGAACAAACCGTCGAGAAGAAATGCGTATTCTCCATTCAAATATCCCTCGCGTTCAGCGCATTTCAACACAAACTTTGCCTCCGAGTGGTCCATCAAAAAAACGAACACTAAAATCAAAAGCAGAATTTGAAAAATTAATTTTCGGCGCCTTGAAAGAGTCAGATCCGCTTACAATTTACATCGATAGTATATCACAATATTCTAAGTAGCGTACCTTTACAACTACCTATCAATTCAAAAACGCGCAACAACAATAGCACAGGTCTGTTAACCTCGGTCGTCGATGGCGTGAAATTTACCGCAATTTGCATAAACTGTACTTAATTCTTTGAGTTAAATCAGCAGCAGCAGCAGCAGCGGCATCAGCAGTAGCAGCAACAACAACAGCAACAATAATAACAAGAACATAGATATCGATAATAGCATTATGAATAAAAGTTCTAATGTTAACAATATTAAAAAGCCACTAGTGGCAGTATTAGCAGTAGTGCTGGTGGTGGCAGTAGTATTTGAAGTAGCAGCAGCAGCCGAGTAGTAACAGTAGTAGTAGTAGCATCTGCAGCAGCAGCGGTAGTAGTAGCCTAGTAGCAGCAGTCAGGGGCTTCTATCCCTATACATGGTGGGCGCAGCCTGCCCCCAGTGAAAAATAGGGGGAATCAAAAGACAGTCAAATTCACGTCGGTTGGGGGGGAGGTCGGACATGGAGGGCAGCGTTCAATCTAGGCATCACTCGGAGGAAGATCCCCCCAGAAATTACTTCCCTTCCATATAAATTTGGACAAAATGGTAGGCCTAATAGTTTTTAGCAAAATGTATACACTTTGAGTTTTTAGTTAGGCTACTGTGTGTATATATATATATATGCATTTTTGAATTACATGAACTGCTATATATAACAGCTATAATATACCATAATACAAATTTCCTATTACATGATTAGAGTCATGTTTTTACTATTTTGATAAATAATACAATCATATTAAAACTGAAAAATAATGCTAAATGGCTTCTCTCCAATGTTATCTTTCAAATTTCAGACAGTCAAATTTGGTCCTTGAACACTTAGTAAAGTAACATCATTACGTGGGCTTACGAAGTAGGACCTACATTGCATTTTATTCAATGGCGGCGCTAGGGGGAGGCTAAGAGGGCTAAGCTCTCTAAAATATCAATTTTTTCCCCATGTAAAAATAACTTTTTGGGACGATTAACCCCCTTTAGCCCCCCAAAACTGAAATCGTGACGCCGCCACTGATTTTATTGTATTGCACTGTGCTCTAGAAATTTATGTAACGCCTCTCGAGTGCACACTGATCAGAGGCGCAAAACATATGGCTGCCCACAAGGCCGTAGCCAGGATTTGATTTGGGGAGGGGTGTTTCTACAGTTTAAAAAACTGATGATTTTTTAGTCATCCGGCCGAAATCTTCGCAAAATGTCAACAATTAATTAAATTTTGTATGTATTTTTCATTTCGTGGGGGTTTTCATGGTTTTATTTCACGGTTTTTACATCATGTGCTCGTAAATGCATTCTATTATTTTTTTCATTTTCCATTTCGGGGGTGTTCAAACACCCAAAACACCCCCTAGCTACGGCCTTGGTTGATCAATTTTGGCAGCAATTCCTCCACTGAAATCTATAGTAGAGTAATTTTGCTAAGAGGACAACTTAAAATGCTGAAATTGCAATGCGAAAATCGCAAAAATTTCTTATGGGGAGGGGCACATTCAATCCCCATACCAGGTTCCTTCTCAGCTCGGCGCTACACATGCTTCGACGATCGTCTGCTGAATGCTCGTTTTCCCCCCTCCAAACAAGCCTTCATTCCCACACTAGAGGAAGGTATGCGCTAGATTACATTATATTGCATACATAGAGGAAGGTCGGTTCAGAAAAGGGGGGGGAAGAAGTGCGCCCGGTTGCTTAGGGGCAATAAAAGCCTCTGGCAGCAGTATCAACAGCAGCAGCATCACGAACAGTAGTAGTAGTAGCAGCAGTAGCAGCAGTTATCGTGATGGCAGTTGTAGTAGCAGCAGCAATAGTAGTAGTAGTAGTAGTAGTAGTAGTAGTAGTAGTAGTAGTAGTAGTAGTAGTAGTAGTAGTAGTAGTAGTAGTAGTAGTAGTAGTAGTAGTAGTAGTAGTAGTAGTAGTAGTAGTAGTAGTAGTAGTAGTAGTAGTAGTAGTAGTAGTAGTAGTAGTAGTAGTAGTAGTAGTAGTAGTAGTAGTAGTAGTAGTAGTAGTAGTAGTAGTAGTAGTAGTAGTAGTAGTAGTAGTAGTAGTAGTAGTAGTAGTAGTAGTAGTAGTAGTAGTAGTAGTAGTAGTAGTAGTAGTAGTAGTAGTAGTAGTAGTAGTAGTAGTAGTAGTAGTAGTAGTAGTAGTAGTAGTAGTAGTAGTAGTAGTAGTAGTAGTAGTAGTAGTAGTAGTAGTAGTAGTAGTAGTAGTAGTAGTAGTAGTAGTAGTAGTAGTAGTAGTAGTAGTAGTAGTAGTAGTAGTAGTAGTAGTAGTAGTAGTAGTAGTAGTAGTAGTAGTAGTAGTAGTAGTAGTAGTAGTAGTAGTAGTAGTAGTAGTAGTAGTAGTAGTAGTAGTAGTAGTAGTAGTAGTAGTAGTAGTAGTAGTAGTAGTAGTAGTAGTAGTAGTAGTAGTAGTAGTAGTAGTAGTAGTCTAGTAGTAGCGGTTGTAGCAGCAGCAGTAGCAGAAACAGTCGCAGAACTAGCAGTTGTAGTAATTTACTCACGTCTTACTCGGTCTGCTAAGAACTCTAGCATGAGTTTGACTGAATTCTCCCTGAGTTTAAAGTCCTGCTCGGTGTTATTGCTGGCTGCGTGTACGTAAGAGAAGATATCTTTCTTATTGTTCTTGAGCACCTTTTTCAAGTGCCGAACTCGAATTGGGTATTGGTTATTGGACGTGCTTACGATGGCAACCCGTGTCCACCCGAATTGATTCATAATGGAATTGACGACATTACCAAACGAATAAGCAACAGGCTTTGCCGAAGCATAAGTCGGATATGATTCCCTGTCCATGACGAACTGGAAAGGGTTGCAACCAACGGAGATAAACATCCGCTCGATGACAGGTGCTATCGTTGCCATTATTTCACAGCAGGAGGTGGTCTGTTCACCTATGATCACGTCAGGTCTGAACTCTGCAATGCCCTCGAAAATTCCGGTCATAATTTTTGAGGTACTGTTTCCGGTGTCTATTAATGTCCAATTAACATCGACTTTCAGATTTGCTTTGATCGTCTCAAGTGGTTCTAGCATGGCCGGTCCTATTTCGTCGCCAAAGCCGTGCTTGTTCATGGTGAAGGTGACCCTCAGTTGCACACTAGCTGGTGGGACACGCAAAACCACAAGCAACAACTCAAGCACGGAAAACGAGGTCGTCATACCTTCACTATTATGTTCTCAGTTTCACGTTAAAACGTGGTCAACACCAAACAGAAACTCTAAACCGTTAGAGGACATCGATTTTAGACTGAAAACTATATATTATATACGGTTTAGATCTGAGACACGCAACTTAAAAGAACAAAAGACTACAAATAAATGCGGCCGTTAATTATAAAATAATGCGTCATATATTACGTCATCAACCGTTCCCAAGGCCTTGCTGAGGATTGAGGAAGCTTTCGACCTGGAAAAAATTGGCAGCAAGCTGCAAATAAAAAATAATTAAAGACAATTAAAAAATGATATCCAGTCCGTCAAATCTCCATTAGAGAAAAATCATAATGATATTTTAGCGGCGTAGCCTACATGGGATATATTTATTTTGCTATTAAGTAGGGCCTAGTAGGCCTATTAAGCAAATCTTGGACTAATATCGAAGGGAATATTGAAATCGCAACCTGTCCGCCAATCAGACATCGTATTTTCTGATGCATCACGAGCGATGTATGTGACTCTATCCGAGTAAGTAAGTAAGTAAATAGGTAAGTAGGTAAGTAAATAAGTATGTAAGTACGTAAGTAAGTAAGTAAGTAAGTACATTCTTTAATGTACCAGCTGCAAAACACACTCTGGTTTACAAGCATATAAAAAGCATGAGTTACATGACACAAAAATAAATAGATATACAAGACAAATCTGGCAGCCATCAACGGCGCAAATCATATAGCTCAAGCCTATTAATGATAACGTCACGACAGAGTAATCCTTAGGCAAAACGACGCTCGAGAAGCACAAGTCACCACAGTCGAACTCCTACGCATTGGCTACACGAAGAATCCGGCCGACAGTTTCTCGTACCGATTCCCGATGATGATAGTTAAACAGCATTTTCAGTGTTTACAGAGCCGAGAAGCATAAGTGACGGGGAGCACAACGCCGGAAACTTGGCACAACTACGGCACGGTTTTTTGGTTGATGGTAAAAAATCCTTTCTTTTCGCATTCATGTGTGCAACCGTTCGGCTATCGATAAGGACGAACTAATAATGACGAACCTGCAACCCCTTGATGTTGAGCGTAATCGACCAGCCCAAAGAGGAAAGACGCATGGCGAGCAGTGATTCCGTTTAGTTCTGAATTCTTGGAGTCATGGACGCATCACATCAAAAAAGTTGGAGTCCACGCCAAATGGATGAGAATCAAGGACTCCACACCCTTCCATTTTTGGAGTCCCATCGGGCCATATAGGCTATATATCATCATCAATATCATTGGGCTCAATGCCCGTAAGAGTCCGACGCCACTCTCTGTCTGAGTCTGTCTCGCGTCATGCTGCCCAGCTTCAACAGGTCCAGTCAGCAGGTCTGCTCCATACCATTAACATTCTTGGAGCAGTTAGACCGCCTTGTCTACCCCTAAATGAAGAGAATAATGGGAGAGAGGCATGAAGTACAACTTGGGTCAATGCCCGTATGCGTCCCACGCTCTCCCCCGACTCTCTCCACCAGTCTGTCCTGACAGGCCTGTGCTGCTGTGCATGTCTGCTCCACATCATGACAACTTGAAGCATCTGGGTCGCTCTGTCACTTGTGCCGTGGTTTTTGCGGATTTCAATCGTCTTGGTCTTTTACTGCCAGCGTATCGCCATCAATGATGGCAGAAAGTCAGGAAGGGTTACAAACAATGATGGACCGGCTGAATACAACATCAAAAGAATACGGAATGAAAATCAACGTAAAGAAAACAAAGGTTATGAGAATAAGCAAAGGAGAGCAGAAGGCAGTTAAAATATTCATAGATGGAGAAGAATTAGAACAAGTCAAGGAATTTGCGTATCTCGGCAGTACGATTACGGAAGATGCTAGATGCCACAGAGAAATACAACGAAGGATTCTACTAGGAAAAGATGCATTTGAAAAGAGGAAAGAGCTACTGAGAAGAGGAATCAATAAGGAGCTGAAAAAGAAAATGATAAAAACCTTAGTATGGAGTGTGATGTTATATGGATCAGAGACATGGACTATGCGAATGGAAGACATCAAGAGAATTGAAGCATTTGAAATGTGGTTATGGAGAAGGATAGAAAGAATCAGCTGGAGGGATCATATCAGCAATGAGGAGGTATTGAGAAGAGTCGGAGAAAAGAGAGCGATGATACACACAATTAGAGAAAGACAAAGAAGATGGATCGGGCACACACTCAGAGGAGACTCGATGCTGCGAACAATCATAGAGGGGAAAATGGATGGAAAAAGAACGAGAGGCAGACCAAGACAAAAACTGTTAGACTGGATGATGAAAGATGGCTACCAGAAGCTGAAAATGAAAGCGCAGAACAGAGAAGATTGGAGACGTCAAACATTCGAACCTGCCTAAGGGCAGAGCACGAAAAGAAGATCGCCACCCATCGGGCAAACCTTCCTCACTTTGTCCGGGCTTAGGACCGGCACAGGGAAGTTGTTGGTACCCTGTGGCGGAGGATGGATGCAGTTTGGCATAACTCCGAACGGTGGTCCCAAATTAAAATTGTTGTTTTCTCATGCTATTTTCATACTGCGCACACCCCCGTTGCTGCACACAGCCTATTTCTGTAGGTATATTTGCTCAAACTTGGGCTAATTATTCAACTGATCCAGCGGTTGAGAATTGGAAGCTGGATGAAAGTTTTTACAGGTGAAATAGAAATTGGATTGATGAAAAAACGCAAAAGAAATGGAATCTGGATGACGGTTCTTTTACAGGTGAAATAGACGCTGGGTTGACGAAAATAACGCATGAGAAATAAAAGCTGGATAAAGGTGTTTCTAGTTCTGAAATAGAGGCTGGATTGGTGAAAAACGCTTAAATAATGGAAGCGGGATGAGGGTATATTTATATCTGAAATAGAAGCTGGATTGACGAAAATAACGAGCGAGAAATAGAAGGTATTTTTAGATCTAAAATAGGCTAGAAGCTGGATGCATGTTGAAATACATGAATGAAAATCATCAATGCAGCTTCCATTTAAGCTAGAAAACCATTTTATTTTTTCAATATATCCAGCTTCTATTTCATCAACACGTTGGACATATCTATAACGGAGTTTATCAGCATGATGCTTTCCAGTGGCGCTTTATCCACTAGTCGGATGTTTTCGGAAAGTACCTAAAGTTGTTGTGTGACAATTACAACATTTGACGATATAGACTATATATTTTAATTCAGTTGACTAGATATTTTGGGGCAAGACCCCGCTGTGCTTTGGAAACCAAGATGAGGATTTTGTACTTAATGCGCGCAGTTAGAGGAAGCCAATGGAGCTGCTCAAACATGAAAGCAGAGATATGAGAGTAGCGTCCGTGGTTAAAGTGGTTTGGGTGAGCAGTGGGAACGCCATCTGTGAGCAGTGGGAACGCTGATAACACTTTATTGAGAACGCCCATGTTTCAAGGGTTCCATGCATGATGAGCAGTGGGAACGCAAGCCAAGAAATTCGAGAGCAGTGGGTACGCCGTTCCCACGCGTTCCCACCCACTTTAAATCCTGAGTAGCGTGGAAGACGTGCAATTAATCTGGCGGCAGCGTTAAGGACCGTCTGTAAAGGTGAAAGTCGAACCTTTGGCAGACCAATTAGAGAAGAATTACAGTAGGCCTAGTCAATTCTGGAGCAAATAAAAGTATGGACCAAGGTGGTAAAAACAGAAGACGAAACAGAACGCCGAACTGTCTTTAGACGCCTTAAATGAAAATACGAAGAGCGTGTAAGATTAGATATAATATTATGGTCCTTAAAAGAAAAAGAACTATCTAATGTAACACCCAGATCACGAACAGTCGAGGAAAAGGTGTAGTGATGAAATAACTCGGAGAGGAGAACAAAATCAATTTTCAAAAGCTGCTGAGTTGTGTAAAACCATATACCTTCACATTCTCACCTCATATAGGGCATACTAGGTCTACTCTCAGTAGGAACCAAAAATCTTGATTTTAAAACAGTGCAATTTAATCTTTCGTGATATTGTAAGAAAACAAATTTTCTATAGGCTAGTTTAGTGTGTTTAGGTATGTAGGCATAATTATAATTACTAGTAGACTTTGCTACCAGACAGGATGGCAGAGCGAACTGATGGGGGGAAGCCGATTCCATAGGGAGGGACCAGTGCAGGCAAATGATCTGGATTGAGCCATGGCGGTTCTGACTCGAGGGACAAAGAGGTCAAGCCAATCAGAGGACCTAAGAGGACGCAGCGAAGATGCAGAAAGGGGGCGAAGTATCTGATCGCACAGATACTTCGGAGCAAGACCAATTTGAGACTTGAGGACCAGAATCAGGACTTTAAATTGTATGCGGACCGAGAGAGGAAGCCAGTGAAGTTGTTCAGTCATGAATGTAGAAATGCGGGAGAATCGAGGAAGACAGGCAATGAGCCTAGCAGCAGCATTGAATACAGATTGCAGAGGAGCTAGGCGAACCTTAGGCAGGCCAATAAGGACAGAATTACAATAGTCAATCCGAGAACATACAAAAGCGTGAACAATTGAGGTAAAGATCGAAGATGAGACAGATTTGCGAATAGCCCTGAGACGTCTTAGCTGGAAGTAGGAAGAGCGAGTAAGATTGGCAATGTGCTCAGTGAAGGTGAGAGAACTACAGTATCTAGGGTGACACCTAGGTCTCGAACATTGGAGGAGAAGTTGTAGTGAGGAAAGTTTGAGATACTATACTATATATACTACTAGCTGAACTACCCGGCGTTGTCCGGGAAATTTCGGATTTTAATCTCCAGCCACACTGACCCCGCTCCCACTCCGCCTTTCTCACCCCGCCTTCTTCCATCGGCCCCAACCCCGTCCCAGCCTGGGGTGCCTGGCGTTGTCCTTGAAATGTAGATTTTTCGCCCCAACCCATCTCCCAGCCGCTCCTGTGGGGCGGATTCGCTCGGCATTTGCCGGTGAATCTTTGTTCTTTTGCCTAAACCCGTCCCTCTAAATAATGTACAGATGGCCTACATACGACGACACGATATAATATTAATTACCGGTGTCCATTGTCATTTTCTTGCGATCAACCGTTCATAATTATTATCAGTGTTTTTTGTATAATTTTGCGAAAGCGCGCGCTATAAAATCGGCCGTCTAAAGTGAGGTGAAGAAGTGATGACGTCATAAATCCATGGATTCTTTGAAAAGGGTTCCGGAACTTCCAGCGACCAATCTTAAATATTGCGTTAACTTTCGGATAGAAAATTAAATGTTTCAAACTTGGGAAAATGTAAGATTTTTGGATCGCGAACCCCGGTAGTGTTTTTCGGGGTTCTAAGAAGTTGTTTTGTAATTATTTGAAAAAAATCGGTCGCGTGGATGAGGAGTTTTTATCAACCACATCGTTACAATTTGTATTTTATAGGTTTAGATACTATACTATACTATACTATACTATACTATACTATACTATACTATACTATACTATACTATACTATACTATACTATACTATACTATACTATACTATACTATACTATACTATACTATACTATACTATACTATGCTGCACTACACTACACTACACTACACTACACTATACTATACTATACTATACTATTTTTGGATTTATAAAGCACCTCTCACAGTAGGACTATAGCTTAATCAGAGGTACTACCAGTGCTAAGAACCCCCTGCAAAAAGAAAAATTTTATGGATGCGCGCAGGAACAGTAAGCTTACTGCTTCCGGCTAAGATCTGAGTACGAATTGTAGTAGGGAGGCCATTCCAAAGCAAAGGGCCGACAGAAGCAAAGGCACGATGCTGGGCTGTAGCAGTTCGAGGCCGTGGTACTAGAATGTCATGACGGTCTAAAGAGCGGAGAGGACGTCCAGTGGGTGACCGGACAAAATGGTAGCGGACAAAATGGCACGGATAAAATGGTACGGACAAATTGGTATGGATGAAATGAAAACTGGATTAGTGCATTTTATATATGAAATAGAAGCTGGATTAATGAAAAGACGCATGTGAAATGGAAGCTGGATGAAGGCTCTGCATGGATATTTTATATATGAAATGGAAGCTGGATTGATGAAAATAACGCTTTAGATATAAAAGCTGTATCAGGGTAGTTTCATAGATGAAATAGAAGCTGGATTAATGAAAGATTCATCGGAGTTTCACGCCGAAGCGCTGAGCAATTGTGAGTGAAGGACTTGCCCAAGGTCCCTACGCGGCGACTTGAAGTGGATTCGAATCTCGAATCTTCCGGCTTCAAAGCAACGACAACACCACTACACCAACGCGCACCACAAATATATAGTGGACTTCATGTTGGTTACCGCATCTCGGTCTAGTGGTGGGAGGGTGTGACGCTCATTTTGAATGTGTATTGGGTCAAATATAACTATGTTCGAACCGCGTGTCGCAAACGAGCTTTGCAGTTAAACTGAACCGATTTTGTTACAACGCTAACCATTGTCACGAAGTTTTGTGTATTCATAATAACGGTGCCGCTCTGCTTGTCTGGTGGGAGTCGCGAGACGGGGTGGTGTACTATAGCACAATGCTCCGTGCGGTGTAGAAAAATGTATATCCTAAGGGTCTCTGGTTCGAACCTACTTCAAGCCACTGCGTAGCGACCTTGGACAATGGACAAGTTGCTCACCCAGAACTGTCTGTGTGGAAGCCAACTGGAAACCAGCTCAATCATCAACAGGAGCATAAAAGCCAATTAACCTTCTTATCCGCAGAGAACACATTTCACCACCGTCGTCATCATTGTCGTCGTCACTGAAAATTTCGTCTGAATACACTTGTTTTTGACCTGCCATCGACGCACATTCCTATAACCAATGGAGAACGGAATATTCAACACAGAAGTACCAATTTGTCATGTGTAGGCTACCTGTTAGTCTTGCAAAGTCGTACTGTCGGGTACAGGTTTTAACCACAGGTATCAAAGGTCGTCACCAAGACTAGTATTGTCGTCGGAATTAATCGTCGTGCTCCCGTATGCGAGCCTTAGAAATTTTTCTACACACTGATAAGCTTTGTATGGAGGGTATTACTTGGTATAGTAAAATTACTATTATATTATTCTGTTTATTACATTTTGTGTGATTGCCTAGGAGTATAGCAGCACAAATAATTAGCGGAAAGGAATTTCGTCCACAACGCTCTGAAAACATCACTCTGTGTTTGTGCGAGACGACTGACATTCTTGAGACTTCAAAGGCAATCTCACCCATCCAGGTAAACATTAACAGCAACAGTCACTTTGGAACGGAGGTAAAAGGGCAATTTTGAAACCCGCCCCTAGTTGTTCTCTGCCATTGCCAGTCCCAAGCCTGGATAAAGGAGTAGGGCGACACTAATCGTCTTTGATAAGCAGTGTCGCTAAACATGTAACAAGCACAAGACGTTCAAATAGGCTACTTTTCATATTAGCACCATTAAATGAAAAATGAAAATAAACAAGGAATGGTAATGTTGTTGCGCAACTTCAGTGATGGCGACACCTTGTGTTGAATTCAATTTCACTCTCTGAGCTGTGTTCGTTTCGAGCCTCTGAGTAGATATCTCGGACTAGGACTATGTCAATTTTTCATTGACTTTATTTGATTGCTTGATGTGGACAATGCTTTGCAGGTGACAGAAATTCTGATGTCGTTCATTGGCTTATTTGATGAGATCATGAAAAGCCACAACGTCATCGAAGTAAGTGCAACTGTGACGCAGTTTATTATGAATGTAACATTGAAATCATAGAGGCGGATGGATATATATATATATATATATATATATAGATAGATAGATGGATGGATGGATGGATGGATGGATGGATCGATAGATAGATAGATAGATAGATAGATAGATAGATAGATAGATAGATAGATAGATAGATAGATAGATAGATAGATAGATAGATAGATAGATAGATAGATAGATAGACTGATAGATAGATGGACTGATAGATAGATGGACTGATAGATAGATAGACTGATAGATAGATAGACTGATAGATAGATTGATAGACAGGTAGTGTTGGAGAAAGCACCCTCATGGTGATAATCTTTACAGTTGTATTGAGACAGCCATAGCATGAGATGATCAGACAAGGAAATAGTGGACAGAGGCAGAGAAACAATTACGGATATCGATAACAAAATTGAGGGAGTCTGGCATTCATCGTAATCACTTTAGCAACCGTCGCTAACTCAGAAATTTTGTGGCTTCAGAGATACTTTCTAGGAAACGTGGGACCAGTTAGGCGCAATGCCAGAAAGTGAATACGTGGCTCCAGTTGTTGTATACACCGCAGTTCACGTCGATCCGTTCATTGTAGCCTACAATTTGTAGGCTACCTATAGCGAACAAGACGTTGATCGGAAGCAATCAGAGATGTATTCAGAGATGCATTTCCATAAATATAGGACATGATCGCTCAGTCAGTCCTGGCACAGCTGTGACCCCGGGGTCCGAACCTCGTCGCTTGACGCTTCCTAGATATTACGCTGGAAGCTGAAAATTAATAGGTGCGAGAGACTAGAATGTAGAATATTCTTCTATTCAGCAGATTTCTATGAATTCGCCGTAATTTGCGAAGTAGTAGGCTATACAGAGTGTAGGACATTTCCCCCCTGGACAAAAAACCCCCAGACAAAACCCCCGGACAAAACCCCCCCGGACAATTCCCCCCAGGATAGGACAATTCCCCCCCCCCCCCGTCGAACATATTGCGTGTAAGTGGTATTACTATAAAACGGCGGTCCTAAGTTGGATTGATGAAAATATATCTTGATAAATAGAAGCCGAATTGATACAAAATAATTTTTACTTAAATGGAAGCTGGACTGATGAAAATATTCTTGCTTAAATTGGAGCTGGATTGATGAAAATATTCTTGCTTAAATGGGAGCTGGATTGATGAAAATATTCTTGCTTAAATTGGAGCTGGATTGATGAAAATATCTTGCTTAAATGGAAGCTGGACTGATGAAAATATTCTTGCTTCAATTGGAGCTGGATTGATGAAAATATTCTTGCTTAAATTGGAGCTGGATTGAAGAAAATATCTTGCTTAAATGGAAGCTGGACTGGTGAAAATATTCTTGCTTAAACTGGAGCTGGATTGATGAAAATATTCTTGCTTAAATTGGAGCTGGATTGATGAAAATATTCTTGCTTAAATGGGAGCTGGATTGATGAAAATATTCTTGCTTAAATGGAAGCTGGATGGATCAAAATAATTGTTATTTAAATAGAAGTTGGATTAAACGCATTTTTGCCTAAATGGAAGCAAAGGGGGGGAATTGTCCGGGGGGGTTAATGTCCTAGGCTAAATCAGGGGGGGAATTGTCCGGGGGGTTATTGTCCGGGGGGTTTTGTCCGGGGGGTTTTGTCCAGAGGAAGAAATGTCCGCGCCCCGGCTAGACCTGATCCGATATTGATGCAGTTTGCGTAATATATTGACATAGAATAATAATTATCATATTCCTTTACTGGCCAAAAAATTGCAAAATAATCCATTATTGGT
This sequence comes from Lumbricus terrestris, assembly GCA_949752735.1. NCBI lineage: Eukaryota > Metazoa > Annelida > Clitellata > Crassiclitellata > Lumbricidae > Lumbricus > Lumbricus terrestris. Next base: position 59,333,469 of record OX457041.1, read on the forward strand.
TTAGGAGGGCTTTGATGACACGAATAGTCTGAGAATTTTCAATCGTATTTGCTCACTGTAAACTAATGAAGGAATCAAAGTAGTATAACCTTAGTTAGAAAGATATTCACATTCTGTTAAAAGTATTTCAAAGCAGCGCCTTTGTTGGATATGACCGAACAAAAGAGTCAGGAACCGACAAGTGACGGGTTCTGAGGCCATGTATCACAATTATTATATTCATTGATGTTAATACTGAATGGAGTGGGAGGGATCGAACTCGTAAGTCTCTCTAAATGCGTAGACGTCTAGCGACAATGTTCCTGTATAAATATTATATGTATACTAGCTATGGTACCCGACGTTGCCCGGGAAAGTTTCGTTTCTTGCCCCTATACCCTCTGGGGCACCCAGCGCTGCCCGGTAAATTTGGAGTTTTCGCCCCACCCCTCCCGAACCCACCCGCCCATCACTCCGTCTCCACATCACCCCTCCCAACCCCCTGCCTCACCCCACCCCACCTGCCCCCGCCCATCACTCCGCCTCCACATCGCCCTTCCCAATCCACCCGCCTCACTCCACTCCCACTTCCACTCGCACCAACCCTTCCTGACTCGCCCTCAACCCTCTGAAAGTCCTTCGCTGCCTAGTAAATAATTTAAGCTTTTCGCCCATACCCTTCAAACTCTGGCCCACCCCCGGCTCTGCCCCTGCCTCCCACTCTACTCAACTCACGCCCGTCCCTGCCCGGCCATAATCCACACATCACTGGCAACCCGTTCCACCCAGCACTCATCCAGATCCACCCCTCAGAGGTTCCGGGTGTTGACCGGTAAATTGCGGTTTTCGCCCCTCCGATCGCCCAGCCCTCCCCATACCTGCCAAACCCAGACCCTCAACCGTCTGCGGAAACAGGCGTGGCCTGGAAATTTTGGTTCCCCTATGCACATTTTGGTTCATCCCCTCGCCACAACCAGTGATGGGGAAAATACTTTTAGAAAGTATTTTCAGTATAAGTAAAAATACTTGGTCACAAAAGTATTTGTAATACAAGTAAAAATACTTTTTTACAAAAGTATTTAAAATACAAGTATAAAATACTTGACTTCGAAAAGTATTTAAAATACTAAGTACAAAATACTCACTGCCAAACTATATAACAATTAAGGAAGTGATATTACATTGCGACAAAAAATACATAGAATTTTGGAATGGCGGACATTTCCCCCCCTGGACATTTCCCCCCCCCCCGGACATTTCCCCCCCCGGACATTTCCCCCCTGGACGTTTCCCCCCCCCGATTTCGACTAGGACATTTCCCCCCCCGGACATTTCCCCCCCCTTAAGTCAATCCAGCTTCTATTTCAGGTCTAAAAATACCTTCATCCAGCTTCTATTTAACTTGCGTTTTTTCATCAATAAAGCGTCTATTTACGATAAAAAAATACCTTCATCCAGCTTCTATTTAACTTAAGTTTTTCCATCAATCCAGCTTCTATTTCAGATCAAAAATACCTTCATCCAGCTTCTATTTAACTTGCATTTTTTCATCAATCCAGCTTCCATTTCAGATCAAAAAATACCTTCATCCAGCTTCTATTTAACTTGCATTTTTCATCAATCCAGCTTCTATTTCAGATCTAAAAATACCTTCATCCAGCTTCTATTTAACTTGCGTTTTTTCATCAATAAATCGTCTATTTAAGATAAAAAATACCTTCATCCAGCTTCTATTTAACTTGCGTTTTTTCATCAATAAAGCGTCTATTTAAGATAAAAAAAATACCTTCATCCAGCTTCTATTTAACTTGCGTTTTTTCATCAATAAAGCGTCTATTTAAGATAAAAAAATACCTTCATCCAGCTTCTATTTAACTTGCGTTTTTTCATCAATCCAGCTTCTATTTCACATGTAAAAGGTCTTCATCCAGCTTCCATTTCTCAAGCGCTTTTTCATATGTTGAAGACCATAAAAACAATGGTTTCCGCATACGGGGGGGGGGAAATGTCCTAGGGTAGGGGGGAAACGTCCGGGGGGGGGAATGTCCGGGGGGGGGGAAATGTCCGGGGGGGGGAAATGTCCAGGGGGGGAAATGTCCGTTTACCAGAATTTTGAACACAAACATTTTCTTCAGCATTCAGTTCAGCATTCTTTGTGTCCATGTCTAATGTGTCTCATGGAATTAATTAGCCCATGGCATCATAACTGTCATCTTAAACACCTGAAGGGCCACCGAACAGTATGGTGACTTCTCACTTCTGGCTCATATCCTGCTTTCCAGTGATGTAGTCGAGTCCACCTGAGCTTAGTCCGAGTCATGCCCGAGTCCATCTAAACTGAGTCCGAGTTGAGCCTGGATCTAAAGGTGTCCGAGTCCGAGTCTAAGACGCTAGAGATGGGGATCCAAGTTCGAGTCAGAATCCATTAACATCAAGATCCACAGAAACACTCAATTTAATGGCATATAAAAATATCGATAGCCCACTACCTATGCAGAAAGAATGGTCAATGTAATTTATCCACATTGAACTCTAAAAACATTAAGTTAGATAAAATTTTGTTCAGAAATCTGACGCAATGAGATGGATAAAAGTTGTTACACTTCTGAACACAGATTCAACGTACATACCTTATAAAATCTGCTATGTTGAGACATCCTATCACACAGTTCTGCCCATCGGCAAAACCCTTTAGAGTACTTTTTAAAGTAAGTCTTCGAAATCTGTGGTATGGGAATGGGCCGAATGGCCTATCCCTTGTGATATTAATACAATAGACTGCACCAGCACAGGTCAACTTAGTGTTATAGGTGTCTTCCTGTATGCTGTAATTCGTCAAGTGTGTAGTCTGTGATCCATTAATGTAGATCAATGTAATGAAACTCTACACTCCGTTCCAAGGTCAGAGAAGTTCAAATTGCCACCAGCCAATAGACACAATGCCTTCCTCATATTTTGTCCTATTCATAAACATCTAGATTGTTAAATCTAGCCTTTGTCCTATTCTATCAGCATAGACAAGTCCATTGTGGTGTCAAACATCAAACTGATTTCAAACATAATTATAATAATATTATGCGTGTCATTGATGCCTCATAGGCATTATGTATAGACTCAGTGTACTCTTCCCATACACCATGCACCAAATACACCAGTAATTAACATTCCTCACCCTGTATTCAGCGGTGCCCAGTCATCCGTAACAATGACTAATCAATGTCAGCCTGTTTTACTGTATTGTGTGACTTAAACCTCCTGTACAAGGATTCCTTTGTTTGTGTAATGAAGCAGCCTAGTGCATGAGAATGCAATATTGCATAGCTAATTGCAGCTGGTGAGAGTTAAAAGTATTTTGAAAAAGTATTTTGACATAATCATATTTTTAAGTACAAAATACTATCAAAAAAGTATTTTAAGTAAAAGTATAAATACTTGATCACAAAAGTATTTAAAATACAAGTACAAAATACTTAGATTGTATTTAAAATACTATTTTAAATACAATACCCAACCCGGCCCTATGGGGCGGGGTGTGTGTGTATTGAATGTGGGCAGAGAGACGCTGGTCGCACTCTATCTCTAGCTGCAAGGTTTCAGATGTATGGCTGCTAAATTGTGCGATTGTCTGAAAATAGCTAACTTTCGGCTTCTCGTCCTTCACTCAGACGGGTGTAGGACATTTCCCCCCCTGGACATTTCCCCCCCCCGGACATTTCCCCCCCGGACATTTCCCCCCCTGGACGTTTCCCCCCTGATTTCGACTAGGACATTTCCCCCCCGGACATTTCCCCCCCCCCTTCTGTGCATACCACCTCAAATGACCATACAAGTCCTACCCTGAATTCTAGACCTACGCCTAGGTCTGTATAATTAAATCTGAAACTTTTACAACGATTCCTTTGAAGTAAATGCTAAGGAATCCACTTGAATGGCTAAGTTAAGTGGAAGCTGGATTGATGAAAATGTCCTTGCTTAAATTGGAGCTGGATTGATGAAAATATTCTTGCTTAAATGGAAGCTGGATTGATGAAAATATTCTTGCTTAAATTGGAGCTGGATTGATGAAAATATTCTTGCTTAAATGGAAGCTGGATTGATGAAAATATTCTTGCTTATGGTTTCCGCATACGTGGGGGGGGGGGAAATGTCCTAGGGTAGGGGGGGAAACGTCCAGGGGGGGAAATGTCCGGGGGAAATGTCCGGGGGGGAAATGTCCAGGGGGGGAAATGTCCGTTCCCCACTCAGACCCCCCATGCATACATAGGCCTACATACAAACAGAGTTACAAACTTTCAGAAATATAGTTTAGATGTCGAATTGCATTATAGATCGGCGATCTAGGGAGCAAGGACTCGATGATTCTGGGCAGTGGATTGCCGCAATATACTGAAAATCACGCAGAGAATATCTGCGAACTGAGTCTTGATCTGATCAGTGAAGTATTAGCATTCGACACACCTCTTGCACCTGACGTCCGTCCCAACCTCAAAATCTCGATACATTCAGGTACAATATATTCTGTTTGTCGTGGACGTAACATTGCATTCACCGATGCTAAATAAATTACTTGAACACACGGTTATGCAACATCTCATCTGTTAGCTTACGTGACAGTTCAGACTTCAAAATAACTAGAGCTATATAACAATGTTCATGTAATCAATATAGGCTATCAATCATTCATTCAATCAATCATTTGTTGATCTACAGACAATAATATTAGCATTGCATGCAGATAATAATATTAGGCTATGGTACAGCGTTTCGTGATACAGAGGCATTTCCAATAGTGAGTTAGAGTTGCCAAATTATGGCAACCATTAATCTTAGAATAATTATCGAGATGGAGCCAAGTAATTGAAATGCAAGAAGTTTCTGGGTAAAATAATAAGCATGACACGGGTCCAGAATAACCGGATTCACGTTGCAACAGTAATATTAACGGTAAAAGTATAAGAATTTGATTGAATAATAGCTTGGTTAAGGTTCTTCAAATTTTTATCAGAAGAGTTAAATCAACGGTGGATAGACTGTTCCATTAGCCCTTTAAAGCCCAGCTACATGTGTTTTTAATGCATTTTAGTGCATGCTGGTGGTTAATGGGTTAACGGTTTTGATTCGGTTGACTCAGGCAAGTTGACGCCAATGCCTATGCCTTTAGTGTTCAGTGCTCGTTTTCTTTGTGTATGCACGTGTATTAATGATATGTGATGGCGTTTAGGTTCGGTTCTTACAACGGTGATCTGGCGTACAATTCCAAGGTACTGTGTCACTGGTGAGGCTCATAATATGGTCCTCGCTATGCAAGGCGCAAGTAAAGGTAAGTGTCACACGATTTAGGCACTCACATCAAAGTGTTATTTTGTGACATAATAATTATGGTAATAATGATAATAATGATAAAACGGGTGTAGGACATTAGCCCCCCGGACAAAAGCCCCCGGACATTAGCCCCCGGACATTAGCCCCCCGGACAAAAGCCCCCCGATTTTGCCTAGGACATTAGCCCCCCGGACAAAAGCCCCCCCTTTGTGAAAATGATAGAATAGTGCCGTAACCGATAAGACTTGTCACTGGCATTCACATGCAAACGAAAGTTCTCAGTGTCATTTAGGTCCTAATTGTGTCAGTAGGCCTATAGACTTATATTTGAAACGAACGATCGAATGGGAATCGTATAGGGCCTATACAGTCTATTTGTTTAGTGTCCTACAATAAAGGCTTGTTAACGCCAGTTAGGTTAGTCTCAGCTTGGTAGACTTAATAGCGTCGTATCAATTCAAAATTAGATTCAATACATTAGAGAAATGAACGGATCGTATACAGTAAGTCGGCCCACTTGTTGTTAGTGTCAGTTATGGCTACAACGAAGGTTTGTTAAAGTCAGTTAGTCATCAAACGTTTATCTAGATTTTACAAACTTTGGACTTACAATTTTTTAACATTTATGGGAGACTTTACAAATTGAGTTGTTCACGTCGTTCTACAAATAATGCCTTTAAATGTTTTATAATATGCATAATAGACCTTCAATTAAATTTGCATATTCTTACAATGTTGAACTAATGTGCAATGTAGGCTTATAGATATTCGCTTAACTTAGGTCTATTGCTACATTTTGTGCGTCATTTTTAGGTAATGATATACTAGACTGAGGGGGCTAATGTCCTACCTCGGGGGGCTTTTGTCCGGGGGGCTAATGTCCGGGGGGCTTATGTCCGGGGGGGCTTTTGTTCGGGGGCTAATGTCCGTTCCCCTGATAAAACATGGTCAGAATAAAACTAGATGTATTGCGTCAAGACGACTATAGTCAGATTTTTATGTCTTAATACGACACTGTATTTAATTAAGTGTCGTTTGAATGACCGTAGATGTTAACTTTTCTTTCAAAATAATTATTTACAATAAAATTTTCTGAAAGTGCCTAGAGTCTTTCATTTCGGTTATTTCGATGTAGACCCTAATGTAATCCGTACTCAAATAACCTCTACGAGTCTACGTAGAAATGTACTACGCTATTTATTTTGACATGGCTAACAGTAGACACTTGTCTAGTGAGTGAGTAGGTCTAATTACAACATGAGAATTTGTAGTAAAACAACTGTCGAGTCAGATTATGTTCCACGTGGAGTTTTAATATGAAAAGAAGACTTTACTGCAGGGTCCTAATAAGGAGGAGGTTGAATCTCTCACACTGAGTCATCAACTGAATAGGCGGGTGCGTCACAATTCACTTCTATAGCGCTTCTTTCCACTGATCATCTTAGTCTCGGTGCTGGATCAAATAATTTTGTTGTAGCAATGAGGGTACGAATCAGTGCCGCTACATATGAGCAAGTAATTGCATCTGGAAACTTCACATTCGAAAAGGGAGGAAACGTTACAGTAAAGGTAAACTGTCCAAGGGGAAAGTGCAGTAGGCTATTATAACGTATTACAAATGCTCTAGATGGATGGATGAATGAATGAATGAACAGGAGCGTTCTCTCGGTATGGTCCATGGCTCTTCTAGGTCCTCATGGGTGCCTGCACAATATGGTCTACCCCAGGGTTCAGTCCTTGGTCCCATACTTTATATTATTTACACCTCAGGTCTTGCCACTCTACTAACAGCTCATTCGGTTTTGAGTCAGCAGTATGCTGACGACGTCCAGGCTTAATCCCATTGCTTCCCTTCTAATGCTGTCAAGGCGGTTCGGATAATGAGCGGGACTTTGGATGCTCTAGAGTCTAGAGGCATGGATGTCATCCAATAGACTACGCTTGAACCCATCTAAGACAAAATTTATTTGGTTGGGCACACGGCAGCAGCTTGCCAAGCTTGATCTATTTTCTCTTGCATCTGAATTTCCTGGCTTTGTCTTTACAACCACGGTTCATGACCTCGGTATCCAACTTGACCAAGAACTCACTTTTGCTCCTCAACTTCACCGTCTTGCTCGAGACTGCTATTATCAGCTGCGCCAGCTTCGCACTGTCATCCGTTCTCTTACGTCTGCTGCTACTCTTACTTTAGTGCAGGGGTGTCAAACCTTTTTTAGTGGCGGGCCAGTGGGAACATCTTCAAGCAAGTGGCGTGCCACATGGATGCCACTCTGAATTTTGAAAAAGGTCAGATCCGGTAGAAAAAAGGGTAGAAAAGGCCAGATTGACAGTTTCTCTGAAGAAATATATGGGTTTTTTGGCTTGAAATTTCCGACAACCTTGTTTTTAGTCAAACGATTAAAATTTGCTCTCTTTTCCTTCTCGATAAAATTTCTGATGACCTTTTTTAGTCTTTCGCTCAAAAATGTACAATTTTTGGTCAAAATTCATAAAATTTTCCACTTTTTCACGTCTTTTTTGCATTTTCACCTTTAAAAAAATCAATTTTTATGTAAAAAGTCGGAAAACCGTCGTGAGAAAAAGCTAAATCCTGACAAAAAACCCATAGAAACCTAGATAAGACTGAAAAACCTCGATCCAGGTGGAAATAGCTATGAGTGGCAATCCTGGCGGGCCAGGATGTCAAAGCTTCTGAGCAAATGGGTAGTGATCTGAGAGGTGGCTCCAGACTTGGTCAGCCAAAACCAGCCCGAAACCATAGAATAGCATAGATACACAGTCTACACAGTGCTGTGCGTCTGAGCAAACGTGACATCAGTAAGCACAAAACCTCCATTTGGCGCTGACTGAAAAAATTTAAAAAATTTGAACTTTTATCCTCTAATTTTGTAATCTTTAGGGCAGGCTCCGCGGGCCAGATAAAAATCGTCGGCGGGCCAGAAATGGCCCGCGGGCCAGCTCTTTGACACCTCTGCTTTAGTGCATTCTTTCGTTACATCTCGCATCGACTATTGCTCTTCGCTCTACATTGGCCTCCCATCCAGCAGATTGACTTGTCTTGACCGGGTGTTGCGCTCTGCTGCACGCCTAATTGGGAAAATTCCTAAATATGATCATGTCTCAAACTACATGCTTGAGGTACTTCACTGGCTCCCTATTCGCCATCGTATTGAGTTCAGGGTAGCTGCATTGGTATGGCGATGTTGTCAGGGCCTTGCCCCAACTTACCTCCGTGAGCTATGCAGCTCTACATTGGGTATCCAAGGACGTCGTCAGCTACGCTCTGCTGATAGGGGAGTCCTCTTAGTTCCTTTTGCTCGTACTACTACCATGAAGGATCGAGCCTTTTCTGTGGTTGGACCAGTGGTTTGGAATGGCCTTCCTTTTGAGCTACGCCTACACCCTGGGACTCTACCAGGATCCTTCCTTACTAAACTTAAAACTGTTCTTTTTGTGCGCGCTGGAGTCGGGAGCGCCTCTGAGTAGTTTTTCTTGAAGGAGCGCTATATAAATGTCCGAATGAATGAATGAATGAATAAGATCGGCTGAACGATTTAGTAGCACCATAACTCAAGCGAGACATTAAAAAATACGATTTACGACTCTAGTTTTTGTGTATAATAACGATCTCTGCTGTGCATTCCTTGATCTTGTATTAGTGTGAGCCAGCAGTCTATCGTCATCATTATGAGCAGCTGCTCGCTCTATCCCTCGATCGCTACCGCATTATGATCATGGAGCTTCCTTGTGTTGTTAGTTAATTCGCAGACAGAAGTATTCTTTCAATTGCTGCTACTCCTTCAGGCAGTGCCGGTGTCACGAAATAGAGTATCCCCCGTATTAATTGTATCCCCCAAATTAAAAGAAGTTGAAAAAACCGCTTCCGCGTGTATTTTGTTTTACAAATTAATGTTCATCTGCTTTGTTTTGAACAATGACACTAACCGGTATGTTTATTCCTACTAGATAATTTGTTTTGCCCTGTTTTTAGAGCACTTAAAACATTTAAAACACTTAAGAACACTCAGAGTCACTAAATAAATTCGAGTTGCCTTTATCTGAGCATTGCTTAGGACTCTTAAAACAATTAGAGTCACTTTAAATTTTGATTTCGGCATAAAAAAATTTATTATGCGCATTTTTCAAAAAAGGGGATAGAATGGTTTATCCCCGGATAGCATAGACCGGTTAATTCCATCCTGGGGGATAGATTAATTCATCCCCCGGATAGCTTTTAGGGGGATACTCCGTTTCGTGTCACCGGCGCTAGGGTACGTGAGGCCCCCCAAAAAACCTGAGGCCCCCATAGCTTGAGCTGTCATCTCAGCAAAATTTCTCATAATATAAGTGATGAAAGACATGGTGTAAGACTTCAATAAATGTCCCCTCCCAATTGTTAGATTTTTTGAATTTCCACGCTGTAATGGTAGAAATTTTAAGCTGTCTTCTTTAAGAAAAATTCATTGTTCATGCTGTTAGCCATGGTTTAGGACTTCAGAGTGTCCCTTTCCATTATTAAAATTTGTCGATTTGCCAATTGTAACGGTATACCATTCATAGGCTGTCACCTTAACAAAATTGATCATTATTGATGGGCAGAGGATGATACTTATGAAATATTTCTGAAATATTGGGGATACAAGGATTCCGACCCAGCCACAAATTGTGGGGGCCTTGCCCCTGTCCACACCCCTCAAGTCTCCTCTTTGGTTGAAGGACAATGCTCTATTGGTTTGCGTATATAATATTATTTTGTATGCTTTGCGTCAAAACATAATTCGGTGCGTGGTTTCAGGAATGAACAGTTATGAAAGGTATAATAATTACCAGCTACATTTGAAGCCCCTTTCAAACTTGAGAGCAGACACATACCAAGGACACCTGGGACCCTACACAGGAGTCTCACTTAGGTTTTATTTTGAGGCCTCATCCAATTAGCAATTAGAATAAGTTACAAATTATTTATAAACGTTGTGTTTGAGAAAGTGGACGAAATTGCCCGAGTTAGTTTAAATGGCTTTATACTTACGCCCAAAATCAGTATGATATTTGCATTAGGTCTGCTATGGGAGTTCCATATGATTAGCTGAGGCATGCACTAGACCGGATCTGTACAGTCACAAATAGGCATAATGACCAGCTAAATTTGGGGGCCCCTTTCAAACTCTAATGGTTATATACTTACGCCCAAAATCAGTATGATATTTGCATTAGGTCTGCTATGTCAGTGCCATATGGTTAGTCGAGGCATGCACCAGACCGGATCTGTACAGTCACAAATTATAGGCATAGGCTAATGACCAGCTAAATTTGGGGGCCCCTTTCAAACTCGTGGCCCCCGGCCGGGGGTGCGGGGGGTGCTAGCGCCGGTGTCGCGTGACAGTCTCCCCCTAAAAGTCTCCCCCGGAGACTTTATTTCGAAACAGATTCTCCCCCGGAGGATCTGTTCCAGAATAAATTCGCCCCCGGAGACTATATTCTGAAATAAAGTCTCCGTGGGGGAGAGAATATTTCCGCCGTCCACGAAACAAAGTCTCCCCCGTTCAGCGTAAAATTGGCTACAGTTGCATCAAATTTAGAGATGAGCAGGGTAAACGGTTAGTTTGCGTTGCCAGATTATATAACAAGAAAATGTTATATACTTTTACTTCAGAAAATTTCTTCAAATACAGAGTTTCAGCCAGTGGGAGACTCTGTTTCGGGGGAGACTTTGTATCGGGGGAGACTTTGTTTCGTGACACCGGCACTGCCTTCAGGCTCCTTGCTACTCTGCTTAAAATGCACATTATGAATGATTGCCCATTGCCCATTGCTATCTTTATGACTAGACACTCTGTAGCGGCATTTGGGAACCATTTTGAAATGCAGTGAATAAAAAGGTGGAATAAAAAGTACTTAATTCGACTAATTCATAATAATTGTCTTGAAGTGGCTCAGTACCGGACTAGTTTTGTTCTGAAAACCACTCTGCTTACCACAGTATATCAACATGGATACGCTATATGCGCCATGTTAAGAGTTTTAATTAAAAAAATCAGATGAAGGTTCTTCATGTCGACGCTATTGTGCGTCTTACAAGTCAGCCGCAAGGAAAGATGATCATAAGTTAGACAAAGCTATTTAAAAGATAACCTATCATTGATCGTTGCAAAGATGAAAACAAGCTTAGTATGGTAAGTGTTAAGTGGTCTTAGGTCTATTATACGAAAGTGATTTGTTACAAAATTATAAGCAGGATAATTGTCCGCGATTGTAAGTTTGTAATCTTCGGCTAAAGCTAAAGCGGCTTTGAATCTGTTTACAGTAGAATTTTGTATTCATTCGAGCTGGTACTACTTCAATGCCATTAAGAGGAAATACATTTAAGTAGATTTACCTATAGGATCCGATGGCGACTTGGTGAAGATCTTCCAATTGCCACATATCATAGTTATAGCCAGTTGTGTTGTTGGTCTTCGATCTGACATTTTCCAGGATGGAAAGCCAATCAAAACATACTGGTTGACTGGAAGGAGCGGATATCGGAAGCCGCTTCCTCAAGCAATGAAACGAAGGTCATCGTCTCTGGTGGAAGAAAACTGGATAGGCAAATGACCCTACAGCGGTTATGGCTTCTTACGGCGGAGATCAGAAGTGTCTGGTTGCATCTTCTTATAATTATATGATATGTGTGACTGAAACAATGTGCATAGAAAGATGTTGCTAAGTAGGATCTTAGCGTAACCGATGCGGTTTATACGTGTTTATGACAACGGATTTTGATTCTCAGTTGGACCTACTTTGATAATTATGGACCAGCTCAGATCAACGAACAGGGTCTGCCTAACGCTATCAACTGACGCAGTTTCTTGCAAGTGTTCTATGCATTGATTGTCAGAACATTGAAAATAAATGATAGATGGAAGAACTGTTTTTAAATTTATCTATATAATAATAATAACAATAATAATAATATTTTTTTCTTTAATTAAACGCCTGCAAGACGCACTGCGCTTTACATTTACAGGTTATGCAGTAATCTTAATTAAACTTAACTACTAACTGAACAGACAGCTTTGTAATTACACGGCGCCGATGGCAGCCTACAAGGCAAATCCGCCCAACGGGGGCTCGAACTCACTACCTCTCGCACTCTTGGCCAGCGTGTTAACCACTACCCTACCGGGCCCCCCATATACTCTCAACAACAATAATAATATTATGATTATTACTATTTGGCCTACAGGGTGGGCCAAAAAAAGACCCATAGGTTTTTTGCCAATATCTTGGCCAGAAGTAAGAATTCTGAAATGAAATTTTACAGGCTTAAAGACAATTCATATTTACACATGATGGCCAAATTTCATAAAACTATTTCAAACACAATAAAAGTTACACCACTTTTAGTGAGGCCACCCCCCGTTTTTTGACGATTCAAAAACAAAACGCGAAAAAAGTAGGTTTTTTGCCAATATCTTGGCCAGAAGTAAGAATTCTGAAATGAAATTTTACATGCTCAAAGATAATTCTTATTTACACATGATGGTCAGATTTCATCAAAATATTTCAAACAGAACAAAAGTTATACCACTTTTAGTGAGGCCACCCACCGTGTTTTGACGATTCAAAAACGAAACGCAATAAAAAGTAACAAAGACACGATTTTATTAAGTCTCATCTCAAATAACTGTTGTCAAATGAACTTGGTGGTGCTTCACAACTTGTGTTCAATGTGCCCACCACCCGTGCCAAAACTTCTTTTGAGTCTCTTTGCAAGGTTCTTGATGGACCTGCTGATTAATCTGATAGATTCCTTATTTACCAATTTGATTGTCATCTTGCTAAGTGACTCCTCAGTATACCATGTACGCGGTAAAGAAATGACTCTGGTATCTGTACGTTTACTTTGCGCATGTATACAATACATTTTGTCGAAACCCTCCCTTGCCGTACAGACCCGGGCCACCCGTAGGCAAGATTACCTAAATCCGATCACCCGATTTCTCCCTAAAGTCCAATATCATCAAAGTATGACTTCTGAAGGGTCATAGTCACAATTATTTTTAGGCTTGGTCAAAGTTACTCCCGAAACAAAATCCTGGCAACGGTCTCGGCGGCTGTCTGACTTAACTGCAACCTACTCTGAAACTTCTATTGCTCTAAATGGACCATGAAAATGAAACTATAGTCAGCAGAGCATAGGGGAAATAAATTTAACTTAACTGTTACTAATATAGCTTATGAAGGACTCCATTGTTTTTAAATATATTTAAAAAAATGAATATTAACTCATTTCAATGTTCAAGTAACTAGGTCACGTGCAATACTCAAACAGACATGTCAATTTAAATTAATAAACTTTTAAGAAAAAGCATTAGTGAAAACGACTAAGATAACAAGGAAGCAATAACTGAACCTAAAACAAGAATCCCTACAAACACAAAATGCAAACAGTGTCCACACGCACACCCATACAGTTATACACACACGCAGAAGCGTGTGTCACCCTGACCGTCTAGACTTTGCATGGCCTGCCCTGAATAAGTTCTCGAACGAGAGTCTACTGCTTGACAGCTTTCGGTCCTGAAGACCTGCGTTTGACGGTCGAAGACTTTCGTCGGCGAGCGTTTGCTGGAGCCTTGGGTGATGGCAGTGGCTTCGTGAATCCGTCTTTACCCGTCACAACGTACATCGTCTCTAAGCTGCCCTGTAGTAAGAACGATCAATAAGAAAAATTACTCAACAATGCATGTATACAGCTGAAACATTATTACCAACAACAATTCATCACCAACATTATCGTCGTTGTAATCATCATCATCATCATCATCATCATCATCATCATCATCATCATCATCACCATCACCATCACCACCACCACCACCACCACCACCGCACACACACAGTACAATACAACTGCAATATGATATCGCCCTTGTTACAAAGCTCAGAAATGCACGTATGCCTCGACGGCACAACTGCATATTTAATATTGCAGAGCAATAGAGAGTATAGGACTCGCTCAGCGTATCTACACAATAACAGCCTCGGACGAGGATCGAACCCGTATTCTCCGCGTTACACGTCGACCGTTCTAACCAATCAACCACCGTGCCACTCACCTTAAGCTGAACGTCATCTCCCTTTTCGATCTTGAACCCGCTGATTATCGGCAAGCGCTCTCGAGTTGCGTTGCTGATACGAATCGACATATCTACAATGAAAGTTCAACAATGGAAAAACACATGAGCTTCCGAAGTTCGCAAAAGAGTGGCATTAAGTGAAAAAGCAATGATGGTGACTGCAATGAAATTGATGATGAAAATCTCTCTAGGTAATTTCAGATGACACTGATTAGAATGAAGCCGTAGTGGCTAGTGATTTCATATTCTTAGCCTGATGATGATGATGATGATGATGATGATGATGATGATAATGAAAATGATGGCTATGATGTACATATGTAATCATGTACAATGTATGAGAACCTGCTTTGGCGCCCCTTCAAGATCACTACTCTGCGGCGCTCCCGACTACAACGCGTACACGGAATCGGAGTTTCACGCCGAAGTGCATGAGCATTTACGAGTTAAGGACTTAATTGCTCAGGGTTCCAACGCGGTGGCTTGAGGTGGATACGAACCCGCAACCTTCAGGCTCCAATGCACCGAAGGCGCCTTTACACCACCGCGCCCCACATGATAATGTTTATGATGCTGCTGATGATGATGAAGCTTGTGATGAGTTCTCTGTCCGAAGGGTCCGAAGGCAGGTCCATTGGTTTCTACGTCCCCTGCGACTGATGAGAAGAGTGACTTGGGTCCAGGTTATTGTCCAGATCAAAATTGTCCATGCATGATCGCTATGCACTGACTTGAAAACGGTTTGATCTGTCTTTTTTCAAACAGGCTTTGGGAACTGAGTTAGCCAGAGGGTGATTGATGCCCGACTGAAATCTTGCTTTAAATATTCTGCCATGTAGATGGCACGAAGTTGAGTCGAGAAATCTGCCGAAATGTGACGCAGGGGCTCGAAACCCGTCGTTTGTCGCTTCCTAGATTTTGCGCTAGACGCCGAAATAGGCGAGAGGGGTAAATAATGCAGTTTATTCTTCAATTCAGTATATGACTGTGAATTCGCCCTAATTTGCGAAGTAGTGAACCGATTTTGATGCCGTTTGGGTTATCTGATTCAGAATATATGCCTCTAATGCCCAGAAAAATTTCAGAATAATAACTTAGTGGGTTCAGTAGACTTGGATGACGCGAATATTCAGTAACTGTTTATTTTATTTTTTCACTATAAACAAATGAAAGAATCAAACGAGCACAACTTTTGTTAGAAAAAAGATAATTTCATTGTGTCAAAAGCATTTCAGAGCAAGGTCATTGTAGCATATGACTAAATCAAAAGGTCAAAATCCGACATGTGACGGGTTTTGACCCCCTGTGTCACAAATGATCAGATAGTAGAGACATCTTATCTTCTCGAACACCCATCTACCACCATACAACGCGAGCGAGCGTCATCAATTACATCTCTGGATATGGTTTGGAACGCCCGATTGATTATAAATAATTCTTACGTTCGACCCTCGTAGCTGTGCTTCGCAATACGTCGGCCATAGGTATATGTGCGGTTGTGGAATTTCCTGTCCCGTTTTCTGCTCGTTCTATTTCTTGTTGCCTTTCATTGAAAATTTAAAATCTATGACTCAGTCGGCGAGAATTTTCGGTCGTTTGGGTTTAAATCCTGAAGGCTGTCATAGGACTCAACAGTAAAGTCCTTTGCACCCTAAAATCCACGGGTATCCAAGGCCGACCCGGTTATTTATCTACAATTCTCATATATTGCATTTATCCACTGCAGTATGAATCTCTTATTTTCTCACGAATTTCATTTCGACCCCTGCTCCACTTACAGATTGCTATACCCCACTCGAATTCCCCATTTGGATTTCACCTAAGTGACCGTCTATTTATGATTTTTTTGCATTGCCATCATGGCGCCATAGACGTCATCAGACAGAATGCACTAGAATAACTTCATCTGGTCACCTGGTGCCGTCAGCTCTTGGAGCTCTGGCGACAGTCATGATTGTCTCCTGTCTATTGTCTCCTGTTTATTGTCGCCTGTCTTAGTTCTTCCAAGCTCATTCCAGACTTTTCCTGTACTTCATCCATCCACCTCTTCCTTGGTCTTCCGCGTCTTCTCCTTCCTTCACCGCATGCCGTCATCATCTCCTTTTCCAAACCGTTTGATCTCATCACGTGGCCTAAGTAGCTGAATTTCCGCCTGGTTGCTGTTTGTTGCAGTGTCTCCTCCCTCTCTATTCCGAGCTCCTCACGCACCGACTCGTTAGTTCTCCTTTCCACCCATGAGATCTTTAGCATCTTCCTCCAAATCCACATCTCGCACGCGTTGATTTTCTTTTCCATATCCTGAGTCTTCGTACATGTCTCGCATCCATAAAGGACAGAATAAGAATAAGAATAACTTACTACTTCCAAATGAGTGCAGGCGGGTGGTCGCCGCTATCACTTCACCAAAGACGTGTAACTGGGGTATCTGCTTTCCAATCAGTGCTGCATAGGCGGAACCTGATCATTCAACAAACTCTTCTATCAAATCAAGTTTATTGTTCACAGTTTCAAATCATTTTACATGTAAATGGAAAATATATACAATTCCAGTGACAATGGGAAATACTCTACGGGACTTCAGGTTTCGCCATCAAAGTAACAGACTGGCCATAGTGCGCCCACAGTTTAAGACAAATCTGCACAGCGGCTTATATGTCTATGTTTTATATCCTAGACGTCAGTACAATCAACCTACTTGCAGCTAACACTGTGAATGGAATTATAGTGCAATGTTTGGTGAGAAAGAAACAGACCTGGGCAGGAGGGAAGTGAAGAAACTAAAATATGCATCAAAAGACCTTCTTTGGTTCGTTCCTTTAATAACAACAATAATAATAACAATAATAATAATAATAATTTAAAAAATAATATTTAAAAAAAAAAAAAAATTAAAATTTAAAAAAAATAAAAATAATAAAAATGATGACATCATTGTAATAATTTAATAATAATTGTCATAATTTAATAATAATAATAATAATAGTAACATCAACTTGTCAGATTCTCAATGGCTTCAGTCCACCCTCCCCATCAGCATGGGCAGACACTGTGGCTCCATCTTACTTAGCCACAACCTCCATTCGGACGGGAGGTGCTGCGAAACTGGCTGAAGCCAGAAAAAATTCCAAGTATATAGGGGCCAATATGCACAACTGATGCAATTGCCTTTGGCTTTTCAAACAATGGGACCAATCAACGCCAAGGGACAGGCATTTCTCGCCGACCTGGAACGTCTCTTGACCTAAGTTTCTGGCGAATCAATAGAAACCAGTTACTTGTTCCAACGCCTGTCAATCATTATTCAGCGCTTCAATGATGTTGCCTTTCACAGCACTTTTGTTCTCCATGATCTTGACTCGGATGGCTACTCCAGAGTTAAAACTGCATATTAATGTCCCAAAGGCAGCTGACACCTGAAGAATTATTGATACTTCGGGTAAAAAACCACATTATTATCAGAAGCAGGTAGGCTGCAAACCGGGCAACCATCGCCAAAAGGTCTAAGTGCGCCGCAATCATTCGAACACATGCCTCTGTGTCGGTGGCATTGGAAGCCAACGGTTCCTATAGTTCAGAAATAGTGGGATCTTGTGCTAGACATTGGGACGGAGATTGACCGAGGCGACACAGGACAGACTCGAGACAAGTTACCTCTTTCGAAGAATCTCGGTAGCAGTTGAACTTGGGAACGCCATCTGTTTTTCTTTCACATTGCCTTTGTAACAATGCTATATCATAGCAAGTATTGATAATAATAACTTTAATAATAATAATAATAATAATAATAATAATAATAATAAAAATAATAATAATAATAATATTAATAATTGCGACAATTTATATCATATGGCG
Source organism: Lumbricus terrestris (assembly GCA_949752735.1). Taxonomy (NCBI): domain Eukaryota; kingdom Metazoa; phylum Annelida; class Clitellata; order Crassiclitellata; family Lumbricidae; genus Lumbricus; species Lumbricus terrestris. The sequence continues at coordinate 59,351,747 of OX457041.1, forward strand.
CCGTAACAAGCCATCCCGTTAAAAGGGCGTCTTTTTACAGGCTGGTTTGTACATTCAATGGCGTCATTCGTCACGCTGTCCGGCTCTCTTCTTCAGCTTACATGCACTACAACTCTCCTTCATCATCCAGTAACAGCATCCAACGCTAAAGTATACACTGCTAATTATCTCTTCTTAAAACTTATCATCATAGTATGAGCATAGCCGTCACAATCCTGAGCAGATTTTCCGGTGCAGATCACAACAAAAGAGGACAGGCATATGGAACAGATTATTTTAAACTAGATTTTCTACATTTCCAACCATTGCGATTGACAGATTATAGACGTGTGATGCTAACCCGTGTGAATGGTGATCTTCATCTGAATGTCTTTAGTGTCGATGCGCGGATGTCTAAACGTTCCGATGAAACTCAACAGCTCGAGCGACATCGTACATATCGCATCTGAATCAACTTTCTGGTTAATCGACAATCCACCGGTCAGCATCATTGCATCTCGACAGCCGCATGTGTTGATCTAAAGAAAACCACCGTAAAAATGAATCAATGAATCAATCACATCAATTTATATAGCGCCCCTTAAAGATCTCTACTCAGAGGCGCTCCCAACCCAGGTCTGGCCAAAGAGACAAGTCTTGAGAGAAGTCGATAGAAAGAGCCAGGAGAGTCACGGGGAAGCGAACGGAGAGCCGCAGGGAGGTCATTCCAGACACTGGACCCACTACGGAGACTGCTCTTCGCTGCATAGTAGTGGTACGACAAAAGGGACAAGATAGTCACCATGGGCAGGTGACCGCAGCGAACGGCGGCCCAGAGAAGCCCAGACAGGGGTAAATAGCTCACATAGGTAGGATGAAGGTTGAGCCAGGACGCAATAGACGAAACTCTATAAGCAATGCGTTGCTGCAGTGGGAGCCAGTAGAGATCATCCCTCTTGAAGGCAGAAACGTGAGCAAACCGGGAGATGCCACCAACCAAGCGTGCTGCAAATCAAGGGACCCTAACCAAGGAGTTCAGGCGGACCTGTGAGAGGCCAACATAAAGAGAGGAGCAGCAGTCCAAATGGCTGCAAACAAAGGCATGGACAAGAGTATAAGATGCAGTGAATGAGAGAGAGAGCGAGCTGCGACGCGCAGCTGTTGAATTTGATAAAAGCAGGCACGTGACAGGGAAGAGATGTGTTTAAAGAAGGAGAGTTCTTGGTCTACATTCATTTCGTATACTGAAAAACGGCTTTGATTAACTGATTGATTAATAATATTAATTCATTTAGTGCGGCGATTTTTCTAAAGTACTTCAAGTTTATTGCTTAAGAGCGCTCCCTATGCAACCAACCACGACTGAAAATATTTGTTTTAGGGCTGTGATGAAACGTATAATAAGCATCAAACATGAATTTACATTTACATAGCAACTCTTCAAGATCTTTACTCAGGGGCGCTCCCAACACAGGGCTGGTGAAAAAGAAAAACCTTTGAAAGAGTCCGCAGAGTCACTGGGAAGCGAGTGGAATAAACCCTACAGGTATAAAGCACAAAGCTAATGGAAGCCCACTTCATACCATGGGGCCAACGACAGAGAAAGCATGATGAAGACCAGTAGGTCTACGCACGCGTCCGGAGAACAAGGAGTTCATCCTATAGCCTAATCAAATATCAGCAAAGTATGATTTCTGTAGCGACGTAATCACAATTCATTCAAATGCCGATGCCAGTTAGCTATTTCCAAAATGTACATGGCGGCTGCAACCGCAGGTTTTTCAGCCAATCACAAGTCAGCATAACATAACATGGTTTACAGTGGTTCAGGAGGCTCGTGATCTGTGTGAGAACCACCACTTAAACAATGTTTAAAAACCTATCTGCCCTAGCTTGGCTTTGAAGTTTATGAGTGTCTCCACTGACACTGCCTCCTCGCTCAGCTCGTTCCAGGCCTGCACTATTCTGCTGCTAAAAAATCTTTGCTTGGTGGCACCCTCGGACTTTCTGAATATTTTTTATTGGTGTCCTCTTAAACCTCTAATGTCAGCCAATTGAAAACATCTTGAGTATGGTGTTATTTCTTTGTTTGTCATCAGCTTGTAAGTCTCAATTAAATCCCCTCTGCATCTTCGCTTTTTCAGTGTTGTCAATCCACATTTGATCAATCTTTCTTCGTACGTTAAAGTTCCATATCCACTAATCATCTTAGTTGCTCGCCGTTGCACCTTTTCGAGCACCTGCTTATCTTTTTGTGTGTATGGACTCCATGCCTGAACACAGTACTCTAAGTGAGGTCTGACTAGAGTTTTAAATAACTCCAGGATGATGTTTTTTCTCTGCTGACCACTGTTCTTTTTATGTGTCCCAGAACCTTGTTTGCTTTGTTCGCTGCTTCTCTGCATTGCTTTGATGGTTTTGCACTTTTGTGTATTATGACTCCCAGATCTTTTCCTCTTTTGTTGTTCTTAATTTCCTGTCTCCCATTCCATATTCAAACCCAATGTTCCTTCTTCCCATGTGCATCACTGCACATTTATCTACATTAAATAGCATATTCCAGTCTTCGGACCACTTGTACAGTATTTCCAAGTCATTTCTTAGGGTGTTGGCTTCCTCCTCGTTGTTCACCTTTGCGCATAGTTTTGTGTCGTCAGCAAACTTAGAGATTTTGGAGACAATTTCTTCATCTATATCATTGATACAAATTACAAATAGCAGTGGCCCTAAGACCGACCCCTGTGGTACTCCACTTGTAACATCTATCCAGCTTGAGTTTCTGCCCATTACCCGAACTTGTTGTTTCCTCCCTTTTAACCAGTTGGTGACCCAGTTCAGTAGACACCCTTCTATTCCGCATGCCTGCAACTTCTTGGCTAATCGTTTGTGTGGTACCTTGTCAAATGCCTTTGCGAAGTCCAGATAGACCAGATCCACCGAGTTGTTTTTGTCCAGATTGTCGTAAACGTCCTCGGAGAAATCTAACAGATTTGTTAGGCAGGGTCTTCCCTTCATAAACCCGTGCTGGCTGTTGTTGATAATTTCATTCTCATCCAGGTGTTCAATCATACTCCTTTTTACAATTTGTTCCAGCACCTTACATATTATGCAGGTTAGGCTGATGGGTCTGTAGTTGCTTGTCTCACTCCTATTGCCTTTCTTAAACAATAGAGTGACGATGGCATCTCTCCAGTCTCTGGGAATTACTCCACCTCTTTGGATATGCACACATCTGTCAACTTCTGGTCGTCGCAGCCTTCGAACAATTTATTTGGCTCTGGTATGTTTTTTGTGTCCTCCTCGTGAGAACTGATCCGAAGTACTTATTGAGCATCTCAGCAGTTTCCTCTTTTTCAGTTACAATCTGGCCTGGTTTGTCTTTCAGTGGTTTCACCTTGTCTTTTCTTTTTTGCTTGCTTTTCATGTATCTATAGAAACTTTTGATGTCCGTCTTTATACTTTGACTCAGTTTTTCTTCATGTTTCATTGTAGCCTTTCTGTTTATTGCTTTAGCTAAATTTCTCTTTTTAATGTATATATCCTTTGTTTGTTCCAATTTCAGCAATGTACATTCTTCTAATTCGCAGAATTTAGTCTGTCTGATTTGCTGCATCCTTTTCCATGCTTTTTTCTTAGTCCTTCTGGCTTTTTGGACCTCCTTGTTAACCACGCCTCTTGTTTGTTCTTTTTAAAACCGGTACTGATTCTTCAACGACCTCTTTCATGCAAGATACAATTGCTTCCATTTCTCGTTTAGGTTCAAATTTGCTAATCTGCTCACCAAACCCTTGCCTTGCATTGTGCTTCCTACTTTGTCGTAGTCTGCTTTGAAATAGTTATATCGCTTCTGGTAGGCCGCAATTTCTTTTTCAAATTCCACTTAAACGACGAACCTGATAATTCTGTGATCTCCTGTGCCAAACTCTTCTCCCACTATGACTTCTTCTACCAGGTACTCCTCTGTTGAGACAACTAGATCTAATGTGTTGTCCCTCTTGTTGGATCTGTCACGTGCTGTGTGAGGAAACTTTCATCCATGCATTCCAGGAATAGTTCATCTGCTTTGCTCTTTCCTTCTCTTGTTTTCCAGTCAATATGGTGATTAAAGTCGCCCATTATAATACAAGACATTTTCGTAGCCTTACCGATCAACTTCTGCAGTCCAGTGTCACTCTCTTTTGAAGAATCTGGGACTCTATAACACACTCCAACAAGTAATGCCTCGGTTTTGTTTCTTATTTCACACCATACACTTTCCCTGAACCTATCATCCTTCAGGTCGCTTCTCTCCAGTGCAGTTATGCAATCCTTTACGTACAACAACACGCCTCCTCCATGTCCTCTTGCTCCCTGTATGTCCCTGTCCTTTCGAAACATCGCATATCCCTCCAGTTCTAATTCACTGTCTTGTATTGATTCATTAGCCCAGGATTCCATTATGCCAATAATGTCCGGTTTCTCCTTTTCCACGTACAGTTCTAGTTCGGTTCTTTTGTCTATATTCACTACGCTTCTTGCATTTATGTAAAAGCCTTCAGATTGCCTGCTATTCGCATGCTTTGATTTTCATTATTTAATATTTTCTCAGCTTCACAATCTTCATGTCTCCCGGCAGACCTCTCACCTGATACTTCCATTCTCCCGACTCCTCCTTTTTTTTGCTTGTGTTTACATTTTTTGACCAATTCCCTACATTGTTTTCTCTCACTTTCGGTCATGTCATGTGCTAGCGATATTTGTTTCAGTTGTTCATCTGCATTTCGAAGCCTTGATAGCTTCTCCAGACCTTTGTTTCTTATCGTGCCCTCCTTGAACTCTATGAGCAGTGGTCTTTGTTTTTCTTCTCTTGCCGGTTTTCCGAGTCTAAACACTCTCTTTAAGTCCTTGTCCTCGCACGGCACTTTCAGGACCTCATTTAAGATGTATATTGTCGTTTTTCTGTCTTCTTTATTCTTTTCTTTTTCGTCCGTCTCTTTGCTTTCTGCCATTCTGCGTATGACAACGTTCTTCTTTTTCCTCTCTTTTATCTTATCTTCTTCTATGCGGAGTTCTATTTGCTTTTCGACACCTTTACCTTTTGTGTAACCGCCATCAACTCTTTATCCACATTCAATTTGACTATTGCACTCCAAGTCTGTGTTTTTGCTTCGTTGGTACCTGTGATCTCTGTTTCATCCGTAGTTCTGATTTTCTCCAAACTCTCGGCCATGTGATCCATCTTTGCCTGTTGCTCGTTGTATTTCTTGGTGCTCTCCATTTCCTCTGCTTTCGTTAAGGCCATTAATCCCTTGAATTTTTTCACCAGCTCTGCGATTCTCCTCTTGTGCACTTCGTTGCGGTTTTCCAATGATTCTATTCTGTAGCAATTCTTGCAGAACGTTTCTCCGAAACTGTCTACACCTCCAACCATCTCGCATTTCCCGCACTTCTTCAAGTTCTTTAGCGTAAATGCCATTTTCCCCCGAGCGCGCACGATGCGCACAGTGCTGTATACATTCAACCCACACCCAATTAGAATCGTCGTAACTAATCTATATTATAAGGCGGAAAGTTTGTCTCTTTGTATTTTGACTCTTCGTCCCAGAAAAGGCTCGGAAATGACAGAGCGTCGGTTTAAAACAAATTTGCAATTGCTTATTACCCACACTTCAAGGTCAACACGACTATTTTCAGCTCTTAATTCATTTTAAAACCCGAGTTATTAGCGTTTAGGACAGATTTAATCAGCCACGCAGCCGCATTAATAAAGAGTCGACAGTCCGCATGACGTCATTCTCGCCCAATAATAATTTCCGCTTGTCAGCAATCCGGTTGACAAACGGAAACCGGTTACAGTGTACACTTATGCAGTTGAATTATGAAGTTGAAACAATAATTTATTCACAAGAACGCAGATCACAGAAATATTAACTATACTAGCAGAACAGACAAGCTGCAATAATCGTATTAGGCCACAGTCAGCACACACACACCCGCCCCTCAGGGACGGGTCATGTTTGGCTTTTTGGGGAAGCGGGGTGGGGTGGAGGGTTAAAAAACAGGAAATTTAGCGGTCAACGCTGGGTACCCCGGAGGAGTAGTGGTGAAAACCTTAAATTTCCCGGGCAACGCAGCGTAACACATCTAGTCGTAAATAAAGCATGCTTTAAATATTTCCGATTGATTTTGCGACTTGCAACAATGTCTCCCGCAAAATTATTCCTCTATTTTAGATAATAATTTTATGAAATCAGATTTTAACACACACAGTGCGAGAGGTTCGAGCCCCTTTGGGCGGATTTGCTTCGTAGGCTGCTATTGGCACCATATATTGCAGGCTGTCTGCACAGTTAGTATAGTTAAGATTTGTGTATTCTGTGACCTCTGTTCTTGTGAATTGCTTAAGCTGCATAATTGTACACTGTAACCGGTTGCGGTGTGTCAACCGGATTGCAAATGAAGAAAATATTATTATTATTATTATTGCCAATATTTATAAACAACGATTTTTTCTTATTTAATTATTTCATCGATCAAAATCGTGAATCAGGATGTATGACAACGTAGGATAGCCAATTTGTTTACGTGATCCTGATAATAAGCAAACATTCTCGAATCAATCCGCTTCTATTTACGAAAGGAATAATTTTATCAACCTCTAGCTTCCAATAACGCAGCCAAATTATGGAATTAATAAAATACACTAAAATAATAAGCTTAATAACGTGTTCGCAAAATAAAAAAATAGCCTTCGCTATACTACTGGTGAACCACTAGGCAACTTTGGGTAATATATCGCTTTAGCGTTCTAAATAACTCGCCATTGCGCGGTTTTTAGCGTTGGCCCTAAACAAGTTGGATTGGCGAAGCGGAAATTCGCTATATTGCCTAGAATTCAGATTGATGAAAATATTTTTTATTTAGCCTAAATAGAACTGGGATCGATGAAACGATTCTTGCTCAAATTGGGGCTCGAATGATGAACAAATTAGAAAATTGATTACTATTTAAATAGAAGTTGGATTTATAAATAGCCCTAGTTATTGTTCAAACTAAATCTGGATTGATTAAACGAATTTTTGATGAAACGAATTTTTGCCTAAATCGGAACTGGATTAAAGAAAAAGGATTCATGTCAAAGTCGAGACAGTTTGATCATTTGATGAAAAATAAATATGCTGCCCCAAGCGAATTATAATTATTTAGATCGCTAAAGCAATAGATTAGGCTACCCCTGGGTGGGATACATAGGCTATTGTCGCATGGGAGCTGCGCGTAGGCCTAGGCCTACTAGCATGAAACTCGATTTGGAAATCATTTGCCGACTTGTGGATTTATGTGACCAAACATAAAATTGTGAGGAAGAAATTGTTGCGAAGTCGAAAATATCCACCATAAACAGTGAAGATTATTCAAAATGATTATTTATTTTACGATTATAAACGATATTTCTCATTGGTTGAGGGGTGCTGACGGTTAAAATGTATCGTGACTTGTGATTGGCTGAAAAACCCGTGGTTGCAGCTGACATGTACATTTTGGAAATATGCGCATCGGTATTTCATTCATTAGACATCAAAGTTTCGATGCCCAATATTGCTTCACTGAAAACGGAAAGCAATAGGCCTACGTTATAGAAATCCTATCCTCAATGCTCTTATTGTCTTTCTATAGATATTCCAATGATATTATGAGGTAGTCGTGGTGAATCCGCCTATAGGCCTTCGATATTTGGATAATGGTCCCGGAGCTCTAGGCTAGCCTATATGACAATACTTGCCACTTTGGATAGTCCACTGATGTCATACTTGCCACTTTGGATAGTCCACTGATGTCATACTTGCCACTTTGGATAGTCCACTGATGTCATACTTGCCACTTCGGATAGTCCACTGATGTCATACTTGCCACCTTGGATAGTCCACTGATGTCTAAGACAAGGATTTTTTGTGGTGGGGAGGGGTGGGTCATCGTACTTTGACATCGTCATTACAAGATGGCGACCGTAGTCATTCAACCGTAGAAAGAAACAATTATTTTTTATACCGGTATTCACTTTGATGTTCACACGTGGATGAAATAGTTGTAGGAACCCAACCGGTTGTAAATTCAATTTCAATGGTTTCTTTCAAAACTCATAATTTTAAGCACACAAGCAAGTTTATTCTCTTTCGCATACCATAGTTTACAAGGTCAAGCTCACCGCTTTAAACATCTTTAGCATTCTTCAATATTTACTTAGATCCCCCCATGCGCACGTACAAATAAGTTTCTCTACACCTTACACAAGTTATTACAATGTAATAAATCTAACATTCTAGTTTTAATCAATTATCTCCTTCATTATTCACAAGAGGCGAAAAAACACGTCAAAACGTCGCGCTTCAATAACTGAAATATTATTGTTAACGATAACGATGAAAGATCCCTTAGATTATACAAATAGTTTACAGCTTCAAATGAGAGTCGCGAGAATGCAGCTTTAGTTGCTTCATATTCTACGCATCATGACACTTGTCCTCAATTAAACACTACCTAAGATGCGAATGTCATTTCTAGAAACCGAAAAATCCTGAGTCAGAGACAATAGTTCCGTAGAACGCATAAAGTGATGGCAAATATTTAACTTATGATTAAAGCTTGCCTCGAAAGCGTCGTATTTTCCAACAATCTCGTCGTATTGCCGATACATAGCTTTCAGAACATCCACAACCTACAAGTACATCAACAGGCAATATTAACGTTAGCAAGTGGCAGGCTTAGCTTCGACACGCGAAGGCCTGTGTGCTGCTGGCCAATAGACTTTGGAACCCTCTTACAACAACAGTTCTCTCTGCAAAATCTTTTGGCCATTATGTATCTTTTAAATCTACAGATACTCCTATTACACTTAGACATTGCTGGCTGTTATATTTCTTTTGTAATTGTAATCGTACATTTATATAGCGCCCCTTCAAGAGAACTCCTCAGAGGCGAAAATGTAGGATCATATAAATTTGTGATTTAGGATATGCGTTTTCACGGATATAATTAATTTTTTGACCGTCTTGATCGTTTCAATGAATCATGCAATATGTATGTTGTTACCTTGCCTCTACATTAAAATGCGGATAGCAATTGGTCATAACAGTTATTAAGTAGAATTTCATAAAGGGATTGATCGCCTGCTTGAGATTTCATTGTGTCAATTTTAACATTAAGCAGAATAATGAACAAAAAATCGAAGCCTACCACATCGGCCGGAAGAGAATTTGTCGCTTTGTGGAAACCAATTGTATCGCACAGGCAGAGAGTCACGGCATCAGACAGCTGCGGTTCGAATTCCGTTCCGGAAGCTATCTTCTCAACGATCGACCTACCAATCCAGGACACAAACAAAAACAAACTAATTTACGTCATAATAATTATTGTATATATATATATATATATATATATATATATATGCAGAGAATTAATTTCGAAAATAGGCCTAAATTCACCGTTAAACTTTGCTTAATCAACCAAATAATCATCGTTTTTTATGTAAATTATTTGCTGCTTTGTTTATAATGAACTCATATTTATAAGCTACGATTTGGTGATATTGTATAAAAATTTGCAAGGAAATTGCAGTAAGATAAACTTGAGTTATATAGCTTTGCGAGGTAATCAACTTGAAAGTCACAATGCAAAACAATGCAATCATCGTTAAAAAAATGAACAAGAATGATTGCGATTAGACTCAAATAATCTCTTTTACTCTACTTGGTGCATCTCTACTCTAGTAGTATGTTGCAGTCACCGTTGATCCGAAAACAAATGTTATTAAACAATTAAGGGTCAATGAATCTTATGGTTTGTTAATTTGATGGTCACCTGGGTAGTATGCTCTCTAACATGGCTTCCGTTTTGCGTCTTTCAACCAAGAGATCTGTATTCGCACGCTCAATCGACTCTTCCAACATCATCTGCATTCGTTCCATGACGTTAGTGAACCTGAAATCAGACACCAACATCCGTGAGCAGAGCATCGTCCGTCAGTCAGTTGCTTTATTTCAGAAACATTTAATATCCAGCAACAGAAATGTCACTGGAATAATCAACTCATAGAACTTCAAAAGGCATCGATCGATGAATGGCTTCCAAAACGCAATCGTTACTCGGGAAAGTCCGATGACACAGAAAGGTACCACCAGGAGCAACACCATGCTGCAATAAAAGGTAGAAAAGCCTAGCGTATTGTAGCCTAATGGCCCTACACACCAGTCTATCCACGACCATCTAAATGTACTATCCAACCACAGCTGAAGTTCCAATTTTTCAATAAATCCAACTCTGATCGACTCCGCCACCCCAATCATTGAAAAAGACCTCTCTAAACCTAAAACAACCCAGAGTAACATCTCCCCATCTACATTCCATCTATCTGGTTTTATAGTCGCCGAAAATTGTCCGTGCTAAGGCGTTTCTGGACTACTTCCCCGACAACGCAGCGCTCGTGAATAAGTCTGTGCCCTCTGCTTATTTTCAAATAGGCACTTGAAGAAATCTCAAGCATACGATTACAAATCTAATAATAAACAGAACTGAGTAATTTTGCTTATGTAGGCATACGAGTCCACTTACTTTCCGCTGTGGTTTGCCAGTAGTATGCTTTTGACTGTCCTGAACGTTGGTCTTTTATGAGGAGCCGTCTGCCAACAGTTTTTGGCCAAACCGATCCATTCAGCGGCAACATGGCCTTGCATTGCGGGCAGGTGAGGGCGAAACGGTGGCTCCAAAGTCAGCTTCACCTTTGCCAGTAACTCTGAGCAGAAAATTAAACAAAAACAGGTACAAGGGTATTGGGTAATGTCGTATAATAAAAGGTCACCGCTCTTCCGTTCTGAACAGAAGGGAATGCTCCTGGCTCTCTTCGACAAACTGCAAATCGAGCCTTTTCCGTGGTGAACTCAGTGTTCCGGAATGGACTCCCTCAGGAGCCACGTCTACTTTCGGGGACTCTTACTGAAACATTTTAAAATCATCTCAAAACTTGAGTCATTGTCTTGCTAGAGTCGGGAACGCTTCTGAGTAGCCCCTTAAGGATGCGCTATAATTTTTTTTGAATAAATGAATAAAATGAATTGGAATAAGCCTACATCGTGACCAACGCACACATACCTGTGTACATGCTTGAATTCAAACGAACGTACATGCATCTACAGACTGGCCATAAAAATACCCCTACAGTTTTGTGTCAATATTTTGGCCAGAAGCAAGAATTTTAAAATGAAATTTTACATGCTTACAGACAATTCATATCGACACATGATGGCCAGATTTCATCAAAATATTTGAAATTGAACAAGAGTTATAACACTTTTTGTGAGACCACCCACGGTTTTTATGGATTCAAAAACGTAACGCAACAAGTTCGTCGAAAATGACGCAACAACAAGTAAAAAATCCGATTTATTAAGTCTCATCTCAAATAATTGTTATCAAAAAGCCTTGATAAATATTGCCAGATGATCATTATTATAGTTATTGAAAAAGACACTTAGTACTAGCGTAGCAGCACGTCACTGTGAAGTTAATTGGCAAGATGACGATGAAGTTGATAAATAAGATATATGCAAGATTAATAATTTCGCTATTAAAGCAATGAAATTCACATATCTAAAATGAAAATGACCAACCAGGGTGTCAATTACAGACAAAATGTGTATTCAGACATTTTCATGCGCAAGATCTACGAGATATAAAACTTCGAGCACCGTTTACTCTTTTAAACAGTGACAGCGCAGAAATTAAGAGTTAAGGCGAGAGTTATGAGTTTTGCGTAGCTGATAGAGATCGGCTCGACCTCAATGGTTCTGGTTTTATTTAGAAAGCCAATGGTTCCAAATGTCCGGATTTGAACCCGATGGTGAAAATCAATTTTGGAGAGCTATGCTGGAGAAATACCACAATCTGCAACCAAAACCGATAAGAGAATTGATCGTCGCACTGGAGCTGATATGGGAAGATTTAAATTTGGAACACGTGAACAAAAACCAAGAACTTTACAAAGAGATTCATTACAAGTTTGAGCACTTGTAGTGCACACATTGAACACAAGTTGGGAAGCACTATCAAGTTCCTTTGGTAACAGTTATTGGAGAGATAACTTAATAAAATCGTTTTTTGCTACCTTTTGCTGCGTTACGTTTTTGAATCGTACAAAAACAGTGGGTGGTCTCCCTAAAAGTACTTTTGTTCTGTGTGAAATATTTTTATAAAATCTGGCCATCATGTGTATATACGATTTGTCTTTAATCTTGTAAAATTTCATTTAGAAATTCTTACTTCTGGCCAGGATATTGGCAAAAAACCGTTGGGAGTCTTTATATGGCCCACTCTGTATATACATAGATGGCTAAAAGGCAAAGGCAATAAAATGAGCGAAAGTGATGCTAAGGCACACAGCATTTAAATAGTATGTTCGCTTGATGCCAAGATTCGTGACATACGACAGGCAACTGCTGCTGCTTCTCTGCCACCTGAATATCCTCCCTCCGACTGTCACCTCTCTACATTGAATTCACTTACAGGTACAGAACTACGACGCATTATTCTTTCTTCACCGCCAAAGTCCTGTGAACTTGATCCCATACCTACCTTCCTGCTTCACGAATTCATCGACATTTACTTCCTCTCCTCACAACACTCTGCAATCGATCTCTACAGGAAGGCATTCTACCATCGACGCAGAAGAGATCAATCCTGATCCATACTCTGAAGAGCGGTGGATTGGATCCGACTTATCCCGGGAACTATAGGCCGATAGCGAATGTTACGTTCCTCACGTAGCTCATCGAAAAGGTCGTCGACATGCAACTCGTCGTTTACCTAGAAGGGAATAATCTGCTGCCTCAGATTCAGTCCGGTTTCAGAAGATTCCACTCAACTGAGACGCTTCTGCTCCGTCTCCTCTCAGACATCTACGATTGACAAAGCTCAGCTGACCCTGTTGGCCCTTTTTGACGTCAGCGCCGCTTTTGACACTGTAGACCACGAGATTTTGTTAGAGCGGCTGGGTGTTTCATTTGGTTTGTCTGGTGCATTTTACAAATGGATAGATTCTATTCTTCATGAACTTTCTCTCTGTGTGGCCCATGGTTTTTCTAGGTCCTCACGGGTGCCTGCACAATATGGTCTACCCCAGGGTTCAGTCCTTGGTTCCATACTTGATATTATCTACACCTCAGGTCTTGCAACACTACTAACAGCTCATTCGGTTTTGAGTCAGCAGTATGCTGACGACGTCCAGGCTTACACCCATTGTCTCCCTTCTAATGCTGTCGAAGCGGTTCGGATAATGAGCCGGACTTTGGATGCTCTAGAGACATGGATGTCATCCAATAGACTACGCTTGAACCCATCTAAGACAAAATTTATTTGGTTGGGCACACGGCAGCAGCTTGCCAAGCTTGATCTATTTTCTCTTGCATCTGAATTTCCTGGCTTTGTCTTTACAACCACGGTTCATGACCTCGGTGTCCAACTTGACCAAGAACTCACTTTTGCTCCTCAACTTCACCGTATTGCTCGAGGCTGCTATTATCAGCTGCGCCAGCTTCGCACTGTCATCCGTTCTCTTACGTCTGCTGCTACTCTTACTTTAGTGCATTCTTTCGTTACATCTCGCATCGACTATTGCTCTTCGCTCTACATTGGCCTCCCATCCAGCAGATTGACTTGTCTTGACCGGGTGTTGCGCTCTGCTGCGCGCCTAATTGGGAAAATCCCTAAATATGGCCATGTCTCAAACTACATGCTTGAGGTACTTCACTGGCTCCCTATTCGCCATCGTATTGAGTTCAGGGTAGCTGCATTGGTATGGCGATGTTGTCAGGGTCTCGCCCCAATTTACCTCGATGAGCTATGCAGCTTTACATTGGGTATCCAAGGACGACGTCAGCTACGCTCTGCTGATAACGTAGTCCTCTTAGCTCCTTTTGTTCGTACTACTACCATGAAGAATCGAGCTTTTCTGTATTTGGACCAGTAGTCTGGAATGGCCTTCCTTTTGAGCTACGCCTACACCCTGGGACTCTACCAGGATCCTCCCTTACTAAACCTAAAACTGTTCTTTTTGGGCGTGCCCGAGTCGGGAGCGCTTCTGAGTAGTTTTTTCTTGAGGGAGCGCCATGTAAATGTCCGAATGAATGAATGAATGAATGGACTATGGCAACGTTCCACTAATCATCGCTAGAAAATCGTGATTAGCGATTCCGTCTTCATAAAAAATAAAATAGAATAGTACAATGTATTAGCACTAAAGCAAAAAATAAATCGCATACCGCCCTGTTATTGTAGATCGCAATTCGCCGATGATTATAGTTTTGAATGAATGGCGTAAACTCACCTTCCAAAGTGGCCGACCCCATTCCAGTCTGATAGGGAAGTTCTCTTGATAGAAGTTCCGATATGATGATGCCAAATGAGTAAATATCGGCCGGTTTCGTCCCGAGGACTCTGCTGCTATCGTTGTTCTTCTTGCGAAGGATTTCAGGAGCCGTCCAAAGCAGATCTGTAATAATCACATAAACGTATCTCGTATCGGATTGCTGCTTTGGTTTCACGCTGCATTTCAGTTTCGGTGGGGGGGGGCTAATTTTTTCATCCGTCAAAATTTCTGACGACCTTTTTTTAGTCTTCAGCCGAAAATCGTGGCTATTTCAGTGTGAAAAAATTCGGATTGGCCCTTTTTTAGGGGGGGCTGAGCCTCTTGTAGGGGAGGGGGCTTAGCCCCCAACTCCCTTAGCGCCGCCACTGTTATTACATCTGAATAATCATACTGCTTTATAAATCTCTCAAGTGTATTTCTTTTGCCATGACTGAGCTGGGAGCTCTCCTGAGTAGTTCTCTTGAAAGGGCGTCATATAAATACATAGAATGAATGAATGAGTAAACCGCGTGTAACTAACACAAGTGAATAATTTTGCGTTAACACCTTTAACGCACATAAAGAAGAATCTAAAAACTCTGTTTGCATTGAGCCATGGATAATTTTTATGGATGTGCATTGATAATTTTTATGGATGTGCATTGATAATTTTTATGGATGTGCATTGATGTTTCTATAATTCGCCCATACCAATCAATGGTCTCTGGAGTTTGTCGAGGCATCTGAACATTTTCAGTCCGTAATCCGTTATCTTACAAACCCATCTTTCGTCAATGACACAGTTTGAGCTCGTCAGATGACCGTGTGCTCCCACTGGTGTACTATGCATGTATTCCATTCCCTGCAAATAAAAATATATAGTCAAATTAGAATTATATCTGAAACTCCAGTTAGTGGACTTCACATCATTCTGACCATTAGAGTTTTGTCATGTCCTTGTCTGCTGGTATCCTACCAAAATTGCGACTTCGAAAGAGCGACCATCAACAGGACCTCAAAAGGGCGCCGATCATAAAGGCGACTGTTCTAGGGCTGCCAACTTTTGATTTTGTCATTCCGGGACGCCCACTGTCACTCGATGTGCCATTACCAATTTACACTGTCCACATAATTATGTAACCGCATGGGCCTAATGTAACAAATATTATGTCAGTCCAATTATACAATCTAACCTAAAATCTACAAAAAGAGTCGTCGTCGGTGCCTTATTCGACCTTCCGAACATTGGCAGTGTACTCTTACAAAAAGAGTAGGCTAGGCCTAGTTAATAATTTTGTAGATAAATTGTCAGAAGACAAGTAGCCTAAATTTAGGATTAGAATCGAAGTCAAGAAGAGATTTTTTATAAATGTTATAAGTTCCCGTAACTTCGGCCTACGTACACCAGGGTATGCAGACTTATGAGCCCAGCACGAGCGATATGTTGATAGTTAGCCTATAAAATTATAGGTGACATCGTGCATGCAGATTACAAAATCAGGTCTGCGGCCGGACAGCAGAACTTAGCCTAAACCATTTACTTCTGCTGAGCTTTAAGCAGTTCCAGAACACTAGTGACAAAGTCGCAGAAAATAACACATATGTCATGTCAAAATTGATGCTTAGGCCTATTAACAAGGTCGCTTTTACAAGGTCGATGCTCAGTTAGGTTTACTTGCGATTGTTAGACAACATGCAGGTCGTCCATAATGCTGAACGCTATCTCGCAAAAAGCATTAAAACGGAATGAGAGTCGTCCTACGAAGGACAAAATATGCTATAAGCTTACTGAGTATCAGAGGTTTGTAAAGTTTTGAAGACTTCGACCCAGCGCTGTCCAACATTTGATGTCCAGCCAACAACGTCAAATTCATCGAACAATCTTTTAAGTTTAGTGTGCAAAATAAGAACAATATTGTGGAATGTGGGTCTTAACAGCAAATTCCGGGACATTTTGGGATCAATCCGGGACACGGGACGCACAGGGCCAATTCCGGGACTGTCCCGGCGAATCCGGGACGGTTGGCAGCCCTAGACTGTTCGTAAGAGCGCCGATCAAAAGAGCGACCAAACAAAAGGGAGACAATCAAAAGGGCGAACATCAAACGTTCACATTGTTTCAATTAAAACGGTCGGCCTACCTGAAAGAGAAATACGTAAACAGGCTTATGTATATCTATGTTATGTGTGTAGCTACATAAATGAACCGTGCAGTGCAGTTGCATGACAGTAATTTGGCGAGTAAGACTGAGAATGGCTTTAGAATTTGTTAAAAGCAACATGGGTCGAGATACTTCAGGCCTACTGGTTGATGGTTGTACGTTCAGACTGAAAAAATTTACAAAATTAACTGTGGATTTATTCGATAAACTGAAAGATGATAATTATTAAACCTGCTAATCGCCATTGAAAATTACAGCAGACGCTGTCGTTCTATACGCTCATATTAGTTGCATTGTAAATAGTACAAAGTTTGATTTATTAGCAGATTTCAATCTGCTCATCTCCGTTATTGTCATTAGTTTATTCATAAATGACATTTACATGCATAGGCCTAGTTTCAAATATTACGAAGTTCGAAATGGTAAGATTTCAGCACGTAGGTCGCCCTTTTGACTGTCGCCGTTTTGTTTGGTCGCCTTTATGCTCAGTGCCCTTTTGAGGTCGCCCTTTCGAAGTATAGCTTTTGATAGTGAATCTTGTCTGCTTGAGGTAAAGTTCTGTCATGGGATCTGGTCTGAAACAATAAACTCTCCTCGGTTGAGCAGGCTGGGATAATAATAATAATAATAATAAAGGATAATAAAATGATAATATAAATACTAGTTTATAATGAATAAATGATAACACAATAATGTTTTTACTTGATTAATCAGTATACGCGAGGATCATAAATTATGTAGGTCTATCTGGGACAACAAATATTAACAAATGATGACACTCCTAACCCTCTTAGTTCATTTTGCTCATACTACTACCAAGAAGAATCGAGCCTTTTCTGTGGTTGGTCCAGTGGTCTGGAATGGCCTTCTTTTTAAGCTACGCATATACCCAGAGACTTTACCAGGATCCTTACTAAACTTAAAACTGTTCTTTTAGGGCGCCCTAAAGTCTGGAGCGCCTCTGAGTAGTTTTTTTTACCAGAAGGACCGCTGTATAAATGTCCGAATGAATGAATACGAGACCTGGCCAACCAGTCAAATTTCCTGCTTTAAATATAAATTTTCCAAAATAATAATAATAATAATAATAATAATAATAATAATAATAATAATAATAATAATAACATCACAGAGCGCCATTTCAGAAATATAAAGTTCAAACGCTGTAGTGGGGGCATATCGTATTTAATTATCTGTGGCTTACAAGCAAGAAAACGTACAATTTTAGAAGAGTATTAATAGTGTTGGCAATTAACGATTTTAACCGCCATAGATATGCTGATAAAACGATCAAATAAGATCAGTGCAAGTTGAACTGTAGACAATTAATTTTTACGCAAATTTTGTCGTGCTTTATTTTAACAGTTTAATTCTATCGAGCTTCCATTTCGCTCAAAACGCCAACATTGAAATTATAACAGAAATGGTAATGGCCAATTTAAGGTAAGTAAGTAACCCAACTAAGTAAGTCAGTTGCTGCATGCAAAATTAATAGTCTATCTAAGGCGCATAGGCAATAATATGCAGCTAGCCTTTAATTGCCATTAACACGGTTTAATCGCTGCCATTACCGCGTTATTAAACTATCGCGACAATAACCACAGTAACCCTAGATTTACCCCAATGAAAGTGACAAAATACTCTGGTGGTACGAAGAAGATTAAATATAAAAGAAGGCCTAATGCAAACAGTGATGAGACGAAAATTGAGTCTTTTTGGAAACCATAGAATTCATGCTAATAGGAACTTAAAACACTGACTTTGGCAACTATGGATGGAAACGGGCGCAAGGGAAGAGAAGGCTGATTGACAGGTGGAGGTCGAAGGAATGGGGAAGAGAGAATGAGCAGAGGGCAGGTTGAAAACAGCAGCTCGCCAAGAATATTGGAACGTGAAAGATTCAAAGAGGGTTGGAGGGAGTTAGCAAACAGCAGTTCGCCGAGAAGGTTGGAACAGGGTTGGAGGCAGTTCGCAAGAAGCAGGTCGCCGAGAAGGTTGGAACCGGGTTGGGGAAGTTAGCAAACAGCAACTTGCCGAGAAGTTTGAAGAGTCGAAATGAAGCCTAAACTCGAGAAATCTTCTGTTCGTCGCTGTTGTAAATACGGTGAATGTACATAATAATAATGCGAGAAAACATCAAAGAAGTCTCAGTGTCTCCGTTTAATTAACCCGTCACCCACGTGCAAAGATGCAACTAAAGTTCCCCGAAGATTTAGCCTGCACCGCTGCCACCAAATACTTCATCACCTGTACAATTCTCGCGAAGTGTACACTGTACAGTAAAGGGCATCATTCAGTAGCCTACAATGACCATGGGGTAGTTGACATTGTCACTGTCCCTACTCACCTGAACAACGTCCAGGGCCAATGACATACGAAACTCCCAGTCGATGTCAAATTGTTCATCAGCCAAGACATTCTGAATGCTTCCCTTCTCGGCATAACCCATCGCAACGCAGACATTAGGAGCGTCAACACAGACTCCGATGAATGGATTGAGGTTGTCGTGCTTCACATACAACAGCTAAACGCAACGAGACACGTATAAGTAGCAGGGCTTTTAAAGAGAAATTTTTCGAACTGCACAACCAACAATTTTTTCTAGTGTGTTTTTTGGCGAAAATGTTTCACGACTTTTATGAGTCTTTTCTGAGAAACAAAAGGAATTTGTCCCAAGTTTTCGTCGCCGCGTATAAAATCTCGTGACTTTTTAAAGTCATCCGTTTGAAATCTAGAAATTTGGCATTCCTGCATAATTTTCACTGCACAAGACCTTCGTTCCATTTCGCTATTCCGTTGTAAACTGGCTGCAATTACCTTTTTATAATGATTATCACTGCACAAGATTGCTTTTACATCTGCACAAATTGATTTGCAACTGCACATTTTGTATAGAACTGCACGTTAAAAAAGCCCTGATAAGTATAATAAAATGGCGACATTCTATAAATAAATATAAGCATGAATTTGCGTATGTGTGTGTACAGGCATTAACGAATATATTATGTATATATTTATATATAATATATGTGTGTGTACACTGCATGCACTGTGTCCGGAAAAATAAAATATTTTCTAAATATGAAAATAAACTAGTAAATTCATCGATTTCTAAAATTCAAACAACAATATTATAGGAAATAAATACTTGAAGAGGTGAGAATTCAATTTGAAGTGGAAAACCGGTGGGGATGAAAGTAGAACAGCCTGACACAGATTAGTACAGGAGCCTGGCATGGCTAGCAGATAGATGTCTTGTCGCCTACCTGTTTCAGTTCTTTGTACACCGTCCTTTCAAATATATTCAGCGAGTCGCGTGGAATCGCCTTGATGGCAATCATTGATCCCTTTCGAGTAACAAGCAGCATGAAAAACCACTCTGTATTGTATTGTATCTGACCATTAAATGCCTTTCAGAAGCGCTCACAGTGTGACCACGAAAAGACAGGATTTGAACAAATTGAAGCGAGAGAAAGATGTGGAAGGTTCACCCGAGAGAGAAAGACGGAGCGAACTGATGGAGGAAGTTTATTCCACACAGAAGGATAAATGCAGGCAAAGCATCTGAATTAAACCATGGCTGTCCTGACGCGGAGACAGTGCCGGCGCTAGGGTACCTGAGGCCCCCCCAAAGAAAAACTTGAGGCCCCCCCATACCTTGAGCTGTCATCTCAGCAAAATTTCTCATAATATAAGTGCTGAAAGACATGGTGTAAGACTTCAATAAATGTCCCATCCCAATTGTTAATTTTTTGGAATTTCCATGCTGTATAGGTAGAAATTTTAAGCTGTCCTCTTTACAAAAATAGCTCTTTTACATTGCTGTTAGTCGTGGTTTAGGACTTCAGAGTGTCCCTCTCCATTGTTTAAATTTATCCGATTTGCCTACTGTAATGGTAGCATTTATAGGCTGTCATCTGAAAAAAAATTGACCATTATTGATGGGCTTTGGAGGATACTTATGAAATATTTTTGAAATATTGGGAATACAAGGATTCCGTCCCAACCACAAATTGTGGGGCCGTGCCCCTGTCCACACCCCCAAGTCTCCTCTTTGGTTTCAGGATAATGCTCTATTGGTTTGAGTAATATAATTTTTATGCTTTGCGTTAAAACATAATAATTATTCGGTGCGTGGTTTCAGTAATGAACAGTCGTGAAAGGTATAATTACCAGCTACATTTGAGGCCCCTTGCAAACTTGAGATGAGACACATACCAAGGACATCTGGGACCCTACACAGACTTTAATGTTTGGGTCTCACGTAGGTTTTATTTTGAGGCCTCATCCAATTAGCAATTAGAATAAGTTACAATTTATGAGCGTTGTGTTTGAGAAAGTGGACGAAATTGCCTGAGTTAGTTTAAATGGCTTTATAATTACGCCCAAAACCAGTACGATATTTGCAATAGGTCTGCAAGGGCAGTGCCATATGGTTAGTTGAGGCATGCACCAGACCGGATCTGTACAGTCACAAATAGGCATAATGACCAGCTAAATTTGGGGGCCCCTTTCAAACTCTGATGGTTATATACTTATGCCCAAAACCAGTATGATATTTGCATTAGGTCTGCTATGGCAGTGCCATATGGTTAGTTGAGGCATGCACCAGACCGGATCTGTACAGTCACAAATAGGCATAATGACCAGCTAAATTTGGGGGCCCCTTTCAAACTCGGGCCCCCCCAATTGGGGGGGTACGGGGGGTGCTAGCGCCGGCACTGCGCGGAGAATAAAGTTTACACCGATCAGAGGATCTGAGAGGATGCAGCGAAGTGGCATAGATCTCGGGGGAATGAAGTATAAGATCACAAAGATATTTCGGAGCAAGACCCAACTGAGACTTATAAGAAACTAGCTGGGATACCCGTTGCCCGGGAATATTAGGATTCCCCTTCCCCTCTCCCCCCTTTCCCCGCAACAAAAACCAAGAGCGATAAGAGAATCAATCGTCGCCCCTCTCTCTCCCTTCCCTCCCCTTCCCCAAACCTCCCCATTTCCCCTCCAATCCCCTCCCCTTCCCCAAACCCTCCCCCATCCCTTCCCTCCCCCTCCTTTAGTTGTAATTGTAATTGTAAGTGAAAATTTATAAGGCGCCGCTCACAGAATTAGTGGCGCTCCCAACCCAAGCTAGTGCTCCCGCTAACAAAATAATAGTATAGTCTTCAGGCGTTCACGAAACAGGGGAAGAGAAAGGCCAAGAAGCTCACGCCGTAATTTGTGAGGAAGGCGGTTCCAACATGTATGGCCAAGATATGCGAAGCTTCTGGACTGGGCCGTAGCTCCACGCATGCGCGGGACAACTAGAAGGCCATTAGCAGCCGAGCGAAGGGCAGAGCGGCCAGGAAGAGTGGAGACCAAGTTACACAATGCCCGAAGATAAGAGGGGCTACCCCGAGAAGAGAGTTGCGCATAAGTGTCAGAATCTTGAACTCAATGCGCTGAGGTGCAGGAAGCCAATGAAGAGTGTCTCGAATAAAATCAGATATGTGAGGGAATTTTGGAAGACCAGCAATTAGGCGGACAGCAGCGTTAAGTATTGACTGAAGTTTAGAGAGGTTAAGAGAGGCGAGACCAGCATAGGCAGAGTTTCCAAAGTCAACTCTAGAGCCAATCAAAGCATGGACAAGCGCCTTGACCGCTTGAAGGGAGAGTGAGTGGCAGATAGTACGCAATTGTCGCAGGTAATAGAAGCATGTTCGAGAGATTCGGTTAACATGGTCGGTAAGAGACTGGATCCAGAGTAAAACCCAGATCACGAACAGTTGGAGAAAATTGAATATCTGGGTACAAAGTGCTGAGGAGCTCCATATCAATCTTGGCAAACTGGACTCTACCACAAAACCAGATGAATTGGGTTTTATCAGAGTTAAGGCGGAGACGGTTAGAAGACATCCAGTGGTTCAGTTCCATAGTGGCGTCAAGGATAGTTGTAACCAGTGAAGAAGCAGCACTGGGAGAACCGTGGACAAATGCTTGTGTATCATCAGCGTATTGATGAGCAGAGGCACCCTTGCGGGATAATAGGCTCAATAGATCCGCAGTATAAAGGATGTATAGAAGCGGCGCCAGGACAGAGCCTTGAGAGTTGAGACCCTGGCGCTTGAGAGACGGAAAAAAATCAGAGCTCTTTTGTGTTGAACTGGAACCACACCCCGAGCCAGCAAAGTATTGCATAACAATAGTAAAAATGGCAAAAACTCATCTAGAAACTCTTTAACAATGAATGGAGGAATAATGTCCAGATCGCAGGACTTCGATGTGGAGCCTTGAATGAGGCATCTGCAGAAAGCGCCCAACTGGATCGGCTGCCATTCGTTGAGGGTGGCGACAGAGGCTGAAAGAGGGAAGGATGTGTTGTTCCCACTTCCCACCCCGTTCACAAAACCCTCCACTGGGTTGTTCTGGTGGTCAATAGCTGCGACACTGTAGGCGTATAACTCTGGACAAACACACACTCACACATCCACATTCTCCTTTCTATGTGCCTATTAATAACTTGGTTAATACAATTATTGCTGGCTGTCTGTTCTGTCAGTATAGTTAAGATTTCTGTGATCTGCGTGTGCATATTATTGCTTCAACTGCAAAATTGTACACTGTAACCGGCTGTTTGTCAACCGGATCGTTGAATTAAACGAAAAATATTATTAAACGTGCGAGAGGCGATAATGACGTCAAGACATGGCGTACTCATGCGAACTGTTGTCTGATGATTTATGTGCAACGACCAACGGCAAAATGGCTGATTAAATCTGTGTAGTCGCTAAAGGTTAAATACGCGTATATAGAATTAAAATGTTGATATCTCGGGTTTTAAGGTGAGTTGAGAGATGAAAATGGTCATCCTGACTCACAAATTCGCATGAGAAGCTAAAAAAAGTTTTGTGTTGCGAAATGAAGCTATTTTTGAGCCTTTATTGGGACGGGCATCCATACATACAGATCTCATATTTATCTTATATTATAATTCCGAAAGTTTGTCCTTCCATATGTTTGTACGGATGTATTTTGACTCTTCGTAACAGAAAAGGCTCGGAAATGACAGAGCGTCGGTTTAAAAAAAATTTGCAATTGATTTTTACCCAAATTATAAGGTCAACGCAACTATTTTCAGCTTTTAATTCAAAACCAGAGTTATTAGCGTTTTAATCCTTAGAGCAGCCATCTTGCCGCATTTAGTGTATCCTCGTCTTTCTCTCGTCTAAAAACTTGTCTTTTTTCTCGGAGTTAAACGCACTGGGAGCGCTTCTGAAAGGCTCTTGCTGCGAGAAGCGCTTTATAAATGGTCAGATAAGATAAGATAAGATAAGATTTAGTAAAGAGGCAACAGCCCACATGACATCATTTACGCCCAATAATAATTTCCGGTCATCAACAATCCGAACCCGGTTACAGTTTACAATTATGCAGCTGAAACAATAATATTCACAAGAACGCAGATCACAGAAATATTAACAATACTAACAGAACAGACAACCTGCAATAATTGTATTAGGCCACAGTCAGCACACACCCGCCCCTCAGGGAGGTTCATGTTTGGCTGTTTGAAGAAGTGGGGTGGGGTGGAGGGTTACCGAAAACCCAAAATTCAGCGGTCAACGCTGGGTACCCCAGATGAGTAGTGATGAAACCCTAAATTTTCCGGGCAACGCCGGGTAACACATCTAGTAGTTGGCCTATAGATAAAACAAAGTTGTGAATTAAATTGTTGACATTTACAATCATGGGATAAACGGACAGATTCAATACATGCATGAAATTAGTTGAGGGAAGTTCCCTCAGGAAACTATATAGAAACAGAGTATATAATTACTGGCTGGGGTATCCGGCTTTGCCCGGTGATTTAAGATTCGCCCCGTTCCCAACCCAATTCATCCAGTAAAGGGTTAAACGTTTTTAATTTTTAGAATTCAGATCTTCGTGAATGAACATAATAATGAATTTAATACTCGTTAATATTCGTGAATATTTACAAATCTGAGTAATTATTGGTTGTATGCGAATACTCGATCTATAGATGAACAACCGGGTGTGATTCGCTTACTTTAAATAAAGAACAACACTGGATGCTGGCATTACCTTGTACATCCCAGCGGTGACGTATAATCGACCGAAACCACTGCTCCCAATGCTTCTGTGATCAGTTGAAATACTTTTGCGATCAGCTGCAGAACCTTTGCGATCAGCCGAACTACTGGCACTCGTATTCGTATTCTAATAGAATAAAAAAAAACGTCAAACTAAAGAGCAAAACAAACAGAAGTTGAAACAGCAAGAGCCATAACAATAATTTATTTTTGAAGAATTTCAAATTTTCCATAAATTGCAATGCTGGAAACGGAATACGATTTGAGATCTACGAAAGGTACTATATAAATGGTCATAGACACTCACGTACAGTGATGGGCAACACTTCTTCCAAAAAAAATTGAAAATTAAATACAAATCTAGTTACAAAATGCCACTGTGACCCACACTTTATACATCATGAATATTGAAAAGGTTGGTCTTCCAGTGCTTGGGATGTCGCCCTGCCAACTCAGAGGTAGGGTTTCAACTTCCCTCAGTCTCTTAATCTGTTGACGAGCCTACGGGCGTGTCTTTTGGTCGTATGTGTCTACGCTGTTGATCTGCTACAGAAATTAATATGTTTGTTACCTTGTCTATTTCATTTCCATGTAAAAACGCTTTGATTCTTGCATGCTCGTTAGAACAATAAAAATGTATTAATTTTTAAATTGGTTGATTCTTAAGTGCGAGACGAGCGTGGAGTTAACTCGGAATACTCTAACGCGCACTCGTTGGTTTAGAGACAAATGGTTTTATCGAACAGACCTCAGATACAATACAATACAACCGCAATTTTATATCGCCCTTCTTACAAAGCTCAGAAGTGCACACATGTGTGTAATTATATTGCAGAGCAATAGACAGTAAAGGACTTGGTCATGGTTCCTACACAGTAACCGCCTCGGATGAGGATCGAACCCGTACTCTCCGTGTTACAGGTCGACCGCTCTAACCAATCGACCACCGTGCCACACTTTGAAGGGGCGCTATATATATCTACGCAATGTTTGCATAAAATAGCCTTGAGTAATAAATATAATATTGTGGCGTTCTTGCCCCTGCTGCCATATTTGACACACAAGGGGCGGCGAGCTGCTGGCTTCCCGGACGACCCATGAATTTACCAGGAACCCGAGTGTCACCCGGGTCGCTAGCGTGTCTGTGTCTGCCGCTCATTCGACGGGACGCTACCCCGCCGTCCCCGTCCTCACTCTCGGCCGAAGAGGCCTCTGAGATGGTCGCTCGCGACAGGGTATAAAGCTCGGTCGCTTCCGAGTCTGCCTCACCCTCGTCCACGGTCACTTTGGGCGTAACATCCTGAGCCTGAAGATGGCCGTCGCTCAACACAGGGTTCATCGATACACGGGCGGCAGACCCTCGCTTGGAGCTACCCTTCACGGCCACGGGCATTTTTCCCTTGCCCGACCGATCTCCCTTCCGGCGTAACATACAACAGACAGCAACTCTCGAACTAATGCCACCGACGGGTACCACGGCGCGTTCGCGTAACTCTGCAGACCAAAGTGATTTGAACCACGGCCATTCCAAGGGACTGAGTCCCAGGCCTCGCCAGAAAGGCATGATACCTTCGGAAAAGACGGACAAATTTACAAGGCGGCGTCACCGGGACTAGACGGTGACCACACCAACTCGCTCCAAGGGAACAGAAACGACAACGAATTCACCAAGCAATATTCCACACAAGAACCCAAGACGGTAGGTAGCAATGCCCTGACCGACCGGTCGTAACTCTGTTCACCAACGGCCGGAGCTCCGATTAACCTCCGTCGAAATATTCCTACGGGGAAAAGACGCGCCACCAACTCTGTCAGATTGATGCGCCGACGCTCCCCTGTCCGATGAACAACTCGTTCACCCGCAGCCTCGCTATACTCGTAAGGCGCGTATACCGGTGCTGTCCGACAGGCACCCAACTTTTTAACTCCCACCGGTGCTGGCCGACAATTGCCCAACCCACCGGCTTTCAGCGATGCTGGTCGCCGGCGTTCAGTGATGCTGGTCACCGGCTTTCAGCGATGCTGGTCACTGGCTTTCAGCGATGCTGGTCACCGGCGTTCAGCGATGCTGGTCACCGGCTTTCAGCGATGCTGGTCGCCAAGGACTCAACCTCGTTATACCGATGCTGTTCTACAGACACGTAACCTCGTTGCACCGATGCTGTTCGCCAGGTACGTAACCCACCCGCTCCAAGAAACCTCGTAGCAGCGCCCAACCCCGTCCGATCACGAGCAGGCCAGCATCGGGCCTGAAATCTTGGACGTGGAGGGAACCTAACTACGGGTAACTTTAATTTCACTAACCTTATCTAATGGAGCTAGACAGGGTCTTTAACATTTCATTGAACTCTTTTATTTGTTAACCAGATGGACATTACAGGGACGGAAGACCAATGTAACAACGCGACAGAAAGACGGACGATGGCTACCGATCGATCGCGCGGTGCTGGCCCTTACAGCGACACCCTGGCGGGGACGCGCAACGAACCCTTCCGACACCTGTAACAACTCTCCCTCGCGCCTTACTCGCGAGTTATCAACCTTCCAGGGCAAACTGTACCCAAGGAACACAGTAGTGAAAACCAATTGACGCTAAGTTTCACGACTCAAAAGATATGTGTTCGGCAGAATGAGATTTCGCGTAAAGTGAGGCGGCTTCAGCGATCTCCCACCGTCGACACGACGACCAACAGTGACGAACTCTCAACAGATTCACGAGAAAACAAGGCAAGACGAACAGTTTAGCACCAAGTTTCAAACGTTCGGACTTCGATTGGTAAAGTTCACCTGACACGGGAAATGCTACCTAACGTGAGTCACACTTACTCCCGCTAGTTTCCCTGTAATTGTAATTGCGCGTCAGTCGGGCAAACTATCCTTCCCGACTGAACACGTATTTCCCCGTCCTTACGCTGACAGAGTATAAGGAGCTGCTCTCTTATTTGACAAGCCGCTTACGGGCGGCCTTACGTTAACACTTTTCAGGTAACCAAATGTACATGTATCACGCACGACTGAGGCGGCTGTCTTCCTCAGACGAACGAGTCGACCACTGACGGAAACACTTGCAAACGTTATGTGACACGACGTCAAACGTATACAACCTCACCAAGTGTTGGCAATCAATCGGGGCGAGAGTAGCACAAGCCGACGACCAAAACCTTCACTTAACAACGGGCGGCGCCCGAGTAAAACAGTAGCACCGAAGGAACACGAAAGCACCTTATTCACGAGGCAGTCGGTATGACCAAGCGATCACTTCTCCAAGATTCAAGTATTATTTCAGTCGTTCAAACCAAGTATAGACGTAAGTAACCGTATTCTCTCTTGCAAGGCAAGATTATCCAATGTATAAGTAGCTTCCTGGCGCGACCGTGGCAGAGAGGGGCTGAATCCTACAGCTGCCGGGTCATCCGCTCAGGCCCAAGATGAAACACTGTAAGTAAAAGTATATATTCTCTGAGGGCGCTCCCCTCTACGCGTGTATTTAATTGTAACCGCAGACCAATGGAGCTGCGGCTTCTCCGATATTCAACGACTGAGTCTTATTCCCGCGGATCGCCCTTCACCGAGGTGCCGCTTTCAGGGAATTCATGCTGCTGAAGTTCAACAAGGATAGAACTGAAGTCGAGACACCCAACGAACTTGAACACCTGGAACGGACAATCTCTCACAACGTACTGCAGAATACTGTTTCTGAAACCACGGATACAACGAAGCTCTCCGTATAAACGTAACAAATCAACCCACTTGGCGTGATCGTGGCAGACGGGGCCCAGCCGCACTACCGGATCAACGGCGCAAGCGTAATGTATGAAAATGAATGCCTTTGTAATATTTAGTATAATTCACCAGGGGATTTCACCCTTTACTCAAACGTTTCCCTTCCGCAGACCTACAGAGCTGCGGCGTCTCTGACCGTATTATCACGTACCCCTGAACGGAAGATTAAACCCGGAGCGATCGATGACAGGGAAGAGAACCCTGACAGTTCACTACACAAGCTCTCACAACCGCATACACTCAGGATCGCCAAATCGTGTCCAAATGACCAATGTCACCGCTGTCGAGACAGTCGAACACAACCGAAATCACTATGAACGAATTCACGAACACAGTACGTATGGAGTAGTCGGCAACTACTCCACGTTATAAGCAACGCACCGTGCGGCAGGCTTTATTCTACCGGAATAGCTCTGTCTGCACGCTATAGTTTGGCTTAAACGCGAACATCGGTCTTCCGTATGAAAACATGGCAATATTATAGGGCATCGTTTACTGAGGTTCGTACGTCCTCCTATACCCATCCAGGGCCAATATATATGTATGTACGCCTATCAGGAAGGTTATCCCGACCCGACATGGGGTACCTTTGGCCAAAAAGTTATCATGTATAAACGTGAACTAGAACGTATTTCACGTGTTTTAAAACGCTCGTAGACACTCTCGTGTATTTCACCGTTATTTTTATACGCTCACATTGTCTAATATTATCTCTTGTGGCCTGTCCGCCACAATATTATACTATCCATCACGCTGTATCACATAATATGCTGCACCGCGGTCGGTTCGGTAAAGCCATTGGTATCTAAACCAACGATTGCGCGCTATAGAATTCCGAGTTAACTTCACGCTCGTCTCGCACCTCAGAATCAACCAAATAAAAAAAAATTAATACAGTTTTTTGTTCTCTAAAGAACATGCAAGAAGCAATGCATTTCTAAATGGCGATAAAATAGATTAGTTAACATGAATATTGTCGTTGACAGCAGCAGATCAGCAGCGCATGTATACATGGGTGCAACATCTACACCCGTAGGCCGAATTATCAACAGATTAAGATAGTTGCCGTGGAATATTTGCAGCTGCATTCGAAGTCCAGGTACGAGATTTATTACTAACTGAGCTCTCATATAATAATAGCAAAATCAGGCATAAATAAAATCTATTAAATCATGCACACCCAATTTAAAAAAACGTACATTCGTGGTACGTACGTGGTTTGGTAAATATACGAGCCCCATCCAAATAAATTATTACGAGCGACAAAAATCGTATTTTCAAACTCTCTCTGTTGCACCCCGCACATTTAGTGGAACCCCTCATGCGTACGTACAAATGAGCTTCTCTAACCACTTATTTGACAAAAGTAAACTGGTCATCTATAAAACAGTTATTTTACAGGAGGATACTTTTTTAGGCTTGAACATCACATTTGGTAGCGACTATTTTGTTAACTGTTATGGCTTACTGCCTAGAATTGAACCACATCTAATAATAAATTAATCAAATGCCACCATACGACCATTGGATAATACATAGGCTAATAATAATAATAGGCCCAAGCTAATGTGGTGGATGTCATACTAAAAATAAATGTTGCGTTGGTACATTTTGTCGAGACCCCTCTCCCCTCCGTATACACGCAAATCGTCTAAATGCGATCACCCGTTCCCCTCCTTTCGTAAGTAATATATGGATAGCTCCTAGTTGTACTTACGTCTGCAATCACAGCCACATCAGACCAGATGATCTTCCAGTTGGTTATTATCTTCTTCTCCTGGAGACGTTTCCACAGTCTATACCCCAACACATCAACAAGACACATCAACATATATATCTTCAAGATCTCCTCAATAACCTACTCCATGCTTATAGGTTAGTCCTCAGAGGCGCTCCCGATCTGACACCAACCCACAATCAAAGAGAATGGTTTTTCAAACGCTTGCGGAAAAGGGACAAAGAAAGACTATAGGAAGTTCATTACGGAGAGTATTAGGTAACTTATTCCAGACAGGAGGACAAACTATAGCAAAACCTTTATGCAAAATTGTGGAAGATCGAGACATAGGGACAACCAGGTCACCATGCGTAGCAGAACGAAGGAATCTACGGCCTGGAATGGATATCACAGACACACAAAGCTCCCTAAGATAAATCGGAGTTTGGCCAGCTAGACAATAATATTATTACGCATGAGCATTAGGACCTTAAATTCAACACGCTTTTGCATAGGTATCAATAACCTTCTGCATGCATAGGTAGCCTACTCATGCCATTTAGTGCATATGTGGCATATGATATGCCCACAGGTATTCATCTTCTTTTCTCTCTTACGTCAACCATTACGTTGACAATGAGGTCTTTACAAGACGTCTCCACATTCCTCTATCCATGGGCGGAGTTTATCAGAGGTTAGAGGATGCTAAGAAGGCCCTGATTCGAGTTTTTACCGAGTAAACGGTATCTTTTCCCTGGCTTTGCCACCCCCACTCCCCCCCAAGAAAAAGGCGCAGACTCATAAATATGTTCGGGGAAATGAAATGGTTCTGTTCACGAACGCGAAACTTCCGAAGGACCAAAAAAGGTCATCAACTTTTTGTCCGGAAAAATGTGTAAATTTTTAGGCTATTTTTCGGCGAGATTCCAGCTCGAAGACTAAAAAAGGTCATCACCTTTTTTGGACCGAGAAAATATTTGTCGACGCCGCTCGCTCTGGACCAAGTCTCAGCCCCAACAAAGCCCAAGGTCTTCCCAAGTTCTTTTTTAGCCCCTCCAACAACGGAAAACAAACTCCCACCATGCCTCTATATCTTGCCTTGTCCAGGGCCTTCCTCAAATCCATGCCCACTTTTGTGTTTAATGAAGTCATCATGTAAAGGTTTCTTGGTCCTTTGCCTGGCGGTGACCACTCTTCTCATGGCAGGGTAAGGAGGCCGGTGGGTCCTAAAGGACCTCTTTCGCCCTTAGGTGACCTTCCATCACCTGCCGCCTGCGTTGGCCAGCCATTTTGGGGGTTCCTGGTTAGCCTGTGCACCTCGTGGATGTGTGTAGGTAAATGCATATTAGTTATATTACATTACATCTACTCTTACGGCGCCGTCACAAAACGGCGCAGGACAAAACGTCGCAGACAGAACGGCGCAATTCAAAGCATCACGACAAAACGGCGCTGACAATACGGCGCAGTACAAAGATTATGATATCCGTATAGTGATTGTTTGCTTATTCAAGAGCAAGCTCACTACGAATTGAAGATTATGAGATATCGTTCCGGAAAATGTTCTTGCTTAAATGGTAGCTGGATTGATGAAAATAGTCTTAACCATAACCATAACCACAGTTTTTATTGCTCAACGTGACAATTGAAAAAACATCTTTATTACATAAAAACGGACATAGAAACTGAAAAAAAGCAAAAGGAGAGAACCCTTAAGGGACTAGGCTATTGTCCCACTGGCAGGGTTTCCCAAATACAAGGTCAAATAAACAGCAACAGGTTATGCAAAATTATAAAGTACAAAGGTAGGGCGTATAAAGATTAATTATTATCTTAACTAGTTAACCACATCCTGGGAAAACGTAAGAAGCTGATGTTGGGTGAGTCAATTTAGAAGTCTTTAAAAATAAAAGAATAAAAGTAGTAACATAGATGGTGATCGGTAGATTTGTCAGGAGACAGCGTAAAGTAAATGACTTTTCCGCTTGCTTAGATGGAAGCTGGATTGATGAAACTAGTCTTCCTTAAATTGGAACTGGATTGATGAAAATGTTCTTGCTCAAATTGGAGCTGGATTGATGGAAAAAGTCCTGCTTGAAGTGGAGCTGGATTGATGGATTGATGAAAATGTTCTTGCTTAAATTGGAGCCGCATGGATAAAAATGTTCTTGCACAGTTTGGAGCTGGCTTGATGAAAATGTTCTTGCTTAAGCTGAACCGGAGTGATGAAAATTAATTGTCATTTAAATGGAAGTTTTATTGAGTCCTGGGCAAGACGTTAAACTGCATCCATCCCCTGCCACAGGGAACCAACAAATTCCTGTGCCGGTCCTAAGCCCGGATAAAATGAGGAAGGTTTGCCAGATGGGTGGAGATACACTGGCAGTAAAAGACCAAGACCATAGAAATCCCCAAAACCCACGGCACAAGCGACATAGCGACCCAGATGCTTCAAGGTGTCATGATGTGGAGCTGACATGCACAGGCCGGTCAGGACAGACCAGGGAGAGAGTCGGGGGAGAGAGCGTGGGACACATACGGGCATTGACCCAGGTTGTCCTTCGTGCCTCTCCCAATATTCTCTTCAATCAGACAAGGTGGTCGAGCTGCTCCAAGATGTTAATGGCATGGAGCAGACCTGCTGACCGGACTGGTTGAACCTGGGCAGCATGACGCGAGACAGACTCAGACAGAGAGTGGCGTCGGACACTTACGGGCATGGCCCAGAGATTTTGATGATGATGATGATATATACAGGGTGGTCCAGCATAAATGTCCCGACTTTGCACGCGTATAACTTCACCAATTTTTAACATTAATTTTACTTATACTTTATGCATCAAATTAAAGGTATTTCACTCTAGTATGCGCACTGAAAAACGGAACTGGCACAGGTTTAGGTTTTAATTATATATGCTCGGAACAGCGCTAGCGACCATATTTTATTGTCATTTGTGACACAATCTGGCGCCATTGACAGATGATGATCGCGCTTTTATCCTAATTTTACGAACTGATACGGGATATAATTCGGTTGAAATGATTTACAAATTTTCTAACAGAGGATGGAATAAACAATACCTTGAATTATCTGCTACGGAAAATTGATAAAAACAGGACTTTCTACTCGTAAACCATGGGAATCACCGCGCGCATATCCTCTAGCAATGCTCTTGTGTCCGAGTAAATTTGCAGTCAAGACAATGACCCGGTTGGCTCTACAAGAAAATCTCCTCGTGTTATTCAGCGCGAAACATATAGTCCTAGAAACACCGTACAACGTATTCTAAAAGATGACCTAAAGTTATTTGTCGACGTGATGTCCAACAGCACTCCAACACTGACGCAAAGAAATGGCTAACGAAACAGCTGGCATGCTGCCAGCCGTTTCTTTGCGTCTAAAGCAGCGCGTTGCAGTGCGCACGCTGTTGATAAAATTGAAAGGAAATGGTTTAGGGAAGAGAGGATATTCATGGTAGAGACTCCTATAAACACCCAAAATGATTGTGCTTATGCGCGTGTTAGCAAAAAGCGATTTGTGAATATCCCGGTGAAGCAGCGCCATATTACGTCAACAACGACAACAAAATATGGTAGCTGGCGCTGTTCCGAGCATATAACTAAAACCTAAACCTATACCAGTTCCACTTTCTCAATGCAAATACTAGAGTGAAATACCTTTAATTTGACGCATAAAGTATAAATAAATGTTAAAACTTGGCGAAGTTATATATACACGCCACGGGTTAAGTACCATGATTTTGGTGGGGTTCCGGGAACTAGCGGGAGTAACTATGACTCTCGTTAGGTAGCCATTTCCCTTTGTAACCCACCTGTAGGGAAGACCAACTAAGACGCCCATGCCAGTTCATAGAGGGCAGACAGGAATAAAGCCTGCCACACGGGGCGGTGCTATTAATGCAGAGTAGTGACCGACTACTCTGCGCGTGCTATGGCTTGTTCATGTTATGGTAGAGAAGTGATTGACTACTCTGCGTGTACTTTGACTTGCTCATAGTGATTTCGGTTGTGTTCGACTGTTTTCCTGACAGTGGCAACATTGGTTGTTCGAATACGATTTTGGCGATCCTGATTCATAGCTGAAGCTATTGTACTCGGTTGTGAGAGCTTTCGGTGACGATCTTTCAGGGTGCTCTTCCCTGTCATCGATTTCACGGGGTTCAACCTTCCGTTTGCGGAGTGAATGCTCAGGGAATGATACAGAATTCGTGATCTGCCTAGTGGGTGATCGCAGTATCATGTGAAGGTTCCGTTGACTGCGCTCTACAGTCAAAGTGTCTGTTTCTTGTACGTAACGCGAGTATTATGGAGTGGTAAACAGAGACGCTGCAACTCCGTAGGTTTGCAGACGACCAGTGTGTCGATTGAATACGGTTACAAAAATGTATATATCCGCGCATCCTTACATGTAAACTATTCGGCATTGGGCCGCCGACAGTTGAGTCTCTTATTGATCCGTTGTGTCCTGGTTGTGTGAGAGTTTCGAGACGAGATTGGTTCTGTACGTTGTATCTTTGGTCAACGGTGACCTTGCATCTATCTCGTAGGTGAAGACTACGTTTGTGTCGATGAATTTATCGTCTGTCGGTGTGCATTGGGCCCCACCGACAGGTCCTCAGTTGACTGCTTGAAATCGTCTGGTATCTGCGAGAACTTCAACATATTGTGCACGTTTGACAATTGGTTTGATTTTACGTTGTTGTACCCGTTGTGACTGGATCATCAGTCGACGGATTGCTCAAACGAGCTGGTCTCTTGATGATCGTAGAAGAATCTAGATAAGACCCGCTGTGCAGGACTTTTACACTGAGCGTCCATAACTGTAGATGATGCGCAGGCACTTGTCCATGGTCCATCATCCTCTCAGTTTCTTCTTGCTGCGCGCGTAGATGCTCTTTCTCGAGATTTGCAGCTTTGGATGTCTTCCAACCGGCTCTCTCTGAATCCAAATAAGACGCAGCTCATTTGGTTCGGCACTCACCAGCAGCTTCTTTAGCTTGATTTGGCCCTTCTTAAAGAGAGATTTCCCTACTTTACTTTCCAATCAAGTGTTCGAGATCTTGGAGTAGTCCTCGACAGCATGCTTACCTTTGCTCCATGCACACATTGCCAGTCTCACTCGCTCTTCCTAGTTTCATCTCAGGCGGCTTAGGGCAATCCGTCGCTCCGTCTCCTTCTCTGTCTTTACATCAATTGTTCATACATTCGTCTGTTCCTGAGTTGACTATTGTAATTCGCTATTGGTTGGCCTTCCTAAAGTTCATCTCTCCCTTCTTCAGTCTGTCCTAAACTCTGCGGCCGACTAATAGCCCGGCTTCCTCGCTATTCACACATCTCTGCTTTTATGCTTGACCATCTCCATTGGCTTCCCCTTATTGCTAGGGTACAACTCAAAGTACTGACATTAATCTCCCGGTCATGTACTGGCCGAGCTCCCATGCACCTCCGTGACCTCATCCATCTGCCGACCTCGGCCACTTCTCTTCGCACGCTACGCTCCTTAGATCGGCATGATTTCTTCGTCCCGCGAGCTATAGGACTGCCTTAGCTAAAAGGCCTGCGTTTGCTCTCATTGGCCCGGCATTGTGGAACCAGTTTCCTCCTTCAACTCGTTCCTCCATATTAACTGGTGGGCCTAATGCCTCTTTTCGGTGTCTCAAGACTACTTTTTTCTCTCTTGGTCTAACGTACTGGGAGCGACTCTGATTGGTGTGCACTGTGAGAGGCGCTTTATAAATTTATAGATACAAATACAATACAATACAACTGCCGAGAATAAGGGCGAAAGGCGCCGGTACAACGTCCAACTAATATAACTTACATTATATTCAACGACCGGGTGCAGGTCGTGGTGTCATCGGTGAAGAGGTCGAGTGTTGACGGCCAAGAGGTCTTAGTCAATTCCCCGTCTTTACGGCCAAGTTTGTCCGTGTGTTCCTTGTGTCTTGTCTTCGCGTAAGCGGCTAGTACGGCCTAGCGCAACGTGTAGACGCCTCGTGTACCTTTTCCTGAAGGACACAAGGCAAATATTTTCCCCGAGAATTTCACTATACAGAACAGCATCGGTTAGCTCCGAACAGTTCCTCTTGGAGGACTGGCATCGGTCGAGCGACGTTCACCGTCGTTGGTTACTTGTCACAGGAGTTAGTCTCACCTTGGTACCGATCGTGTGAAGCTGTGGAAGCCACCGAGTGCGTGCTGAAGTCGGAGACGGTTCGGGCGTCGGAGGGTCACGCCTTGTGTGTGTAGTCCGCCCCGGTCGGCCCAAGTGGTTCATCGGTGGTGAGACGGGTTAACTCCTGCGGTCTTCTGCCGGGAAGGCGACCCGCAAGTGTCTGTTGGTCTAGGCGTTGATCAGTAGCTGTCGCCGTCAGTCTTTGGGTGAGGCGAGCACCTAAGGCGATTGTTTGGAGTCGGGTCATCTATGGGCGGAGATCTAGGGAGGGCAGGGGGGACGGCCCCCCCAATGGAAGTGTTGGGGGACGGCCCATGCATTTGTCACCCCCCGATCGTTGAACGTCAAGACTAAAACAAGTCATCAACTTTTTTGGCGGCGAAAATAGAAAATTACGGTCGAAAAAATCGAGATTTCGCCGGCCCAGGTCTATGGGTCATCGGTGATACCGAGTGATTCCTCGGTTTCGGTCGCAGTTATTAAACCTTGTGTTTGTCCGTCGTTGCAGGGAACGACGAGATGGGGTAAGTTGTCTTGGCATATCCCCGCTGGAATATCCGTGGTTTTCGTCACTTTGGTCTCCGGAGATGAGAGAATGTTCGATGTTGCCGGTCCCTGGTGGGAATGTTTCGTGACTCCCCGTCGGTGGCAATGGTTCGACGGCTGCCGGGTGCAG
Source organism: Lumbricus terrestris (assembly GCA_949752735.1). Taxonomy (NCBI): domain Eukaryota; kingdom Metazoa; phylum Annelida; class Clitellata; order Crassiclitellata; family Lumbricidae; genus Lumbricus; species Lumbricus terrestris. Next base: position 59,388,721 of record OX457041.1, read on the forward strand.
CGTGGTGCGAAGGAGTATCAGTCGCTCGGGCAGGAAGACGAGGCTCGCAACAGCGAAGGGAGGCTCCCGGCGAGGCCTTTCTGCGAGTGGAGTTATGAACCCTGTGTTGAGAGCCGGCCATCCTCTTTCTCAGGACGTCACCTACTCGGTGACCGTGAACGAGGCAGAGAGTGGGTCCGACGCTACGGAGCTGTACACCCGTTCGCGGGCGTCTTCTTCTTCCACCGATGAAGGCGGGGATGTCGCACACGCAACCCTAAGCGACCCGGGAGGCTCACAGCGTCCTGGTAAAACGGAGCATCTCTCTGGGCTTGGGCAGCCATATACCCTCGGTAACTTAGGTGCTACCGTGAGGGTAAGAGTTAGAACGCCACATATAGATCTTAGTATAGATTTTTTCCTGCTTCTACTATATAAACCATTGAAAACTATTGTTTTTTGGTTCAATATTGCGCCGTTTTGTCTGCACCGTTTTGTTGCCGCGCCGTTATGTCTGCGCCGTTTTGTCCTGAGCCGTTTTGCCTGCGCCGTTTTGACTGCGCACCTACTCTTGCATTATTACAGGTTACTTAAGTGACTTGTAGTCGATTTTCCTACATGGAAATCAAGAAACCAATGAGGACGATCACAATGATTGCACCAGCCACGGAACAACAGATGATGATGATGATCATCGTCTGTTCGTCGTCTGAAATAAAAAACGAAGAGAAACATTAATTAACGAGAGGGCAGACAGAGAGACAGACAGACAGACAGTTAGATAGACAGACAGATAGACAGACAGGCAGTTAGATATAGATAGATAGATGGGTAGATCCATAGATAGATAGATAGATAGATAGATAGATAGATAGATAGATAGATAGATAGATAGATAGATAGATAGATAGATAGATAGATAGATAGATAGATAGATAGATAGATAGATAGATAGATAGATAGATAGATAGATAGATAGATAGATAGATAGATAGATAGATAGATAGATCGATTGATGGACTGATAGATTGAGAGAGAGAGAGAGAGAGAGAGAGAGAGAGAGAGAGAGAGAGAGAGAGAGAGAGAGAGAGAGAGAGAGAGAGAGAGAGAGAGAGAGAGAGAGAGAGAGAGAGAGAGAGAGAGAGAGTGAGAGTGAGAGAGAGAGAGAGAGAGAGAGAGAGAGAGAGAGAGAGAGAGAGAGAGAGAAAAGAGAGAGAATGAGAGAATGAAAGAGTGAGAAATAAAAAAGATACTAATCTTGAGAGAATAAGTGAGTGCTGAATTATTAGCGGAATCGTTGAAGGTAGTGGGACAGCTTAAACCAGTGCTGTCCAACCTTTTTGGTACCACGGGCCGCAAGATCAAGATTCTTGAAGCCGAGGGCTGCAAGCCCGCAACAGTAAACTCAGAATTTATTGATATGTTAACATTGAAACGAGTAGGCCTATTGAATTTAATATGGAATGATTCTAACCTATCTATCAATCTAGCCTATAGCTATCTGTTATGAAATTTATATACCGCCGGTTTAAGATAACTATTCAGAGATGCTACCGACCCAGGAATGACCAAAGAGGAAAGTCTTGAGCAGTTTATCGAAAGAGTTCCACGAGTCCCACAGGAATAATACTAATGAATGATATCATGTAGGCTACACAACGTCAATTGTCATGCTTCACAATAGTTGAGCACCAAAAACATGCAAGGTGGCGTTTAACCCTGCCTCGCGCTCAGTTTCGTCGCCCAGACACAGTTTGGCCCGCTCAGCTCTTCATTACTTCGCCCAGTCAATTTTGTTGGCTAAGATCCACTTTATGATTGGGGCGAATTCCATCCTCCTGCCCTGACTTTCATAAAAAAAATCGTCGAAGCCAGAGTTTTGGTCTAAAGGGCGAGCACCATATTCGTCGGACCAGACAGAATCAAGACATTGACGTTTGTCATCCTTGGCCTCTGTGTCTCTTAGGGATGGTTTCTTTCTAATCCTTAGGGCTATAATAATTAGACTTTCTCTCGAAAGGAATGGTCATAGTCACTTGCAGACGTGCTGGAACTCTGTAACCTACACATCTTAGGGACTGACTAGATGTGAACGGTTTGCGATGGTTTGCGAAGTGAGTTTAATTGAGTACAGTAATAAGAGTCGTTAAAACCAGAAGTCGTGGGTCAATCTACAAGTAGACTATGTATACAGGAACCTAATCGCAGGAAAAGAAAGAATTCAAGAGAGTAATTTTAGTTTTCGGATTGACCTTCCTGGTAGCTGTCCAAATCGGTAACTGTCACAAATCAATAAAAAAAATAAAAGCTAAAGTCGATCTGTTACTTTATCCTTTACTTCATTTTACACAATCAAAGTGCACAAATTTAGTGAGCCCTGGCGGGCCACTTGAAATCGCCTCGCGGGCCGCATGCGGCCCGCGGGCCGCACGTTGGACAGCACTGGCCTAAACCTTCAAGAATATCAAACGAAAATAAAATTTATGAAAACAATAACAGACAGCAAAAAATAAATATGCTCGCATTCAAAAAATTTAAGAAAACGAATAAGGGCGAAAAATAAAAGACAAAAATGAATTTCTCTAAGAAGAATAAAAAAAGTGTCTTTTACAACTGAGGAGACTGTTGTGGCGGTGATTGCACAGAGGTTTAAGACTGGGATGTGGACAATCAGTAGGCGAATAGCTCCTTAATCGATGTGTTACAAAGTTTACAATATCCCGAGAGATATACACTGTGCCCGAGAAAAGGCATCATTTTGTAAATACGAAATTAAATAATAAATATTTATCGATTTTAAAATTCAAAAACCATTTTAATCCTGACGTAGGCCTACTTATCTAATGCTGGCGAAAATTCCAGTCATAATAATGACGTCATAATGATGTCATTTGCATCCAAATTTAAATTTTCGGTTTTTCGTGCAGTTCTCGTCTACCACTACCCCATGGGCGGAGACCTAGGGGGGACAGGGGGACGGTCCCCCCAATGAAAGTGTTGGGGGGACGGCCCATGCATTTGTCCCCCCCAATGTTTGAGCGTCAAGACTATTTTTGGCGGCGAAAATAGAAAATTTCGTCAAGATTTTGGCTGGATAACAAAAAAAAAGTCATCAACTTTTTGGGCGGCGAAAATAATTATTTTTCCCGAGATTTCGCCGGCCGTGAGAAATTTTTCTGAAAATTTCGCGTCTTTCCGTCCCCCCAATTCTCGGCCCAGGTCTCCGCCTATGCACTACCCGCGCGATGCACAGGCTCGATCGTCTGTTAAACCTATGTAATTTTTCTTAGAAGCTTCTTTATGGCTATTGACAAACCCTTGTCCGGAAACATCATAAAAAACCAGTTCGAATTGTAATGTTTGTGTTTTCGCAAAAATGTTATAGCAACTTCGTGTTTTTCTTAGGACCAATTTGTAACAGAGTTGTTTTAATATTAGTATTTTAACAACGTTAGTTAATCATGACGCAATTTATTCTAAAGACCTTTCAGAAATTACAAATTTGTTGTTGAGTATGACAGGATTATACCAGTGTGAATTGCTAAAATCGATGAATAATTTACTATTTATTTTCACATTTGCAAAATGGGCATTTTTTTTTACCTCGAACACATTGTGGGTGTGTGTAGGCCTACATATTATAATTATCTAAACCTACAAAGAAGAAAATGTAACCATATTTGTAGTTAAAAATCTTCTGATCCACGCGACCGATTTTTCGCAAAGTTTAGCACCGGGGGGGTTCGCGATCCAAAAATCTTACCTTTTCCCCGAGTTTGAAACATCTAATTTTCTATCTGAATGCTTACGCTGTGTTTAAGACGCATCCATTATTTTCAACAAACCATTAAAACCAATACATTAATGACGTCATCACTTCTTGACCTCATATTTGACGATGGCCGATCTTATTTATTTATTTTTTAAATTTTTTTCTCTCGACCAAAACAACAAAGAAGTAGGCTATGATACAATTATGGTAGTGAACAATACTTTAACATATTTTGGTTATGAAGGGTAGTCTGGGGAGACCCAGAAAGGTTGGACAATCCCGCTAATAGGGCCACCAATTATTCATGTAAACTATTTTAAAAGAAACATGACAGCACATTCACATACATGTAAGAATATAAAGATCATTAAGGAGAGAGAGAGAGAGAAAAAAAAATATTATTAAGCAATCGACAAATAGAGTAGACCTACAATGAGAAAAACACCTCTTAACTAATAACCATAACCCTAACCATAGTTTTTATTGCTCAAAGTGACAATTGACAAAACATCTTTATTACATAAAAGCATATATTATAGAAACTAACAAAAAGCAAAAGGAAAGAACTCCTAAGGGACTACTGTCCCACTGTCAGGGTTTCCAAAATACAAGTTCAAATAAAACAGCAACAGGTTATGCAAACTATAGATTACCAAGGTATTAAAGATTAATTTTACCTTAACTAATTAACTATATCCTGGAAAAACGTATGAAAGTGTTGTTGAGTGTGCCAATTTAGAAAAGTCGTTAAAAATAAAAGAATATAAGCAGTAACATAGATGGCGATCGGTAGTTTTAACAGGAGACAGCATAAAGTAAATGACTTTTAAGTTTGCGTTTAAACAAGGTGAAGCAGAGGGAATTCCGAATAAACAAGGGTAAGTTGTTCCAGGTCCTAGGACTCGCACTTTTAATTGAGAACATACGAGTATTAGTTCTAGTGAAAATCCTTCTATAATTAAGTGAGGATCTCAAGTTATAGTGAACTAAATCAGAGGTTAGAGTAAAGATATCAGCAAAGGCATGAGGCAAAAGATTATGCATATGTTTGAACATAAGTTCGGACGTTTGCATGACTCTTATCTGATCGATGGCAAGTATTATTATTGTTATTATAATTATTATATCCGTTTAATTGGCAACAAAACTGATAGACACACCGCTATCAGGTACAAAAAGTAGTTCAACAAATGAAATATAATTATAGGCTACCTAATACTGTTTATGTTCATAACAATTGAATCCATCTTAGAGTGAGTCAAAATTCTTTATTTAGATAAAATGAGATGTGAATGAGAACGATGGGAGAGTCCCATAATAATTTTAGCAGCTCTATTTTGAAGTGAGGTTAGTCTTGTAAGTCGAGAAGTGTAGTTAGAAGCCCTAACAATATTGCTATATGAAAGATACGGATGAATAATAGAGTAATATAAGCTAAGTCTAATTCGATGTGGTAGCATATAAGTAATACGGGTCAAGATACCAACACTTTTAGCTATCTTTTAAAAGATGTTTTCAATATGAACCTTTCAAGTTAGAAATTGGACCACATGGACACCCAAAAATTTAGTTGACGTTACTTGGGGTATATTCAAGTTGTCCATAGAAATTGATAATTTTATGTCAGGCATTGATTTACGATGAGAGCAAAATAAGATATAGGTCTAGTTAGTTTTATTAACATTCAAGGAGAGCTTATTAACTCGGAACCAATCAACAACGTGTAAGAGCTCATGATTCATCAATTGAAAAAGTAATTAATAAGATTTAAGGGAGCCAAAAAATGTTAGTATCGTCATTCGTCAGCAAATGGAACAAAGCGCAGTAAAGGGGAGGCGTTAGGAAGGTCATTGATAAAAAGTAATAAAAGTAGGGGTCCAAGAATAGACCACTGTGGAACACCAAAATTTGATCAGATTGATTTTTGGATAATGAACCATTGCACGAGCCCTGTTGCATTCTATTTTCCAGATAGCTCATAAACCAATCAAGGGCAATACCCCTTACAGCAACATTATGCAATTTAGAAATTAAAATATCATGATTAACAGAATCAAAAGCTTTTTCAATGTCAATAAATATGCCCAATGCAAATTCACCTCGATCAGTTATAAAGGATATATTATCCTGGATATTGAGAAGTGACATGGAAGCAGAGTGACCTAGTTGGAAGACATGTTGAGAATCATGTAGAATATTCTTTTTGGTAAAGTAATTAAATAATCTTGAATACAAAACTTTTTCAATAAATTTGGAAAAAAGGCAAGATAGAAATTGATGACTTAACTAATGACTTAACTAAGAGCTTGGCGAAGCCACTGAGCAGAAACCATAACTATTAAATATCAGGAAGTGTTTTAAGTAGATAAAGGCGAAGCTTATGTTTAAAATCTAGTGTTAGGTTGGGAATGAGGATATGTAGTAGCGAGAGAGTTCCAACATTGGGAGCCATTATATTGTATAGAGAATCGACGAGTGTTAGTAGGCTATGTGCGTATGGAAGGTCATGAACAGTTAATTTTCCAGTTGAAAAAGAGTGGCGATCAGAGGTAAGGTTAAAGAAATCATTAAATACAAGTGGTAAAAGGTCATGGTTATAGCGGTACATAAACTCTCCTATTTGCAAGTGCCTAATTTGATCGATTTTTAATAATCCAAATTCCTTGAATTACAGAGCGGTGTGGGCTAGGCGAGGAATATCTTATATTATAAGTCTGGAAGTTTGACTTTCTGTTTGCATGACCGGATGTATTTTGACTTCTTCCCAGACCTTGCTCGGAAATGACAGCGATTCGTTTTACCAAAATTTTTGCAATTGATTCTTATCCAGATTTGTAGTTCAACGCGACTATTTTCAGCTGTCAATTAACTTTATAACCCGAGATGTGAACATTTTTACTTCCACGCGATAAGAGCCTACAGATTCAAAAGCCATTCACGTTGCAACGTTACTCGCCTCCATTGCATGCTTAGCAGAGTCGTGACGTCATATCTTAACGGTATTCTCGCCGCTCTCAGACTAATTACCTGCGTTTCTCAGAGGTTCGCTTAGCCTTAGAGCAGAAACCACAGGGAAGGAGAGTGCGCAGTTGTGGATTTGTATTTATGTTTATACCAGGCACGCCCACGTACAGTTTCACAATTATTGACCAGACCTGTATACTTAGCGGAGAGGTTGGTGACTTCTCCTTAACGCGGGGGGCCAGCAAGCGGGCAAAATACCGAAATTTCGGGGCCGATGGAAGGTGGTGTGAGAATGGCGGAGTGGGAACGGGGTTAGGCGTGGCTGGGGACAAAAACTTATATTTCTCGGGCAACGCCGGGTAATTCAGCTAGTTATCTATAAATCGGATTGCATATTTTTGAAGGGTGCCTAGTCTGACAAAATTAGATTTCTAAGCAGGCGTCCAAATTAAATTACAGTAGGTTAAAAATTATAAGTAAAAAACACGAAAAACCGTTATTTTTGAGCCCCATTTTGGGGGTGACCCCATGGTCGGATTTTGAATATGTTATTCAGGAGCAAATTCTGAGCAGCAAACCGTTTAAAAAGCTTGGGTGCCAATTTTTCCCATGTTAACGGTATTTTTTAAAATCTAGATTGCCTGGACTAATAGCTAACAAACCATTGTAATTGTGTCCCTCTAATTCCATAGTCAAAACATTTTTTGATCAAAATATGATGATTTACAGAATCAAAGGCTTTAGCTACATCAGGGAAGATGCCAAGGAGCATTCATTGTTCAAATTTGGCTTTGTGGCCATCGGGTGTCAGTGTTTGAGGCTTGTTAGGGGGGTTTGATGGGACCAAAATCAAACCATACTATGATAGGTAAATGGTCAGAGATGTCTTCGTTGAGAATTGAGAAATAAACAAGTTTGGTCCAAATGTTAGTGAATATGTTATCTAGCAATGTAGATGTATGGTCAGTGAACCTGGTAGGTCTGTTTATGAGAGGCAATAAATTATTAAGCAATAAGCAGTACGGCAGTGGTAGAGATCAGTATTATAGGAATTATAGGATAACAATTATAGATACTTCCTATAACAATTCATTATAACGCGTGGTTCAATAGATTCCAGTAATTAGTATCCTACCGTGTCGTATATATCAGTACTAGCTGAATTACCCGGCGTTGCCCAGGAAATTTCGATATTTGGTCCACAGCCACGCTGACCCCTTTCCCACTTAGCCTTTCTCACCCCACCTTATTCCATCGGCCCCAACCCGGTCCCAGCCTGGGGTGCCTGGTGTTGTCGGTGAAATGTAGATTTTTCGCCCCAACCCAGCTCCCATTGCAACCGCCCCTGCGGGGCGGGTTCGTCACCCTCCGTTGTGGCCAGCATTTGCCGGCGAATTTTGGTTCTTTTGCCTAAACCCGTCCGCCCTAAATACCGGTAATGTCCAGATGGCCTGTATACGTACGACGACACGGTACTATATTAATTAACGGTATCCATTGTCATTGTCTTGCGATCAACCGTTCATAATATTTTTATCAGTGTTTTTTGTATAATTTAGCGAAAGCGCGCGCTATAAAATCGGCCGCCTAAAGCGAAGTAAAGAAGTGATGACGTCATAAATCTATGGGATCTTTGAAAGCGATCCGGCGACCAATCTTAAATACTGCATTATATTAGCTTTCGTCGGATTATTAAAAATTAAATGTTTCAAATTCGGCAAAGGTAAGATTTTTGGATCGCGAACCCCCCTATGTTTGTTATTGGGTCCTAAAAAGTATTTTTGTAAATATTGGGAAAAATCGGTCGGGTGGACAAGAAGAAAATTGTTCGCAAACATTGGAAAAGTTTCGCCTTTATAGTTTTAGATTGAAGACGCAATTTATCATCGCCTATCGATTTTCAACGAACCAATAGATTTTAACCTCATTTTCAGCGAATATCTTATAGCACGCGGTTTTGCGGAATGTACTCCACTGGCTCCCTTACCCACAGTGCATTGCTTACAGAATTTATGTTTTGGTCCGGCACTATTTTGAGGGTTTAGCTACTTTATACCTGCAGGAACTATGCTACAGCTCCACCACGCACGTCTAGCGCCGTTGCACTCTCCGCTCATCTGGACAATCGCAACTTATTGTTTCCCACTAACGGACTGCAATCAGGTAGCGCAATGCCTTCTTCGTGGCCGTCAGTGCGACCTTGAATAAACACCCTGTTATTCTTCGTCAAATACCTATTGGTCTTCCTATCTTATTTCTTTCTCTTCTTAAGACTGTCTTATTCGACCGGGTTTGGGCTGGAAACTGGATAGCCTTGAAGGAGCGCTATATCAAATTACCAGTAAATAAATAAATCAAATAAACGGATTCACTAAACTCCTGTCGTCATGTTGTCGACCTTATTTCATCATTATGGTGTATTTTTTCACAAATGCACTGATGCAATGAACGGTTGATCACAACTTACAAGACAATGACAATAATTATAGATACCGGTAATTAATATCGTACCGTATCGTACGTAGGCCTATCTGGACAATATTTAGGGCGGGTGGGTTTAGGTAAAAGAACCAAAATTCACGAAAAGCCAAAATTTCACGGGGAACGCTGGGCACCAAAGGGCCGCGATGAAAGAGGGCGGGGCGAGAAAGTAGGAGTGGGACCGGGGTAAGGCGTGGTGGGGTAAAAAAAATAAAATTTCCACTGCAACGCAGGTATTTCAGCTAGTATATATAAACAACTAGATGTGTAACCCGGCGTTGCCCGGGAAATTTAGGGCTTTAAACACTACTCCACTGTGGTACCCAACGTTGACCGCTAAATTTAGGGTTTTCGCCAACCCTCTACCCCTCCCCGCTTCATCAAAAAGCCAAACGTAACCCGCCCCTGCGGGGCGCTACGGAAATTATTACTGCGCTTGTATGACGTCATTTGGGCTGACTCCTTTACTAAAGCTCGATACTGCTTACCAAAGCGTGAGCGATGAAATCTGTCTTAAAACGCTTCTGTCTTAAAACGCTAATAACTCGAGTTCCAAAGTGAAATTTAGGGTTTCAAACACTACTCCCCTCTGGTATCCATAGTTGACTGCTAAATTTCGGGTTTTCGCCAACCCTCCACCCCACCTCGCTTCCCCAAAAAGTCAAAACTTGACCCACCTCTGCGGGGCGCTACGGAAATTATTACTGGGCGGGTATGACGTCATGCGGTGTAGACTCTTGACTAAAGTGCTAGCGTGATCAATTACTGATGAAATCTGTCTTGAAACGCTAATAACTTTTGTTTTAAACTGAATTAAAACCTGAAAATAGTTGCGCTAACCTTATAATTTTGGTAAGAATCGATTGCAATTTTTTTTTAAACCGACGCTGCTTCATTTCCGAGCCTATTCTGCAGAGGAGAGTCAAAAGCGTACAAACAAATAAACAAACACATGGAAAGTGTTTCGGAATTATAATATATATATATATATATGAGTAAATGGAAACCACGAGGAATGCTTGAATGAGCGATAAAATATCATTTACCGTCCTTGCACTGGTCGACGAAACAGTAAGGTTCTTTGGGGGCGGTCGATTGATTTCCAAGCCACTCCAGCGTGTCGGGATTCATGTATTCGCTACTTTCGTTAGCGTCTACGTACCGCAGAATGTTTTTCGGTTTCCCTTTTTGTACCATGCTCACCATCCAGCTGGACATCGAAATGCCATCTTTGATCACAATTTCACCGGTGACGCCTGAAGCATTGTTGCACATGCATATAAACTGGGGTAATATTATCATCATCGCTACTATCATCTTCATCATTATTAATTTATCAGTCAATTAATACGATGATGATGATGATGTTGGTGATTATGATGACGACGATGATGATGATGATGATAATGATGACGACGATGATGATGATAAGAGACGACCTGCTGAAGAAGAATCGTTGGAGATGCGTCAGACAGTGATAGTTCAGTGCTAAAAATAATTCCCGACTTCAGTTCTAATTCCATACCTATTCAGAAAATAATTCCAATTTCAGCTCTAATTCAAGTTCTGAAATAATTTCAGTTCTAATTCAAGTTCTGAAATAATTTTTGTTCTAATTCAAGTTCTGAAATAATTTCAGTTCTAATTCAAGTTCTGAAGTAATTTAAGTTCCAATTCCAGTTCAGAAATAGTTTCAATTTTGTGGGACTTAATACAAGTTCTATAAGAATGTCAGTTCTTTTCAAATCTGACGAAGAATTTTTTACAAATTCATTTATCAAATAATATTGCAAAAAACAGCTGCTAGACAGTTCGCTTCTCTAACTTACCGAAATGTCTTCTCTGCATAAGCGTAGGAGGCGAAGGTCCAGAGGGGGAAGGGCAAAAGCCCCCCAAATTTCGGGCAAATGTGTTTTATTTATTTTTCTGGCAAAACAGGCATGGGCAGTCAAACCTTTTTTCGTGCAAACAGACATGAGAGGATTTTTCGGACACGACAGCTTTTGTTAACATTTGTACGAAATGACTAAAAAATGTCATCAGTTATTTTGGCTGGATATCGAAATGACTAAAAAAGGTCATCAGAAAGTTTAGAAAATGTGGTCGATGAAAATGTCGGCGGCTCGCGATCCGCCAAAAAATGTAAAGTATACTTTTCGGGCAAAAGTAAAATCTTTGTCCCCCCACTGCCGAAATGTCCCCTACGCTTCTCTGAAATACTCAGAGAAGACATTTCGTAAGTAAGAGAAGTGAACACTGTGATTATAGAGGGTTCAAATCGGTCGAGTCATTTACGATACATGTGACTATTGTTGCTGTTTAATCCAGGAGCCAGTACGGACGGTTCACGCCTCTAATGCAGAGCATATTTTGCAAGTTATTGGAACAAATGCTTTGCTGATCGGTTAGCTGCGCAATTATTGCCAAATTTTAGCTTGAAGTAACTACGAAATTCGTTAAACATCGCAAGAAAAAACTTCGAACACAATGGCGTCAACTAGAAGAAACTTCGAGAGCAACGACATTGGCATCGAGGGAGAAGCAAAGCTGGAACGAGTTCTGACTCATGCGAATATAAGTTTTTCATATCAAGGATGTAATTGGTGGGGAGGGGCTAGCTTAAGAGTTAAAATAAATGTACAATAATATTCGTAGAGATGCTGAGAGTGATAGGAAAGGCAATTTTTCCATAATTATAACAAAGAAGTTCTGAACTTGTAAGATCCTGTTAAAATATCAACGACAATTATAACTTATAAGCTTACTCTTTGGACATTTGTAAGACTCATTAATATCTGTTACGAAACAAGATTGTGTTCAGTGAGTTCTTATTTGCAAAAGGCTCACAAGAGCCTCACATGCAAAGCTAGTCTCACAATATTAGGATTAAAAGTAATGTAGCTGCCAACACTGAGACTCCGAGAAAAAGTCTTTGTGCTCTAGCTTTTCCACATATTTTGTTGACAAGATTGATGACCTTTAACGTAAAATTACTAGATGCGCTGCTAATTTAGTATGGAATGACCTACGGCCTGATTATGACTTCTCTGAATCTACCTTTAATGACCTTCCTCCTGCTACCTACTTCAAAGTATATAATCTTCTCAGCTTGGTAACTAAATCACCCCCTAGCTTGGTACGTAAATTATCCCTTATGGACTTAATACCTACACCTCTTATTGTTTCTTATTCTGATGTTTTCTTCCACCTTAGTGCACACCTGGCCAACTTGTTTTTTTGCTGAAGGATGTTTCCAGTCATGCTTCCAGTTTGCTTTAGCTACACCTTTGCTTAAAAAACCTGACCTAGACGCCAAATATCTGTCTAACTTCAGACCTATCTCGAACCTAAATAACATATTCAAGACCTTGAACGTCTCTTTCTTACTCGCATCAAGAAACACATCACTTCCTCTCCTAACTTCAGTCCTTTTCAGTCAGCTTATCTTGAAGGCTATTCCACTGAGACTGCCCTTACATCCACGCTGGACAACATCTTTTCGTCTATTGACAATGCAAAAACCTGCCTTTCTATATGTCTTGATCAGTGCAGCTTTCGATACCGTAGACCATCAACTAATTCTTTCAAGACTCACCAAAAGCTTCGGTGTCTCTGGTATAGCCTTAAACTGGTTAGCGTCTTATCTGGGTGACCGGAATAGGCAGGTGGGCATCGGTACTGCTCGTTCTGAACCCACTGTTTGCACTGCTGGAGTTCCACAGGGATCTGTCCTTGTTCCTCTATTATTTAAAGTCTTTACCCTCCCCAATTAGTCGCATAGCTAATCACTTTGGTGTCCAATTACAGCAGTATGCGGACGACACTCAGCTCCATATTGCTCTGTCACACACTGATCAGTCCGGTAAACTTAAACTTGAGGAGTGCCTTTCATCTTTGTATGCCTGGTTCTGTTTTAACGGTTTGGCTATAAACCCAGACAAATCTGAGGCAATTTTGTTCGGGTCACGCCAACGCCTGCGTTCCTTTCCTTCACTTTTTTTGTGGGGCGCAGTGGTGTAATGGTGGCGTCGTTGCCTTGAAGCCGGAAGGTTCGAGGTTCGAATCCACCTCAAGTCGCCGCGTAGGGACCTCGGGCAAGTCCTTCACTCGCAATTGCTCAGCGCTTCGGCGTGAAACTCCGATGCAGTGTCTGCTCTGCAGTCGGGAGGGCCTCTGAGTAGGGAGCCTGAAGAGGCGCTATAACAAGTGCGCATACAAACAAACAAAACAAACAAACTTTCCAGCATCGACCTCGCAAGCTCTGCGGTACCATTATCAGGTTCTGTTAAAACTCTTGGGGTTACCCTGGACAGTATGCTTAATGTACTTTCAGGATTCATGTAACTAACCCTGCATTGGCTCCCTTTCTCACAAAGGGTCATTTACCGAATATCTTCCTTGGTTTGGCGTTGTCTTGCGGGTGTGGCCCTTGTCCATTTGCATGAGCTCTGTTGCTCCATCCTAAGCGTCCAGCGCCGTAGCACTCTCCGTTCTTCTAAACAGTCTGAGCTTCTTGTCCCCGATCGCGCACTTCTGTTACGCATCGCCGTGCCTTTTCTGTCTTTGGCCTTGCAAACTGAAATGGGTTCCGTGTGGAACTGCGTCTAATGCCTAGGTCCATTGAGACTACTCTCTGCTCTGCTCTTAAGACTGTTCTCTTTAGCTTGTTTGGGTCGGGAGCGCTTCTGAGTAGGTACTCTTGAAGAGGCGCTATATAAAAATGAATGAATAGTAATAATAAGTTATAATACTAATTGACGTAGTAGTAGTAATATCAGTAGCAGCAGTGGTAGTAGTAGAAAATAATAAAAGTGGCGGTAGTAGTAGCAGCAGCAGCAATAGTAGCAGCATTGCCTGTAGTAGTAGTAGTAGTAGTAGTAGTAGTAGTAGTAGTAGTAGTAGTAGTAGTAGTAGTAGTAGTAGTAGTAGTAGTAGTAGTAGTAGTAGTATTTGTTTGTTTGTTTGTATGTGCACTTGTTATAGCACCCCTTCAAGCTCTCTCTACTCAGAGGCGCTCCCGAATGCAGAGCGGACACTGCATCGGAATTTCACGCCGAAGCGCTGAGCAATTGTGAGTGAAGGACTTGCCCAAGGTCCTTACGCGGTGAGGTGGATTCGAACCTCGAACCTTCCGGCTTCAAGGCAACGACGCCACCACTAAACCACCGCGCCCCACGGTAGTAGTAGTGGTAGTAGTAGTAGTAGTAGTAGTAGTAGTAGTAGTAGTAGTAGTAGTAGTAGTAGTAGTAGTAGTAGTAGTAGTAGTAGTAGTAGTAGTAGTAGTAGTAGTAGTAGTAGTAGTAGTGGCAGAAGTAGTAGTAGTAGTAGCAGAAGTAGTAGTAGTAGTAGCAGTAGCACAATAGATGTAAAGAAACGCTTCAATTAACTACAATTAAATGATTTTCTGCCTGGATGTCGTCCCTCCTCGTCCCCGATACAAAAGTGAGGAACTGTTCAGTTTCACTGGTTAACACTTCAGTGACGAGAGTGCTCTAAAGCCACATGAGAAACCAAAGCAGCCCACCGCCAAGAGTTAAAATCTGGAAGGGAAATGGTTGGTTGGGTTCTGCGCGCTTGACACGTTTCCACGACAGTTGGTCTACAGACAATTCGTCTAACGACAAGTGGTCTCCAGACAAATGGTCTAACGACAACTGTCTACAGACTTAATGGTGAAATAGAAGCTGGATTGATGATTTTCTTTCATGAATTTCAAAATGCACCCAGCTTCTACTTCAGATCTAACAATGCCTTCTATTTCTCGCTCGTTATTTTCGTCAATCCAGCTTCTATTTCAGATATAAAAATACCCTCATCTAGCTTCCATTACTTAAGCATTTTTCATCAATCCAGCTTCTATTTCAGATCGAGAAATATCTTTATCCAGCTTTTATATCTCATACGTTATTTTCGTCCATCCAGCTTCTATTTCACCTGTAAAAGAACCTCCATCCAGATTCCATTTCTCTCGCGTTTTTTCATCAATCCAACGTCCATTTCACCTGTAAAAAAACTTTCATCCAGCTTCCATTTCTCAAGCGCTGGACCAGTTGTCTTTAGACCAGTTGACGTTAGACTGTCTAGAGACCGCTTGTCGTTAGATGAGTTGTCTGTAGACCAGTTGTCGTGACACCAATTGACACATGCCAAGACATCAACATCCTATTGATAAACTTATGATGTTATGCTTCCTAAGTGACATCTAACATCTTTTAGGCTAACATGCTGAGCACCACATACTAGAGTATCTTCAAATAGCGCTGTATAAATTCTATCATGCAATCACAATTAATTTAAAACGGTACGATTCCTCTAACCTTGGAAAGTCACATTCCGTGAACGTTTCGCGAGCGCATGTCCATTTCTTGCAATTGTATCCCACGATCTATAAGTATAATTTCGCTTTAAAATGGTCAGCGCATTCAGCCAGAGCAAAACTCCATCATGCAGATATCCAGCCGACAGCATGTTGCTCTTCTGTCGAGCCGTCTGTGTTTCGAAAACAATAATATTACAACATAGTAGACGAGTTTCATATGAAAAGCAAAGCTGCACACTGTAGAATGGAACAACTGTGTAGAACGAACATGCATACGTTTTCCTTCCCTACCGCTTGGGATCGACCCTGCTCATTTCAAAATGAATTCGTCGAATGACATAATAAGAATTTATTATCAGTTAAAATATTTGACCATCAACGAGAGTTTTGTTGGTGAAGCACATTTTAAAATTCTCTCTTAATTGGACCATCCGTAATATGAGATCAGACATGGCACTTGTGTGCACTTATAATAGCACCCCTTCAATCTCTTCACTCAGAGGCGCTCCCGATGACGGCACGGACACTGAATCGGAGTTTCATGCCGAAGCGCTTAGTAATTGCGAGTGGACTTACCCAAGGTCCTTACGCGGCGACTTCAGGTAACCCACCGGCTGTAAGGCGACGATAATTGTAAGTACATTTGTATACAGGAAAACTTCAGAATATGTATGCAAGTTGCAAAACAATCTCTATTCTTGAGCATTCTTTGACCTTTGTCTATTGTTAAAATAATTTTAAATTTGCTATTATAATGTTGTTTACTTCAAAGACAATTACTTGAGATCAGGATAATCGACCGTCTTAGATTAGACCTGCCTGCCATAACATGATTAAATGTCATTGCAATTTCAGTTTGAATAAACACTTTACACTGTATATCTTCTCCTATAGACCTTTTCAGACGCGAACGGTTACCATGGCGATAGCTGTCCCGTGGTGCATCACGGCTTCCGCGTTATTTTCGCGTAGGGCAAAAGCTGCTGTTTGCTGTTTTTGAGATGCCATCGTCGTTCTGGTCACCGAATTAAACAAATTGAAATACTAGAGGAAATACAGTAAAAGAAGTTTACTTTCTTTTAACTAATAACACGCGTGTAAACCGCTGGATTGTAACAATTGGACGTCTGCCACCGCCGTCCGCCGAAGGCACCCGACTCGATGGAATGCATCAAATGAAAAAGCACGACCGTGTAATAATGTGGTGCTCATTTTGTTAAAGGTATCATATTTGTACTTTCGTGACTATAGCTAAGCTTATACCAGCCCTTTGATACCACCGTTTGCATTTTTACAACTGCAGTCCATAAATTTTGAAGGTCCCGCGCATGATTGATAAAGCACGCTAAACGTAAACAATCATAAACAATTCGTACACTGCATGAATTGACTATGATTGTTTACGTTAGGTGTGCTTTTATAAATTTCTGGTAAAATCACCTGTTGAGTGTTGCCACTTTATAATATGACTGTTTAAAGATATATATTATTAGATGGTGAGTATGAATTCTTGAAGAGGTGATACCTCAGTTTTGAGTGGAACGCCCAGTGATTGATGAATAGAAGATACTGTGGCAGATGATGGTGGAAGATTGGAAATTATGGTGGAGGAACCGACATTCATGCATAAAGAAGATTGTTCCAAGACGTGGTGCAGTGTTGAATCCTCTTATTGTATTAGTCTGTAAAGAATGAGGAATGACGTTTTGGTGGAATGGGCTGGTTGATTGGTGAAAAGATCAAGAAGACATTTTGGCACGTTGTGTTGTTGGGAGGTTTTGGTCACTGGTAGGACATCGAAAATAAGTCAGAAAGGACATTACCAGGTTTTTATACCAAAGTTTTATTCAACAAAACATGTAATTATACAACAGACAGTAGTAACCAGCACATGGCAGATTTAGTGTGATTATATTTCACCATTCATATTCAATACGGATATTGGCCGATATTACACGAGGGCCTATATTGTATTGCTAACAGAAGAACCTGGTGATGACGAACTGGACATTGACTATGTTCCAAAGATCTTTGTACGGCCTACTGTAACAGCCAGATGACACATCATGCCAGTCAAGACTGAGGCAGGTTATTGACAGGAGACACACGGCGTAAAGTGCGATTACAGCAAAAACGGGACTTGGAAGCAGCCGCTGCCCTGCCTGACCTGAGCTTCTACAATGAAACTGGCACTTCATGTCAAACCGATAGAACAGAAGTCTATTGCAACACAGACTGACTACATACACTTCATGCGATCTACTTTCTATTTTCTCAAACAAATGATACCCTTGCTCTCAGCACCAGACTTAATATAAACTTTTAGTATAAAAGTTGCTGAACTCAACGGTGTCATTGATTCTTTGACCAATAAGATTTCACAACAGCAATACAGAATTAAATGAGAAGATCTATGGAACAAGCACAACATCTGCCCACACAAAATGCAAGCCTTCAGCTGAACTTAAGTCGTACAGTACATTTGGAGTAAGTTTGATTGAAAAGGGATGATAAGTCAAAATATTATACTAGCTTACAAAATTACTCAACATGTCAAGTACTTTTAAGACTCGGAGAAAATGAAATCAAGGGAAAAATAACCAAAGTGGACCCAAAAATGTATTATTTCTAACATTAATCAAACGTGGGGCGTAGTGTTGTAGTGGGTATGTTCGTCGCCTTACAGCCGGTGGGTTACCTGAAGTCGCCGCGTAGGGACCTTGGGTTTACAAGTCCACTCGCAATTACTAAGCGCTTCGGCATGAAACTCCGATTCAGTGTCCGTGCCGTCATCGGGAGCGCCTCTGAGTGAAGAGATTGAAGGGGTGCTATTATAAGTGCACATAGAAATAAAACAGTGTCAAAACCAACGAATGGAAGACCCGTCATACAGTTTTCATATCAGTCTCATATCGGTTGCATCAATATTTCATCTGTGGATTGACGTACTGTATAACAAATTGTGTGGAATGATTATTTGGCCTGCAACCAGAGCCCTGCGCCGCCCGCGCCGCCGACAATTTGTGGGCGCCGCCGCCGCCGATTTTTTTTAAACGGCGCACCGACGCCGCCGCCGCCGACAATTTGTCGGCGCGCCGCCGATGCCACTTGGATTCGGTTATTTCCTTTCGCTGCATTTTTCATCTTTTGCATGATTTCGCGAAAAAAATTGCTGCGTCAGTGAAAATATAATCTTTCTCTCATCTACTTCGATTTTTCCTGGGAACACCGTTTTTGCATCAATGCTATGAAACCTATGATGCTACCTGTTCGTTTGGCCCTTCGACTTTTGTGGATTTTGTAATTCGATTTGAATTGTGGCATCAACAAAAGTAAAAAGAACTTCAGGTATGCCTAAGTGAATGCAATGCCGTTTGTGCGTTCCTGCCTGATAGTCCGCTAGGATCAACAGAACCGTCTGCCCTCTAGTATTAGGATACACGTTTCTATTACGTTGCATAGAGGTGGCACTCTACAATTTTATGTAGGCGATTGGTCGTGTCTACAGGCTTGTGATTCTCCATTGCCGGCCAGTTAACCTAATTCCAATTTTTCTCACCAGTATCAAACTCCTACGCTGTACGTGACCTATGTAAAATTGGTGATTAATTAAGCTTTCGAACATTAATAGGCCTGTCTATATGCACAATGGAGTAATGTTAGGCAAATGGCCATTAGATCCTATTTTGTCAGAAATTTGAGCAACGTCTCACAAATCGGATCAGATTAGGAAAATACAAACATTTTCCGCATAAAACAAGTGTAACTTAGGGTGACTTGGCCTGTTTAGATCGAAAGACTTGTGCTTATCAATTGGGTTTAAAGAAGATGCCAAGAGTTTCGCGTGGAAGTCGTGCGGATTATTGGCCGATAAATAAAAACGGTGGTGAATTCTGATCAAGTTTGCTACTCAGTGTGCTTTGACAAGGGAAAACTAAAAAATTGCATGCACCCTCATCTGTTGATAAGATTGCATGAAAACTCCCACTTTGTGGCAGACAAACATTTCTACGCAAACACAGTACGTATGTATGTATGTATGTATGTATGTATGTATGTATGTATGTATGTATGTATGTATGAATTTATGTGTGTATGTATGTATGTATGTATGTATGTATGTATGTATGTATGCATGTATGTATGTATGCATGCACGTATGCATATAATCTATGTATGTAAGTATGCATGTATGTGTGTGTGTGTATGTATGAATGTTTGCATGCATGCAGCTAAACAATTTCAGCAGGTCGCGCCAAGAAAAATGGGCCTCTAGAATTTTTGACGGGTCATAAGGCAGGTCAGGAGTAAACAGGCAGGTAGCGCCGCCACTGCGCAAAAAGTTCTTTGAGTGCTATTTGTAGGTTACGTAAGCGGGAGGCCTGAATTTGAAAACATTGTGAGGTGGATCTTAAATCAACCCTTTATAGAATTTTTTATTGAACGTCTAATCTGATAATTATTTTTTCTCGTGAATATTAATTTAAGACCAGGTAATTGCCAAAATAATTGCTGATCACGGATATCTTTATAACATATGTTGCTTGTGTAACATATTTCAAAATAAGTAGGCTTTGCGACGTTGCAGCACTAATCCCACGACGCCGCGCCGCCGACGCCGACAGCCGATTTTTTTATGTCGACGCGCCGCCGCCGCCGCCGACCAAAAATGCCGGCGCGCCGCCGCCGACACTCTCAAGTCGGCGCAGAGCTCTGTCTGCAACCGATCATATGCAGGTACCTTCTGTGTTTCAAAACAAAGTGTTTCACCGTGTTAGATGCATCATCAACTGCAAAGAATGTTTCATTCAGAGACCATGACAGGCGCCATATAAATTTATAGATAGAACACATTGTACAATACCATCATGAAAGATATGGGTATTTAGGATCAATTAAAAATCGACAGGTTTCAACTTTGAGATTGACATGTAAATCAGATATTCATGCCAAAGACCACTCTCACATTGCAATCTTGTGGCTGCTTTCAGTGCACTGCTTTCACATAGCATTACAACCAAATTCTTAAGCGTGTCTTGTAAAATGTTTCAATTCTGTTGCTGAAAACACTGCATAACTAGAACTATGCAATTGTCCAATGTTTACTGCAAACCTAGGAGGAGATGCCCTACAAAGTTTGGGTTCTATCACAGTAAATGTCACAGCGTCTGGAACACAGACTTTCAAATCTGTCAGGAATGCCGAGGTGTGGTTGTGCTTTTCTGATTTTGGTTCGCCAGGCAAGAAATCTGGACGAGGAATTCCACGATGATCCAATGATCCAAGTCGATGTCACATACTTTCCTTGGTTTTTAAACTAAGGACATAACAAACCAAAACACTTTGTAGCCTAGATATGTTAAAATAAAATGAAAATAAGTAAACCAGAGTGCAGGTCATCAGTTTTCATCTACCAATGCCGAGTAAAGTATTTATCAATTTCAAGATTTGAGTAATTGATTAAGTAGCTTGCTATATGTACAAGAGTAAGTTTTTTAAGTGTACCATTTCTGTGATTGTGCTCATAATGTCAAAATAAAAATGTTTCGTCATGTGCCCATTCCTCCAAATTAAGTGTAAACAGTTCTATTGAACAAATGTGCCTAATGAGATTACATGTAGCCTACAGAAGTGATCATCTTATGTATGCTAGTTTTGTAACTGACTGTTTTTAACTAACATTTCCTGTTGTACTCTCTACCTTTGTGCTGAATAAATTAAACATATCGGTAATTATCTCTTCTTGGAACATTTAACCGTTGTACGACTGCTGATATGGCATTTCAGCTCAAGGATCCAATAATCCTGTGACCAAGTACCCAATAAAAAATTTCAATGTATCTAGAAATTACGCGTAGCACCTCCGACCCTCAAAGATGACATAGCACATATTAAAAGGTGAGACACAAAACCTACGTGCTCTATGGCGGAAGTGGTTTTTCGACTTTTTTAATTTCGGGGGGATACAATTAATACGGAGGATACTCTATTTCGTGACACAGGCACTAGCCAAAATGGCACCCCAGACAAAGCAAACATTTGGCACCTCTGACAAAGCTTGCATTTGGCACCCCAGGCAAACCATACATATGGAGGTTTTTGAACCCTTACACACGGTGCACCCCACGTCACAACCCAAAAGTTTATAAAATGGCCAGAGCATTACACTTAACTTAGGCCTGTTTGTCTTTATTAATAAATACTTTTTTCGTTTATTTAACAATTCGGTTGACAACCGCAACAGGTTACAGTGAACAATTATGTATTGAAACATTATTTATCAGAACTCATAATTATCACAGAATAATATAATCTTCACTACTAACAGAACAGACAGCCTGCAAAAGTTTAGTAGATACTACACTGTGTCCGGAAAAAGGGACCCATTTTGTAAATATGAAAATAAATAGTAAACATTCATCGATTTTTAGAATTCAAACAACATTTTATTCCTGACATATTTATCTAATTTTGGTGAAAATATAAAAGTTTTAGTCGCAATGATGACGTAAAAATGACGTCATTTGCATTAAAGTTCATTTAGCCGGTCAGTCATGCATGGTTTCATATGCATAATGTGAGCTAATTTCGTATAACCTTGGATGGTCACTTTATTATTGAACGTACACCCATGCCATGCGGCTAAGTAACGTTGAGTTTGTTTTGATACAGTGATTATCGTGTCGTTTATGTTTCCTTGCGATTGATGGATTATTAAACTAAAAGAAATACGAATAAACTTGTCGATTGAGTAAAGAAGTTAAAGAACTGTAGATAGGCCTACTTATAACTAGCCATTAGCTACCGAAGAAAAGTTTAAGTTAGGATAGGCTCACACATATGTTAGGAAAAAAACGGTGTCTGAATTGTAAAAATCGTTGAATATTTACTATTTATTTTCATATTTACAAAATGGGTCCCTTTTTTCCGGACACAGTGTAGAATTCGCGATACGGCTGTTAGTAGACTAAACTTTGTAAATGTCTTGAAAGTGAAAGTAATTGTGGGAATTTAAAACTATCAAACACATTTTTGGGGAAATGACTCTCCCTAGATTGTTGCGCACCTTGCAACTGCGTGCTTTGTCTGTGTCGAAGGCCGGTGTCGCGTGACAGAGTCTCCCCCTAAAAGTCTCCCCCCGGATACTTTATTTCGAAACAGATTCTCCCCCGGAGGATCTGTTTCAGAATAAATTCGCCCCCCGGAGACTCTATTCCGAAACAAAGTGTCCCCCGGGGAGACTTTATTTCAACGCGCAATTTTATACAGTCGCATCATATTTATCTATACCAAAAAATGTCTGAAAGTTTGTCCATCTGTTTGAATATTCTTTTGAAACAATTTGCAAAACGTACTCTTGCGAATTTGTAGGTGAACGCCACTGTTTTCATCTCACAATTCACTTTTATACCCGAGATACGGATATTTTAAAATTCGATGTGGTAATTACTGCCACAAAATTAAGACGCTGTTTCACCATTATATCACGGCTCCATTGCTGTTGACGTCATCTGGCTTAACGGAGGCGGGTCTATGCACGTGTTTAAGCGGAATCACAATAATCATAGAATTGATGATAATATAAATGGATCACCACAACAACAAAAAATAAGGAAAATAGCCATGAATAATAAATATCGCTTCGTATCTAGTCATTTTATAAAGCGCTCTTCGTCGTATGAACTATTCAGAGGCGATCTCGGTGCATAGACACCGGAGAATTTTTTTTAAGATAAACTATTTTAAGCAGCGAGTAGATAAAGAGCAGACGCAGACAATAACCTTGCCCGTTGGGGAGTGGAGGTCATTCAAAGCAGGGTTATGGTCAAATTATTAATAATAATATTATTGGTTAGTCCAAATTCTGTACATAAATCAAACTCCTATATCAACAAGAATTATTTTCTTCAATCTAGCCTCTATTTCGTCGAGAATTATTTTCAATCAGAAATATCGATTTGCGTTGTAATAAAAATATTTTTCACATATTTGTATTTATTTTTTAGTAAGGTTATATCCTGTTATCAAAAGACAAATTAATCAGCATGTAAATAGCCCTTCGTTCCCTCTATATAATGGCATAATTTATTACTTCAAACAAAATTCTTTTAGGCCTATACGTTATAGTCGAATAAAGCAGCAAATTTTATGAAAATTTCAAACATTTTAACATATTTTAATTAATTTTGAGGACTTCCGGTTATAAGAAAAAATTGTTTAGCATGGTAAATTGAAAATGTAGCCCCGCAAAGGCCCGCATTCACTTTATAGAATGGCATAATTTATTTCTCTTCGTAATAAATGACGGATAAGATATAGTCGATTATAATTATCTAAGGGGGCGGTTACGTGGTATCCACTCCGCCTAGTATCTCGCGTATATCGGATATAACTTTTGAACGGTATAAGGTATCGTCACAGATTTTACCTCAAAATGTGTGCCAATGAACCCTCTACAGCTACCTAAAACGTCAACATTTTATTCCATAAAAAACAAGTTTGATTTTTTAGACCTTTAGGGGTGAATACTCCCCATGGTATCCCGAGGGTTAAGCTGAGCTTTGGCTTCTGGAAATTATTTGCGGTAAAAGGAAAAATAGAAGTTGATAAATAAAAAAATTGTTCGATATATAATCTATTGCTTTATCATTATTAGGCCTATTTTCATGAATTACACTTCTGCATTGGCATGAATAGGCCTAAATTGAATGACCCTACGTTTCATCAATCCAGTTTCTGTTTGAGCAATAATTGCTTTCTTGATCGATGGATCCAACTTACATATAAAAAGCAATTGTTTTTCATCAATCCAGGTCCAATTGATGCAAGAATCTATTCATCGTTCGCACTCCTTTTTAAGGGAAAATATTTTCACCAATCCGACTTCTATTTAGCAGGAATTCTTTTCGTCAATCCATGCAATGGTGAATAAATTAGAACGCTACAGTGATAATTATAATTTTTATTACCAATAATTCTTGCTTAAATAGCATGGATTGATGGAGGTAATTCTTGCTTAAATTGAGGTTGGATTGATGAAAATAGCCTAGTCCTTTCTTGAATGGAAGCTCCACGACGAGACAATTTAAAAACCCAGGCCTACTAACGTACAGAGTAAGCTTAAATGTATTATACTAATTATGGAGGTAATCGTAGCATAGTTATTAGTAACTGTTATAGCACCGTTGGTTTATATGTTTGTATTAGCCAGGGGCGGATCCAGGGGGGCCAATCCGGCCATGCCCACCCACTCCAAATCTCCATGGGACGTGGTCCCCATCCATGGTCGCCCAAAAGATTTTTTCAGGGAGTCAGTCATGGCCAGGAGATGATGATGATGCTGTCCATCCTCATTTCTGAGGGTCGGAGACCAGAGACAACGACAGCAGCTTCCTCCATCCCTCTCTGTTCTGCGCCCGTCTGACACAGTCCACAGGTGATAGTCCGGTCCAGTCACAGACATCGTCCATCCAGCGCCTCCTTGGCCTTCCCCGGGCTCTGGTACCCTCAATTCGTCCTTGTATTAGCAGTGTCGATATGTTGTCTGCCCTCATCAGGTGTCCGAAGTATCGCAGTTTCCTTTTTTGCACCCTCTCCAGCAGCCTCTGTTTCGGCCGCAGCTCTGCCAAAATCGAGGCATTTGTTCTGTGTTCCTTCCAGTCGACCTGCATCATTCTTCTATACGTCATCATCTCAAATGCCGTCAATCTCCTTCTATCCGCCGCCTTCAGGGTCCATGCCTCACTTCCATACAACGCCACTGACCACACCATCGCCTCCATAACCCTCCTCTTAAGCGCATCCCCGACCGAACGATCTTTCCACAGGCAGTCCAGTGACCCCATCGCCGTCCGAGCCATCCCCAATCTAGCCCTGATTTCTCGGCTTCCGTCTCCAGTGTCATCTATCAATGCTCCCAGGTAGCGGAAAGCCTCAACCTGTTCTACAGGTTCCCCATTGCAGATGATCTGAATTGTTTCTCTCGTTTTGGATACTAAAATAACTTTTGTCTTTTTTAAACTTATTTCCAAACCGCACTCCTTTGAGACCTCATTTATCATATCTATCAGTTGTTGAAGTGCTGCTGACGTCGCAATTAGAACAATGTCATCCGCATAACGCAGGTTGTTTATTGTGCGTACATTTATGGTAACTCCTATCCATCCCAGCTCGTCCGCCGACTCCCGCATCACGTACTCTGAGTAGCAGTTGAAAGACAGCGGCGACACCAGACAGCCCTGCCTCACACCTTTTCCTATCCTAAACCATTCAGTTAGTTCTTTGTCCACCCGAACCACGGCTTGTTGATTGCTGTATAGGTTCTTGATTGCATCCATGCACCGTGTGACTACTCATGCCCATCCTTTTCAGCAAGGACCATAATTTACGATGGCTTACCGAATCAAACGCTTTCTTGTAGTCAATGAAGGCCATGTACAGGGGACCGAAGCTTCCCGCGCTTTCTCCATGATGATTCGCAGGTTGAAAATTTGATCTCTAGTGCCCACCCCTCTACGAAAACCCACCTGTACATCCGCCAGTTCCTCCTCCGCCGTTCTCTGTATCCTGTTAAGTAGGACTCTAAGTATTATCTTGCTTGCATGACTAATGAGAGCAATTGTTCGATGTTCGTCGCATTTTTCAGTACCCTTGACTTTTGGGATGGTTACAAAGATGGACTTAGCCCATTCTACAGGCCATGCACCCGTCTCAATTATTTGATTACATAGTCTGCATAAGGCTTCAGCCACCGCATCGCTGTCTATCTTCCATAATTCCGCTGGTAAGTTATCAATTCCTGTTGCTTTCCCCTTCGGTAGCCTTTTGATTGCATCTCTGATATCATCAACAAGTATAGGTGCAAACTTCTCCGTGTTTCCACCATCTACTGCTGCGCCGTCATCATCGTCTACTTCGCTCTCGTCGTTCTTATACAGTCCTTCGGTGTACTGGCTCCATCTCTTTTTGATGCTTTCCATATCCGTCAGCAATCTGCCTTCTTCATCTTTAATATTCCGTTGCCTTGTTACTCTGTTCTGTCTGCGCAGCTTCTTTATCGTGTCGAAAGCCCTCTTGTTGTTTCCTGTTCTCATATTTTCCTCAATATCAGCGCATTGTTCTTGAAGCCATTTCTTTTTGTCCTCACTCAGCTGTTTCTGCACTATTCCTTTCGCCTCAGCGTATGCTCTTCGGTCCTCCTCTGTCCTGTTCTTTGCTTCTTTGTTCTTTGCCAGGAGAATTAATATATAAATGTAATTAAAATCTAAGCCTCTCACACAATTGCATTGTCTTAATATATAAAGCAACGAAAAGAAACAACCTTTCAACAGTATTCGACTATGATTTATGGCATACAATGTTTCTTATTTGTGTATATATTCTTTAGTAAAATGTAAAAATATTAACGCCAATAAACACAATTATAACTAATAACAATTAACTATTATTTACAAAGCAAGTTAACAATAGCAACAGTATTAGGGATTTTTTTCCAGATGCAAAAAAATCAGGGGCAAAACTTGTTAAGTTTTGAATTTAGTCTATATGTGCAAGAAACTGCGGTGAATGATCACACATGTTTACTTCTTGTTCTTATTTATTCCTTACTATGTTTCATTCAGTGGTTGGAAGTATTTTATTTACTGTAGTCTTAAAAATAATATAATAATTATGGTGAGGTCTATTCATACTTTAACTTAATTATTTTAGCATTGTGTGCTTCATATTATGAATACATAAATACTTTTAAAAATACTTTTGTTTGCCATTAATAACAGCTAATAGAGCAATGTTGCATGCTGTATGCATAAGTACTACAATAACTATTATTCACTATTATTATTTATGGGGAAAGTCTCTGGTTATGGCCCCTAGCCACACATAACATACATCCATAACATAGCCTTAATGTCATGGATATATTTGGATATATATATCAATAATTCAATATAATATATATAATATTATATATGCAGTCTACCAAGCAACATTTGCAATGCAACTTTGTCAACCAACTGTCCATTGTCAGTGTGTGCCTTCACTTCAATCTGAGACTCAAATGTAAGCTTCTCACACAATTGCATTGTGAAATAAAAACTTTGGAAACCACTTTCATGACCAAGAGTTTGATCTGTGCTTCTAAAAAAAAACTTAGTATACCTATTTGCTCAAGAAATGAGCATTCCTGGCCCCTTTCTACAAATTTCTTTTGACAGTTTCAAAATCGATTGTTCTAGCAATATTATACTCAAAGTTTTCAAAGGTCAACCTGGTCAAATCCACAAGATGTGAATGAGATATTGTAGCCCTTCAAACATTTAAATATATCATTTTGTGTTTGCTAAATGATCTTTTTGCAGAAGCTACCACTGATGGACAACAGTAGGCTCATGCGTTGCCTAACACACATTTGGAAATAACTCCGAAGGATTTGTGTAGGCCTATGTATGTTAAAAGTTCAGCAAGTTCAATGAGCGCATCCAAAATTTGCCTTTTATAGGCATACCGATGGTAAATGTTCAATTTCTGTTACAAAATCCTGACCATTAAGGAATGCAGGATAAAGCTAGAGCTTTTCCTGCCAAATTACATGTAGGCCTAGGCTTATACATGATTAGATTAAGATATTTGAACAAGAATTAAACCCTATAGCCAGAGTTAAATAAAATATGCAATAAAATATAAAAACTTTGGTTGCAAGCTCCTCCTAGCCCCTGAAAATGTACGGCCAATTTCTAAATCTGTGCGTTCTTGGGGGGCTTAGCCCCTTGCCCTGATAAATTCAACCCATGCCTATAAGGGTGCATTTCTTGTATGCTATACCGTGTATTCTGACTTTTTTTATCAATCTGATACAATCCTGTTAAAATGAGTGTAACTTACTCTTAATATATGCACAAATACTGTTTTTGTTCAACTGAATAACTTCTCTCCAGCGCTATCTTAAAAAATTGAAACTGTCAAATTTCTAACTGTTTTGGTTCTGTTATTTGAACACATGAACACCTAGTAAAACAACATCGTTACTACATGACTTTCAGATTTTGGCCTCCTCATTTTATTAGTTCTTGGCTGATTTGTGTACCATTTGTTATTATTTAACTGCATAGTGTGTCCTGGTCAGCAATTCAGGACCATCTTAGGAAACAGTGATTAGCTGATTCTAGTGCAGAAAAGTCAGCTCATGAAATATAATTATACTCATGTCTGAAGTTATTCACTATAATAACCCCAGCAACAGCAGAACTGAGCTGCTGGACTCGATACATGCAGGTATTATTAATATTGTATTGTATATGTTAATATTAATATTGTATATATTTTTTACCAGGACTGAACAAATTGAATAATTTTGCTAAAATGACATCTCACAAGGGCACTGTTGCAGTGTGGAAACTTTAAAAAAAATATTTTTAGAGTATAGCGAGTCTATATTTATTGAGATCTTATGGCACTCTTATGAGCACTGAAAAGTACAGCTATATTGCTAAGATAACAGCTTAAAATGCTACAATTGCAATGTGAAAATTCAAAAAGTTTCTGTTGGGGAGGGTCGTATCCCCCTCCCCATACCCCTCCCCCGCCACTCTCGGCGCTAGGTGCCTCATGATTGTCCTCCAGACGGTCCATAATCTACTCCTCCAGAAACTTCGATCCTTAGATCTAATGCGCATAGCATCACATTTCCTATAGGATTTGAGACAATTTTCTATATAGCTCAGGGGCGTCTCAAAATTGTCTGAAATCCATAGGAGGGGACTAAATTAAACTCTGGTTTCGGCCAAACGACTAAAACAATCCGACCCAAACCCAAAATATTTTGCCCCCCCCTTCGAAAATTCCTGGATCCGCCTCTGGTATTAGCTACCCATGGATGTAATTACGAAATAGGCATACGCTTAACTATTAATTAGATCCATGGGTAGTCTATTTGAGCCTAATATCTCCGCTGCGCTTTATTGACATAAGTGGCCTGACATCCCGTGATGCTAGGCTTAGGATATATTATACTATGCTACAATTGCGCCCATCAGTAGGCCTACAAAACATTTAAATTTACTTCATGAGATTATAATTAGGCCTATTACGTCAAATTTATTAATGTCCAATTCCACTAATGGACACAAAGTCATTTATTTAAGAAAATAAACACGTTAAGTCCGGAAATATAAGGGGGCGAATTTTAGTAGGGGGAGACTTTGTATCGTAGAGGAGGAGAATCTATTTCAATGGGGAGACTTTGTTCCGATACAGAGTCTCCCCCGGAGACTCTGTATCAGCAAGGGGGAGACTCTGTTTCGGGGGAGACTTTGTTTCGTGACACCGGCCCTGATCTTGTCTCTATGTTTATACAATGCATGTAATGCAAATTAAAATTTTCAGATAACCATTTACAATTTTATCAGAGATCCTGTAGGCTAAAAGGTAGCGTTCTACAATGACTCGGTAATAGTTCTATAATGACTCGGTAGATAACGTTGCAGCGTTGTTATCTTTAATAAATCCAACTTCTAGTTTTCCGAGAATCCTTTTAATCGATCCAGCTTCTCTTTAGGCAAGAATTTGTTCGATAAATCCCGCTTCTATTTCGTCAGCAAATATTTTTCATCCATTTTGCATTGAAAATTGGTGCTCATCAATCCAGCTTCAATTTCAGCAGAATGACTGCACTAACCCTAAAACTAACCCTAACCGACCCTCACGACGCCTAACCTGAGCCCTAACCGACCCTCACGCGCAAAATCCCGGTTCTATTTCGTGAGGATATATTTTTCATCGAATTTATAAAAAAAACGGTACTTGCTACCGAGTCATTGTAGAACGATACCGGCTAAAACAAAATCTTTCGATTGTCCACCAAGACGATGACCAAGCATCACATTTTGGGCTCACATCAATATGATTGGGAACAAAAACCAATTTATGTATGTATGTATGTATGTATGTATGTATGTATGTATGTATGTATGTATGTATGTATGTATGTATGTCTAACGACAACTGTCTACAGACTTAATGGTGAAATAGAAGCTGGATTGATGATTTTCTTTCATGAATTTCAAAATGCACCCAGCTTCTACTTCAGATCTAACAATGCCTTCTATTTCTCGCTCGTTATTTTCGTCAATCCAGCTTCTATTTCAGATATAAAAATACCCTCATCTAGCTTCCATTACTTAAGCATTTTTCATCAATCCAGCTTCTATTTCAGATCGAGAAATATCTTTATCCAGCTTTTATATCTCATACGTTATTTTCGTCCATCCAGCTTCTATTTCACCTGTAAAAGAACCTCCATCCAGATTCCATTTCTCTCGCGTTTTTTCATCAATCCAACGTCCATTTCACCTGTAAAAAAACTTTCATCCAGCTTCCATTTCTCAAGCGCTGGACCAGTTGTCTTTAGACCAGTTGACGTTAGACTGTCTAGAGACCGCTTGTCGTTAGATGAGTTGTCTGTAGACCAGTTGTCGTGACACCAATTGACACATGCCAAGACATCAACATCCTATTGATAAACTTATGATGTTATGCTTCCTAAGTGACATCTAACATCTTTTAGGCTAACATGCTGAGCACCACATACTAGAGTATCTTCAAATAGCGCTGTATAAATTCTATCATGCAATCACAATTAATTTAAAACGGTACGATTCCTCTAACCTTGGAAAGTCACATTCCGTGAACGTTTCGCGAGCGCATGTCCATTTCTTGCAATTGTATCCCACGATCTATAAGTATAATTTCGCTTTAAAATGGTCAGCGCATTCAGCCAGAGCAAAACTCCATCATGCAGATATCCAGCCGACAGCATGTTGCTCTTCTGTCGAGCCGTCTGTGTTTCGAAAACAATAATATTACAACATAGTAGACGAGTTTCATATGAAAAGCAAAGCTGCACACTGTAGAATGGAACAACTGTGTAGAACGAACATGCATACGTTTTCCTTCCCTACCGCTTGGGATCGACCCTGCTCATTTCAAAATGAATTCGTCGAATGACATAATAAGAATTTATTATCAGTTAAAATATTTGACCATCAACGAGAGTTTTGTTGGTGAAGCACATTTTAAAATTCTCTCTTAATTGGACCATCCGTAATATGAGATCAGACATGGCACTTGTGTGCACTTATAATAGCACCCCTTCAATCTCTTCACTCAGAGGCGCTCCCGATGACGGCACGGACACTGAATCGGAGTTTCATGCCGAAGCGCTTAGTAATTGCGAGTGGACTTACCCAAGGTCCTTACGCGGCGACTTCAGGTAACCCACCGGCTGTAAGGCGACGATAATTGTAAGTACATTTGTATACAGGAAAACTTCAGAATATGTATGCAAGTTGCAAAACAATCTCTATTCTTGAGCATTCTTTGACCTTTGTCTATTGTTAAAATAATTTTAAATTTGCTATTATAATGTTGTTTACTTCAAAGACAATTACTTGAGATCAGGATAATCGACCGTCTTAGATTAGACCTGCCTGCCATAACATGATTAAATGTCATTGCAATTTCAGTTTGAATAAACACTTTACACTGTATATCTTCTCCTATAGACCTTTTCAGACGCGAACGGTTACCATGGCGATAGCTGTCCCGTGGTGCATCACGGCTTCCGCGTTATTTTCGCGTAGGGCAAAAGCTGCTGTTTGCTGTTTTTGAGATGCCATCGTCGTTCTGGTCACCGAATTAAACAAATTGAAATACTAGAGGAAATACAGTAAAAGAAGTTTACTTTCTTTTAACTAATAACACGCGTGTAAACCGCTGGATTGTAACAATTGGACGTCTGCCACCGCCGTCCGCCGAAGGCACCCGACTCGATGGAATGCATCAAATGAAAAAGCACGACCGTGTAATAATGTGGTGCTCATTTTGTTAAAGGTATCATATTTGTACTTTCGTGACTATAGCTAAGCTTATACCAGCCCTTTGATACCACCGTTTGCATTTTTACAACTGCAGTCCATAAATTTTGAAGGTCCCGCGCATGATTGATAAAGCACGCTAAACGTAAACAATCATAAACAATTCGTACACTGCATGAATTGACTATGATTGTTTACGTTAGGTGTGCTTTTATAAATTTCTGGTAAAATCACCTGTTGAGTGTTGCCACTTTATAATATGACTGCATAGTGTGTCCTGGTCAGCAATTCAGGACCATCTTAGGAAACAGTGATTAGCTGATTCTAGTGCAGAAAAGTCAGCTCATGAAATATAATTATACTCATGTCTGAAGTTATTCACTATAATAACCCCAGCAACAGCAGAACTGAGCTGCTGGACTCGATACATGCAGGTATTATTAATATTGTATTGTATATGTTAATATTAATATTGTATATATTTTTTACCAGGACTGAACAAATTGAATAATTTTGCTAAAATGACATCTCACAAGGGCACTGTTGCAGTGTGGAAACTTTAAAAAAAATATTTTTAGAGTATAGCGAGTCTATATTTATTGAGATCTTATGGCACTCTTATGAGCACTGAAAAGTACAGCTATATTGCTAAGATAACAGCTTAAAATGCTACAATTGCAATGTGAAAATTCAAAAAGTTTCTGTTGGGGAGGGTCGTATCCCCCTCCCCATACCCCTCCCCCGCCACTCTCGGCGCTAGGTGCCTCATGATTGTCCTCCAGACGGTCCATAATCTACTCCTCCAGAAACTTCGATCCTTAGATCTAATGCGCATAGCATCACATTTCCTATAGGATTTGAGACAATTTTCTATATAGCTCAGGGGCGTCTCAAAATTGTCTGAAATCCATAGGAGGGGACTAAATTAAACTCTGGTTTCGGCCAAACGACTAAAACAATCCGACCCAAACCCAAAATATTTTGCCCCCCCCTTCGAAAATTCCTGGATCCGCCTCTGGTATTAGCTACCCATGGATGTAATTACGAAATAGGCATACGCTTAACTATTAATTAGATCCATGGGTAGTCTATTTGAGCCTAATATCTCCGCTGCGCTTTATTGACATAAGTGGCCTGACATCCCGTGATGCTAGGCTTAGGATATATTATACTATGCTACAATTGCGCCCATCAGTAGGCCTACAAAACATTTAAATTTACTTCATGAGATTATAATTAGGCCTATTACGTCAAATTTATTAATGTCCAATTCCACTAATGGACACAAAGTCATTTATTTAAGAAAATAAACACGTTAAGTCCGGAAATATAAGGGGGCGAATTTTAGTAGGGGGAGACTTTGTATCGTAGAGGAGGAGAATCTATTTCAATGGGGAGACTTTGTTCCGATACAGAGTCTCCCCCGGAGACTCTGTATCAGCAAGGGGGAGACTCTGTTTCGGGGGAGACTTTGTTTCGTGACACCGGCCCTGATCTTGTCTCTATGTTTATACAATGCATGTAATGCAAATTAAAATTTTCAGATAACCATTTACAATTTTATCAGAGATCCTGTAGGCTAAAAGGTAGCGTTCTACAATGACTCGGTAATAGTTCTATAATGACTCGGTAGATAACGTTGCAGCGTTGTTATCTTTAATAAATCCAACTTCTAGTTTTCCGAGAATCCTTTTAATCGATCCAGCTTCTCTTTAGGCAAGAATTTGTTCGATAAATCCCGCTTCTATTTCGTCAGCAAATATTTTTCATCCATTTTGCATTGAAAATTGGTGCTCATCAATCCAGCTTCAATTTCAGCAGAATGACTGCACTAACCCTAAAACTAACCCTAACCGACCCTCACGACGCCTAACCTGAGCCCTAACCGACCCTCACGCGCAAAATCCCGGTTCTATTTCGTGAGGATATATTTTTCATCGAATTTATAAAAAAAACGGTACTTGCTACCGAGTCATTGTAGAACGATACCGGCTAAAACAAAATCTTTCGATTGTCCACCAAGACGATGACCAAGCATCACATTTTGGGCTCACATCAATATGATTGGGAACAAAAACCAATTTATGTATGTATGTATGTATGTATGTATGTATGTATGTATGTATGTATGTATGTATGTATGTATGTATGTATGTATGTATGTATGTATGTATGTATGTATACATACATACATTTACAGAACATTATAATCACAACTCTTACCCGGCCATGCAGACCTGTACATTGTGCCGATTCCTCAGGCAAGTCCCTTTCACGAATCGTAACCCTAGCGGAATGTGGCTTTCGTGACAGACGGTGATCTCTCGCATTTATGAACCCAACCATTTACCGAGAAGATACAAGCGTCAAGATAACAATTTATTCTGGCGTGAAAACGGCCCTGGTGAGCCTATTAAATATACGTAAATAGCTCCGAATTCAAGAGTAGCCTACTGGTCGAGTAACGTACGTTGTCGACCCACTTCGATGCATCTATTTCCTCAATGTATGGGTAATAAGCGCCCACTTGCAAACCAACACTACTAGGCTTGAATAATAGCGCTCTCTGGCTTCCGTATTCAAGATAAATAGTAGGAATTCATTCTAAATTAAAGGATTTCAACGGTAAATAAATGGCTGCTTGCCATACAAAGCTTATCTTTTGCTCTACGCAAATTGCGCATGCGCGACCTGAATTATTAAGAAAGCTAGGTCAAATGACGCGGCTGAAAAGGTCTCGACATAGACATAGACATAGTTTTATTGATCCCAACAATTGTACATGTATGTTTAACAAAGTATAGATATAATTCACAATAAGAAAATACTCAAAGTGAATAGTTATTATAAGAGTGAGGGAGCAAATAGGCACACCAAAAGGGACAAGTCCCGCTAAGCAGGGGCCTAATTAACAAAGTGAAGTGAGAAAGTGAAAGCTGAAGGGAGTATTTGAATGCAGAGATAGGCCTATTACTTAACTAGGGAAAGAAAATAATTATTATAAAAAAACTAATGTAATAAACACTACATGAAAAGTTCAGAGAAGGAACAAAATAAAAGCAAAAGCAATCAAACAATCAAATAAATCAGCATTAGCTACTACTAATTTATAACGGTATAGTAACGGATCGCAAAATGAACTAGAAACTTCATTTCCAGTGACATCGCTGCGACTCTCGCTCTAGCAAATGAAATTTTTTTTTCATAGGACAGCTTGTTACTGGTTTCAGTCTTGTTTCTAGTCTCCGTGTGTGTCTTTAAGAACAGTATAAGGACCATCCATATATTTCGTAAACAAAAATCGCATTTTAGAGGCGGGAAGGCGCCGTGACAAAAGCGCTCAGGATAAAAGCGCGCAGAAAAATGCGCGCAGACAAATGAGCGCAAACATATGCGCGCAACAGAAAACACCAAAAATACACCGCCGACAAAAGCGCGCAGACAAAAGCGCACAGACAAAAGCGCTCAACAAATGTTTTTATGAATGTATATACATGTATGTATGTATGTATGTATGTATGTATGTATGTATGTATGTATGTATGTATGTATGTATGTATGTATGTATGTATGTATGTATGTGTTTGTATGCATAGGCCTATATGTATCAGGATCTATGCATGTAGGTATGTAGATCTATGTATGTATGTATGTATGTATGTATGTATGTATGTATGTATGTATGTATGTATGTATGTATGTATGTATGTATGTATGTATGTATGCATGTATGTATGTATATGTATGTGTTACATACACATGCATACATACATGCATATGTATGTATGCATAAATACATGCATACATACATATGCATGAATATTTACATACATACATACATACATAAATACATACATACATACATACATACATACATACATACACACATACATACACACATACATACACATACACACACATACACACACATACACATACATACGTATGTGTGCTTGTATGTATGTATGTATGTACATACATATACATGTACATACATACATACATACATACATACATACATACATACATACATACATACATACATACATACATACATACATGCATACATACATACATGCTTACATATACTTAAGCTTTCTCCTGTTGCGCGAATTTTACTGCGCGCATTTGTCTGCGCGCTTTTGTCTGCGCGCTTTTGTCCTGCGCGCTTTTGTTACTGCGCGCATTAGTCTGCGCCCATTTGTCTGCGCGCTTTTGTCCTGCGCGCTTTGGACCGTACACCCATTTTAGAACCTCTGACCCTGTTACGAATCGCACATTTTGTGGAACCACCCAAATGCGAACGTACGTAAATAAGCTTCTCCATCAGCCTTTAAAAGTCAATTAACTGAAGTCATCTACAAAACGCTTATTTTCCCCCACACAACCGGTACTATTAATTTTCGCTGAACATCACATTTCGAGTATTCGTGACTTGACGCTTTAATATTCGTTGAAAAAAATCGTGAACAGTCTGAATTAAAGTGAACCATCGAAACGGCAATGTTATAGTTTGAACTTTGATTCTGGCGAGTGGTGACGTATTACACGATATCTGAATAAATTATCATGCTTAAACTATACTGGCGAAGATCTTGAGTTTTTAACAATAAACCTAGTAAAGTTACTGATGTAATGATGGGCACCCAAGGACGCGTCAGCTAGGCTCTGCTGATAAGGCAGTCCTCTTAGTTCCTTTTGCTCGTACTACTACCATGAAGAATCGAGTCTTTTCTGCAGTTGGTCCAGTGATCTGGAATGGCCTTCCTTTTGAACTACGCCTACACAATGGGAGTCCACTAAGATCCTTCCTTACTAAACTTAAAACTGTGTTTTTGCGCGCTGGATTCGGGAGTGCATCGGAGTAATTTTTACTTGAAAGAGCACTATATACATAGTGATTAAAAAAGTAAGCCAAATTGTTTTTCATATAGGCTATCTCTAATGCCTGGTAACATATCACGCTAAAATGTTCCAAATATCTAGAGAATTGGACCAAGAATAATTATGGTTCCTAAATTTCATGAGATAAAGTTGAACGGATAACAAAATATGAATCTTTCAACTTCATATGCCGAAATTTCAGTTTACAAGCAAGTTTTTTTTATTACTTAGTACTTTGTCCTTCTCGTGCAGAACTGCACATCGGGCAACGCAGCCTTTCTGCGTTGTGTCTGTTGCGAGTAATTCTGTTAGATTCATTAAAATGTAAGTCATACTATTTATCCTATATCTCTAATGCCTGATGATTAATCATACTACAAATTTCAATATTTAGAGAATTGAACCAAGAATAGGATTCCAAAATATCGTGTCATAAATTTGAACGGATAGAAAGATATGAATATTTCAACTTCAGCTCCCGAAATTACAGTTTTCAGCAAGTCTGTTATGGCGTTTGTTGTGGTTTCGACGCTTGATAGTTCCCAATTTTGGTCTTCAGTGATCCTAGAGTAAAAATTACTGGAGCCTATTATCCCGGTGTTCTGCTGTCACAACATCTTCTACCTGCAATCAGAAATCTAGCCCCAGAAGGCTGCTTTGTTTTTCAACAGGACAGTGTCCCAGCCCACAGAGCCACACCAAGGAAACCATCGAAATGCTGAAAAGAGAGACGCCAGACTTCATTTCTCCCACATTATGGCCTCCGAACAGCCCAGATTTGAATCCTGTCGACTATAAAGTGCGGAGCGTGATGCAAGACCGAGTCTACCAGACGACAATCCATGATATAAACGATTTGAAGCAACACTTGTTGGAAGTGTGGGATGGCCTGGACCAGAAGATAATCGACGATGCTGTTGCCCAATGGCGCCAGCGCCTCCAAGGCTTGCGTGTAAGTAGGGGGAGGACATTTTGAGCATCTTATTTAATTAAATAATCAAACCATACTTTTGGAATCATATTGTTAGTTCAATTCTCTACATACCTGGAAAACCTTAGAATGATTAATCATCAGGCATGGGAGATTCTAAAATTTTCCAGGTATGTAGAGAATTGAACTAACAATATGATTGAGACATTGGAGATATGGGTCCGGGCTTGACGTTAAACTGCATCCATCCTCCACCACAGGGCACCAGCAACGTCCCTGTGCCGGTCCTAAGCCTGGACAAAAGGAGGAAGTTTTGCCAGATGGGTGGCGATCCACTGGCAGTAAAAGACCAAGACGATTGAAATCCGCAAAAACCACAACACGAGTGACATAGCAACCCAGATGCTTGAAGGTGTCATGATGTGGGGCAGACATGCACAGGCCGGTCAGAACAGACCAGTGGAGAAAGTTGGGGGAGAGCGTGGGACACATACGGGCATTGACCCGGGTTGTCCTTCACACCTCTCTCACAACATTCTCTTCAATCAGACAATGTGGTCTAGCTGCTCTAAGATGTTTATGGTAAGGAGCAGACCTGCTGACCGGACCGGTTGAAGCTGGGCAGCATGACGCGAGACAGACTCAGACAGAGAGTGCATGGTGTCGGACTCCTACGGGCATTGAGCCTAAGGATAATGACATTGATATTGGAGATATAAGATTAACAGTACCGGTATGCCACATTTTATTGAATCTAACAGAAAATTGTTTGTAAACTGACATTTCGGCATATGAAGTTGAAAGATTCATATCTTTTTATCCGTTCAACTTTATCTCATGAAATTTTGAAATCACATTCTTGATCCAATTCTCTAAATATTTGGAAAATGCTGGCGTGAGATGAAAAACAACTTGGCTTACTTTTTTTAAATCACGGTGTAAATGTCCGAATCAATGAATGAATGAATAATACGCGTAACTCTATTTTTTTAACTCATTCCGTAAAACGTTAAATGTTTTTATAAATAACAAAATAAGAATTAAGGATCAAGAATTTCTTGA
Organism: Lumbricus terrestris; assembly: GCA_949752735.1. Taxonomy (NCBI): domain Eukaryota; kingdom Metazoa; phylum Annelida; class Clitellata; order Crassiclitellata; family Lumbricidae; genus Lumbricus; species Lumbricus terrestris. Next base: position 59,427,984 of record OX457041.1, read on the forward strand.
ATGGATGGATGAATATATGAATTATTCGTCGGCAGTTTTGATATTCGTGAAGATAATTATTCAAATCTTAATATTCGTCATTTATACGAATACTCGATCTATGGCGGTAGTTGATATAGGTTATTATGATTTTTGCTTTTCAGCTCAGGGAGTTATCAAGAAGCAGCGCTATGCAAATTTGAGCGTGCGTTAACCATATACGTACAACTTTGTCGAAATCTGGAGACCTCTCCCAGTTTCCTTTTGTCCTGGTCGTCCACTCCTGGTTGTCGAAACCTTCGCGAACCTTCTTCTTGAAGGAACCCCACTGACTATCATCCGTCTTGGTTACTTGATCCATGGTCATCATGCCTTCGAACGTCTTCAGGTCTTCCTCTAAATAACCAGACAAGGTAAGCGGTTCGGATGTTTTAATATAATATTATGTTCGACTTTGCTTAAACAGTTGTATACTTGTGTGATAGTAATATTAGGCTAGCCTATTATTAAAAACGGCATAACTCCTAAACTTTCTATAGTCTAAGTCACATAAGTGATTATAGGCTGGGCCCACCGCCCGCAATCAACATACGAAAATATTATAACTAGTGTAGCCCGGGCCCCTCCCATGGGCGTCCGCAGGGGGGCGCAAGGGGGCGCATGTGCGCCCCTCTGGATTCTGCGCGTATTTGCAGAGGAATGTTGATGAACCGAACAGATAGTCGTCTGTTTTTCGCTCGGACAGTCGTTCTGTTGTCGGCCACTTCGCCCCCCCCGAACACACCCAATACACACCTCCATGGGCGTCCGCATAAATTTTTCTGCTGCATTTCTGTTGCATTCAAACCGGCTTTCTTTCGTGATTGATGCGTATAGCCTACTCTGTTGAAATCGAGCGTTGAAACGCTTAACGTGTGTCGTTTTACTGTCCACAAACGAAACCGATTCCGCCTTCGACTGGGAAGGTAGGTTTACTCGTATAAGTCGTATTAGGCCTGCTTTGAGGGAGGGACGTAGAGGAAGGGAATCTTTGCTCAAACCTTTATTCAAGTTGGAAGCTCGTTTTAGTAGGTCCATGCAATATTTTAAAATAAATACTAACATAGGGCCTATAAGCTTCTTTTATCTTATAAAAATAAAAAAATAAAATATTAGGCCCCTCTATCTTTTTCCACTGATTGCGGTTTATCACTCGAATGTTTCTGATGCAATAATAATAGAAGAAGATATGCGTAGCCTATACGTAAAAGCTCAATATGTTATAGGCCTACAATGAAATTGATAGGCTGCCTGTTTAACTCCGTATTGACTGTAGGCTATTTGACACATTGTTTAGTCCGTAATTAATTAAGTCAACCATTTAAAAGTTTGCGCCCCCCTAAAAAAATTTCTGCGGACGCCCATGGCCCCTCCGGGCCCCTAAAAGTCGCCGGGCCCCTGGGCAGTTGCACCCCCTGTCCCCCTCTCGGCTGGCCTGTCGATAGGCAGAGGGTCAAGATCTGGAGAGTCAGGCAGGCAGACAGACGGACTGACGACTAAGTGTAATAGGAAGGCAATTACAGCTTGGTCCGCTGATCGAAGGGTGGATCAACGCTGGACACCCAAGTTAGAACAACAGCGTTCTGGCAGATATCGTGGAGCCAGCCCCCTCCCCAATGAGCCACACATGTAAGCAATCCGTACACTACGTGCAGCCACACAGCAGCTACACGTTCCATCCGTTATTGGCCGTCACGTGAAAGGACTCCTTCGAGAGGTGCGCCGCCTAGCACGGGTTCTTTCCTCATAGTTTTATAAGCTTCTTATAATTATTTGCTTCTAATTTATTTCCTTTAGACCTGTGCATTTTAGCAGAGACCCTGGTGGGCATAGGCGCAATCACGTCCCAAAAGTTGGGGGGGACCATAATGAATCACGTCCTAAAAAAAACGCCTGTTGGTCGAGAGAGTCAAGTTCTCTCCCAGCATCATGGTTTCTGAAGGTGTCAGCTATGAGGGCAAAGGACGCTTGCATTTCATTTACGAGAAGGCCAAAGTCAATGCTAAGTACCACGTAGAGAATCTTTTGCCTAAGCTTGTCGATGACTCTCACACTGTCTTGGGAAATCAGTTCACTTTTCAACAAGATGGAGCGCCCGCTCACCGCGCCAATTAAGCTGGCCCAAGATTGGTTAACAAGTCAGGATTCATGGCCGCCAAATTCCCCAGATATGAACCCACTCGACTATGCTGTCTGGGGTGCAATGCTTGAGACTTACAACAAACTTCCCACAAAGCCAAAGAACATTTCTGAACTGAAAACTACGCTGCAAATCATCTGGAATGACTTGCCACTTGAGACCATTCAGAAGTCTGTTCTGGGCTTTCGAAAACGTCTGCAAGCTTGCGTAAAAGCAAACGGTGGTCACTTAGAGCATTCATTGCACAAAACTCAACAGTTTGGCCTAATCTTGTCAATAGCAATAATTAACCTTGCGCTTTGTTACATTTCTGTTTGCGTCGCTACTTTGTTACGTAGGCTATTGCTGTTATTGCTGTCACTAAATGTCTGTTGAAACGAAAATAATATTGTTTCTCTTCAGGGTTGCACCATTTTGGTGTTCATGAATCGAATTTCATTAGATTTAGCCAAGTTGTAGATAGATATGTGTCAAATAGACTGGCGAAGTTTTATACCAAAATTTTCAGCGCTTTATGAGAAATCGCGATTTTCGTAGTGGGGTATTTTTTCGGCCGCACCCTGTATATATGACCTAAAACCGAGACCTGCGAGACACCTAGATCAACCCCCAACCCAAGGTGTTTTAAACTTTTGATGTTACCCATAACAACCATCTGCATGAGCGCGATCTGTAGGGTATAATGTAAACCAATGAAAAGGTGTGCCACATAAGCCAGATGACAGATATAGATTTATATATAGATTTTATGAAAAAAACACTGAATGTGAACTTGGTTACGCACCATCTAACCTAAGCGATCTGTGTCGCCCAGTCTTTGACGTTAAATCTCGGTTGTAAGGGTTCTTCGCTCTGCTTTGAAGGAGCTATTTGTATTTCGACGGGTTCACTTATAGCCACCAGGCAACGCTCAGCTTTCTCGGTTGTAATGCCATCCCTCTGGGATGGCCTCCTTCAAAGTTGCGTTTGTTACATATATATCAATAAAACTTTATTTAATCAATCTGTTGTCATCTTTTTTCTTTTGCCGCGCTTGGGCTTGGAGCGCTCCTGACTCCTGAGTGCATAATTATGTTGAAGAGGGCTATTTAAGTCCATAGAACCAATAAAAGAATGAATGATAAAGTGAGACCCTGAAAACGAACTATAGTTTGGATAATTACCAGAGATGAATATTCCAAGATCCTCGAATAAGCCGTGGAAAAGAAATGCGTATTCTCCATTCACATACCCCATGTCTTTAGCGCATTTCAACACAAACTTCGCTTCCGAGTGGTCCATCAAAAAAACGAACACTAAAATCAACAGCAGGATTTGAGGAAGCAATTACCGACGCCTTGAAAGAGTCAGATTCGCTTACAATTTACATCGATAATTTTATCACAATAATCTAAGTAGCGTACCTTTACAACTACCAATCAATTCAAAAACGAGCAAAAACAACTGCACAGGCCTGTTAACCTCGGTCGTCGATGGCGTCAAATTTAACGCAATTTGCATACCTTACCTTAGACCCTTAGTCCTTCCCGTGCAGCTCTGCACATCGGGCAATGCAGTTTCTCCATTCCACTCTGTTATTTGCATAAGCTGGACTTAATTCTTTGGGTTAAATCAGCAGCAGCGGCAACAACAACAACAGCAGCAACAACAACAAAAACAGCAACAACAACAAAAACAACAGCAGCAACAACAGCAACAATAACATCAGCAGTAGCAACAACCGCAATAATAACAGCAGCAGTAGCAGCAGCAACAACAACAGCAACAGCAAAAATAATAACAACAACATCAATATTGATAATAGCATTAACAATAAAAGTTATAATGTTAACAATATTAAAAAGTCACTAGTGGCAGTATTAGCAGTAGTGCTGGTTGTGGCAGAAGTAGAAGTACATGTAGTAGCCGAGTAGTATTAAACAGTAGTAGTGGCCCCTACAGCAACAGCGGTAGTAGTAGCCTAGTAGTAGCAGTTGTAGCAGCAGCAGTTATAGTAATTTACTCACGTCTTACTCGGCCTGCTAAGAACTCTAGCATGAGTTTGACTGCATTCTCCCTGAGTGTAAAATCCTGCTTGGTGTTATTGCTGGCTACGTGTAGGTGCGAGAAGATATCTGTCTTATTAATACTGAGCGCCTGTTTCAGCAGACGAACTCGAATTGGGTATTGGTTATTGGTCGTGTATACGATGGCGACCCGTGTCCACCCGAATTGATTCATAATGGAATTGACGACATTGCCAAACGAATGAGCAACAGGCTTTGCCGAAGCATAGCCCGGATATGATTCCTTGTCCACGACGAATTGGAAAGGGTTGCAACCAACGGAGATAAACAGCCTGTCGGCGCCAGATGCGAGCGTTGCCATTAAATCACAGCAGGAATGGATCTGTTCCCCTATTATCACGTGAGGCTTGAATTTGACCATCGCCTCGAAAAATTCCGACACAACTTTTGCTGTATTGTTTTTGGTGTCCGCAATTGTCCAATCAACATCGACATTCAGTTTCGTTTTGATCGCCTCAAGTGGTTCTAGCATGGCCGGTCCTATTTCGTCGCCAAAGCCGAGCTTGTTCATGGTGAAGACGACCTTCAGTTGCTCACGACTAGATGATGCGGCATGCAAAACCACAAGCAACAACTGAAACACGGGGAACGAGGTCGTCATATCTTGACTGTTATGTTATCAGTTTCTCGTTAAAACGTGGTCAACACCAAACAGAAACCCTAAACCGTTAGAGCACATCGAATTTAGATTGTAATATAATATTTACTATATTATACGTGAACCACAGAACTTCAAAGAACAAAGACTACAAATAAATGCGGCCGTTGAGGATAAAAAATGCGTCATATGTTACGTCATCAACCGTTCCCAAGGCCTTGATTAAATTATTATAGTCGGATTGCGGAAGCCGTTGGCGGAAGCTTTCGAACCGGAAAAATTGGTAACAAATTGTAAATAAAAAATAATAAAAAACAATAAAGATTATCTCCAGCCCGTGAAATCTTCTGATAAATTCATATTATTAGGCTAGATAAATTTGAAGGCACAAAATCATAATTATATTTCAGCGGCGTACAAGGGAAATATTTTTATTTTGCTATTAAGTAGGGCCAAGTATCAAGCATATCTGAGACTAATAACAACCTCTCGGCCAATGAGACATCGTATTTTCTGATGCATCACGGGCGACGTATGTGACTCTATAGATCCGTGAAAACAACAGGGTAGGCTAGGCGGTACTAGTCTTGTCGGTTAATTCACCTGCAGAATTTTCGTCTGTGTACCTTGTCGGTTAGTTCACCTGCGAAATCTGCCGTATTTTTACTCAATGCTTTTTGGTACTTGTCGGTTAATTCACCTGCAGACACTTAAACCCATTATACGGTCACTGCAGTTTATTAAGTAGGGATGAAAGAGAAAATTTCTCTTACATCCCTACTTAATAAACTGCAAATCTTTATGTTTATCTGTAGCCTACTAGCGCTAATTATGACATTTAATGTCATAATTAATTGACCAAATCAAGAAAATCCCAGACCCTTCAATATACCTGTAGCGTTCGTAGAACTACGCTACGAGTTTCTGGTAGTTAATATTATTATTTTTATGTAATTTCTGATCGATTATGGGTTTCAGGGATCTGATATATTTGTTTTATTTCTGTATTTTTGAGTTGCCTTTCGTGACCTAGATTTTAATGTTGATTTGCGCTTGACACGGGTCACATCGACCGCTGACGTAGGCAGCAGTCGCTGCTGTTTCATTGAATTCGTGTATTTTTCCCACGATATTGGCAATCGTCGCTCGCTGACTTGAAAGACCTCGCCGCCTGCTGTCAACGATTAGGCAAATTATCACACGGGTCGCCCGAGGTGGTCTGATGAACAGAGTGAGCGAGGAATACAGCCAGACAGACAAGCACAGACAGGGAGACAGATTGAGAAGGAAACACTGTAGGCGTGTGTGTTAAAATAGCAGCGTTTTCACAGGGTTAAACTGGTGCATTTGGTGCCTACGTGATCAGCGGCAGATGGCGCTTTTCAGACGGAGAGATAGAAGGAGAAAGACAGTGAGCTACAGACAGACGCGGAGATACACAGGAGAGGACGCACGTGGCAGCTGATTCTTGCCGCCTTGAGACAGCTGCACAGCTGCTGGTTCGGCGCGCTCGGCTCTTCAGCTGCGCATGCGTAGTAGAGGGACGCTCTCCTTGTCAGGCAGTAATAAAAGAGCAGCGCAACGCTGAGAGGCTCAGTTGCGCATAGGATCTCAGGGCGGTCGGATGTATAGTGAGTTGCGCATAGGATCTCAGGGCGGTCGGATGTATTGCGGCGGTTGGTAGTTTTAGGCTCGATCAAGTTGGTGAAGCATGGCCAGGATAAGCGCCTGCTTGCACTAGTTGCGCATACACGGATTCTGTCGGCGATTCATTCTCTCTCGACATGGAGTCGATTAAATAAGGGGAATTGTTTATTGCGAGAAATACATCAGCGTCGCTGCAAGTTTTGCCTTCGCTCTCGCTTCGGATCTATTCCTGGATTACTAATTCAAGGCCTCTTTTCGCCCTGTCACACGGAGTGATTTATCGTGGGCTTCGAATCGTCAGCGCTCTGCTCTCGTTCTTCGAAATTGTGTTGCGAAGCGGTTGTTCGTATGTTTGCCTAAGGGCGTCTTTCTCAAACGGCTTGGATACATAGCCGAAATTGTTGTTCATTGCGTGAAATCAGCGACGGATTTAGCTGATCTTTTCGGGCGTTTCAAACTCGACGCCTTTCTGTGTGTTTCGTCGCATCTCTTGGATATCGTCTTCGTCGCTGTTCTTCGCACACGATCGGCTTTGTCCCTTGTCTTCGGACATAAGGTACGCTTTATTGGGGAATTAATACGATCGGTTATTAAGATATTTTGGGCTGAACTGAAATTGGCTGTGGGACTTGAGAGTCAATCGGGATTTAATTTAGGCATACTCCGGTTGATAGGTGTTTGCATTGAATTGTTGCATTTGATTTTCATTGAATGTCTTTACAAAGGATAGGAACTGATAATTAAACTTACTGACTTTTATGTTGATTGCTTTGAACATAATTGCTGCCAATTGAAGATTCAATTGATTGTGGATAATAAGAAATATTAATTAAACTTCTGACTTTGATCATTGATGGCATTGAATGCAATTGACGTTGAATGAATACTTGATTGATTGTGAGCTATAAAGATAGGAGTCATTTCTATAGCGCTATGGAGGAGTCTAGGCCAGTCACTCCTGCTCAGCCTTCGAGGCCCCCGTCCTCAATGGAGATATTGCTTGAGGCAATACAGACTAACGCTAAGTCTTCACAAGAGGCTATGCAAGCGCATGCTAAGTCAACTCATGATGCTATGACTTCTATACAGTCGTCTTTGCAACTGAATGCCAGAGAGACGCAAGAGGCGATTGCCACAGTGGAGTTTAATGTCCTGGCAGTGCAATCAAATGTTAGCGATGCTATTTCCTCAGTGCAATCAAATGTAAGAGAGGAGATAAGAGAAGAGATCTCGGCTGTAAGAGATAATGTCAGGGAAGCGCTGACGGAAGTTGTATCACGATTGGAAAGGCTAGAGGCGTCGCCGGTACCCAAGCCTGCTGTGGATTTGAACCCTGGTTACCTCACCGCTATTACCACTGCGGACGCGCCATACCACTCGACCATCGGCCTGGAGGAAACTTTGGGTGCTAGGCCTAAAGATTTCACGCAACCTGGTATATTGCGAAGAAGTGATAGATTGGCTAGTAGGCCGCCAATTTCATATAGGGAGTACGGTAGTCGAAAAGACTGGCCGCCTTTCCTGGGTTGGGATTCGAACCCAGAAGTCACTTCCTCCTGTCCTCCCTCTATCTCTAGAGCTTGTCCACAGCAGCACGCGGTCCCATCAGGCGAGGATCCGGAAGTGGCGACTCCGGGGATGCCGATAGGGGCGGGCGCTACATACCTATCGACTAACTCTTCAGCCATAGGCGCAACCACCCCAAAGAAAATCCCAGACCCTTCAATATACCTAGCCTATCGACTAACTCTTCAGCCATAGGCGCAACCACCCCAAAGACCTTATAGTAAAACTCTAATATCTTTGACCACCCTATGGGACCCACGGGACGCGTCCCCCCAACTTTTGAGTGGTCCCCTAACTTTACTATTATTGTCCCCCAACTTTTAGGACGTGATTCATTATGGTCCCCCCAACTTTTAGGACGTGATTGCACCCCTGTCTTCAGCTCCAACCTTTACCTCTGATGCTCCTATTCAGCAATCTTGGTGTAATGTTTGATTCGCATCTCTCCTTTTCTAACCACATCTAGTTCTAACACGTTCCAGCTTCATGCATATCCGGAACTTCCGCCGCATCCGACCCATGCTTGATTTCAAAACCGGTTCCACCATTGCTACGTCCATCGCCACTCCAACTTCTTCACATGGCAAGTTGCAGTCATGATCAGGAGGAATGAGATGACTACTTGGTCACATGGCAGGTTGTAGTCCACCAACCCATCTATCCATCCATGCACCCACCTACCAACCCATCCATCCATCTATCTATAGATCCATCCATTCATTCATCTGTCCGTCCATCCGTCCATCCACTGAGCCATCCATTTTGTCTATCTATCTATCTATCTATCTATCTATCTATCTATCTATCTATCTATCTATCTATCTATCTATCTATCTATCTATCTATCTATCTATCTATCTATCTATATACTCATCTATCACTCTATCTGTCTGTCTGTCAGTCCGTCTGTCTGTCCGTCTGTCCGTCTGTCTGTCTGTCTGTCTGTCAGTCCGTCCTGTTTGTCTGTCTGTCCATCCGGCTATCTATCCATCCATCCTTTTCCCAGACAGACAGGAATCGCAGGGCCCGTACCATGCCAACATTGCTAGCCCACAGCGGCAAACTGGGGATCGTCGTCAAGGCGCTTTTAAGCGAACGCCCATCTAAACTTTATTGGCCCAATTGCGTTGGCCAGAAGGGGAACGGATGATCTTGCCACCACAGGCCCGACGTATATTCTTCGCCTCATTTGACGCCGTGGGCTGCACATGCTGCGCCTATGAATTTATCCGCAGGACCAGCGGTGTATGAGTGCGGGCTTCTATTCATTGCTACTCGCGTCGGCGTCTATGGGTCCGCTGGTGTCAATTCATCGCTAGCCGTCGGCTCGGCATTGGTGCTTGTAAGGGCCTGCCTATTGTTCACAGTCCACCATCACATTGCCTCTAATGGCGATTGCAGGCCCGCTTGTGGCTATTCATCGCTACCTGTGGGCTCGACGCTTGCGTTAGTAAGGGACCGCCTATTGTTGCCCAGTCTGCCACCACACTGCCTCTAATGGCCTTTATAGGGCCGCTATTGGTAAATGATCGGCCGATGTGGGCGCTACGAGGTTGGATGTACTTGAGACTATGTGTAACCATCCATTCTGCCTACAGTCTGCCCTCACAATGCCTCTAATGGCAATATGAGGACCAGTTGTAGACCTACAAATGTGGCTGTAATGGAATCTCAGCTGAATTTCTGCATATCTGCAATTTCCAATCACAAAATTAATCCCACAAGAATATAGACTTATGAGATTCGATTCAGGAGCCCAAATATACCTCTTACATGAAATAGAAAAACACAAGTTCGCATGAAAATAATTTTTAACAAAGTTCACATCATTCATTGTATTAGAAATGAAAATAATTTTTATGACAATAAAGCATACAATAAATTTTCAAAATAATTAAATCCAAACAAATGGCAAAAGGAACATTCTCTAAATTTTATAATGTAAGTTCAACTATTTAAACTCTACGACAAATGAACTGTCAAAATATCAATCATTTATTTATCCAGAGACCTCGAAATGATCAAATGCACTCCGAGAAAATTGTAGATTCTCGTAAAACAAAAGGTTATCCAAGAGATTGGAGTTCAGCTAAATTAGGGCAATATAGTTCATCTAAAAAGCAATAAAATGCAACCAAAACATAGAACAAATATCCATTTGTAAAAATGCAGGAAACAACCATCTTTATAATTATTATCAAACATTGAATGAACATAATGACTCGTGTAAAATTTGAATTTATTTTGCATGTATTTACTTGAAAACTTAATGAATCAATCTACCTAAAAATGAGAACGTTGAATATTAAATTTTTAATGTTTTCGAGAAATGGCAAACACAAAACAAATGTATTCCACAAAAAGTTTACTTGCTTTCTGTTTATAACCTCACAAATTAGATAATGCAGCCCGAAATAGTATCCTCACAGCTAGTTAAATTAGGGCTATACTTTAACTCTATTTACAGTTTTGAGTACTAATAATAAACGCAAACATTGATGTCTTAGCAAACCACTCGTGGGGCGCGATGGTGTAGTGGTGGCGTCGTTGCCTTGAAGTCGGAAGGTTCGATGTTCGAATCCACCTTGCCGCATAAGGACCTTGGGCAAGTCCTTCACTCACAATTGCTCAGCGCTTCGCCATGAAACTCCGATGCAGTGTCCGCTCTGCATTCGGGAGCGCCTCTGAGTAGGGAGAGCTTGAAGGGGAGCTATAACAAGTGCACATACAACTCTTAAATATGCATTTTGGCCATAACAAGATATTTGATTGAATATTATTTCTAGTTATCACAATACCCTAACTTAAACACACCAGCATATTACGAATAATAATTAAGATTAAAGCAACATTATATTGATTGCAAGTAAAATCCAAATTTCCTCTGATATACATTTTCAGCAAGTCTTCAGGACACAGCCCATTGACAATCATTGCATGTATAAACAGTCATATTTACTGAAACGCAAAGCATGTGTCATTAGAACCGTACGTTGCACAATTAAAAGATAAGCTAGGGCATTGGAAATAGAGCTCAAATAATCAAATAGCTGCTGTGCTATTATTTACACTCGGACAATATAATCTGAACATTTAAGCATTGCATGCATGGGTAGCAATAGCCAATTTTTTTTCAGAAATGTGGAAATAGTGCCTTTGCACTCTAAGGAGATAGCATATCTAGTATAGCACAAATATCAGGAACAACACTAACATAATAAATATGTGTCCATCTAAAATTAAATGAGTAACCACAGAAACATAACAGTAACTGGATAAAAAACAATATTAATCCTGTGAAAATGTATTCATAATTTTATATAACCGTAGTGCGCAGACATTATATGCTGAGAAACTTTCGCACCAATTTAAAAAAAAAAAAGAAAAACCTGGTTCTTAATTAAATACTAAATAATTAAACCATATAATAACTAACACAAGTTAAGGAGGTTTTAGAGTATCTAAGAGAAAAACTCTGGTATATAGAGTGCACAAACAGAGTATAGCTCCCCAATACCCACCCAAGGGTTGGCTCAGCCTTACATTGGCAGATGCACTGGTAAAATGAGCAGGGCATAATCGAGTCTTGCATGACTGCCGGTTAAATTTTAATCCTTTACCTTGTGCTCATTAGTTCAAATGACACTAACTTCAATCACACTGTGGCATTAGTTAAAATAATAAAATATCTAATATCTTCATTTAATTTCAAACTGCATTGTGATCACAATTCAGGGTATGAATGACTCCTGCAATAACAAGTCATTGCAGGAGTCAAATTTAACTAATGACAACCAAGCAAGGTTTCCATCACATATTACTGCTCAGTTTAATTACGACATCTGCCGAGTAGTAGGCTGAGTGGACCTTTGGGATGTTAGAGGGGAGCAACTCCACATCCATGCGCTCTTTGTGCCAGAGTGCTACCATTACCCTGAACTTGTCCCCTTTATATAAAACAAATATATACATATTCATTACATTGCGAGTATTTATATAGCATGTCTTCGAGAAACTACTCAGAGGCACTCTCTGCAGTAACAAGCCGAAGTGATGTTAAGTGTAAAAACAACAAGAGAATTTAATCAATTAGCAAAATATATATAGTATATATGATATACACATACACATGTATATGAAATGACAAAATACATCTATCTATACACAACTAAAATATTTGAAAATTAAAATAAACAAGACGATATGATACGATAATATACAGTAATGCATTACATTATTAGAATGCATCTAGATAGAATTATAATTTCACTAAACAGAGAATAAAGTTCCATCCTGTAGCACCCCCAGCTTTCTAGCTGTTCTAGTAAATACCAACGCAAGAGAGCATTATAGCAATAGCTTCTTTGCGCATCAGTCAATTTGCGCTGTCAAGGGCTTGCGAATGGAGGGAATAGCCGATGGATTTGGTTCGAGGTTGGAAGATAATGCCACTCCATGTGGATGATAGGAATTCAACGCTCCTCTCCTTCAGCTCGCAGATCCTCAGGAGTAGAGATCATCACTGCTCAATGGGCACTCTTGTTCCACTTCAAGATCAATGTCATGCTCATTTGGAAGTGTGAGACCATCACCAGCCAATGACTGCCGTAACACCGACAGTTCATAACGTCTTTTCCTTCCAAACGCTGTATGCCTTGTCCTTCGAAGCCACAATTTCTTCCACTGCCGCGTAATTTGCAGAGACAGCTGGTTCATTCGTGTGAACAGCATCTACAGCGGTAATGACAAAAGCAAGTAAGTTAAAACAATGTAGCCTTTCTTTGGGTCAAAATGAGCAATGTAATTATTATTCCACAAAAAGTGATCCTACACCAATACTGGCCCAACCAACACAACACTTTCATGAGATGCTCAAATGTTGCCATGTAGTAAGTTTTTACACATATACTGAGGAGTTCTCTTGAAGTGGCGCTATATAAATGTACAATTACAATAATTACATATACACTGTACAGAGTGGCCAAAAACATTTTCTTTATTGAATTCATATTGGCAAACGCAGTATGATTACATGAAACAATCTTAATAAACATCGATCTTAAATACTAACAGAACAGACAGCCAGCAATGGAACTATTAGCATCCTACAAAGCACATCTATCCTATAGACATAGACATAGACATAGACATATTTTTATTGTTCCCAACAATTCAATTGTACATGTATGTTTAACAAAGTATAAACATAATTCGCAATAAGAAAATACTCAAAGTGAATAGGTGTTATAAGAGTGAGGGAGCAAATAGGCACACCAAAAGGGACAAATCCCGCTAAGCAGGGGCCTAATTAACAAAGTGAAGTGAGAAAGTGAAAGCTGAAGGGAGTATTGGAGATATTACAGAGATATTACTTAACTAGGGAAAGAAAAAAAATATCGAAAAACTAATGTAGTAAACACTACAGGAAAAAATTCAGAGAAAGAACAAAATAAAAGCAAAGCAATCAAACAATCAAATAAATCAGCATCAGCATGGGTAACCCCTCATGCTATTAACACAAAATATTAGATAATGTATACACACGTAACAGGTGTTTAAAGTGAGTTAAGTTAGTAGCCTTACGAATGTGAATCGGAATTTTATTCCATATGACAGACTTTGGAGAATTAAAATTTATGGAGACTTTGAGAATCAAACTCAGCATCACTTATCTTCACGCCAATGTGTTATCCAATGCGCCACCCAAATATACACTGAAACTAAATAAATATACAAGGTGGCCACTCAAATATGACTTAAGCATTCCCCGAGTCTTCTAGAGGCAATTTCTAACATTTCAAGAGTACGTTTTAAGCACTTTCTTATTAATATTGAGATTTAAAATAAATTTTTGGGTGGCTGACTCCCCCCTATAGCACACCTTTCTCTGCCATGATTTCTATATTTTCCATCCTTGCATTTAAAAAAAAAATTCTGTGTAACACTGTACATCAATAACTAAATATTTATTTCAGAAATTTTATATAGCATCTCTTCAAGATAGGTTACTCCACCACAGCCTAAATAAGACAGTTTTGAGGTTATTAAGGAGTGACCCCTGGGAAATAAGCGCAGTGTAACAGGTTGAGGGACCAGCGACAGAATGAACAACGCTGTCGGATAAAAGTCTGTGAGCAGGTCCTGGGCACGACGTTAAACTGCATCCATCCTCCGCCTCAGGGAACCAACATCGTCCCTGTGCCGGTTCTAAGCCTGGACTAAAGGAGGAAGGTTTGCAAGATGGGTGGCGATACGCTGGCAGTAAAAGACCAAGACGATTGAAATCCCCCAAAACCACTACACAAGTGACATAGCGACCCAGACAGTTGCTTCAAGGTGTCATGATGTGGAGCAGACATGCACAGGCCGGTCAGGACAGACCGGTGGAGAGTCGGAGGAGAGAGCATGGAGCACATACGGTCATTGACCCAGGTTGTCCTTCATGCCTCTCTTCCAATATTATCTTCAATCAGACAAGGTGGTCTAGCTGCTCCAAGATATTAATGGTATGGAGCAGACCTGATGACCGGACCGGTTGAAGCTGGGAAACATGATGCGAGACAGACTCAGACAGAGAGTGGTGTCGGACTCCTATGGGCATTGAGCCCAAGGATATTGATGATGATAATGATGAGCAGGGAACCAGAAGCTCAGCTTGGTTCACCAATCGAAAGACGGATCGACGCTGAACAAACAAGATGGAACAACAGAGTTCTTGCAGATACGGTGGAGCCAGTCTATCAATGCACCGCCTAGCCAACGCACAGGCCCTGTATGCAATACGCTGTGGAGAAGGAAGGCAATGTAAAACATCCCGCATAGAAGATGAGAGACGACCAAATTTGTGATACGGCCAACAAGCTGTGCCACGGAGTGGAGGACCTGCTCCAGATAGCCAATTCGGTCAGCAGGCAGTACCATGCTGCAGTAGTAGAAACTACAAAAGAGTGAACAAAGATAGAGGTAGCACCAAAATCTATAAAGCGTGAGACCATCTTAAGCTGGCGCAACTGGTAGTAACAGTTTCGGCATAGCAGGTTTATATGCCGAGTGTAAGCTAGCTCTTGGTCCAAAATAATACCAAATAAAACAAGCAAAAAGACCAAAATATTTTTGAGGGACTTCCATCAACTAGACCACACCAACAAATGTCTACTTAAGTCAGACACAAATGCAATGATAGTACTACAAGCTGTAACTGTGAAATCATCAAATATGTGGGGTACCTTTAAAACGGACCTATCTCAGATTTGGCAGTAATTTTGCCATTTTGTAGCTCTATATGTTTGTGCATCATATTCAAAGTTTTAGAAACCTATCACTATGAATCTGTATTTTACCCCTGTCGGATGCAGAGGGGGTTAAGCAATCGCAACATATTCAAACGTGGTGCCTAGTTCAGAGGCCAGAATAATTATCAGTAATCAATGCACATAGAGTTACAAAACTTGGTGATTTTGTTCAACTCTTGGTGTACTTTCTGATTGTATCAACCATTTTGGATTGAAACAGATTGTTTTGCACTTATATGGGTGCAAAAGTGGCCAAGAGACAAAATTGCAAATCTTAATCGGCAAATATTCATGGCATTGTAGCAATGTGGGCCACAGAAATGATTGCAAATATTTTGCATTTCTGTTATCCTCACTCTGTATCCAGCAATTGCACAGAATGCATGAAGGTAGAAAGAACCAGCTTTACCACAATGAGTGGCATACAGAATGTATCTGGCGAATGTGATAAAACACGCTTAACCAAATGTTTTCACATGCTCGTAAAAGATTAGTACCTGGAAATGTGCAATTCTATTATATTCATGGATTTACAAAGAGCATCTTACAGTACAAACTAATCCAAGGTGCTCTCAGTGCAAAGGACCCCTTGATACTAGTGAGCAGCACAACGAAAACAAAATACTATACAAGATCAGATCTTGGCAAGGCAGTCACAGAATATTAGTTTTAAACCTCAAAGTGTACAAGACTAGATGATCAGTTCTTACCAATGCTTGTTGCTCCCAGTGGTGCTCATAATTTAAATATTGTAAGGAGTGTCATAGTACTTACAGTATGGTTATCCAGAAAAACAAAAAGTTTCAGAAAACACCCATACTCAATTTTTTCCCATGATTTTATTCATGTGTGGCCTACAGATATTTTTTACAGAATTTTAAAATGTCATCCTAGGGTCCCTCATGGCCCTGAACTTAGAGACCGATTTTGTTAGAAATTGCACCGTATTTTCAATACGAACAACTGATAGCGAAGCAGATAGAACTCACAGTTGCACTATTAGACACCAAACTGATATAATTTCCATTACTCTTGACTAATCAGCAATAAAACAAGTTGAAATGTACTATCTGAGCAATATAAGGGACCGTCCATAAATGACGTCACGCAATTTGGGACGATTTTTGACCCCGAGCCCCCTCGTTACACGTCGTCACAAAATTCATAAGATATCTAGTAAGAAACTGTCACGAATAGTCACAGATGTGTGACCCGGCCCCTCCCCGAGGCGCGTGACGTCATTTATGGACGGTCCCCAATGAAGTACCAATACGTACCCGCCGCAGGCGTCGCATCATATGGTTCGCATCCCTATTTTTCACATAATGTTAGTAATGCGACTGTTGTGAATGCCTTCACGTACGTAAAGCCTATATGCTTAAAGATGTCGACTCTGCAACAACACCCAGACTATGATTACGAGACACTATTCGTATTGCCTTGCTTAATGTCTTCTTGTCAAAAGTTTGGTATATAGCTTCATGTGCTCTTCGGCATCCTGTAAAGGCCATGAAGGGTTCAAGATCGGTCGTATTAATGGTTGCGAAGTCTGATACTAAGCTTCAGTCCACGCTCAGCTGTGTCCTTTACAACTTTTACAGCACGAAACAATTTCTCAGCTGAGATGTATGTCTGGTCACACGACCATTGATTGGCTGGCTTAACTAGCCAGTCATTGCTGATATCCAGCAGTCAGAACAGAGTGTTTATTCTGGGTCAGTTAAGTTTCGTTAAGGATGTATCGTGAGCAACTTGTTTGAAGGCAAGACCAATCGAAACTTGTAGATGGTCTCAGGCATACAGTGGCGTTGCTAGCAATCGAGTCGCTAATTCTTGCCATCATGGGATTTTTGCTCAAAAGTACAAATGGAACAATTTCTTCGGTGAGGTGCCACGAGTGTGAGAATTGTGCACAAATAACGGGGTGGTTTGGCCTATGATCCATTAGGAATTGGTGAGTGAAAAACATACCTTACAATGGGTCTGTAGGAAAGACTCGAAGGTTGAAACCCCCAACCACCCTGGAGATTCTTGCTCTGGGGCTTGGTATCATTGGTGGTAAATCAATTTCAGTATTGGTAACTACCATTATCAACTACACTGAAATCAATCATATCATGGACAAAGCGGGAGATCATCTTGCTGGAGCATCAGCAAACGACACAGCTGAGCGTGGACTGAAGCTTAGTATCATACTTCGCAATCATTAATACGACCGATCTTGAACAAAGATCCTTCATGGCCTTTGCAGGGTGTCAAAGAGCACATGAAGCAATTCCAAACTTTTGACAAGAAGACATTAAGCAAGGCACTACGAATAAATCTGGGTGCTGTCGACATCTTTAAGCATATAGGCTTTACGTACGTGAAGGCATTCACAACAGTCGCATTACAAACATTATGTGAAAAACAGGCGTGCGAACCATATGATGCGACGCCTGCGGCGGGTGCGTATTGATACTTCATTGGGGACCGTCCATAAATGACGTCACGCACCTCGGGGAGGGGCCGGGTCACACATCTGTGACAATTTGTGACAGTTTCTTACTAGATATCGTATGAATCTTGTGACGACGTGTAACGAGGGGGCTCGGGGTCAAAAATCGTCCCAAATTGCGTGACGTCATTTATGGACGGTCCCTTATATTGCTCAGATAGTACATTTCAACTTGTTTTATTGCTGATTAGTCAAGAGTAATGGAAATTATATCAGTTTGGTGTCTAATAGTGCAACTGTGAGTTCTATCTGCTTTGCTATCAGTTGTTCGTATTGAAAATACAGTGCAATTTCTAACAAAATCGGTCCCTAAGTTCAGGGGCCATGAGGGACCCTAGGGTGACATTTTAAAATTCTGTAAAAAATATCTGTAGGCCACACATGAATAAAATCATGAGAAAAAATTGAGTATGGGAGTTTTCTGAAACTTTTTGTTTTTCTGGACAACCCTAACTTACAGTCATGGCCAAAAGATTGGGACTGCATATTTTAATGAATATATTACTGTAAAAAGGAACTTTTGAAAAATACAGATTATTTACATGGTCCTATTTGATGTATAATGTCATCACTGGGAAACAAATTAATACTTACAATTTAATCTTTTATCAGTAATAATAATTCAATTATAAATGTGAAAGCGTCGATTTTGGCCAGTTTCCTTCGTAAAACACCAATAAATCACCAATTGACATCGACACATAGTGTCCAAAATCAATCATTATTTCCATTGTTGTTTACTGTTGGCGAGTTGTTTAATGTTACCACAATAACAAATAACACTGTAGTTCAGTATTTGCAGTGATAACCTGTGTTTTCAATAACAGTTTGAATGCACTGATTGGACCAGTTTTCGGCATAACTCAGGTGTTATCTAACACACTATACAATGCAGTGCACAGCCTTGATCCAGTTGATCAAGTCAGCCCCAGGAGTGGCAGAGACCTTCTGTTCCACATATTCTCAATAATATTCCAGTCTGGGCTGATATCAGGTTATGGCTTCAGCAGTAGAGTGCCCATCTGCCTCAGGCGAGATTTGACGGCGTTTGTACCAATTCCTTTTGGAAGTGGCTGATATTATAGATAGTGATTACCGGGTAGGTTTTGCAGTTTCTCTTTTAAAATGTTATGACATGCGGTTCCATTTATCATGGTGTTCTCTGACATCCAGAATCCATTCTTTCCAGCAACCAGCACTGCGCCCCCATACCATGACATTCGGTGCCTGTTTCGGTATGACATGCTTGGGATTATGCCACAGGTTAGGCAGCTGTCTCACATACCTGCAGGAAATGTAGAAACTGTTGAATTGTGTGAATGTGCTTTCATATGAAAACATCAGTCGCTTCCAACAGGATGGAGCACCGCATCATGACACAAAGGCCGACAAATCCTGCCTGAAGCAGAATGGCATTCCACTGCTGGAACCATGAACTGGTAGCACAGTCCAGACTTGAACACTATTGAGAATGTGTGTACAGTGTACATGTGCAGTAGAAGTTCTCTCTGCATTATCCCACTTCTGAGGCTGACTTGTTCAACTGAATCAAAACTGTATCAGTGTGTATGCGAGATAACACCTCAGTTCTGCAAAAACTGATCCTCAGTGTTATTTCTTATTGTGTGACATTAAATGAGACACAGACAGACAAAACAATGGAAATAATGATTTATTTTTGGCACTGTCTTTGTGTCGATGCCCATCGGTGATTTATTCGATGGAAGCTGGCCAAAATAAGGAACTTTCACAAAAATAAATCATAAATACAGATTAACGATTCACTTGCAAGTATTGATTTTCTTTCCCAGAGGTGCGTGATGACATTATACATAGAATAGGCACTTTAGACATTGTAAATAATAGATCTGTATTTTTCAAAAGTTGCTTGTTTTTCAGTGAATTAATTCATTAAAATATGCCGGTTGCAAACTTTTGGCAATGACTGTCGATTGCAAACACTAGGCAAAAATGGCATAAATTTTTTAAAAGAAGGCATGAGAACCAAGCTTCTAAATGAAATTTTGAATATATACAGGCACTAATACAAAACCGGATTCATTTAATCCACAGGAAATTAACCACACAAATTTATATTGGTTACTGGATATGCATCAGGGTCAATCCATCTCAATTCAACACATGTTTCAGAAAGTTGCAGGTTGACCATCTCAGATATAAATTAAATTTCACAGAGTGTTTATTATAGTATTAATAGAGGAAACAAGCCAAATTTAGCTGAATATCTTAAGTAATTTTGAATATATTAAATCTAAGAGAGGTCCGGGCGACCTCGTAATTGACGTTTTGGAACTCACGTCTAAATTTGTAGTGAAATTCAAAAGCTCATAACTTCATTAGCATCGTAGATAAATGTATGAAATTTCAAGATGTTTAGTCTTTGTTGTTCAGATGACATGCTGAGGAGTAGAACGAATAGTGTTGAAAACTCAAATATTATGACCCAACTGAAAAAATGGTAAAATGTACCTTGTAAATGTCTGAGGATCATACTTTGCAGCCTTGGTGTGGCCAGATCGAGGCTGCATTTCAGACTAAAATCTCTTAATACTAATGTACTTGCACTACAAAAAAATGCAAAGATTTTCTACTCTGATGCATGTCAACTGCCTCATGGTCTTCCAAAATGGAAAATTGTCTTCCAAAAACAATTTTTTAGATCGAAGATTATAATGTTTGTTAGGTCATGGAGCAATGAAAATGCGCATCGTTGGAAAGAGCAGCTCCACGCTGTAAGTTTAAAAAAATTGTGATGGTGTCTCTTCTTGCTCGTGCAATATTTTAATTTCAAATGCAGCAGCGGATTGTGTACAGGGTCTGTGTGTTGGTTGGGCAGTGCATTGAGGGACTAGCTTAACCATATATTTTCGAGAACTGTGTTCCCCTTTGGTGTTCAACGTCGACCCACCCTTCAATCGGCAAACGAGGCTGAGCTTCTGGTTCGCGGACTGCTCTCCGACAACGTAGTTCATTCTCTGTCACTGGTCCCACAACCTGGAATGGCCTCCTTTTTTTCACTGTGCTTAGTGTCCAGGGGTCACTTTACTCTGTTCTTTAAGAACCTTAAAACTGTCTTATTTAGGTGTGGTCGGGTCCGAAGCATTTCTGAATTTGCGAGTTTATTATGGAGTCAATAGAATGGCATAATATTGCGAAATAATCACTGAAATAAGTCAGATTACTCAGATTTCAGTCTCTTGATATCCCTCAGTTCTTCGAGTTATGTGGAAGATATCTAACTTAGTGAGTTATTATGGTTATCAAAGAAGATATATCTGATATTTTACACAATATACGTGTCCATTGTCCAAATAGATGAAAATTGGCATTTGTGCAATAAATTCAAATTTCTTAATTAAAAATCACCATATACACTGTGAGCCATAAAAAACCGTGCCAATTTATTTTTAGCTTTATCTCGGTCGGTATTTTAACAATTTTATATCTTTTTGTGTCGTTTGAAAGAAAAATTAAATCTCTACGATTTACTTATTTACTTGCGCGATGACGTCATATCCGTTTCGCAGCATAATGTAAATAAAGTTGATGGTTGAAAATTTGAGTTAAAATTTTAAAATGTTGAGCTATGAGGATAAAATTTTAATTAAAAATCTGCGGGAATGCAAAAATTATTCTTCTAGACGATTAATTAAAGAGTTTCCGAACAAGAATTGGAAAAGAAGAACATTAGATGACTTTCTGCGAAAGTTGAGAACTCCTCGGTTCAGTTGAACGCGCTGCGGGAAGTGGTCGGCCAAATTCGTCGCGAACTGAAGATAATATCACCGCTGTCAATGAATTGGTTCAGAGCCAGGAAGACAAGCCTAAAACACATCTTTCAACCAGACAAATCGCGAGAGAGCTGAATCTTACACAAACGACGGTCAGACGCGTTATTCATAAGGATTTGGAACTTAAATGCTTAAAAAGACGACGGGCTCAGGAACTGACCACCGCGAATCGTCAATCTCGTTTGGTACGAGCTAGACAATTGCTGCAGCGTTTCTCAGTATCGGATGTCGGTTTCATTTTCTTCAATGGCAAAATGTGTACGTGAAAAAGGAAGTAATTTTGAACACAAACTTAAAACAAATAAAGGCACTGCAGAATTGTTTGCATTTAAGTAGTGAAAATGCAGCATTGATCGATTCTCGTGTGTTTTTTAGTGTCTTCAGTTTCGCAAGACAAGTTTAACATACATGTAGGATGAAATCAATAATGTTTATTTCTGCTCTTTAGAGTATTGATTCCTGTTTAAAATGATGCAAAAAGTGTACAAATCGATAAAGAAATGACAGAGATATAGCTAAAAATAAAGTGGCACGGTTTTTTATGGCTCACAGTGTAGTACCACCAGTGTCTTGCATATTGCGAAACAGCAAAAGGAACAAAATCAGTCCTGTGCTTCATTTCCTGGCCTAGATATGACAGTCCAAACTTTGTGGATCATGATGTTTTCTCGTGATCAGTTTTGCTGTAAAAATTAATATTTCGGACGGGCTGCAAAGCATGTCATCAGAGAAGAATTTTTTTATCATTTTAAAATACGGCATAATACTGAAATTTCCAACACCGATCATTAGTTTTTATGGCATTTTTCATGTAAAGGCCAAGACAAAATATTGAGAAAATTTCATAAAATTAACTGGTCTTTCCATATCAAATTAGCCACACAAAAATCACACCTCGATTCTTCTAGAGAAATTTTTAATTGAACTACAAGCAAAATAACGAACCAGCAGTGCAAATGCCAACAGAATATCTCAACATTTGAGCAAGCTACCATTTTGTAAGTCATTTAGCACAAAACTAATCATGAGAAATGGCATTATCGACAAAGTTAGTACTGTCACATCTAGGCCAGGAAATGAACTAGTGGACTGATAAATTGTTTTCATGTAATCAGTTTGTTGTGCTCTTTCCCAATTTGCAAGAAACTGAGTGGTACTATTGGTGATTTTAAATCTTATAATTTGTAAATATTACACAAATGCCAAAATTTTGCATCTATTGAGACATGTATATATCTTAAGATGTATCTTCCCTCATGTCATCAAGGTAGATGTCCACCAAATAACTTAAAGAACTGAGGGAGGTGATGAAGACTGAAATCTGAGTAAAGTGACTTATTACAGAGATTATTTCACAATATAATGCCATGGTATTGACTCCATAATAAACTCACGAATGCAGAAAACGCTGCAGCTATTGAAATTAAAGTATTGCATGAACAAGAAGAGACACCATCACAAATTTTGGTTAACTTAAGAGTATCTGAGCTTCACTTTCCAATGATGCAAATTTCATTGTTCTAGGACCTAACAAACATGATGATCATCGACTTTTTTGAAGGTCATGTGGCAGTAGACATGTATTAGAAATGAAAACTTTTGCATATTTTTGTAGAGCAAGTACATTATTATCAAGAGTTTGTTAAAACCTTCAATGCAACAACAATCTGGCCACACCGGGGTTGCAAAGTATGATCATCACAAATAAGCAAGTTATGTTATTTTTTTACCACATGTTTCAGTTGAGTCATAATAAAGTTGAGTTTTCAACAGGGATCATTCTTGTCTTAAGCATGCGATCTAAATAATAAAGACTAAACATCCTGACAATATGTCATAAAGTTATCTGCAATATTAATGAAGCTATGAGCTTCCGAGTGTCATTACAAATTTAGACGCGAGTTTCAAAACATCAAAAACTAGGTGAACTCACAACGTTTTTGAAACAATACATTTATCTAAAATTTGGCATAGTTTCCTCTAATAAATTAATAAACATTCTGTGAAATTTTCATTTAAATCTGAGATGGTCAACCTGGAACTTTCTGAAACATTTGTTGAATTGAGGTGGTCCAAAATGGTCCATTTTAATCATAGGTCACTGGCCTATTTTGATCAAAGGTTACTGTTACTGATTTGAAGTAACTATTTACCAGATTTTTCTTCAAGCCAGTTTCACATGCGAGTCGGGCAGCCATGTGATGAACAACTCTCATACTGTCCATTGGTAGGTCAAGGCCTTCTGGCAAGGTTGGAACATGCATTCATACCACCTGTCAATTAAAAACATTTGATCTGTATATATTTCATATGGCAAAGTACGCCTTTCATTGACAGTTATTCACCGTCGACCTATTTACAACCATCTCAACTTGGCTCAACAATAATGCAAATTCAACACAGGGTAATCCTGAAGACTGTGTGACGGGTCACCTAGACAGCTATTGGACATCGTTGGCCTACATCATTAGGCCATGCCCACAGCCACATGTTCAAATGTGGACTGGACACGAACACTAGCATGTAGGCCACATGCAGTTATGCTGAATTTACTATTTTATGCATATCTCACAATATCATGCAATACCATATGTGTCTGTTACTTGTATTGCATATTATATTGCATATTATAATTTATAAAGTGCCTCTTACAGACTAACTATTCAGAGGTGCTCTGAGCGTGAGAGCACATAGGAAATAAGAAAAACTACAAGTGCGCAGCAAAGGGCTGAAGATGACACCCAGATGACAGAAGATGAAACAACCGCAACCATCAATTTTATTGCACGAAGATAACAAAAAGTTTTTTGCAAAGTATGTATATACAAAACAGTTGGTTACAGCCGAAAACCCAGAAGGGATTAGAAGTCCCACTGGTAGGGCAACCAGGGCCTAGGAACGCTTTCAGATACAAGATGGTAGATAGGCAAGTATCATGTTAAGCATTTACAATCTGGAAATACACATGATGCAGTCTTAACTAAAACATAAACATCCACAGTCAATACAACATGGTGTTGTTAAACTATCAAACCTTAACTAAGAAAAGGAATACAATAAAAAAGAAATAAACCTTAACTAGAAAGAAAAAGAAAGGAATAGAAGTGCCATTAGTGTATATAGGGGGAGCTAATACTTCAGTCCAGTTAACCACAAACGCAAATGGCGCTTAAAAGAATTAAGATTAGGGTTGCTACGAAGATTTTGAGGAATTCTATTCCACCCTTTGGACCTGTGCACTTAATCGAAAATTTCCTAAAGTTAGTACGAGCAGGTGCACTTACTCACTGAGCGAATTGCATCATGGTGTGCGGCTGATAGGTCGCAGTGCTCTATTTTAGCTAAGTTGTTAACAGCCATATTACCCTGAACAGAAAACAAACAGTCATCCTAATAAGAGTCATCATTATCAGAATTGTAAGTCTACAATTGATGCAACCCTATAGTTGTCAAGCTGAGAATGCCTCTAAATAGTCCTTCTGCAAGAGGTGGCAGTGATATAAACCTATAGATACAATACAAAATCTGATAAAAAATAAGTTTTGCTTAAATAGAAGCGGAATTAGCAATCGTATATTGATAGCGTTGTAAATTATTTGCTCATCACAGCAATTTTTAATCAATCTTAGTTTGGCAAAAACCCATCGCATCCAACAAGCTTCTGTTTAGGCAAGAATTCGTTTCATCTTGATATCTAGCATCCAGTCAGGCAGCAATTTTTTCATCAATTCAACTCTTCTATTTCAATAAAAATTTATTGCCCACCTATCCAACTTCGATTTCTGCTAGCTTGTTTTCATAAATATTTGCCAAGTGCTTCTATTCAAGCTAAACATTATTTTCACCAATCCAACTTCAACTTAGCAAGAATTCTTGTCGTCAATCCGACTTGTATTCGGCCAACTCTGACCCACGCAATGGCGAATAATAATATTTAAGACGCTGAAATACACGTTTACCATGAGATTGATGAAAAGATTCGCTAAAAGCTTATTTTGGGAAAGTCTCCTATTGCTGTATTTCAACAAAATGTCTCATTTGCTTACTTAAAACACGTGCTAGTTTTTTGTTAATTACTTTCTGAGCAAAATGCATCATGGGATGCGACCTATAAGGCCTCCGCTCTATTTTAGCGATCTCTTGGGCGGCCATACTGTTTGCATGGACAGGCACGCAGTTTTCGGGGTTACCTTCTCATCAATAGGCATCATGAAGGTCGGTAAGGGCCAGGTTTCGCGTTTTGGAGTCAGCCCGAAGCCAAAACGATAAGAAAAATACAAGCATCCGATCTCCCGAAAAGTTTTTTTTTGTAGAAAGCGGTCGAACCCCGATTTCTTTAGTTAAACTGAATACATCGATTAATGAACCCATTAAGTGTTGCTAAAAGCACAGTTTGGTGTGTAAAAATCTTTAGGTTTTGTGAAAATCAATTTCGGAGATTCGGGCGAAATTGGGGGATTTCGACCGCGTTGCAAGGGTCGGTTAGGGTCAAGGTCAAGGATTCTATATTACAGGATAGGTTAGTTGAGAACATTTTGTGGACCTGATTTCACTCTTAGCAACAGGTGGCGCTCCACTTAAAATTCCGTTTCAATCGCTAAATATAATGTTTTGAATCTCCAAAGGTATTTGTTTACTTTGCAAACATAATTAGTCGTCAATCTGTTTTCATAGATGTAACTAATTGAATGCCTTTATTTTGTAAATAAGATTTGAAATTTTCCGGAACTCCTATTATCGCCCAAAAACCGGTACAAGGCGGCTAAAGAAGAAGAAACCAGTCCTGTGTATAGAGTCCTTGGGTCAAGGTATGCGGCGTGATTAGATCCGCATCAAAGTGATTTATTCATGTGACAAAGAATTATATCGGTACAAATCGAATTATAAACTCACCGTGTTGAAGTCCTGCGATAAATTGCAAAAGTAAACAAAATCTAAAAACATTTATTACAATTACTACAGTTCTTTTGGTATTCTGAGCAACTACTTCCGCGCGCATACATGCGCATTGCGCACTCGCCTATTTAAGTAAGTAAGAGTGTTTTATTAAATGCAAACGTTCGAACTATCAGCGCTTTAAATTATTCGCTATTTTTTCTTACTAATTACGGTAAAGAATAACAATTATGAAAATACAATTATGCTGCAAGGAAGAAAGGATGCTAAATGTGGTTTCTTATCGTAGGCTAATCGTAAACTCGAAACTTCTAAAGCACTACTCGAAAACCAAGCGCGGGGAACCCACTTATTCACGAGCGCTGCGCTGCGTTGCGTCAATGGGGTTTCCGTTATTCGAAGGGCTCGAGATACCTGAAACATATTTCCGAAATTGCATTTCTCCAGCCAGTGCATTTCATTTGGTATAACTCTTGTCTTTTCCAACCTGTTCCCGTATACAACGCCGTAATCAATTCAAATTAAAAAAAATTATGCCACACATAATTAATGTTAACTGGCTGGGGTACCCGGCGTTGCCCGGGAAATTTAAGATACGACCCGCTCCCGGTCACAACCACACCACACTCCACGGCATCCCACAACACCCCCATCGCACTAAAACCTATCTCCACCGGTACGCCACCCGTGAAATTTGAATTTAGGAAAAATTCCCCCCCCCACTCCCCTTCCCCATACCCCACAGCCCTCCCCACCCCGAAGTCCAACCCAACTTCCCACCCCTCCCCCACTTCCCACCCCTCTTTAACCCCACCCACCACACCCACCCACCACCCCCGACCCCACCAAACCACACTACACTCCGACCTCCGCAGGTACGCCACCCGTGAAATTTGTGTATTCTGAAAATTCCCTCCACCACCATCCCCACCCCACACCATCCCACTCCACCCACCACCCACCACACCACACTCCGACCTCGACCGGTACGCTACCCGTGAAATTTCGGTTTTCGGGAAAAAATTTTCCCCCACCGCCCTCACGCTCCCATCCATGCCCCAAACATAGGCGGAGACCTGGGCCGAGAATTGGGGGGGACGGAAAGACGCGAGATTTTCCGAAAAATTTCTGACGACCGGCGAAATCTCGGAAAAAATTTCTATTTTCGCCGCCAAAAAAGTTGATGACCTTTTTTTTTTTTTTTTTTTTAGTCATCCGCCCAAATCTCGACGAAATTTTTCTATTTTCGCCGCCAAACAAGTTGACGACCTTTTTTTTTTTTAGTCATCCGCCCAAAATCTCGCAAAAAATTTTGTTCGCCGTCAAAAAAAGTCTTCGCGCTCAAACATTGGGGGGACAAATGCATGGGCCGTCCCCCCAACACTTTTATTGGGGGGACCGTCCCCCTGTCCCCCCCTAGGTCTCCGCCCATGGCCCCAAACGGCCCTGCGGACCGAGGTGTGGGCTGAGTAGAGGCGAGGTGGCCCGCGTAAAAATCTGTCTAACTGTGAAACTATGGCAAGGGAATGGAAATATATAGCGGAAATTAGGTTTTTCGCAACCCTCCACCCTATGGTGGCAGAGATTCGCCAAACACTCCACCGGGTGGCTCTGATGGCCCTCTGTCTAGGTACAAAGTTTGAGAAGAATTGCTGCAAAAGTGGAAAAAAGTTGGAAGTTTCGCCCTCACCCTGGCCCCCATGGTGGTAGAGAATCGCCAAACCCTCGTTGGTGTGTCTCATGCCGAGACCTACACAGTAGCGAGGGTTTGGAGTGAAAAGCTCAAAAACTATGGAAATGCATCCCGGACAGACAGACAGACAGACAGACATACAGACAGACAGACAGACAGACAGACAGACTCTTTATTTATATAGATCTCTCTAATCCGTAGTGTCCGTGGTCATACAAGAAGATGAGTATAGGCCCATTACTATTATGATGAGATTATATTTAGTCATGCATGCATGTATGCTATGAGGACTATAGCCATGTATGTATGTATGTATGTATGTATGTATGTATGTATGTATGTATGTATGTATGTATGTATGTATGTATGTATGTATGTATGTATGTATGTATGTATGTATGTATGTATGTATGTATGTATGTATGTATGTATGTATGTATGTACGTGTGTATGCATGTACATATGTACGTACGTATGCATGCATGTATTTGTATCTGTATGTATGTACATGTAGACTATGCATCATATACTTGCTCTCTAGCCTGCCTACAAAGCACCAGTCATACTATTATAAGAGATAGTTTGCGCCAGGATGACCCTTGCTGTGCACGTGTAAGGAAAGCCGTTGCTAAATAGCCTACTGAGGTCCCATTGTTTGAAGCCAATAAAGTTGAAACCTGGGCTGCGCTGCGACCTCCTCTTCCCACGCCTCCCCACCCTTTTCCCCTATTGAATTCACGGCAGCGCCCTGCCCCTCGAAGCCTCCCACCCAGGCTGTGACTGGCACGACCCGGAGTCTCTGCTACACGATGGCCAAGTCAGGCAAACTGCGGGCCCAGTGCTGGGCCTGCCGAAAATGCGTGGCCCATCAAGTGTCAGACTATTGCCCACGAAGTTTATCGACCATCACTGAGGTGGTGGCAAATTGGGGAAGGCCCATATTTAACCGACCCCTACAGTATTAAGATGCTTTCCGCTGGTGGGCCACCATCGGGACGATGAGGCAGGCTGTCTGGGTTGTCTATCCATTAATCCATACGTCCAATCTACCAATCTGTCAATCTATCTATCTCTTTCTGACACAGTCACAGCATTTCCGCAGCACGTCTGCCAAAAGCGGAGGAGCACTAGGAGCGCTAGGAACAAGCAAACAGGAGGTGAAAGGTCGCCGGGTCAGTGATTCCGATTCCCACTCTTATACAAGGATCTCATCAATATTCATAAACCTCAGTCGTCAATTAATTTTAATATTCATGAAATTCAGCCTTATAAGCTCAGTAGAGCAACAGTATATGCATATTCATTAAATCTGCGCGCAAATAGACTTCTCATCGAACGCCTCATCGCAAATTAAAAAATATTAATCCTATAAAGTTTCGCAGGCCTATAATTTATCGTAAATTAGCCTTCTTTAATTAATTCTGTAATGCGCTGAATTTTTGTTTTTTGCATTTCTACTGTCTTGCAAATAAGGAATAATAGTTATCTCTCTGTCTATCCGTCTAAAGCAAGGTCGTTGATCCAAAGGGCCAATCGAAAGCCCAGCGTAGGGCACCAGCTTATTCAAGAGCTCTGTCAAAAAGGTCAGTCCTAAGGAGGTCGTCGTCAAGCTAGCAAAGAACCAGACGTCGATGAGTAGCTGTTAGGGTGGGTGGCGTCCGAGTCGAGGATTGGAAGGTGGGAGACCAAAAACGCGAGTTATAAAAAAATAGCTATGCTCCCGTATGCACGTAATTATATATATATATATATATATATATACATTATGAAATTGTGACTGAACAGAGTATGGGAATTATGCACGTAATTATATATATATATATATATATATACATTATGAAATTGTGACTGAACAGAGTATGGGAATTAGCTGAATCAATTTTTATTTATAGTACATTCATTCATTCATTGAAGGCTTTCTATGGCATATCTTCAAAGGGACTACTTAGAATCACTTCGGACTCTAGCACTGCAAAAAAGCAATGAGTAGGCCTAGAATAAAAATGCTTAATATATGGCAACAATGCTCCAGTGGACACCCATTCTTTTTTGTGTCCTGGTTTCTTATATGCTTGTAAACCAAGGTGCATTTTTGCAGCTGGTACATTGAAGAATATACTTACTTACTTATTAGTACTAAGCTTTGTTATTACTTCTGTGTATATTTTTACCTCTTTGACCTCTAACTTGGTGCAGTATATGTGAACCTGATTGTCTTTGAAATTAAACGAATATACTATACTACTATTCCAGACCAATGGGCCCGCCGTGAAAGCAGATCGATTCTCAGCACCCCATCTATGTAGTTTAAGAGGGTCCCATACGGAATGTTGGTCTTAAATGGGGTCCATGTGAGCATGATACTGGGAGTCTCATCTAATGCTGACTAAGTACTTTTGCTAGATAGACCAAAACTGCGATATCAACCAACTTTTATTTAGACTCGTAAGCTAACAAAAATACCAAATCACTGACAACACAGAGCAAACAATGATAAGCCATTCAAATTAAATCAATAAAGTAATTATGTTGAAGCGAAGCAGCTGAACTGCCTTGTTCCAAATTCATCAACAACTGCACAACTTAAAAGTCTTGACAAAACATTTCTGGACAAGTAATTTTGCTGTCATAAGTATATCACTCAAAAATATACTTCTTTAGTAATATACAATAACAGTGGTCGTAGAGGGTCGTCATAAAAACACAAGACATTTTACATGACTATGATAAAAGGTATGAATCAGTAATAAATTAGTCAATCCTTTACGCGTTTCCCCCGAGAATATCCGCTGAAATCGGGCTTCAAATTTAAAAGTGAACCGGTAATGGGTTAATGGCCATTTTTATGCACCTAATACATTTATTACTGTTCTTACAATTGCAAAGAAATTAACAAGCATCGGATGATAGTTACACCTAATAATATGTGACAACTTGGAAATGTTATATGCATCGTAGTAATGTTTCAAATGCTGCATATGCAGACTGCACAGTATTAATACATTTAGTATTTGTATACACGTTTGTCGAAAATGCAAAACGTCTTTAATATTTAATCTAACTGCATAATTGTTTCTTGGTTTAAGACTTGTTCGTGCTTGTGTAACTATTTCTCATCTGTTGAAACAAATTTTTCTGTAAAAACTGTTTAAAAAAAAGAAGCTTGAAGAAAAAATTATACAACAGACTTAAGCAAGACATCTTGCTTGGCAGAACCTGCCCTTCAAATGAAATCGAACAAGTAATGAGATATAATGACCTTAAAAACTGGATTACAATAGCAGTTGGCTGGACACCAATACACTATGTCGTCCTTGAAATTACTTTAATGAATGAGTGCGTCCAAGGGATACATTGTCGCGGACAACTGCAGATAGCATATGTGGTGCAGGAAGAGCACGGCACAAAGACTTTCTGTTCTTTGAATAGCCGTGTTCTCTGCAATATGTTTGATTGCAACAAGGTTGATGTCTGTTGGAGTTGGCATAAATCTGGAAGCTCGGACATAATCAAGACGATTACTAGCAACATCCTGTAAGCGACGTTGGTAATGTGAGTCATAACGCGTAACAATGAAGTCAATCAGCTGTTGAAGATTAAATGCCTTAGTGCGATGCAGCACGGAGTCTTTCAGGACACGCATTGCACTTTCACAGTAGTTATTAGTGTTGTTATTTCTTATGGGCATATCGGTACGGCAGCAGAGAGCCCACTCTGTCCTACGTTCGTACAACGACTGAAGATATTTCCTCACTTTGGAATACTTATTGACAGTTGCATCGTTCAGTGCTTTGCAATATAATCCATCCAATTCTTCAACTGAGCCTGCATATACCATTGTCTTCACTATGCTAAAAAGAAATGGTCGATCAACCTTCTGGACACCATTTTCATTTGCCCAGAGGTAACGCCAGTGCGCCTGAAGGACATGAAAGATGCAAAGTAGTAGCACTGAATTTGGATATATCTCTGTCAGTGCCATTCGCTCAGACTTTGAATCGTCGGTCATAAAAACCACAGGACCGTTCAATCCACGGCCATAAAATGAGTCACTATTCAAAAGTTTCTGGTACAGTTCCAGTGCCATCTTGATGGTCAAGGTCTTCTCACTGAGGACAATCAGTACACCAAGTGGTAAACCACCAGCCACTGAGTGAGTTAGTAACAAGAACAGTCGATAATTATGGCGGTCCATGCATCCACCTGCATCCATGAAAACCATTTCCCCGCTGTGCTTAATGAAACGATGAACACGTTTCATTAAGGGTGTACAAAGTGCAACAACTGCATCTCCTTCGTCAATTACCATCGCTGCAAATGTCTGTCCTGTTCCATCAGCTGCCGAGTTGTTGTATTCATCTAAACGATGCTGCAGGTCGTCAAGTTGCACAGATCCTGAAGCTGGTCCGTATTGTTTGTGGAAGATATCATAGTACAACCTGTAGCACCACTTCAAGTCAGGACAGTGATGTCTGTCACCAGCATAGATCAGATAGTCCTCTGGATGCTCCATTTGAAGGTCATACTTCAGTACTTCAAGGGTTGATGACGGCGAGTGATTGTTCTGCAGGAGGCGTTCCATTTTAATCCTGGCTTCAGGTCCAACGTCACGGTAGCGAAGAGCATCCCCGGCATGGATTGCATGATTATGATTCGTGTTAAGTGTTATGCACAGTGGATACTTTGGCAAGTGAACATCTGTAGACCTAGAAATGCAGAAAATTATATTTGAGTGTTTGAATAATACCATGTACTATATGACATAAGAATAAATGCTAAAGCTCCCTGTAATACCCTACTTATTTAGCTTTTGCAGTTCAAGCAGAGCCACTCAACAGCAGCCTCACCGGCCTCGTGTAGGACGGGCATTCCGCCCGGAAAGCGAGATGTTATACAGTCATACCCTACTAGCCCCTTGTATTTGTCAACTGAACCTCGTAGAAATGCCTTAAATTCAGTTTATCCAAACAAGTACATTTATGTACATTGTACAAGTATGACTACCTCCTTCCACTTGCATTCTCATCCTATTTCAAAAATAAAAATAGGCCCTAATTTAGAGGGATCACTTCCTTTGGGTAGTATAATGCTACCTAACATATGCAGTTGTCAATGTAGGGAGCCTGATGCAGTCCTTCGTGTGCTTCAGCATAAAACTCAAATTCAGTGTTCCCACTGTAGTGGGAAGTGCCTCTGAGTAGACAACTTGAAGGGGCACTATCACAAGTGCTAACACATAAATAGATTCATTACAACCAGTTCTTTATTTAACGTACTGTGATTTTCTCTTGTAATCTGCATTGCGACTGTTGCCACTTTTGTGCTGGAATTCCGACCTCAGCAAACGTACTGTCATCTCTGCGGGGCAGTTTGTATTTTTCGATGATATCTTCAGATCTGCCGTAGCGCTCCGCGGCATAGTGTTGTGCGTGCATCGAAATTCATGCTGAAACGCATGGACATTGCAGAATGACAAATTCACAAGATACTTTTAAAACGTTAGCCTGAAAAGATGTGACAAACTGAAGAATTTAAAGGCTCAGTTCAATAACAAGGCATGAGTTTCAACTCAACAACTAAACATGCGTTTCACTAAACATGAGTTTCAGGAAAATAGCTTCAAAGAACTGACACTTAAACAACTGTATAAATACATACTGTACCTTTTGACGACATGTTGACAAACTGTTTGAAGAAGAACCATGTACGCAGTATTGTTTTTAACAAATTTATTACAAGATGAAATGCAAAAATGCAAAAGAAAAAATTATGTTTTTAAACAGCATGTGGTTTCAGACAATGTGAATAATTCAAAGCTCTGTGCTGTCAAATGAAAACTAGTTGGTTAAATATAACACTAAATCAATCTCATCTCTGCCAAGCAGTTTGTATTTTTTTCTTGGTCTACAGAAAAAGCACTTCACGGTACAGCACCTGAATACATCAGCAACTACTGTTCCAAGACCCATTCCACTGCTTCAAATCAAAGCTGAAACCTGCTCTAATTGCTAAGGCTTATCCAGCAGAATTTTAGTCATTTGTAGAGGCATCCTTGTAGCGGTATGGCTGCATCGGCGCCATATAGATTGTAGCTAATTATTATTATTATTACTATTATTATTATTATTATTATTACTACTACTACTATTGTTATTATTATTAACATACATTATACAGCACTCGATGTCCAGTGGAAGGTCGTGTACGGCTGACACGAAATGTCATTTTTGATTTTTCCTGGAAATCTGCGAACCAGCGATGTGTCTCCTCAACTGTGCTGCAGGCAACACGGACATTTGCACAGACACCATTTGCGCCAGTTGGAGTGACAGAGCAGATGCAGTGCTGGAAATGTGGCGGAAGAAGTTCCTACATAACAAGTCAACACACAGACACACACTGATACTGTCTGAAACTGTACATATTTATCTGAAAGACATTGTGTTTTTTATTATTTGTGATCCGTTGCAGTTTGGCATGCCTACTGAGTTGTCTGGCATTTTTTCAAGAGTTTGGGAGGGTAACCAGCCAGTTGCAAAGAAAGATATTGTAATTCTTTATGGAATGGAAGCTGTCAGCAATCCGTTTTCCGAAATGAGAAAAATAATTAATTCCGTTCAAACGATATATTACCGATTGATATAATTTATAAAGAAAATAATAACAATTCAATCAAATAGGCCCGTGCAAGTCAGATAGAGGGGGCTATGGACATTGGACGTGTATCTGCAAAGTACTCGGGAAATGTAATTTATTTCGTCCTTAATCGGGAGTT
The DNA here is from genome assembly GCA_949752735.1 of Lumbricus terrestris. Classification (NCBI taxonomy): domain Eukaryota; kingdom Metazoa; phylum Annelida; class Clitellata; order Crassiclitellata; family Lumbricidae; genus Lumbricus; species Lumbricus terrestris. The sequence continues at coordinate 59,462,984 of OX457041.1, forward strand.
CGAAACTGAGGACGAGGACGCAGAGCCGAAGACCATACGGCCTATGGACTATCTGTGGGAACATCATCTATAGGCTAATAAAGACGTGTGAGTGAAGTCGATCACTGTTTGAAGTAGCCAATTTTTAATGTCGTGTACTAAGCTATAAAGGTGTTAGACTTAGAGTACTGCTCAAATATAAAACAATAACTAACCTTCATATTTTTCGTGTTTAAGTCATTCTCCAAGTCCAAATTGTTGTTGCACGCTTCACAAATAGTAACGGCCGCCATTTTCCATCTAAGTTTAAACTAATGCATAGTAATGTTTTTGATCTGAGCTGGCGTCACGTGGTCTTACTTCTAAACCCTGAGGTCTATGAATATTGATGAGATCCTTGTATAAGAGTGGGAATCGGAATGACGCCAGCGGGCAGCGATGGGTAAGAAACTATTAACACCCATGATGCACCTAAAGGATTCCCACGGAGCGCATTATGAAGAGACGGCAAAGGGCCGACAGTAACTGTTGATCGGTCATGGACGGTCACAGGCGATCGATCGCCCCCCGCCCCTGCAAGAGCGAAATACTGCAACGGTAACAAACGCCGTGGCCCGTCTGACAAAGCCATTAAGTCAGCAGGGTATGTCTACCGATTCTAAAAATAGTCTGCTTAAACCTCTTATCTAATACCTTTTATAGCATCTGCCATTGCTAACGCTCTCAAATTCTTAATAATAAAACTGTTTAAAATACGCTTCTCGCACTGTATAAAAACGTCACTAGGCCTACCAGAACCTTCCAAGTTCCAAAAATAGATCGCGTCAAGATTGAGACATTATTTATCTATCCATTATCTTGTCTATATGTCTGTCTGTCTGTCCGTCTGTGTATCTGTCTCTCTATCTAGGCTATCTATTGATCAATCGATCGATCGATCCAATCATCCATTCCATCCAGCCATCCATCCATTCCATTCATCCATTCCACCCATCCATCTCTCTCTTACTCGCGCTCTCTCTTACTCGCGCTCTCTCTCTCCCCTTTTCTTCATTTATTTATCCATTTGTCTATCTGTCTGTCTGTCCGCCCGTCCGTCTGTCTGTCTGTCTGTCTGTCTCTCTATATAGGCTATCTGTCTATCGATCGATCGATCGAATCATCCATTCCATCCATCTATCCATTCATCTACCCATCCATCCATCCATCCATCCACCCATTCCATCCATCAATCCATCCATCCATCAATCCATCCATCCATCCATCCATCCATCCATCCATCCATCCATCCATCCATCCATCCATCCATCCATCCATCCATCCATCCATCCATCTCTCTCTCTCTCTCTCTCTCTCTCTCTCTCTCTCTCTCTCTCTCTCTCTCTCTCTCTCTCTCTCTCTCTCTTTTCTTCATTTATCTATACATTTGCCTATCTGTCCGTCTGTCTGTCTGTCCGTCCGTCCGTCCGTCCGTCTGTCTGTCTCTCTACTATCTAGTATCTATCTGTCGATCGATCGATCCAATCATCCATCTGTCCGTCCATCCATTCCATTCATTCATCCATCCATTCCATCCATCCATCCATCCATCCTTCCATCTCTTGCTCTTTTCCTCTCTCTCTCTCTCTCTCTCTCTCTCTCTCTCTCTCTCTCTCTCTCTCTCTCTCTCTCTCTCTCTCTCTCTCTCTCTCTCTCTCTCTCTCTCTCTCTCTCTCTCTCTCGCTCTCTCTCTCTCTCCCTCTCTCTCCCTCTCTCTCTCTCTCTCTGTTTGTCTATCTCTCCGATTGTCTGTCTGACGGATCTCTATTTTGTCTGGCTCTGTCTCTTTCTGTTTGTCTGCATCTCTCAGATCTCTGTATGTTTGTCATTCTGCCTGTCTGTTCAGACTGTATGTCAGACTGCAGCCTATGTCTGTGTATATGCCCGTCTCTTTTAGCTTTCTCTGTCTCTCTCTCCGTCTGTCTGTCTTTCTCTCTACCTGTCTGTCTCTCTGTTTGTCTGTCTGTCTCCCTCGATCCATGTCTGTATGTCCAGTGTGTTCTGTACGTCTGTCTGCCTGTCTATATGCCTGTCTGTCTGTCTGTCTATCTTTCTATCTCTTATCCTGCAGTCTATATTTTAAAGAATAACTGTTTACACTGGATAGTTTTTGTCTGATCATGTTTGCCTATGGTCCTTTCTCCATATATGAACTTTTAGGCTTATTATATTGAAAACTAGCGGGGGTACCCGGCGTTGCACGTGAAATTTAGATTTTTCGACCCCAAACCCATGCGGGGCGGCTTCGCCGCCCGTTTGGGGTTTATAAAATTAATGGCAATTTTATGCCTCTCTGCTTGGAAGGTCTTCCGCAATTCTGCTGGTCAAGCCCATGTCTGCATGGGGCGCCGCTCCTCTTAGTTACTATATAATTATACTCTTTGGCCTATGTGGAATTTATCTTTGTTTTTTCGACCCCAAACCCAGGTCCACACGTCCCTGCGGGGCGGCTTCGCCGCCCGTTTGGGGTTTATAAAATAATGGTAATTTTATGACCCTCTGCTTTGAAGGTTTAATAATGCTGGTTAAGCTCATGTCTGCATGGGGCGCCGCTCCTCTTAATTAATATAATATGCTCTCTGGCCTATTCGTTAAAATGACGTCAAAAGCAACGTGCATTGCAAAAGATTACAAATGGCGTCGTATTCTTCCGCGATAGCGTAATTAACATGGCGAAATTTAAAATGTCTGTAGGCCTACTTTTAAAGTTCAAGTGACTAAATAGCTGAAAATAGCGTACTTTGGTGGCTTTGGTGAACGTTTATCTAAATGCAATGTTTAAGGTCAGTATCTGTAAAACTGTGAGCGTGCATCGGGGCCAAATATATCCCGATCCTTTCTTATAGATATAGATAAGCATTTGTTCGCCCATCGGCTTCGTTGTAGACTGTAGTAGGCCTAGGCCTAACAGTCACTTTTGTGTTTTATAGGCTAAGGCTATTGTTTAGTGAGATCAAATTTATGTTGGCGCTCACTGATTGCACAGGCATTATAATTATGTCTTGCAGATCGAGGCGGTCTCCCTCATGCATTTGAATTAGACATTTGAAATGAAGTAGTTCACACTTGTACTGGGTATAAGGAAATGTTTCTCATTGTTGGATGTACACAGGGCTTAAAGTGTGCCAGCACGGTCATGGACGGCGTCCTGGCACTTATTTTCGAGGCAGGACGCCGTCCTATCACTTATTTGGCCAGCACTGCCAGGACGGTCGTCCGTAACTGCATGGACGCCGTGCAGTTACGGACGGCTGTCCATCATGGTCCATGACTGCATGGACGACCGTCCAGACAGCCATAGACAGCAGTGCTTGGCAACGGGTTTCTATAGGACGTTGTCACGTTGAGTTTTATGCCCAAATATTTCACAAATATTCAGAATTTCAGATAATTATATCACTTTAGATTTCTAGAGTGTTATCCATTGTCTATCCATAATGAGCAATTTGATTAAGATGCCGTCTTAAAATGCCACCATTGCAGTGAGGAAATTCAAACATGCAAACACGTACCATGGAGAGGACATTTATTGAACTCGTAAACTGTCTCTTTCATCAATGAAATTATGAGAAATTTGATACCATTACAGTTTGAAGATTTAGCAAAAACTTAAACAGCTGAAGAGACATTTTTGAAGCCATAAACCACGACTATCGGCACTGAAGTGATGAGCCGTTTAGTTAAAAGGACGACCTAAAATGCTATTATTGCAATGTGGAAATTCGTCAAATTTGAACAATGGGGGAGAAAAGATTTCTTGAACTCTGAAGCCATATCTTTCAGCAACGAAATTATGAGGTATTGTGCAGTCAAGAAATTTGACAGATTTAAACAATAGCAGGACTCTGCAGGAGACACTTTTGAAGTCGAAAACCACGACTATCAGTGCTCACTGAAATGATGAGCATTTTCGTCATAATGACAGTCTAAAATGCTGTCCTTGCATCGTGGAAATAAAAAATAAACATTTCGATATGTGGGGAGGTGCTATCCCCTCCACCAACACCCCTCCCTCTGCTCAGTGGCTCAATTTTAAGCAATGGTCGCAAAATTCAATTAGTGTAAGTTAAGCCTTCATAGAATTTGTTCTAAAAATTAGGAAATCACACATTTTGGGTGGGCTGAGCCCGTAAAACCCCCTAAATACGACATGCCCCTTGAGTTTCCTATACGGTACCCATACGACGGCATACTTAACTTGCTATTGGCCCAAACATTTAACTAATGTGAATGCGGTTAAGACAAAACCTTTATCTTTTACAATAGGCTAAAACTTTGACTTTTATTGTTATCCTGGTAGCTTGCGACTCTCAAAAAAGACTTATTCTTGAAGTTTTCAACTTTTCATGACTTTATCGTTCATAAAATAGCTGGCAAACAAGGGCCGAAAAAGGGTTCCAGTTGATGTCGACACAGCTAAAAATGTGTTGGTCGCTGGGGCTCCACCCCAGACCCCGCTGGGGGAGCTTACGACGTTCCCCCAGATCCCCTAATCGGCATGGGCTTCGTGCCTTCGGCACTCGCAGCTTCGCGCCTTCGGCGCTTGCAATTATGAGCACCCTTTAAGACAACATTTCTTATGCGTGCACCTTTGGGAGGGAGGAACGGCTTAGGGTTTCAGCCCCCAAACCTGAATCCTGGCGCCGCCACTCACGACCCATTAAGTCTCCGTATACAATACAGCGTCCTGGCACTTCTTTTTTTTTACACTTTAAGCACTGGATGTACAAAAGTATCGCAGTTTGCATGCTTAATTAAATTGTTTAAAAAAGAATATTTGAGAGTGTAGGCTACGTGACTGGGGAAACGGCGATTGACGGCCTGGCAAGACGGTATAATTCCTATTAGAAAATCTTTTCATGAATGAATAATATTGTAGCGAAAATTAACTCAATTTTAAACAATTACGAAGAATATTTATGATCAAAAATTAATACCGAGAGGTTGGCTTTTCGAAACGAATAAAATATAAATACTACATACTTACCTACTTACATTTGTCCGCATTCTTCAATCAGCATTTTACCCACTGATATGCTGATTTGTCTGGTAGGTAAAATGCTGACCAATCAGCATTGGCTAATCAGCATTTTACCCCCGGCCGATCAGTAAATCAGCACATCAGCATTTTACCCGTGCCCACTATAATTGGAGTTATCTTTTACTTAGCCTACTACTTCTTCTTCTTCTTTCCCTTCAGGCTAGGATTATTCCCTCTGGCGAGGGGTCAGCCACTCGGATCCTTCTCCTCCACTTGTCTCTGCTTCCGGTATCTTCTTTCTTCAATTTGAGCAACTTCAGGTCTTGTTGTATCACGTCCTCCCATCTTTTCTTCTGTCGTCCCCGACTGCGTTGACCATATACCTCCGCCTGCATGATTCTTTTGACGCAGCTACCCTCCTCTTTTCTCATTACGTGTCCGTACCATCGCAGCCTGGTCTCCCGTGCTTTGTCAGTGATGCATGACACACCGAGCGTCTTCCTGATGTCCTCACTTCGTTTCATGTCTTTCAGTGATATTCCAAGCATCCATCGCAGCATTCTCATCTCTGTTCTTTCCAGCAAACTCTCGTCTCTTTTCGTTAATGCCCAGGCCTCGGCTCCATATAGCATTCTTATAGCCTACTTATTTGAACTATATGAAGTATCAGAAGACAACCTACCGGAAGTCGATCAGATGGCAGTTATACCAGGTAGGTGGATCACGTGGCTTGTGCTGAAACCTCTTGAGTAAGGGTTAGGATTAATAAAATAGCGGTTATGACGGAAATTGTGCTGGAGATAGGATTGCCAGGCGTCCGGTAATGAACCGGACAGTCCGGTATTTACGTTAACTGTCCGGTCAGAAATTTCAGACATTACGTACCGGACATGGCTGTGTCCGGTAAATTATTGTTGAGCAACAATAATTTACCGGACACCGCCATGAAACTACACTCCAACACTTGTTGCCAGCACTGGCAACAAGTGTTGCAGTGTAGTTTCTTGGGGCCATGAAAAGATATCTGCTTACGATTTTCCAACGTACAATTGATTGCCTTGTGAAACAGAGCCAAATACACACCAATCATCATCGAAATGACAGCGTCGTTAAATAAAATTGATCATAAAATAGCCAAATATATGATGCACGGATCATAGACTATACCTTGTGCATAAATCAGGAAGATTGATACAGGGTTCAAATTGTAGTTGAACCAAATCTCCATATGTAGATCTATATCTTTGTCTGTGTGCTCGTCTGTCTGTCCGTCTCTCTCAGCACACTCGATCCACTCCCTCTCTGTCCCTCTATCTTCCTCCTATCCTGTAAACAGAGACGCTTATAATTTGTCTGTGCTTATCTGCATCTTTATATATACGTCTCTCTCTCTGTCCCTGTCTGTCCGTGTCAATCTGCCTCTCTAGCTCTCTGGCCTACTCAGAGGCGCTCCCGACTACAGCGCGTACGCTGCATCTGTCGCATAAACCCCACACTGTGTAGGACCGTAGGCCTGCTGAGTAGGGATAATATTTGTCTCCACTCGCCCTAATGATGCGTTCACATTTTGCCATGAAAGTCTGGGTCAGCTGGGGTTATCTACAGAATGGAAATGATCAGAGTGATAAAACCGTTAAATGGGGTTTTTAATATTGTTTAATATCCGAGTTCAGTCGTTCATCCCCGCGCCAAAATTTCAAATTAGTCACTAGATCAGCCTATGCATAATTTTATCCGCCCTATTATAGGTATAAAGGTCTGTATTTGGCTCAGTTTCCAAACGCACATCTAGATTGAAAAAGTAGGCCACTTTATCCGTGGTTTGGCTCACAAGTTGATACTTTCAAACAGTCCCCGGCACCGCTACTGCTTTATATATTTGCTTGTATGTGCACTTGTTATGGCGCCCCTTCATGTTAACTACTCAGAGGCGCTCCCGACTACAGCGCGTACGCTGCATCTGAGTTTCACGCCGAGGCGCTGTGCAATTGCCAGTGACGGACTTGCCCAAGGTTCCTACTTGAGGTCGACTCGAACCTGCAACCCTTCGGTTGCAAGGCGACGAACGTATCAACTACACCACCGTGCCCCATATATATATCATCATCAATATCATTGGGCTCAATGCCCGTAAGAGTCCGACGCCACTCTCTGTCTGAGTCTGTCTCGCGTCATGCTGCATGCCCAGCTTCAACAGGTCCGGTCAGCAGGTCTGCTCCATACCATTAACATCTTGGAGCAGTTAGACCGCCTTGTCTAAATGAAGAGAATATTGGGAGAGAGGCATGAAGGACAGCTTGGGTCAATGCCCGTATGTGTCCCACGCTCTCCCCCGACTCTCTCCACTGGTCTGTCCTGACCGTCCTGTGCATGTCTGCTCCACATCATGACACCTTGAAGCATCTGGGTCGCTCTGTCACTTGTGCCGTGGTTTTTGCGGATTTCAATCGTCTTGGTCTTTTACTGCCAGCGTATCGCCACCCATCTGGCAAACCTTCCTCACTTTGTCCTGGCTTAGGACCGGCACAGGGAAGTTGTTGGTTCCCTGTGGCGGAGGATGGATGCAGTTTAACGTCATGCCCAGGACCATATATATATATATATATATATACATATATATATATATATATATATATATCTAAAACTATAAAACACAGTTTGTAATGTGAGCTTGATAAAAAATCTCCTCATCCACGCGACCGATTTTTCCAAATAATTACAAAACAACTTCTAACCTCGCCATGACAACACTATCGGGATTCGCGATCCAAAAATATTACCTTTTGCCGAGCTTGAAAATTTATTTTTTCTAACCGAATCCTAGCACTGTTAAGACGCCATTAAATTTTGCTTTCAACCATCATCTTCAGCAAACATTGAGACCATCGATGATATATTGGTGATTGAACCCAGTACATTAATGACGTCATGGCCGATTTTAAAATTAGCCTATAGCGCGCTATTCCGTTAATTAATATCTATATCGTGTCGTATGTATCAGTAGCCTATTTAAGACGCAATAATTTTCGCCGATCGATTTTCAACGAAAAAATAGATTGTTAACCTCACTTTTCGCCCAGGTCAGATCTTTTGGCACGCGGTTTGGCAAAAATGCTGACTATAGCGTAAACATGGACGGGTGGAAGTTGGGTTGAACCGAAAACCTAAATTTCACGGGCAACGCCGGGCACCAAAGATGGTTAGACTGGGCTGGGGCCGATGGAAGAAGGCGAGGTGAGAAGGGCGGCGTGGGAGTGGGGTCAGGCGTGGCGGGGGACGAAAACAAATTTCCCGGGCGTGGGAGCGGCCTGACTGGGAAGTGGAAACTAAAAACCGAAATTTCCCGGGCAACGCCGGGTAATTCAGCTAGTATATGTATGTATGTGCACTTGTTATAGCGCCCCTTCAAGCTCTCTCTACTCAGAGGCGCTCCCGAATGCAGAGCGGACACTGCATCGGAGTTTCACGCCGAAGCGCTGAGCAATTGTGAGTGAAGAACTTGCCCAAGGTCCTTACGCGGCGAGGTGGATTCGAACCTCGAACCTTCCGGTTTCAAGGCGACGACGCCACCACTACACCACCGCGCCCCACGATATAAGGGTGACAGTTAAAAACATTTTTTAAATTTCACATGTCTCACCATTTTAAATGGTTATGTACCATTAAAATAATAATCCTCAAAATAATCCACAAAAGAATGGAAAAGACAATTGAAAGGGAATTACCAGCCAACCAAGCGGGATTCAGAAAGGCGCGAGGAACGCGCGATCACATCGCCAATATAGGGTGGATTATGGAGAGACAGAGGGAGTACGGGCAAGAGGTGCATATGTGTTTTATAGACTATAGTGGGGCGTTTGATTGCATAGACCATACACTACTGTGGAGGACGCTGATTGAGATGGGAATTCCGAAGCATCTGGTTAAACTACTGAAAGGACTTTATGTGGATCAAGAGGCGGTTATAAGAACTGAATATGGAGGCACAGGGAAATTTAAAATAAGGAAAGGAGTGAGGCAGGGGCGCATTCTGTCCTCTTTCCTGTTCAATCTGTATGCCGAGAGAATTATGAGGAGGGCTGGATTGGAGGAGGCAACAGAGGGGTAAGGATAGCGGGGAAAATACTGAATAATTTGAGGTATGCCGATGATACGACATTATTGGCGGGGAAGAGGGACGACCTGGCCGAGTTAATAAGAAGAGTCAGGAAGGAAAGTGAAAAGGCGGGACTATACTTCAATGTAAAGAAAACAAAGGTTATGACAACTGCAACATGGGAAAACTTTGAGGTGGATGGAGAAACGATTGAGGTAGTATCGTGCTTCACATTCCTTGGATCTATGACAGAGAAAGAGGGAAGAAGTGATATGGAAATAAGGCGGAGGGTAACAATGGGGAAAACGGCAATGAACGGTCTGGGAAGGATTTGGAAGGATAAATACGTGAGTAGAGAAACAAAGAAGACTGGCAAGAGCACTGATCTTCCCAGTGGTCCTATAATTTATGGATGCGAAACATGGACAAAGACACCGGATATGTATTATGTGTGTAAGACCTCTGATCCCTCGGATTATTCGAGATGGTGGATCAGGAAGAAGAGTAATAGCTTCTGGATGTTTCACGAGTTTATTGTAGTAACGACATTATTATTGACTTGACGACCCAGCCATTGTTCTTGATGTTATTCTGTACTTCACACTCCGCACTCTGCACTGCGCACTGAACTTCGAACTCGACCTCTTCACCAACCTCTTCTGCTCTGCCCTGCCCTTTTAAACCCCCTCCTTTGACCAGGTGATGTACCATTAAACAACAAAGCATGAGTTTTTTTTAATTTATTCATTAATGTTTAATGGTGGCCCAACGCATCAGAAGTTTGACCTAATGGTCAGTGTTAGACACTATGCTAATAATGCTAATACACATCTATCGGTATTTGATTCCAGTACTGTTTATCACTTCCATTTATGGCTGCTTATTTTTTAGTCTGGTTATTATCTCCTGTGTTTCATAACCTCTTGGAGTATAGGCATTGCTTTGTTTTTCTTGGTTTGTAAGTACTTCATGGAATGAATGGACCAGCGCGACACCACGTTTCAGCTGCATCATTTACGACATTTAAGCTCACAACTCGGTGACGAGCCAAGAGAACGCTGCCGTTTATCTCCCTATCTGCTTCGATGTAGGCCTAGTTGTAGGAAGTTTACAAGAATATCTAGTGCAGATTAGTGCAATGAAGAGTTTCTTAGTGTTTTTAGTTTTTAAAAATCAGCTCTTGTAGTTGTTCTTGCTGCACATAAACTTTGATATGTCGAAGAGGTTCATCGTATCCCGGACGTTCGACTTTTGCAATCTGGCTGTCATCTGAAACAACTGAATCAATCAACACCAGGTGAACCAGCATTTCACTCATGTACTTCAAATGGGTCGAAAAGATGTGTATTTCTGCAGTAGCGACGGTCTCACTTACTGCATGCCTTGTGAGCAATGAGCTGCTTCAAAAGTTATAAGCCATTGCAAGGAGCTGACGTTGGACATTGGCTTGTGTATCAATGTCTTGAGATCCACCTGAAGAACAAATATATCGTGCTCATGGGGCTGCATCTCAAATGCAGTCAGGTGAAAGAGATATGGAAGATGTAGATTGCAATCTATAGACTTCCCTGTCCAAATCTTTCAAACAGTGTTTTCGTAGGTCTGCGAGAGTTTATCATCAGAGTATTGAAGACTATCCCCAATATCGCCAAGCTGAGTAGATCTACCGCATCTGAGATTTGGTTCCAGCCAGTGGCGGAGACCTAGGGGGGGACAGGGGGGGACGGTCCCCCCCAATGGAGACGTTGGGGGGGACGGCCCATGCATTTGTCCCCCCCAATGTTTAAGCGTTAGGGTATTTACACAAACACGTCAGTAGAGTTCTAGAGAAAGAAAACTTTAGCAGATGAAGTTCATATTTCTAATGATATGAATTCCCGGGCAATCCGATCTCTAACCAATAGTTATTTAGTCCCACGTTGAATAGTTTGCGAACATTATACTGCGTGTATAAGATACCTCTTTTAACATATTACCGGTTATTATAAAAACCTTGCCAACACCCAACGTCACAACTGATATAAAATTTATGGACTCCATCAGGAAAAGAGAAGTTCAAATTACCCGACTTAGGATGTGGCATGTCCTTAATAACACTTGGCTGAAAGTGTTGGGTAAAATCACAACAGACCTGTGTTCTAAATGCCAATTGCCTGAAACAACTGAGCACACGCTGCTTGCGTGTATAACGAATGATATATCAATCTTACTACTTAAAAAATGCGAGGAGAAAAAAGTGGAATGCACAGTATAAAATCTTTAAAGACGTTAACAGAATTTGTAGCTATAACATGTCGTTAAACTTCTGATTAATACTAATTAATAAGGCCACAACGTCATAATCGGGCTTCTGCTACATTCCCCTCAGGTTTCCTTCCGGCTCGAATCAACCCCCAGTTGGACATTGGGAATAATATGGAAAGTAAGTAAGTTAGTATGTAAGTATTTTGTTCATTACTCCTCTTGAAAACGAACAATGGGCATAAAACATCGTTATTATACATCGGATTAGCAATAGGTAATAAAAACGTACAATTTAAAATCCCAAGTTAAATATAATATAATTACTAAACTATTATCATCAAACAAGTTAACTATTATTTTTTTAAACAGAGAATTCCAAATGGAGATGTCTCTTGCACACCTCTTTTAACTTTACTAAACTATTATCATCAAACAAGTTAACTATTATTATTTTTTACAATTGGTCAAGTGACTCAAGTGTCTTGCTCTAAAGTGCTGTAATATGCCGAGCAAATTTCTGTCCAGGTTAACGGCCTCTCTTGTCATGGACCCTAGTCAAATTCTATCCATCAATTTTTTAACAGAGAATTCCAATTGGAGATGTTTCTTACACACCTCTTTTAACTTTACTAAACTATTATCATCAAACAAATTAACTATGTTTTCTGAACAGAAAATTCCAATTGGAGATGTCTCTTGCACACCTCTTTTAACTTTTCTAAACTGTTATCATCAAACAAGTTAGCTACACACCTCTTTTAACTTTGCAAAACTTAGATCATCAAACAAATTAACTATTATTTTTTTTAACAGAAAATTCCATTTGGAGATGTCACGTACACAGATCTTTTAATTTTGCTAATCTGATATCATCAAACAAGTTAGCTATTATTATTGTTTTAAACTGAGAATTCCAATTGGAGATGTCTCTTACACACATCTTTTAATTTTGCTAAACTTATAATATTTTTATCATCAGACAAGTTAACTATTATTTTTTAAACAGAGAATTCCAAATGGAGATGTTTCTTACACACCTCTTTTAACTTTACTGAACTATTATCATCAAACAAATTAACTATTATTTTTTTAACAGAGAATTCCAATTGGAGATGTCTCTTGCACACCTCTTTTAACTTTTCTAAACTTTTATCACCAAACAAGTTAGCTACACACCTCTTTTAACTTTACTAAACTATTATCATCAAACTAAGTTTACTATTTTTTAAACAGAGAATTTCTATTGGAGATGTCTCTTACATACCTCTTTTAACTATTTCTAAACATTTATCAATTCAAAGCATTTCGACATTGGCGGGACACTTTTGAAGTCTTAAACAAAAACTATAAGCACTAAAATGACGAGGAAATTTGTTAATAATTTATGACTACCTGAAATGCTACCATTGTAGTGCTGAAAATCAAACTTTTTCGAAGTTTGGGGGCATATCTCCCTGCCCAAACCCTCCCCTGCGGGGCGCTTCGTACCTCGGCGATCGTCATTCGGCCGCTCGTCCGTCCCCCCCAAAGTTCGGACCAGGTCTCCGCCTATGGTTCCAGCAGAATGTAGCGGACTGGAATTCGGTCCCCACCATAACTTTAGGAGCTACATGGGGCTGCGTCGCTGGCTGTGGTGTGAATGACACTTCCCTCTCATGCATGCTGACATATGATGATATCTACTCGGGTGCTCTCCAAGCTCTTGCATCGGTTCCAGATAAGCCCTGAGAATCGAACCCGAAACTCCCCCACGTGACACACAACTCCGCTCTTCTTGCCAGGTACCAGGATGCGAGCAGGCTGAAGGACTGTCCGTGGTTATTGGGTAAATAACGGCCCCCCTCTGTCAAGCGAGGAACCAGGGTTCTTGGCATTCACCACCACAGACTTAAAGTTCTTCCCATCAAGAGCGGAGTCATGAGTCAACATGTCTGGAGTTATATTTCTATCGGACAAGCCTAACAAGGCTGCTGCTACATCTTCTTCTGTGGCGCTAAATAAATGCTCAGGGCGGTCGCCCTCCTTTACAGCACCTGCCCCTCTGGCTGCTAGCAAACGCTCACACATTTCTAATGAATTGAATCTTTATTGCAATACTTAACTAGTACAAGCGGTAAAACTTCATTTTAGGTGCGTAAATTATTTCTCCATGTATACGCTTTCTTGATAAAATCGGAACTAGATCGTTGAAAATAATTACCGCGGGAGTAATAAATATTGTTACACATGAAATAGAAGCTGGATCGACGAAAACGTCTTGCTTAAATTTGATCTGGATGGAGTAAAATGTATTGCCTGAAATTGGAGCTGGATTGAATAAAATATTAAATGGGAGCTGGATTCAAAAAAGCTTCGGAAATGGGGGCGGGAGGGATCAATGTATTTTATATCTTAAATAGAAGCTGGATTAATGTTTGATAGATCTTAAATAGAAGTTGGATGAATGATAAAACGCTTACGAAATCGAAGCTGGATGAAGGTTTTATATCCATGAATTTGTCTTCCGCAACCGATTCCGTCATGAGGACATGTTTCTTACAGTGTTAACGATAATTTCAGACAACTATCAGGTTTGAAATCGTGAGAAATAATTTACGCACCTAAAATGAAGTTTTACCGTACAAGCTATCGTGCGCGCAACGCACTTCCTAATATTAGCACGAAGACCGGCCTAACCTACAACGTGTAATGTAAAGGGCAATAATGAACTGCACGAGGCAATCTGTGCGCTACATGAACTATTTAGAGAATCACAGGTCTTTGTTATCGGCTCAACAGAAAGAGCGGGCCCTCGCTCGGAATCAGAATACAATTAAATGCCAATTTCCTTGGCCTTACAAAACCAAGACAAACCCAGGAATCGTCCCTAGCGATTCCTTAGTACTTACCACTTAGCGACAGGCTAAGTTTACAACCGTTCGACAGTTACGACATTTAATTTAATTATATTCAATTCCTTGCAATATCGTTGACAGTCTTCAACATGGCCCTTGATCAACAACTGCGCGTCACCTGATAATATATCAGGGATTCATCACCAAGGGACGCACAGTCGCGCCACCAAGCGGCGGGAACTATTCTATAAAGGCCCATTAAAGGGCCGATAATTACTTATTGACTACATGAAAATAATGATCTGTAGAGTTCACCAGCTCTTACAAGAACACATGCACTTGATTGAAGATCAGCATTGCTGTAGAAGATAGAAGTTGTTTGAAAAGATATAGATTGTATAAGATCATCTATATTCCACTCTTCAAGCAAGTTAAAACGGCTGAAGCCTGTGCTTCACCTGTTCCATTAGGCTAGTGGTTCCCAACCTTTGTTGACTGCGGGGCCACTTTTTCTTAGTCGAAGGACATTAAGGGCCGCAAGGCTAAAATTTAATTAACTAAAGGCGTATAAAATTGTTATAATTGAATCAAAATAGAAGGTTTGATGCGATTTATTAACGTCCAAATAAAATAATTTGCGATAGAAAAGAAATATATATTCTATCATATCTAAATTGTCAATTTTTACATATATTTGTCTTAATTCATTTAGATGCTGCGGGCCATTTTTGTAGGCCAGGCGGGCCACTTTTGGCCAGCGGGCCTCCGGTTGGGAACCGCTGCATTATAGGCAGTAAAGGAACCTTTAAGCTTTCATTGTTTCTTTATCTGGTGACAGCACAGTACGGCATCGTTCCTTCGACGTAAAAGACTTCAACAACCTGTCATCCCAATGAACTTCAAGTGGAACTTCAAGCCCTAACGGTGCACGGATTTCTTTTACAAAGCCTCATGATGATGGAACCGAGAATGTCCAATGGAATCCCAATCCAGAACCATTTCAGCAGGATCACGGTCCATTGATTGTTCTTTGGCTAATAGAATGTGTGCCGCGTGTAATGTATGTCACTAATTGCATTCCTGTTTGAATGCTGCAGTGACACATGCACTCAAAATGACACTGGATCATAACTACGCTAAGCATGCCATGAGTGATAACAGAGGACACTGGGACGCGGTGGTGTAGTGGTATGTTCATCACCTTGCAGTCACCTCAAGTCGCCACGTATACAGGGTGCGTAAAAAAAGACCCCCCTAGGTTTTTTGCCAATATTTTTACCAAAAGTAAGAATTTCCAAATGAAATTTTACAGGCTTATAGACAATTCATATTTACACATTATGACCAGATTTCATCAAAATATTTCAAACGGAACAAAAGTGACGTCACTTTTAGGGAGGCCACCCACCGTTTTTTGACGATTCAAAAACGTAACGCAGCAAAAAGTAGGTTTTTGCCAATATTTTGGCCAAAAGTAAGAATTTCAAAATGAAATTTTTACAGGCTGATAGACAATTCATATTTACACATGATGACCGAAATTTCATTAAAATATTTAAAACAGAACAAAAGTTATGTCACTTTTAGTGAGGACACCCACCTTTTTTGACGTTTTTTGAATCATCCAAAAAACCGAGGGTGGTCTCACTAAAAGTGATATAACTTTTGTTCTGTTTTAAATATTTTGATGAAACTTCGGTCATCATGTGTAAATATGAATTGTCTATCAGCCTGTAAAATTTCATTTTGAAATTCTTACTTTTGGCCAAAATATTGGCAAAAACCTACTTTTTGCTGCGTTACGTTTTTGAATCGTCAAAAACGGTGGGTGGCCTTCCTAAAAGTGGCATAACTTTTGCTTTGTGTGAAATATTTTGATGAAATCTGGCGCTCATATGTAAATATGAATTGTCTTTAAGACTGTAAAATTTCATTTTGAAATTCTTACTTTTGGCCAAGATATTGGCAAAAAACCTAGGGGGGTCTTTTTTTGGCGCACCCTGTACAGGACCTTGGACAAGTCCTTCACTCGCAATTGCTCAGCGCTTTGGCGTGAAACTCCGATAGTGTCCACTCTGCAGTCGGGAGCACCTCTGAGTAGTTCACGCGAGAAGGGTGCTATAACAAATGCACATACAAACAAACATTGAAATCAGCATTATAAATGTAATTGGCAGAGCATAACAATATTTTTACACATTACATATTCAACATTGTTTGTAGGCCCATCTATTGAAAGTTCAAGGTCATTGGGCCACCTCTAAACGTTTTCGAATTTTCCTAAATATTTTCACCTGTAGTAATGATATTATAGAGAAGTTGAACACTTTTTGGGCGTGAGACTTTGAAAATTCCAAAACTTTTTTGGCATGTTGGAAATTGTAACCCTAATATATATATTATATATATATATATATATATATATACAGTTACACACATATATAATGCATAAATATTATTGTATACATGTTTGTATACATACACACGCATATATATATACACATATATAATATATGGGGCCGTCCATAAAGTACGTCACGCTCCAGGGGGGAGGGGGTGTAAGAAAGTGTGACAGTTTGTGACGGGGGGAGGGAGGTCAGGCCATGTGTGACGTCACACATTTATTTTTTAAATTCTTTTATATTTTTTTTGTTCTTAGTACCTAAAATCCGACCCGGCCCGGCCGGGCGTGTCTAAAACCCGGCCTGGTGGGATAAAAGTTGATTTCCCGTCACTATCAAAGCGTTTAGGGACACACGTCACTATCAGAGGTATTAGGGATAGTATCCTAGGGTTTAGAGAATTAGGTAAATGGTTATGTTTAAAAAAAAAATCCGAAAGTGTGACGTACTTTAGGGGGGTCAGAGATTTGTGACAGTTTGTGACAGGGGGGAGGGGGGGGGGGTCAAAAATGGTCAAAAATAGCGTGACGTACTTTATGGACGGCCCCTATCCAGCCTCAGAACAGGAGATTATCCAAGTCTCTAACTTGCTAAGATCTTCCTCATCTCGCCCCGATGACTTCAGTCCTTTAGTTGCTAAATCCTCGATTTGTGCTATTAATGTTATAATTAATGCTTCTTTCTCTACTGGTATAGTTCCCACTGAATTTAAATCAGCCAACATTTCTCCTATCTTAAAAAATGGTGATAAGAAGCTGATTAGTAATTATCATCCAATTTCTGTACTTTCTTTTTTTTCTTAAATATTTGAAAAGCTTATGTCTAACAGGGTAATCGACTACCTTAATAAATTTAAACTCTTATCTTCAACCCAGTATGGCTTTCAACGTAACCTTTCTACCTACATGACCCTGCTTGACCTGCAATGCAATATAATTGATTCTATGGATGATAAAAAAATTCTTTTGGAATCTTCTTTGATCTATCAAAGGCGTTTGACACGGTAGATCATAAAATATTGGTAAAAAAACTTGAATACTATGGGTTTCGAGAGATTAGTAATGATTGGTTCTTGGACTACTTAAGTAATAGAACCCAGCATGTGTGCTTTAATGGACATAAATCACTGGCTTTGAATGTTCTAAGCGGTGTTCCCCAGGGGTCGATTCTGGGACCGCTTCTTTTTCTATTATACTGACACAAATTTGTCCTTTGTTCAATATAATTGTTTTTATCGTGGGTCCGGCTTCGCCAGTGTGGCCGAAGTCTTTAGAAAGTCTCGTAGACGTAATCACCGGAAGTCGAAGATAGCCACCGGAAGTCGAAGACGTAACCACCGGAACTCGTAGACGTAGCCACCGGAAGTCGTAGATGTAACCACCGGAACTCGTAGACGTAGCCACCGGAAGTCGAAGATAGCCACCGGAAGTCGAAGACGTAACCACCGGAACTCGTAGACGTAGCCACCGGAAGTCGAAGATAGCCACCGGAAGTCGAAGACGTAACCACCGGAACTCGTAGACGTAGCCACCGGAAGTCGAAGACGTAACCACCGGAAGTCGTAGACGTAACCACCGGAACTCGTAGTAGACGTAGCCACCGGAAGTCGTAGACGTAACCACCGGAACTCGTAGACGTAGCTACCGGAAGTCAAAGACAGTCACCGGAAGTCGTAGACGTAACCACCGGAACTCGTAGACGTAGCCACCGGAACTCGTAGACGTAACCACCGGAAGTCGTAGACGTAACCACCGGAACTCGTAGTAGACGTAGCCACCGGAAGTCGAAGACAGCCACCGGAAGTCGTAGACGTAGCCACCGGAAGTCGTAGACGTAACCACCGGAACTCGAAGACGTAGCCACCGGAAGTCGAATGGTCACCACCGGAAGTCGTAGACGTAACCACCGGAACTCGAAGACGTGTAGATAGGCCTACCATAGGCGCCGATCGCTCGTAGACGTACAGACACAACTGATCATCCATTCCTTTCACGTCTATATGACTGTAGACGGCAACATAAATGGAGGTGTCTAAGAGTTGGACCGCGTAGGTGGAAAGAGTTTCTGGCGCATTCGCCAGAGGGCGCCACGAGAAGAAGCGTCGCAAAGGCCGTTTTGCGACATCCTCCCACGTCCGGGGGTGAAAACTTCAGCGGCAGAATGACCGCTGAGCGTCAACAATATTTCTCTCGACACCCAGCAACCCGCACTTCTTCACAGAAGCGGGCTGGTTTGCGTATTCGACGCCTGGGTCGCTGATCCGAGAGCGGCGGATGCGTCAAATCGTCAGAGTCATCAGCGTTATCGTCTGAACCAGCATTTGAAGGTGTTTCATCCTCCTGTCCCTCGATAGAGGATGACCGGCTAGGGCTTGTTACACGAGGTGGAGGTCCTTCTGATTGCAGTTGAGTTTCCGTAGCTCCTTCGATATCAGCAGAAGGGTCTTGGATCCAGCTGCGGAGTCCTGGCGTATAACATTGCTTCAGTTTGTCTATGTGCACGATCATCGGCTTAGCGCGCCGGCTTCGTTGAATCTCCATGTTCAGGTCACTGATCTTCCTGGTAATCAGGTACGGGCCCTGATAAAAACTGGTCCATTTGGCGCTACGGCCTTGCCGTCGTCTAGGTATGAGACACCATACCCATGTGCCGGGCTCAAAGCTGCGTGGACGGGCCCGCATATCGTAGCGCGACTTCCGTCTCTCTGCAGCACGGTGGAGATGCTCGCGTACCAACGCGAAGGCTTCGTGTAGATTCTCCTGCTGTTCTGACACGAACTCTACGGGACTCATCTGCTCTGTCTCCCTGGGAGGCATACCGTACACAATGTCAGCGGGTATAACGGCCTCGCGTCCATACATGAGAAAGAAAGGAGTGAAACCAGTTGACTCCTGGACCGAAGTACGGTACGCGAAAGCTACAGCTGGCAGTCGATCATCCCAGTCGCGATGATTACCTGAGACCCATTTAGCGAGGATGCTATTGAGAGTCCCATGCAGTCGTTCGACATTGCCGTTCGTTGAAGGTCTGTACGCAGTTGTCCTGATCTTGTCGATGGAGAGTGCACGACAGATCTCCTGGAACAGATGACTTTCGAAGTTCGGACCCTGGTCCGTAAGTAATTGCAGAGGCATGCCATGGACGCAGAAGACGCGGTCCACTAGGATTTTGGCTACCGTTGATGCTTCCTGGTTTCGCATCGGGAACATCTCGGCCCATTTCGTGAAGTGGTCAATTAATGTGAGGATTGAAAACATTGTCCTTTGATGATTTCGGATGTGGCCCAGTGATGTCCACGCCAATTCGTTCCCAAGGTTCGCCCGTCAACATGGGTTTGAGGCACCCCTGACGATGAGGCCGTGGTCGTTTGAATCGAGCGCATTGTTCGCACTGCATCAAAGTTTGTTGAAGGTCACGGGACCACCCCGGCCAATAAAACCTTCCTTGCAGCTGGTGCATCGCGCGCTGAATACCGAAGTGCCCACCGTTCAGACCCCGATGCATGTCCGCAGCTATCTCATGTCGATAGTGGAAGGGAACAACTTTCTGCAAGTGGATTCCTCCGCCGGCTTTGATAAACTTCCGGTACAAGACACCATCTGGTCCTAACTGCATCTGATCATACTGACTGCAGAGCGACTTTGCGTCAGAACTGAGCGATGTGATGTCCTCTTGTCTTGGCCTCGGCGACTGACTTTGGAGCAATCTGTAGAGGAATCCGACGTCCGGATCTTCTTGCTGAACCTTAGCCCAGTCAAAAGGTTCAACGACGTCGGGTCTTGCAGTAGCTGCTGCGGCGACGGCAGGAACGCCCTGGTTCGAGGTCGGCCTCCGAGACAGAGCATCAGCGTTTGTATGCTTAGCTCCGGTCCGGTGCTCAACATGGTAATCGAATTCCTCCAGGATTTCGAGCCAGCGAGCCTGTTGACCGATTGGCTCGGGAGTTTTCTTCAACCATTGCAAGGCGGCGTGATCAGTTCTGATCGTGAAAGACCTTCCCAGTAAGTACTGTCTGAACTTCTTTACGAACGTGATGAGTGCCAATAATTCTTTCCGTGTTACATTGTAGTTTTTCTCGTGGCGATTATACAGCTGGCTGGCGTAGCATATTGGGCGTTCTTCCCCGTTCTGCATCTGTGAAAGCACGGCACCAATGCCGGTATCAGAGGCATCACAGTCCAGAATAAAGTTTCCGTCTTCTGTTGGTAGAGCCAATACGTCTGCCCCAATCAGAGCTGACTTGAGTGCGTCAAACGCCTTCTGACACTCTTCCGCCCAGAGAAATCGGGCACCTTTCTTTGTCAGAGCATGCAAGGGTGCAGCAACATCAGAGAAAGCTGGAATGAATCGTCTATAATATTGGCAAAGACCAACGAAAGCACGGCTCTCACGAAGGTTAGAGGGTGTTGGCCAGTCGCGGATGGCAGCAATCTTGTCAGGATCCGTACCTACACCTTCGCTGCTAACTATGAATCCCAGAAACGACACCTTTTGTTGAAAAATGTGGCATTTAGAAGGCTTCAATTTCAAGTTGGCCACTCGCAGTCTATCCAGCAATTTCTCCAGCCGTTCCAGGTGGCTCTGTGTGTCCTTACTGAAGACAATGATGTCATCCAAGTAAACGAGGCACGTTTCGTAATTCAGTCCAGCTATGACCATATCCATCAAGCGCTGGAATGTTGACGGAGCTCCGCATAAGCCGAATGGCATCCTTGGAAAGCGAAATGTTCCGCGGTGACAAATGAACGTAGTTTTGTTCACATCCTTCGGATCAACAGTTACTTGATGAAATCCGGATCGTAGATCAAAGGTGCTGAACCATAGTGAACCAGCAAGAGTGTCAATGCAGGTCTCGATGCGGGGAAGAGGATAAGCGTCCTTCTTCGTGAGATCATTCAACCTACGGTAGTCGACACAGAAACGGATACTGCCATCCTTCTTTTTGACGAGCACAATGTTTGATGCCCACTCGCTTTGACATGGCTCAATGACCCCCTGTTTCTGCATCTCAGTCAGAAGCCTGTCCATTTCCGGTAGGTAAGTACGCGCTTGCGGTCTCAACGGCTGCCGAAACGATCGGTTATCTCCAGTATCGATCCGGTGGGTGACGATATTAGTACAGCCGAGATCAAACTCGTCACGCGAGAAAACGTCGGAATACTTGTAGAGGAGTTGTTTTAGATCGTCTCTTACTTCGCAGGAGACTGCCTCGTCAATTCTCTCCAGGATCGGCGCTATGTGATCGATTCCTGTGTCTTGATCAGGTTCTGCAACAGTCGGCAATGTTGCGACGTCCTGCAAACTGCTGATTGTTTGTCCTTCATAAATTGAAATTTGTCGGCGAGTGGGATTGCACACTCGGACACCGTTCTCCAGGGATCTGGGATCGATAAGAGTCCGTGCAATCAACAACCCTTTTTCTGGTGCAGCTGGTACGGTACTGAGCTGTTGGTCACTTGGTGAACCGAGGCGTCCGTGAATTAAGCGAACCGGAAGAATCACTTCACTCTGCGGTGGTACGGTCCAGTCGGAACGAGCAACACACCGCTCGTACTTCTTCGTCTTTCCTGGCTTTGACCGTAGTGTCACACTTTGACGACCCATGACAATTGTTTTTTCACCAAAGACCCAGGTCACACCGTTATCTGTAAGCCAGTCAATGCCGAGGATGGCTTCACTAAGACTGGGACTAACGAGGAACGTAGCGGCAGTTCGATGATGGTTGATGACCACGGATTGCCGGAGCTCACCCTCGACTTCTATCCCCGATCCATTAACTGCGAGCAGTCTGGTTGAAGTTCGGGTAATTAAAGTTCGATTCACCCAGTTGCTCGGAATGAGGCAGACCTCAGCCCCGGTGTCCAGCAGGCAGTCTCTTTGCCTTCCGTCGATTCGTGCTCGTATATAGACTGCAGGTTCGCGTCTCGGAGCACGTGCGGCCGCCTCTATTGATCCGGATGCGGAGCTGCGGATCGATCGTCCGGCGTCGACGTCGATCCCCTGGCGTTTCCCGACGGCTGTAGGGCTGGGCAGTCGCGCCAACGATGACCTGGCTGGTTGCACTCTAAACATCGCACTGATCTGTCGTTGAGCCGACAATCACGACCCCAGTGACCAGTCAAACCACATTTCGGGCATGGCTTCCTCGGGACGTTTCCGAAATTCATTGCAGGTGTTGCGGATGAACGAGGGGTCGAGAGTTGTTGCAAGGTCTGGCCCATTTCATCCAACCGACGGTTCGTCCGGTCTATGAAATCCTTCGTCGTTGGGCATTCGGGATCTTGCTTCTGCTCCTCGCTGTGGACAGCCCGTGTTGATGCTTGTCGTTGGCCGCTAGTACTAGATAGTGACCGAAAACGTTCATATAGACTACAAGTCTCGTCCAGCGTCGTTGGTTCCTTGTCGCGGATGTAGAAGACCACATCCTTGTCCGGGATGGCTCTGAGGAGGAAACTGATCATGATCTGATCCCGTGCTGCGCCACTGAGATCTCTGTAAGCCCTCCTGGTAAGCCGCAGAACCTCCTGGGACAGCTCCCGGATGTTTTGACCGGGACCAAGACGTAGTAGATTTAGCGCTTGCTCATGTACTGCAGGGCACTCGGTGGGCCCGAACCGTGCCAGTAAGGCCCTCTTGACATCACTGTACGTTACCGTTGTAACGTCGTCAATTTCTGCCAAAATTCCTCTTGCAGGCCCATCCAGTGCGCAAAGGAGGGAAGAAGCCATGTCGTAATCCGTCCAGAAATTGTGTCGAGCAGCGAGCTCGAACTGGATGATATATTCTTCTACGGGGTCCTTCCCCGTGTAGCGACGTATTTCGATCTCTCTCCGTTTGATTACTGGTCTTCCGTCCGAGGCCCTCCTATGCTGTCCGGGTGTGGAGGTACCATACGATGTATGTCCAATAGCACCACGCGGCATACCGTCAATTTTGGATTCCTCATCCTCATTTATTTCCTGGTACATGGCAGGTGATCGTCCAGCAGAATACATTTTGTTGAAGAAGAAAGCCCCACGTTGGGCGCCAATTGACACAAATTTGTCCTTTGTTCAATATAATTGTTTTTATCGTGGGTCCGGCTTCGCCAGTGTGGCCGAAGTCTTTAGAAAGTCTCGTAGACGTAATCACCGGAAGTCGAAGATAGCCACCGGAAGTCGAAGACGTAACCACCGGAACTCGTAGACGTAGCCACCGGAAGTCGTAGATGTAACCACCGGAACTCGTAGACGTAGCCACCGGAAGTCGAAGATAGCCACCGGAAGTCGAAGACGTAACCACCGGAACTCGTAGACGTAGCCACCGGAAGTCGAAGATAGCCACCGGAAGTCGAAGACGTAACCACCGGAACTCGTAGACGTAGCCACCGGAAGTCGAAGACGTAACCACCGGAAGTCGTAGACGTAACCACCGGAACTCGTAGTAGACGTAGCCACCGGAAGTCGTAGACGTAACCACCGGAACTCGTAGACGTAGCTACCGGAAGTCAAAGACAGTCACCGGAAGTCGTAGACGTAACCACCGGAACTCGTAGACGTAGCCACCGGAACTCGTAGACGTAACCACCGGAAGTCGTAGACGTAACCACCGGAACTCGTAGTAGACGTAGCCACCGGAAGTCGAAGACAGCCACCGGAAGTCGTAGACGTAGCCACCGGAAGTCGTAGATGTAACCACCGGAACTCGAAGACGTAGCCACCGGAAGTCGAACGGTCACCACCGGAAGTCGAACGGTCACCACCGGAAGTCGTAGACGTAACCACCGGAACTCGAAGACGTGTAGATAGGCCTACCATAGGCGCCGATCGCTCGTAGACGTACAGACACAACTGATCATCCATTCCTTTCACGTCTATATGACTGTAGACGGCAACATAAATGGAGGTGTCTAAGAGTTGGACCGCGTAGGTGGAAAGAGTTTCTGGCGCATTCGCCAGAGGGCGCCACGAGAAGAAGCGTCGCAAAGGCCGTTTTGCGACAATACATTAATGATTTATCTATGTCCCCTGTTATATTCAAATTTATCTTATTTGCTGATGATACCAATGTTTTCCTTTCACACCACCGCCTTGACTGCCTATTTAATATTGCAAATAATGAACTTAATTTAATAGGTGAATGGTTCAAAACCAATAGATTATCCCTTAACCTTGACAAAACTAATTTTATGTTATTTCATACAAAAAATAAATATGTCTTAGATGTGAGTAAATTTCTTTTAATTAACAGCATTCCAATTACCCAAACTAATTCTACTAAATTTCTTGGTGTTATTATAGATGATCATCTTACTTGGCGTGATCATATTTCAACCATCTCTAAAAAATTGCCAAAAATATTGGGGTCTTACTTAGAATTAAGCATTGCCTCCCTAATAAAGTTCCTATTGATCTCTACTACTCACTCATCTACCCTTATTTGTCCTATTGTAATATATCTTGGGGTTCCAACTATTCCTCTCGACTCAAACCTCTGATCACTCTACATAAACGGGCCATAAGAATAATTATTATTTGTGGTGTACATTGGATGACCTCTACTGTCCCCTGTATTTAAACTACCGAACATAACTAAATTTCAAATTGGCCTCTTTGTGTTTCGCTGTCATCATAATTTATTGCCTAATTCTTTCTTAAGTTACTTTACTGTACAGTTGACTCCAAAATTCATTACCATGCCACCAGATATGCAAAGTATTACCGTAGTGAGTATGTACGCTTAAAAATCAAACAATTTTCTGTTAAATATCTGGGTCCTAAAATATAGAATGAACTCACGGCCTACTATGCCCTACTTACTCTCTCTTCAATCTATTGGCCTTTTTAAAAACTACCTAAAAAAATCTTGTAGTTAATTAATGGTTCTTGTTTTAATTATTTTATATCTGCAAACCACTTTGATCATTATAGTTTGTTCATCATAGTTTGGCACTTCCATGTATATGCTAATTATATTCCCCATTCTATATTATATGCTGTGTCCCGAATGCATCACTTCCTCATCTTTGTCTTTAAAGAAATTCCTTCTTTGCACTATAATTTTTTGTCTTCTTCTCTCTTTGTCTCTTTCTATGTTCTTTTCTTTTTCTCTATTCTGCTTAACAATAAATTTTTCTTCTTCAGCTCTCATGATAATTTCTTTCTTTTTTCCTGTTAGTGGGTGCCTAGGCTAGCGGGGTCATTCCCTTTCTGGGTCACCCTTTCACAGGGATCACATATTTCTATAGCTGCTGATGTTTTGTTCATAATTTTACATTGTGTTTGCTTTTTCTTTTGTCAGTTTCGTATTTGTTGTCTATTGATTATCCTCATTCATTGATCTCTTTGAACAAACAAACTTGACTTGACTTGACTTGATATGGCCCCGTAACGCGATAGCCATTGTCCGGTAATTTCCTCAAGGCCATCTGGCAACCCTACCTGCAGGAACCTCTGCTCCATCATGTTGGCTTGCCAACATAACCCCATTGCTACTCATGCAACCCTAACAGTTATTAATTCCACCCACACCTATTATCTCATTCCATTGTAACCATATAATTTCAGTTGTGTGCTCCTATAGTTATAGCCTAAATATGTATCAAGAACAAAGAAATTAGGTTGCTCTCATGCACTATTTTTTTTAGATCATTCCGCTTTGTTCTGGTTTCTTTTAATTTTTTGTACATGCTGCTGTAATTAATGAATAAAGATTTGCAACTGTCTTATATCGATATATGGCATGTTTATGTTTAAATTGTTTGTTTATAGGTGGAATGTTTGTGACTATCATAGATCTATATAGTGTAGCAAAGTAGCATAACTATCTATATTATAGACCTATAATTCTCATATTCTCTGCTTTGATGAGTGCATCACTCTCTGTACAATGTGGACACTAAGCATTCCGTGCAGTATGAATGCTACAAACTTAATTGCCACTCTCATGCAACCAGAACACACCAACTAGGCCTACTGTTTCCATTGTATCTATGGACATAATTATTTTCATGACCTTATGTAACCTGCCAATTTTGCTCATGACCTGCATTAAGACCTGCTTGGAACTTTTAGCTCTTTTTTACTTTTAATTTCCTTGACCTACTGAATAACTGCTATGAATAACTGCTTGACATGACGTGCCTAAACTGTAGCCTATAGCTTGTGCCACCATTGTCTGCATATTATAATTGTATTCTTAGTTTAAGTGCTATTTCAATACATGCAAGCAGGGTAATGGATGAGGACATCAATTCCTTCTCTTAGGTCTATTAGCTTATAGCAAGAGACGATATCTAAGTCCTGACACAGCAGTGTATCAAATGACATGGATTTCTTCACTCTACTGACAGTTGCTTGCTGGATGAGTGCTTGCGAACACCTGTTTCATATTTGGCTATTTAAGTAAGTAAGTATTGCTAATTAAAAGTTGTTGAAAAATCTTACTCTAAGGGCTCGTTCCGCCCGTCAATATATTAGGCCTACATACAATTTTTCTTAACCCTCCCCGTTTAGGAGGTGATTTGGTGGTTTCAAACCTGAAATAAAAATTATAATTTAAAAGAACTAGTTCTGCGTATGTTGCGTCCAAAACCAGTGGAAAAAGTTAAAAACCCCGGAATTGAACTCCCGAATGTTGTTCATGGCTCGCCCCTGCATATTTTCAATTTAGTTATGTATGTCGATCTTATAAAACATGTGGAATGGCCCCTTAATTTCAATTCCATTCGATTACCTGACCCACTAAACACGTGCAACAGACACCAGGATTGTGCACATCCGCCCACTGTACACAGAATTACTGCCAAAAATGTGCGTCATAAAGAGCGCTACTTTGGTGTTAATTTGTGAATTTTCATAATGACATTCGCTTTGCGGGTTTTAGTATGTTATACTACATGATATTACCTAACTAAAAACTATAAAAGTGGCTTGTCACAAATTTCTTCTAGCTTTTTTTATTTCACGCCGACTATTACACGATAATGCTAATGATGATAACGCTAATGACGATAATGATTATGGTGGTGGTGATTGTTATGGTGGTAATGATAACGACTACATGCTTTCAGCACAAAACTTGCCTTGTGTTGAGAGAATTATTATAGACATTCCGACTACAATGTGCATTCCGAAGTTTTGACAGCTGAAAGTGAAACGTTGACGCAAAGGACTCTAGGGCTGTTAAGAGAAGCCAGCTTAATCGCCGTAGCTATCTAGTTCCAATCGTGATCCAGCCACGGTACACATCGCTGCCTCCAGTGAAGTCCGATCTTAACAGTACTTTGAAGACAATCCCGGCCATAACAGAGTCAGACCTCCCAGGAATGTACATTATAAATGCTCGTTCCCTTGCGAAGCCCCACGGTCTCGATCAGTTACATGCAGATCTAATTGGATATAGAGTGGGTGTGGCTGTTGTCACAGAAACACATTTCAAGAAACATCACCTTGGTGAAGTCTGTCGAATTGCCGGGTTCCGCCTCTATCGCATAGATCGAGTTGGCCGTCGAGCCGGGGGTGTTGCTGTTTTTGTTAGTGAAGAGTTTCAATCACAAGAGAAAATAATCGATGGAGACACGCAAAATCTAGAGCTTCTTTGGATAAGAGTTGAACTGAGGAGTAGAGCTATGTATGTCGGGGCTTTATATCATCCTCCTCGGCCTATATATGACACTCAAGTTCTGATGGATCGGCTGGAGCGAACGGTTGAGAGATTGATGACGGAGGATCCAGGGGCATTGATTGTTCTGGCGGGCGATTTCAACCAACTGGATGAGCAAGCAATTGTTGAACGCACAGGCCTGATCCCATTGATCCATCAACCAACAAGAGGAGATAACACCCTTGACAGAATGCTCGTGTCAGAACAGAGTTACGATCAAATTAAAGTGCTGACGTCAACCGTAAAGACCGACCATATGGCCAATGCCATCCTGGCTCTGAAGGGGAAGGTCATGGTTGCCCTGAATAAGCAGCCAAAGCGAGTCACGTTTCGCAGGAGAACCCCTCAGCAGCATGCTACGCTTCTACGAACCCTCCCAGATGTTGACTTCACTGGAGTCATTAACTGCAATGATCCGTGTAAGGTATGGGAAAATTTCTACCAGGTAGTGGATGAGCTGCTGAACCGGATATACCCAATGCGCACGATAACCATGACCACCGCTGACCCGTACTTCCTCACTCCTTCCTTGAAACTCCTCCTCCGTCGAAAAAATCATCTCATGAGGACTGGCAGAGTGGAGGAGGCATCGGCTATTGCCAGCAGAGTGGGGAAGCAAATCGAGCGTATCACCAAAAAGCATTTGAGAAACATTGATCCAAAAAGTGGAACGGATGAGTTGTGGCGAAGGGTTAAAGAAGTCACAAAGAGCAAGTCCTGCCCACAGCTGACTAGTGAACTTACTGCTGAAGATCTAAACAGGCATTGTGCGACGATCTCAAACGATCAGCATTACCTGAAACCCCTCCTCAAGCAGACAGTTGAGAGGGATCAACCTTATTTTACAGAGCAACGAATCTTTCACCTCTTGGATCATTTACACCATACAGCTGAAGGAGCCGACGGACTTCCTGCATGGTTCCTGAGACTCTCGGCTCCCATTCTATCTGTGGTCCTCACGCGACTTATCAACCAATCGCTAGCCAACTCATACATACCAGAGCAATGGAAGACAGCCATAATTCACCCGATTGCCAAGGTTGCCTCACCATCAGTACCAGCGGATTACCGACCTATATCCATTCTACCGGTGTTGTCCAGAATGGTCGAAAGAGAGGTCGTGCGGTCTTTCATCTATCCGGTTTTTGTCAATCCGCCGATGTCTACCCAGCTACAGGACCAGTACGCGTTCCGCCCGACCGGTTCCACAACAGCAGCCCTCATCTCCATCTTGCACCATGTCACCGCCCTTCTTGAGGACAATACCAATGTCTCGATCGTCTCCCTAGACTTCTCCAAAGCTTTTGACTCTGTTAGGCACTACACTATCGCTGAAAAACTCTATAAACTTGAACTTCCTGATGCAATATACAACTGGCTCATAAACTTTCTATCGGAACGAAGACATACCACAAAGTTCGCCGGGTTCACCTCCAGAACTGCTTATATCAACTCAAGCGTGGTTCAGGGGTCGGGAGTGGGACCTTCCTCCTATGTCGTGACAGCCTCAGACCTGAGACCAGTACTCACCGAAAACAAGATTGTCAAGTATGCCGACGATACCTACTTATTGGTTGGAGCCAAAAAGCGGCTTACAATTACCGCCGAGCTGGCCCAGATAGCGGAATGGGCGCAACTGTAGAAGCTGGACCCCTACTTCGGGGCCCACTTGTAACGTTCTCCCTCCACGGCATCGGTCTAATGTCACCGGACTGGGAGAACGAGGGAGCTAAAGACTGATGAATGTGAGCAGGAGTCGAAGCCTGATAATCTAGAGAGTCAGTAGGCAGTACAGCGCTTGGAACGGAACGATTCATTGAGTAGGAGTCAGATATTGGAGGAATTGCAGGTATCGTACCAGGATGCTGCCCGAGTGGTGTAAGGGGCATGTAGTCAACGGTTCTCGATCTGAGAACGCCCGCCGCCAAGTGTCGAGCTGGGTTCGACAGCTCCCTGCCCCCGTCTGGTTCTATTTGGCCCGACACGACGGCAGCATGCCGCAATTGCATGAGTCCTAATTGGGCTTCCGATCGTGTTTCTTCGTCAGGCACAGATGTAATTATAGGCTCTATCTCTACGTGATTGGATGCACCTTCTACGCGGTCGTAGGCAGAGTCATTAATGTACATGTACGCGGGGTCGTTATTAAGCGTTGTTTCATTGAGGGGAATGTTTTGATGTGATGCCATTTTGGTTTGATCAATTCAACACCGAAACACACACGCAACTTAGACACCACTCGCGGCGTATGTAATTAATTAAAACTCGCAAACAAACAGTCAGATTTCACTATAATTAACTAAACTGTCCATGTGACGACCCATCGGCCATAACTCAGAACGTAAAAGGGAAGGACTTAACTCCTTAATCGTTAATTACCAGTCGGTCTCTATGGGCAATCCACTCGCTCCCGCTAGATCACAGCGGTTGGCGCTATATCGTTTGGGCCGCAATTACGTGACCTTTACACAACGAAACAACCTGCAGCTTAACCCAACCAAGTCGCGAGAGATGCTGGTTACTCGCAGTCGCATCCAGTACACTCCTGATCTGATCTCCGGAGTTCAGAGGGTGAATGCGATGAAAATCTTGGGTGTAACCCTCCGGAGTGATCTACGAGCTTCGGGGCATGTCGACGAGGTGCTTGAAGCATGCTCTCGCTCACTCTACGCCCTGAGGGTTTTGAGGACTCATGGCCGGCCTGCTGACGCCTACACGTGGTAACGAAGGCCACAACTGTTGCCCGCCTCATGTACGCCGCCCCTGCCTGGTGGGGGTCTACTACGGAAGGAGATCGGTCGCGCTTGGATCGTTTCTTGCGCCGAATCCAGCGGATGGGATTTCTACCTGATGCCTCGCCCTCTGCTGCTGATATGGTTGAGGAATCTGACGAGCGCTTGCTCCGCGCCGTCATACGGAACAGTTGCCATGTCCTTCGCGACCAATTTCCCCAAATGACCAGTACGGTTTACAACCTTCGACCCCGACGTCATAATTTCCAGCTCCCGCACAAGGACAACACAAACTTTATTTCCAGAGTCCTCTACAAGAACGCTTACAACCATTAAATCATTAAATCTCATTAACAATGATCTTTTTAGTAAGACGTTTTAATTTCATTTTATGATGTTTGTCTCTCTTGTTGTCACCATGTAGCGGTGTGTCAACCTGGACGGTTTTCACGAATTAAACGAATATCTATATAATTTCCTACGTAGCCTATATAACTTCTGTCCATTGTAGCGAGATCAATTTATTGCATAACTTTCCGCAAAGGGCGTACAATTGCACCCTTAGGCCTACCGATAAAGATTCAGTGAACTGCACCCTGAAAATTTATACAAAATCTTTTACTAAAAAACCCAGCTGCAAAAGTAGCCATTCTGTCAATATATTAGCAAAGACCGAAATCTAGGCCTACTGCGCGAAGCACGTTGTTTTTAAAAGTAAACAAATTGTAGGGCCTACAAAGATCAAGTTGAAAGACATCGCCGTTGTTTGAGGCATCAACAAAGCTTAATATCAGAAACTGATATGGCGTTACGTCACAAAAATGAATTGTGACGTTGTTCTCCAACATCTGACTCAACGAGGTCAACCGGAAACTGTTTCTTGAGTTTGAGACAAAGCGTTGATAAATCTACCGTGTTTCCTAGCAGAATGAGATTTTAAAAAGCAACTTCTGTCGGCCTATAGGCTATAATTATGTAAATTTCTTGGTTTACCTGAGTTAGGCTACGGGTTGTTCTGCTAACTAGAGCAGACCTGTCAAACGAATATTGGTTTAAGATAGGGTTATCAACAGTGACAGGTAAATGATATCCACAAGAAGTTGAGGACATCTACATTTTGCGATTCTTGTAAGAGAATTCAACATTTTATAAGACTAGGAATGTATTCCACATCTGTGAGTGTGAACGCGTCAGTTCTGCAGTCCGTGCTAATAGTCTTGGTCATCTTCAGTCTTGACTTTGCCGTTCACGAGGACAACATACCTTCTGGACCGTTCATACTGAACATGTTATTCCTCATACCGGCCAATACGACCGAGGCCGTGGCCAATCGGACCGCGGGTGTCGTTTTAGTCGCACTCAAGACGATCAACAGACGTCATACTCTGCATGGCTTTGGTGTCAACTGGCGTGTTGACGACCCTCAGTGTTCACCCAGTCTAGCGGTGAGCAAGCTGTTGAGGTTAATGTGGAAACTTGAAACTTACCCGCAGGTCATTTTCGGAGGGCACTGCGAGAAAGTCTGCGATATCTTGGCTGTCATCGCAAACCAGATCAACATGCCGTTCTTCGCCATTGACTGCAAAGAGAATGATATGCGCAACCACATGATATTTCCGACATACTTGGCATTTGATTACGACCGATCCAGTGCCATACCAGTTATCATTGCGCTCATGAAATCCTTTGGCTGGAAGAGACTGGCTGTTCTGACGACAGCCGACACAACCAACTACGAGCTGAGTTTACGAGTGAAGAGTGCGGTCGAAGCCAATGAAAACTGGAAAGCCATCCTCTTTTTTACGACGATGAGTCTGGTGCACGAAGGTTTTACGTCAGCTGAGGCTGACGAAGAAGTTAATTTCGTATTAGACGACATAAAGAGACAGGCCAGAAGTAAGTTGTTGGGGTTATTGCAACTTACTTACCAGCGTATCATCATCTTCTTCGTCGTCGTCGTAATCATAATCGTCATCATCATCGTGATTATCGTCGTCGTTGTCTTCATTGTCAGCATCAGCATGATCAGCATCATAATGGTAATGGGTAAAAATGCCTTGTGAGAAATATTCTGAATACAATGCTCCGGACAGGAAGTTGAGAGGCGAGTCCCATGTTGAAATATTCCTGAAGTAGAAGTCCCCGCGGGAAAATGTCGCTATAGACAGAAGGTATAACTCCTCGAAAAAGAAAATATAAATTTGTTCTTGCTCCATTCAGTTAAATAGTGTAATCTATCTAAGTTTCTCTGCCTTATGACTTTAGCCTATAGGGCCTACATCCAGTGGCGTAACTAGGAACTCGGGGGCCCCTAGACAAAATGTGAATATCGAAATGTATTATCACTTATAACAGTGGCGTAACTAGGAACTCGGGGGCCCCTTTGGGGTCTCTACACTCGGGGGCCCCTAGACTTTGTCTACCCAGTCTACCCTATTGTTACGCCACTGCCTACATCATAATCGTAATGTACAAACCTGCATAGGAGCTTTGCTATAGTCGGTCCTTCAGTCTGGAATAAGTTACCTAATACTCTCCGTAATGAACTTCTTAGTCCTGCTGTGCCATTTTCCGCAAGCGTTTGAAAGCCATTATCTTTGATTGTGGTTTGGTGTCAGGTGGGGAGCGCCTCTGAGAAGTTTTTCTTGAAGCTGCGCTATATGATGCACGATTAGGCTACTTACGATTAGTTAGGGTAAGAGTTCTTGAATAAGTAATACTTTAATTTCTAAGGGAATGCGCGAGTAGTGATGTATAGAGGAGCTCAAGGAAGATGATGATGGGTGACTGAAGGTGATCATGGAGAAACAGAAAAAGTACTCAATTCAGGAGGAATATCTTTCCAAAGGCTTTATTGATATGGTTCTGTTGTAGAACTTGAAGCGAGTAGTGATCGGTGGTCGTGACAGTTCGGGATAGGAGGATGGTTGAGTAGATTGTGTTGACTGTATTGTGAAATCGATGGGAGCTATGGCAGTGAGTGGCCAAAGAGAGCCAACTGATTCATTGGGACAGACAGAGTGGACTTGTAGTATAGGCATATAGTAGATATTCAAACGAGATCGGAGAAAGCGACTGAGTGTTCAGGATATCTTGCCCGTTTTTGTTGTTTACGGACTTTTTGTGTAAGCTTATAGGGATCTTCTGTCCGGCGCAATATTTCCTGGATCTTTCGTCTGTTAACCTCTGTTATTTATCATTAAAATGATGATTATCATTATTATAGCTGCTATGGTATCAATTAATTTGCGAAATGAACACAATAATAATGGCCATGAACATTGAACAGTGAAAATTAATGATACAATCTTTAATGCAATCGATTCACTGAGTGCTGTTGATGCTCCTTTCTTCTTAGTCGTCTTCCTCGCACTGGACAAACTTCACGCTGCTCGAATTCTCATCATGGCTAACAGACATGGAATGCACAACGGTGAATACGCATTCATCGGATACGATATCAATACCAGTGAGTTTTGGTATAACCAACCGATCTATTAACTAATCAGGACCGTTAAAATATGAAAGACAAGTTTTCGACATTGAGTAAAACAATGTATCAGAAGGAACATAATATTATGATCGATTTGGGAATGGAACTGATTATGTGTCCAGCTAGGCCAATATGTTGGAGGCATTGCACTGGCTTCCTACTCGGCAGCGCATTGGATTTAGGGTCGCTGCTCTAGTTAGGCAATGCCAGCTTGGAATTGCCCCACACTACTTGCGAGAGCTTTGTTGCTCCACTAGTACCCAGGACCACCGACCCCTCCGTTCTGCACAGAAGGGATTGCTCTTGGTCCCATTTGCACGAACTGCAACGATGCGGCATAGAGTCTTTTCTGTGATCGGCCCAGTTGTCTGGAATGGGCTCTCACAGGAGCTACGTGTACTTCCTGGGGTTATTACTGAAACATTTTTTTATTAAAATAAAAACTGTCCTTTTTTGCCGTGCTAGAGTCGGAAGAGCTTCTGAGTAGTCCCTTTGAAGAAGCGCTATATAAATTCTCGAATTGAATGAATGAATGATTGTACTGGGAATAAACGCAGTTGTATCAGCTGTTTATTGTATGCTTTTTATTGACATCTAGCTCGCCCGTGCCTAATGCACAATGTAATGTAATGTAATTAGTAATTTATATAGCGCCGCTCACAACCAAGGCCATTCAGTAGCGTTCCCAGTGCGATAACCCCTAGAGAAAAAATAGGTCTTAAGAAGAGAGAGAGAGATGTAGATAACGATCCTGAAAGTAGAGTCCCACGCAGAGTGGAGGGAAGAGAATTCCACAAGGAGGGCCCAATGATGGTGAAGGATCGAGTTTGAGCAATAGTGGTCCTAGCTCGTGGAACAAACAAGTAAGCCCTGTCCAGAGAACGGATATGTCGATGAGAAGATGCTGATAGAGGAGAACGAATGAGATCACTGAGATACATCGGTGCAAGACCCAGTTTGGATTTGAGTACCAGAGAAAGGACTTTATATTGTATGCGGGCAGAGAGTGGAAGCCAGTGTAGTTGGCTAATCATAAACGATGATATATGAGAGTACTTAGGAAGGCGCGCAATTAATCGAGCAGCAGCATTAAGGACAGATTGAATGGGAGATAGGCGGACCTTTGGAAGACCAATAAGAAGGGATTTACAGTAATCAATTCTGGAACAGACAAAAGCATGGACTATTGATGTCATGGTTGAAAGGGAGACAGATCTGCGAATGGACCTGAGACGACGGAGGTGAAAGTAAGAGGAGCACGTAGGGTTGGTTACATGTGTTGAGAATGTCAGCGAGCAGTCAAGAGTGACACCTAGGTCACGAACAGAAGTTGAAAATGTAAATTGAGGAAAGGTCTGAGATAGAAGCAAAAAGTCAATTTTTTTAATTTGCTGGGGAGTGCCAAGCCAGATGAGTTGGTTTCAACGCCAGGGGATCAAATTGAGGAAGGAGGAGTAGCGCATTAAATAACACACAGGCATGGAGATCAGCGGACCCAAGATCGAACCCGTAGGACACAGGGCTTTTTAGAGTGCAGCTGTAGGCCTACAGACAATGTGCAGTTCTAAATGAATTTCTGCAGTTGTAGAAGCACTTCTGTGCAGTAAAAACTAGTAAAAAGGTCATTGTCCGCCGATTGGAAATAATTTACCATGAATGATGGGAAATGAAAGAAAGGGTTCTGCAAGTCATCAGCTTCTTTCGGACGAGAAAATCGGGAAAATTTGACCGGATGACTTAAAAAAAGGTCATCAGATTTTTTCGGACTGGAAAATGTGAAAATGTTTCGATGGCACTAAAAAAGTCGATTTTCCTCCCGGTCAGCGTGTACTCATTTCAAAATTTCCCAGTACAGTCCCAGTTGTGCAGTTCTAAAAAAAATCCTTTAAAAAAGCCCTGGTAGGACGGACGTGCTTTGGAGGCTGATACTAGCGCCTTGTATTGCAGGTTGTCTGTTCTGTTAGTAGTCAAGATTCATGTCTTCTGTCATTTGCGTTCTTGAGAATTGTTTCAATTACATAAAATGTAGGCCTACATTGTAACCGGTTGCGGTCATCCAACCTGATTGTCTCAATAAAGAAATATTATTATTATATCCAAACCGCACTGCTGTCACAATCTTTGGAGGTGAGTTTTTGAAGACATTGCAGGTGCATCAGACATGAGCGCGTTCTCCCAACCCACTTTTATCTTTAAGTAGCACGCCTTAAACGTTATTTCCGATGCCTTCCAATAGGAGGGCATCGTTACTTTGGGCCAGCGGGCTATCGCTTGCATCATCAATCATCCGCCACTTTCGCTCTTGACAGCGTAGAATCTACACTCTTCTTAAATAAACGGAGATTATTATGGACGAGATCTTAACAGGAGCAAACAAGTTAGCAATAGACCTACGGATGTTTAAAAAACCAAATGGCACAATCAACGCAATATAATGTGAATCATATCCCTAATCTTCTCCACCTTCCCGTGGTCAATAGGCGGGTAGGCATCTCAATCTAATATAATCATCTGAGGTAGGCCTACATGTATCTTAGAGAGGAGTCGCAGTAAAAGTCACAACCCGTTGGAAAACACTGATCAGCATCCCACAGATCAGAGAAGCCAGAGACCAGACTTCGGTGGGTAGCCTATAATTTCATGCGAATTGACAGAGATGAGTCCCGAATGTTGGATCCGAATGGCTCATCATAAAATTTAGGCCTATATAATGTGGTGATTAGGCTCTTAGGATATTGTCTTGTACCTTAGGAACTTACACGTAAATGGAGCTCTAACCATGGATTCCCTGCTCATTTGACAGCCTGTGCAACGATATTAGTGTGACGTAAAGTGGTCTAAGATAATTATACGTAATTTAGAAGTCTTTGTCGCTATTCAGGTAAGAGTTCCTGACCATTTTATATTTGTAGCTGACACTCTGCGCTTTGTCGATAGACACTAAGTAGCGCTGTAGAAGTTTTATGGTTACATTTGCATTATGGCGATTACGCATTTGATCGCATTATTCAAATTTTAAATCCAAACTGTGCATATATTTTCTGTTGCAGTTCATGCTGCGCTGCTCAATGTGTCCGAAGATGAATGGAAGACGGCTAATGTGGGATTTGTCTACATGCAACTTGCTAATGTTTATGCCCAACTCGAAAATCATCAGTTTGTTGATAACATCAAAGCTGAAGACTTCAATAAGACCAAAGAGTTTCAGCTTAGATGGATTCGAAAGCGAGCTTTGAGATCCAAGGTCGGTTTAAAAAATCAAGGCGCATTTGTCTACAGTTACCTAGGCTATTGAATAAATGTTTGATCATGTGCTTTGCTTGCAGAAAGGATCTCGACATGATGATCAGTTAACATTGACTCCCGTAACGAATTTGAAGCCCGCCCACTCCAACAGGGCAGTGGCGTAGCCAGGAAATTTTTCATGAGGGGGTTTATGGCCGGAAACCCTGCTTTTTGTTATTTCTTCTTACTTAAATGGAAAAATAACCTTAAAAACTTTTTTCCAGAGCCAATGGGGGGTTTTAACCCCCGAAACCCCCCTGCCTACGCCACTGCAACAGGGAGATGTGCACTAGCGCCGGTGTCACGTAAGATCCCCCCATATAAAGTTGCCCCTTGAAACAGAGTCTACCCTGGCTGAAACTCTGTTTGGAAGAAATTTTCTGTAATAAAAGTAAGCTTATAATTTTCGTGTTAAATAATTAATTTAGCAACGTTAGCTAACGCCTTAACCAGCTCATCTATAAACTGTATGCGACTGTAGCCCATATCACGCTGAAATGGGGGATGTGGCTTTATTTCGAAATATTCGAGGAAATACTCACTCCCCCGGGATACTTGTTTCAGAATATAGTCTCGCGGACGAACTTATTCAGGAAAAGATCTGCTCGGGGAGGGAAAGAATCTGCTTCGAAATAAAGTCTCCGGAGGAGACTTGTAGTGGGAGACACCGGCTCGGGACTGGCAGAAGGAGTGTAGGACATTGCCCCTTCACTGGAAAATTCTTCGGACGAAAAACCCCGGACGAACCTTTCCCCACCGATGTAATCTCGCCCTAGGACAATCACTCAAGACATTAAACCCCTCCAATGTGCATAAAACCTAACCTATTTCTGTTGTTCATTGATAAAACCCAATTTAATTGTTCAGTTTGCGGTGCAAAATTCGTTTAATCAGTCTAGCTTTTATTTCAATGGCAACAATTATGTTTATGAATCGAACTTTTATTTGCCAGCAATTATTTTTCATCAATCCAGCTCCAATTTAAGCACGAACATTCTCAACCATCGGGCTTCCATTTAAGTATAAATTGTTTTTTTTATCAAACCGACTTCTATTTAAATTACAATTATTTTTCAAAAATACAGCTCAAATTCAAGTTACATTGTTCTTTATATATTTTTACCAATACAGCTTCAAATTCATTTATCCTCTGACCTACCACCTTGTAAGAGGAATTTTAAAGATTATCTGTCACCACGTTCGATTAATTCTTTTGCTCTTTTACCTACCTGTCCGCAAGAGCTAATGTTGACCAATAAAACACTAAAATCAACTTGCAGCTCAGGTATAGATGATCTAAATCATCTCATTCAATTCATTCAAATTCAAAAATATTGATAGATCCTACAATAAACGTTATTATACAGAACATGGTATAACACAAGTTATAATTAAAGTATTAATTCGTTGGCAAAGAAGTTATGAGATAGATTAGGGAGCAATAGGCACTCCAGAAGGGACAAGTCCCGCTTAATAGGGGCCTATATACCAGGAAGAAGCTGAACAGGATGGTGGGTGTGATTAAGTAAGTGGAATAGACGTTATTATTGGCCCTGTGGTTGGTCCAACTACCTTTAATGGACTTCCCTTGACTATGCGACACCTCCCAAGCTCTTCTAAATTTCACAAAACTGTTGAAGGCTATTTTTTTCGCTTAATCTCGGCCGGGAGCGCCTCTGAGTAGGTACCTTGAAGGGGCGCTATATAAATTACGACTGATTGATTGATTATGACTATAAAAATTATAACATTTATACAGTAGAAGTTACGTATATAAAATTCTTAACTACAACTTAACTAACAGACATAAAGCTGAGTTTAAGTGATATAAATTAGGCTAGTGCGTGTGTGCACGTGCAAGGGTTTTAAAGTGGCTAAGGGATGTAACCGTACGGATTTCTTTGGAAAGACTGTTCCAGTTAACAGGGCCCTGGACCCTAAGCGAAAACTTACGGACATTAGTCCTTGCAAACACAGATTTGAAATCATTGTTAGCCTACTTCTAGTGAAAATACGATGCGGTGTAAAGGTTTCAAATTACCTCCCTCCTAAACATTAATTACCCCCGGTAACTTGAAACCGGTTTCAGATTACCCCCGGAAACTAGATTTGCATCAATCATCGCATTTATCGCACTAAAAAATCAGAAAAATCATCCCGCTTCTTGTTTTGGTCTGAAAATTTTCATCCGTCATCCCACTTCGTGGTTTGCTATCAATATTTTTATCCGAAATGAATAATAGCCTCGAAGCCATTTTCTCCATGTAAACTTCAGCGGCGAATAGTAAATTTTTAGTTGCAGATTAAAATATTGATACAAAATACGTAGTGGGATGACGGATGAAAATCTTCAGACCAAAACAAGAAGCGGGATGAATTTTTGATATTTTTAGTGCAATAAATGCGATGATTGATGCAATTTACAGTTTGCAGGGGGGTAATGTTTAGGAGGGGTAATCTGAAACCTTTTTTACAGGATCAAAATAGGACGAGAATGATGACGGGAGGAGTTTATTAATGTATTTATACAGGAAAATTCAAGTTTGTAGGAATTTGATTTGATTCTTGTCTAGGAGTTTATTTTCAAAGAATAGTGGACTAGTGTGTGAATTGGGGGAAGATTTAGTTATAACTCGTAGGCCCCTATTGTCTTTTTTTGAAGGATCTCTAAATACCTATAAGATTGGAGTCATATTACGGAATTCCTCGCTTTACCATTATCAAATAATATAATCAACTGTTCATTTGAAAATGGACTCGTGCCCACTGAAATCATAATTGCAAAAATCGTCCCAAATTTCAAGCAAGGTTCTAGAAGATTAATGATAGAGCTAACTATATAGGCTACCCATATCGGTTTTGCCATTTTTGTCTAAATTCTTTGAAAGAGTGATGTACGATCGTCTCTATTCCTACAGTACCCATAAATCTATCCTATACACTTTTCAACATGGGTTTCAATCTGGACACTCAACATCAATGTCCCTACTGGATGTCCAGGATTTCTGCTGCGATGGACAATAACGAATACTCTATTGGAATTTTTCTTGATCTTGCCAAAGCGCTTGACTCTGTTGACTATAAAATCTTCCTGACAAAACTCGAACGCTACGGCATTAGAGTTACACCCCTAGATTGGTTTACCAGTTACCGAAAAGACCACTACCAAAGAATCATTTGCAATGGGCTCCTCTTAAACCCTTTTCACATTGAATTTGGCGTACCTCAAGGTTCAATTCTTGGTCCACTTTTATTTTTATTATATTATATTAACGAACTGTCAAACTCTTCTACTGTCTTACACTTCATTATGCTTGCAGATGAATGTTTTCTTATCTCATGCCTCGTACG
The DNA here is from genome assembly GCA_949752735.1 of Lumbricus terrestris. NCBI lineage: Eukaryota > Metazoa > Annelida > Clitellata > Crassiclitellata > Lumbricidae > Lumbricus > Lumbricus terrestris. Next base: position 59,504,063 of record OX457041.1, read on the forward strand.
ACAGTCTAATACAACTCGTGAACAATGAACTAATGTCTGCTAGTGTATGGTTTATAAGCATCAAATTATCACTTAATGTAAAAAATCCAAATTTTGTATCATTTTCCGCTACACAGGAATTTCAGGAAAATCCATCCCCAACAGGGCCAACAACAACTGCCAAATAACTTTAAACAGCATTACTATTCCTCAAGTGTCCTCAACAAAATTTCTATGTCTACATCGATCAACATCTTAAATGGAAAACACATTTTTGAAATTAATTTTAAAAAAATGAAAAAGAATCTTGGCATCATAATAAGAGTATCTTGCCTTCTCCCACCCCATATCCGACGTGTTCTCTTCTATACCCTCATATATCCATATCTACTCACTGCAACTTGATCTGGACACCTACATGTACATTTGACTCTCATCTTAAAGACAGTGGCGGCGCTAGGAGGGGGCTGGGGGCTTAGCCCCCCCTACAAGAGGCTCAGCCCCCCCTAAAAAATGACCATCTGAATTATTTTACATTAAAATATTCACGATTTTGGTCGATGACTAAAAAAAAATTTTTTTTTAAAATTTAAAAAAAAGGTCGTCAGATATTTTGGCGGCGAAGATGGAAAATTTTCATGAGATTTTGGTCGATGACTAAAAAAAAAAAAAAAAGTCGTCAGAAATTTTGGCGGCGAAAATGGAAAATTTTCATGAGATTTTGGTCGATGACTAAAAAAAAAAAAACAGGTCGTCAGAAATTTTGGCGGCGAAAATGGAAAATTTTGCCGCGGGCTTCAGCCCCTCCAAAACTGAAATCCTGGCGCCGGCACTGCTTAAAGATATAAAGATCTTCCAAGAAAAGACAACAGTTCTAACTATATACCCCGCCTCCACAATTCATACACCAATCCGCTATGTTTTGAACAGATTAGGGATCAATAGGCTACTAGACATTAAATGATTAACCAAATCAAATTCATACAAACTTGCGTTTTCATGTATAAATACATTAGTAACCTCCTACCACAGCGTTTCTCACAGTGGGTTCCGCGGAACCCAGGGGTTCCGCGGGAGGAGCACAAGGGTTTCGTGAAAAGTTGTAAATAATCGAAATTTTAGTGAAAATGCACCGATAGTTTGAAACTACAGTCAATTAATTGACTTTTTGTTTTTTGTACTCGCCCATTGAGCGGCTGTACGAACTTTCATTGCCCATTATAAATCCATTTACAATTTATAGACATCGATCACTACCGAGACATACGTATACCTATGTATACGTAGGTCAGAGCTGTAAATCTGAACTGGGGCTCAGCCATCCGACGAAGCTAATCTAAGCACGATTAGGTCAAAACGCAACAGCTTAAAAAGTACCGCCAAGTCGGATTATCCTACTGCAGCGGAGTTGTGACAAATAACAAGGTAAAAGTTGCCAAATTCAGTAGCTGTCTCGTAAGCTTGCGTTCTATGCCGCTCTTGTTAGCTTCAATGATACAGCTGACAATGAGAATCCAGCTTTCAAATGTCAAGCCAGTAGTAGAAAAATGCATTTAGGAAGAAGAAAAATTAATGGGCTGTTCGTATTCTAAACTTCAAGTGCGCCACTCCCAGTATGTGACCAACGAGTCGTGGATTTCAAAACAGTTGAAATTAATTTTTCATATAAGAGAAATAAACTTTATACAATAGTGTTTTGGTAAGCCTATGGTATACGCCCTGGTTAGGTTTTGTAGCCTAACCTACATTAGTACCGGTGTGCTTACAAGGCGCTATGCATGCTTCAGAGTGTTAAGTTGAGATTGGGGTTCCGCAAGAAAATATTAGGACATGAAGGGTTCCGTGGCCCAAACAGTTTGAGAAACGCTGTCCTACCATCATCATAATTCTCGTCTTATTTTGATCTTGTAGGCTACCGCATCTTACTTTCACTAGAAGCAACAATGACTTCAGATCGGTGTTCGCAAGGACTAAGTTTTCGCTTAGGGTCCAGGGCCTTGCCAACTGGAACAGTCTACCTAATCCGCATGGTCACATCCCTCAGCCACTTCAAAACTCTTGCACACGCACGCACGCACACGCACACACACACACACACATATAATTATATATATATATATATATATGTATATATATATACATATACACACACATACACACTATTTTATATTACTTAAACTCAGCTTTGTGTTTGTTAGCTAAGCTATAGTTTAGAATTGAATCTGCATCTATACGTAATTTCTACTGTAGAAATGTTATACAGTCATAATAACGTCTATTTCCCTTAGCTAATAATCACAGCATCACCATCCTATTTAGCTTCTTCTTGTTATATAGGCCCCTGCTAAGCGGGACCTTCTGGAGTGCCTACTTTAGGCCTACCTCCTAACTCGTTTGCCGAATGAATTAATAATTTAACCATAACTTGCGTTATATTAGTACGTTCTGTATAGGCCTATTACGTTTTATTGTGGGATCAATAAATAATTTTGAATTCTGAATCAATCCTACATGTGTACGACCAACAGATGTATTTTGAACTTTATACGCAATATATTCTATCTGGGGTGGGGGTTATGTCCTACAAAGGAGGGCATTGCCCAGGGGAAGGTTAATGTATGTTCTCCGATCCGAGGTGTTTAAGAGGTAGCTTATCTGGATTGGCGCCATACTAATGACTACTTGTCACAATAAACGCCTTTGATGATGACAGTGGTGAGATGATGAGTGATGACGACACCGATGATGATGATGATGATGATGATGATGATGATGATGATGATGATGATGATGATGATGATGATGATGATGATGACGACAATGATGATGACGATGATGACGGTGATGATGATGATGATGATGATGATGATGATGATGATGATGATGATGATGATGACGACGACGACGACGATGATGATGATGATGATGATGATGATGATGATGATGATGATGATGATGATGATGATGATGATGATGATGATGGTGATGATGATGATGATCATCTGACGATAATCATTGGCGATAATGATTTTGCATTAAAGTGAGGGATTACGAGGACGACAATGATAATGATGGCGATTATTACGATAATCACGGTGGCGATTGTTGTTGTGTGCAGGATGAAATGTACATAAAGTCTGCAGGGGACATCTACATGGCCATGCGAGTCTACGCCTATCTAGTCAACCGTACGCTGGCGATGAAGGGACTCACCGCCGCAGGTGACCCCGTTAACACAACGCTCATCCTCGATGATGCAGCGCTTCTCTTATCCAGGATTGATGAGCACTCCATTAACGCTACGAAAGATGACAAAAACGTAGATGGCAAGTATATTTAGGCGAATCCACGACATTTTAGCTGTCTGGATGAAAATGTTCTTGCTTAACTTGAAGCTGGATTGATAAAAATCTTCTTGCTAAAATTGGAGCCGGATTAATGAAAATATTTTTGCTTAACTTGTAGCTGTATGGATGAAAATCTTCTTGATTAAATTGGAGATGGGTTGATGAAAATAACGCTGGAGTAACGGAAACCGGATAAATATTTTTATACTTGAAATAGAAGCTGGATTAATGAAAATGTCCTTCCTTGCATTGGAGCTGGATGGATGAAAACGTTCTTGCTTAACTTGCAGCTAGATGAATGAAAATCTTATTGCTTAAATTGGAGCTGGATGGATAAAAATGTTCTTGCTTAACTTGCAGCTAGATGGATGAAAATCTTCCTGCTTAAAGTGGAATTGGACTAATGAAAACATTCTTTCTTAAATTGGAGCCTGGTTGAAGAAAATGTTATTGCGTATATTGAAGCTAGATTGATGAAAATAAATGTTGGTTAAACAGAGGCTGGATTTATGAAAATATCGTTTGATAAATGGATGCTGGATGAGGGTATTTTATGGCTGAAATAGAAGCTGGTATGATGAAACGATCGCTTGAGAAATGGAAGCTGGATTGAGGTCTTTTTATATCTTAAATGGAAGCTGGATCAATGTAATATTAAATCTGAAATAGAAGCTGAATTAATGATAAAACGCTTGAGAAATGGAAGCTGGATTAAGATATTTTTATATCTGAAATGGAAGCCGGGTTAATGATTAAACGCTTGAGAAATGGAGGCTGGATTAAGGTTTTTTCATATGGTAAAAAGAAGCTGGATTAATGATAAAACGATTGAGAAATGGAAGCTAGATTAAGATATTTTTTTATCTTAAATAGAAGTTGGATGAAGGTATTTTATATCTGATATAGAAGATGAATTTATTGATGAAAATGGCTTGATTGATGGACGCTTCATAAGCGACAGCTAGATAAACAGTTTGGAAGCTAGATGCATGCTGAAATACATGAATGAAAATCAGCAATCCAGTTTCCATTTCTCAATCGTTATTCTAGTCAATCCATCTTCTATTTCACCTGCAAGGAGCCTCCATCCAGCTTCCATTTCTCAGGCGTTTTTCATTAATCCACCTCCAATTAAAGGACCGACATTTTCATCAATCCAGGTTCTATTTCAAATATAACATACCTTCATCAAACCTCCATATCTAATGTGTTATTTTCATCAATCCAGCTTCAGCGTCAGGTATAAAAACATATTCATTCGGTTTCTATTTCCCAGGCATGTTTTTCGTTAATCCAGCATTCATTTCACCTATCATCCATCATCCAGGCTCCATTTCTCAAGCGTTCAATTCATGTATCCAGCTTCCAGTTCCATTTCACCTGTAAAGAACTTTCATCCAGCTTCCATTTATCAAGCGTTCAGCTCATAAATCCAGCTTCTATTTCATCTGTAAAAGAACCTTTATCCAGCCTATATTTCTCAAGTAGTCGTGTATTCAAGTTTACTACTTTCATCAATCCAGATTCCATTCATGAAAAAATCGTTTCATCAGTCGGGCTTTTATTTAAATAGCAACAATTGTATTTATCAATCCAACTTCTAATTAGATTACAATTATATTTCATCAGTCCAGCTACCATTTTAGATAAAATATCATTCGTTTCATCAACCCAGTTTTTATTTGTCATGTCATGTCATGTCGCCATCGTCGCATCGCGACGGTTGGCTACATGAATGGATCTTTAATGCCCAGAGTCTTCTGTCCCTTGTCGCGCTCATTAAGTCAGAGCCTGCAAGTCCTGTCCAGTTCAAAACGTTGTCGATCCAAGATATCCTCGGCCTTCCTCGTCCTCGGTTCCCCTCCACAAAACCCGTCATGATGCTGCTTTCGATGCTATCATTTTGCTGTCTCATACAATGTCCAAAATATCGAAGTTTTGGAATTTTGGTGTGGGCCAATAGTCCTCTTTTGGCTCCCGCTGACATATACACTTGTTCGTTGGTCATCATTTTTGTCCATGGAATTCTCAGCAGCTTTCTGATACACTTGTTCTCAAATGCTTGAATTCGATTTTCTTCATCCTTCTTCAGAGTCCATGTTTCGCATCCATACGTCGCTACTGGCCACACCAAAGCCTTCATCAACCGCAATTTGGTGTCGATGCTGATTGATTTGTTCTTCCAAATCTTCGTCAATTTGGTCATGACAGTCATCCCCATGTCTAACCTTGATTTAACTTCATTCACACAATTCCCATCTTTTGCTATCCTGCTCCCTAAATATACAAAGGAATTCACTTGTTCTAGTCTTCCCGAGCCCACCATCGTTTCGAGCACCTCCTCAGTATTCGTCATAATTTTCGTCTTTGTTACGTTAATCGACATGCCATATTCATGTTTTTATTTAAACAGCAACAATTGTTCTTGTCAATCACACTTCTATTTAAATAACAATCTTTTTCATAAATCAGTTCCAAGTTAAACAAGAATATTTTCATCAATCCAGCTTCCGTTTAAGCAAGAATATTGTCATAAATCCATCTTCCATTTAGGCCTATGCAAGAATTTAAGGAGGAACATTTTCATCAATCCACCTTCAATTAGGTTACAATGATTCTGTATGAATCCGATAATCTGTTTAGCGAGAATTCTTTTCATCAATAATGCTTGTTTGCGACCAACAGATGTGTTTTGAACTTAGGACCGCCATTCGGAGGACTACCACTTATACTCAATTTAAAAGGTTTTTGTCCTATATTGGGGGGTGGGTGGGAGTGGCCGTGGAGTAGGTTGTCCATGTGGGGATTTGTCCAGGTGGTTACTGTCCTATACTCATTTTCATCAATCCGACTTCTCTTTTAGCGGTAATAACCAGAAACTAAAAAAATTCGCAGTGAACTTTTTTGGTCACGAACCAGTACTGTTGTCGGTGAACCAGTTGTCGGTGAACCAGTTGTCGGTGATCCAGTTGTCGTGAACCAGCTGTCGCGAACCTATTGTCCGTGAGCCAGTTGTCGTCGAACAAGTTGTCGTTGAACCAGTTGTCTGTGAACCAGTTGTCGTGGAACCCACCTACCTACACAGAAAGTTCTCGATTTTTTCTGGCAAATCATGATTAGACTTAATAAGTGATTGACTGAAATTGAAGTTGGAATGTGCAGGTGCGATTCCAGTAAACTTTGCATTCTTTGCATCGCTATTATGCTTGCCATAATATTATATTTCCTGTGTTAATAGAAAACCTGGGGATGCTACGTTTTGACAAGAACGGCAAGCGCATTCCTCAATGGCATTTAAAGAATTCACACCAGCAGTTCAATATAGTGCATATATTCAGCTACGAAAGTTTGGGAGAGGAAGTGAATGAGCAATTCCAGAAGGAGAAATTCCTTTGGCCTGGAAAAACGACCCAGGCTCCATTAGACGAACCGGAATGTGGATTTCAACATGAGAGGTGTCACAAGAACCTAGGTCATAATTTCTCATACAATTTTTAGATTTACTATACTGTTGCCATTATTATCGTTATTGTTATCTATTTATTTTTTATCAACTAATATTCCAAACAGAACAAGAGCTGTGTCAATTTCAGTGAGACCAACCACCCTCATCCAGGTGAATTAGGGGCTCAATAAAGGAACCTGTAAAAGCCACAGCGTTATTATTATTATTATTATTATTATTATTATTATTATTATTATTATTATTATTATTATTATTATTATTATTATTATAATTATTACTATTATTCGACAAAATCTGGTTGGACAAGAAGAACCGCGGAAGGCCACGGAATTAAAGCGCTGGATGGTGACTGATAAGCGCTGGAAGAGATAGCAAGTTTCTCTAGAGTCTCCGGAAAGTTGGGAAAGACGTCTTTCTAGATCTTTAATAAAATCAAGACCGTCTTCGTTGATGGGACCCATGGTCTCGAAAGCCAGCGGCACAAATAGGTGGGTTTTGGACAGTTCACTGTACTTCGAATTCTTTCTGGTGGCTGCCATCTCAGCCGCCGCTCCAGCTGCAACCGACGTTGAATTAATGTAGGAATGAGCCACGGTGTCAGTCACTGTGACGTCCCAAACGAGACTACGGCCTCCACGCCATGGAACTAGAGTCAACCCATCGGGACGCTTTCCGTCCGTCCTCAGCAAACCGGTTGGCTCTTTGATGTTGGGAACGCCTGCACGAGTGAGGTTGCGGCTGATCAGGTCGTTCAAGATGGCGTGTCGGGCGATCCTACCAGGGCCGAGACCACATGAAAGATCATGCGAGCCATCCGCTGTAACCACTGCCCCACAGGGACATGCGTGTGGCTCGCATATGCACACACCAAGGCGGAGGCTTACCGCTATTCTTACCGCTTCATCGTCAAATCGCTATCCACATGACGATATTGGAAGTGCAAACAGTCAGTCGCCGCTGTGAGGCGCAGCGACTGCTTTAAGGCGTGCTTGGTGATAAGCGTCAGTGTGGGTGGTGTCCAGTGACTCTACCACCTTGATGACGAGCGGCCTGCCCCAGTGTGACTGTTTGTGGGCTACACTCTCGTCTGGTGGTGTGATTTGGCTCTCGTCGCACCAACGACGCGTCATCTCTTCCACACATACGTCGATAACAGTGTTATTGAATCCAAGCATGGAGGATTGGAGGTCGCGGGTGCCTGCAGCAGAAGCCAAAAAGGTAGGGAGTGCAAGCGAGGCCACCCGACGAATTCCCAGTCCACCCATCTTCACGGGCAAAAAGGCCTGTAACCATTGATCGTTCGATAAAGCGATGTTGAAAACTGTGCTTAATCCATTTCGAAGAATACCGTCGAATCTGTCCAGCAAAACGCGTCCTGTGCACGGGATGCATCTTAATGTGTTCACCAGTCTCTGAGAGCTGAGTGAGAATCTGAGGAGGGTCAAAGCATCACGTTTGGAAATGGACTCTAGTCTGCTTATTGCCAACTCCAACTCCGTGCATCTGTCCTCCAGACATTTCGTCAATGCTTCACTGGTGGATAATGGTGCACCTAGCAAACAGACTCTCTTTGATGACGTGACGGTGAAATTTCGGAAGACACTGTCGGAGTACTGCATGTCTTTGTGATATATGATTTCACACTTTTCTTGATTGAGTTGCAGTCCAAGTTGCTCGCATCGCTGCTTCAGTAGTTTCACGTCTTCCGCCACAATGGCTGCCTCTCCTCCTAGAGATACATCATCCATGTATCCCAGGACCAGCGGTGATGACAAATCCTGCAGAATTGGCTGAAGCGGAAGGCAAAAGAGCAAAGGAACGAGCGGGTCTCCTTGTTGAGGTCCGACTTGTGATAAGATGCTATACTGACCGAACAGAAGCTGTGAAGGTTCTGCGTATGCCAGGGGACAGAATGGAGCCAGTTCCGGAAGGACATCATCTTATCTTATCTTATCTTATCTTATCTTATCTTATCTTATCTGACCATTTATAAAGCGCTTCTTGCAGCAAGAGCCTTTCAGAAGCGCTCCCAGTGCGTTTAACTCCGAGAAAAAAGACAAGTTTTTAGACGAGAGAAAGACAAGGACACACTACCAGAGAGGATGGCAGAGCGAACTGATGGAGGAAGCCCATTCCATAGGGAGGGACCAATGCAGGCAAATGATCTGGATTGAGCCATGGCAGTCCTGACTCGGGGGACAAAGAGGTCAAGCCGATCAGAGGACCTAAGAGGACGCAGTGAAGTGGCAGAAAGGGGGCGATGTATCTGATCACACAGATACTTCGGAGCAAGACCCATTTGAGACTTAATGACCAAAATCAGGACTTTAAATTGAATACGGGCCGAGAGTGGAAGCCAGTGAAGTTGTTCAGTCATGAATGTAGAAATGTGGGAGAATCGAGGAAGACGGGCAATGAGCCTAGCAGCGGCATTGAGTACAGATTGCAGAGGAGCTAGGCGAACCTTAGGCAGTCCAATAAGGACAGAGTTGCAATAGTCGATCCGAGAACATACAAAAGCATGCACAATTGAGGTGAAGATCGATGATGAGACAGATTTGCGAATAGCCTTGAGACGCCTTAGCTGGAAATAGGAAGAGCGAGTAAGATTGGCAATGTGCTCAGTGAAGGTGAGAGAACTATCAAGGGTGACACCTAGGTCTCGAACACTGGAGGAGAAGTTGAAGTGAGGAAAAGTTTGAGAGTATCGAAGAGAGTATCCTGTCTCTGAAGAGGCTATTGAAGGCATTCTTAAAGTCCAGCTTTACCAAGATGGACCCTATTGGCATTGATTTCAGGAAGCGTCTCGCTGAATGAACTGCCGCCTCTGCTCCACCCGGAACACCAACACCCACTTGCCTCGGTGCGAGATATATGCAGTTGCCGTTGAGACCGCGTAGGTATTTGCACATTTGGATGCGAGCCTGCACCAGCAATAGCCTATTACAATCGAGCGCAGACCTCCAGATGCTTTTCGTAGAGCCATGAGTGTACCTCCAAAGAGTAAGGCCTGTAAGGGTCTAATGAGTTCAGGGCATTCGCCTTTCAGAAGAAGGTTGACCAGACCAGTGATAGCGGAAATCAGCTCTGAACCAACTTCAGTGCAATTCGCCAGATCTGAAGGATGCTGGGGTCGAAGACCGTCTGGTCCGCCCGAAGAACCCTGCGGGAAAGAGCGGATCCGGCCAAGCACCTCATCTTCTGTTGTCTGAAAGGGCGCCACCGTGTTTTTTGCCGTGATGCGAGGCCGGTCGATTGGAGGCGAAGGGTGTTTTGAGCGTAGCTCCGTCAGGGTGTCAAGGTCAACCGAAACGGATTATTATTATTATTATTATTATTATTATTATTATTATTATTATTATTATTATTATTATTATTATTATTATTATTATTATTATTTTTATTACTATTATTATTACTATTACTATTATTATTATTATTATTATTATTATTATTATTATTATTATTATTATTATTATTATTATTATTATTATTATTATTATTGCTACTACTACTACTACTACTACTACTACTACTACTACTACTACTACCACCACCACCACCACTACTACTACTACTACTACTACTACTACTACTACTACTACTACTACTACTACTACTACTACTACTACTACTACTACTACTACTACTACTACTACTACTACTACTACTACTACTACTACTACTACTACTACTACTACTACTACTACTACTACTACTACTACTACTGTCATTATTATTATTAATATTACTGTATTACCTATTGATTTATTTTCACTGGTCAACGAGAGCTCACTTAAATTCGCGTTGGAGTAGTGTGCACAAGTGGGAGAAATCAGTTTTTCAAGATTTGCCATTGCACCATCCTTGGATACATAAGATAGCCATACTTTAGAGATGTGCTGTCCAACCTTTTTTAAAGGACGACCTCCGAGGAAGTTATAATTATTTGCAGCCGAAGACCGCTCCGGTAAGCTCAAAAGGAACGACTAGAATTTATTGAAATTATTATTAGAATTAATCATGGAATAACCATGATAAATGCGCTTTGGGTGTTGGATGGATGGATCGGATTTGACCAGGGTCTATGACAACTGAGGCAGTTATCCTGGAAAAATTTGCTCGGCATATTACAGCACTTGAGAGCTTTTTTGGGGTGCTTGGTTTTGCATTGACATTGTAAGCTAGATTTTGCATGCACATTCTCAAGTGATAAGATAAGTAATGACCAATATTATTAATATTTATTAGTGTGTCGCGGTGATGTAGTGGTGGCGTCGTTGCTTTGAAGCCTGAAGGTTCGAGGTTCGAATCGACCTCAAGTCGCCGCGTAGGGACCATGGGCAAATCCTTTACTCGCAATTCCTCAGCGCTTCGGCGTGAAACTCCGATGCAGTGTCCGCTCTGCAGTCGCGAGCGCCTCTGAGTAGGGTGCTTGAATGGGCGCTATAACAAGAGCACATACAGACAATAGCTATGCACGGAGACCAGTGACTTAATCTGATAATTCATTTTCACAAAATTACACACAATTGATCGAACTTGGGGGCCACTCAAAATCAGCTCGCGTTAGAGCCTTGAGCCGTTCTAGGCTTCGAATGCGCTAGAAAATTAGTTTTTTTATTTTTTTTATTTCTCAATTTCTGTAGCGCTCCTTCAATGCTTCTACCCAGAGGCGCTCCTGACTACAGCGCGAAAGCTGCATCGAAGTTTCACGCCAAATCACCCAAGCAATTCCGAGTGATGGACTTGCTCAAGGTGCCTACGCGGCGGCTTGAGTTGGATTTGAACCTGGAACCCGACGGTTCCAGGCACCGAAGCCACCACCGCGCCCCATAAGTCAATGTGCATAGTCATGCGCATAAGCGCATAATGCCACACACATCGCCACTTGTACCCTTATACAAATATACATCCCTGCCTTGTAAATTGCTCTCGTAGATTTCCTTCTTCTGGAAATGGCGTCATTCCTGTCAGTCTCTCACACAAACTGTCCCAGTTTCTGTTCGTATAGCCGGATAACCACATGCGATACCACAATCGAAATTGCATTTATGGCATTGCATTGCATCTGTACATTTATAAGGCGCAGCTTGCAGATCACACCAACCAGAGACGCTTCCAGTGCGGAAGCCCAGAGAACAAAAGAGATTTTGAGACAGCGGAAAGATTAACTTGGGGTACAAGTTAATAGCGAAAAACGTGGCGATGGAGAGAGTGCATGACCAACGAAGGCAAACGCTCGAATTTTGGCCATAGTAGTCGTCATAACAATAGATCACATAACGTTTCTGAATTTTAATTCTTCTGCTCTGTTTTGTAATGACAAATTGTCTGAAATGTCTCATAGATAAAGTTGACTTTTTCAAAACAGAGAAACTAATAGCATAATGTGACAACCAATGGTGGGCACGTCTGTTCCGCATGCCTTTTTGTCATATTATGACATAAAAGATATAGAGGAACAAACGAGGCCAATCACCTATATCTATGGGAAAGGATGTGGATATATTTGTCCCCAATGCATTTCCACAGTTTTTGAACTTTTCACTCCAAACCTTCACTACTGTGTCCGTCTCGGCATCGGACGCGTAGTGGAGGGGTTCGCGAATCTCTGCCGCTATGGGGGCCAGGGTGGCGGGGGGCAAACCCCCTCATTTTTCCTGTTGGATCTTGCCCTCTCAGGCTTATGACAGCACTTTTCTTTCGGGTCCCATACGTAATACGAATAAAAGCAGCGGTTGACACCGTTTTAGAGATGTTTAAGGACAGCTCTTTTGCCAGTACTGATTTCACGGGTCGCATACCGGTGGAGGCGGGGGAGGTGGGTGGGGTGGGGATTGTGAGGTAGGGTAGGGGTGGAGGGGTGGGTGGAATGGGTGGTCGAGGGGGTGGTGGGCGGAGGAAGTGGGATGGAGGTGAGGGGTGGTCGGATGGGGGTGTTTGGATGGGGTGAGGTGGGGGTCGAGAGGTGGCGGTTGGGATGAAGGGTGGGGTGTGGGTGGCGGGTGGGGCGTTGGGGTGGGGTTGTGGTGGAGTGGTGGGGGAGGAGGGGAGATGGAGTGGGAGGTGGAGGTGGGATGGAGTAGGGTGGGAGGGGGTTGAGGGATGGAGGGGTGGGGGTGGATGGAGTGGGGGCGGGATGGGGGGGGTGGTGGAGAATTTCCTGAAACCTAAATTTCTCGGGTGGCGTATCGGTAGAGGTCGGAGTGTGGTGGGTGTTGTTTGGTGGGGTTGTGACCGGAGCGGGTCGAATCCTAAATTTACCGGGCAACTCCGGGTACCACAGCTTATTCACAATAAGAAAGACATTTTCCTTTAAACACACTTTGATTTATAATTTACGGTGCTGCTAGAATTCCCGCTGAACCTCTGAGCCATTGTTAAACAAGTGGAGAATTACCAATTTTCAGTTGTGCTGTAGTATATGATGTCTTATTTGCACTTATACAGATTTTGAATGAGGTGTAGACTGCAGAGCCTATTGGTCCTAATGCAATGAAAATACAAAGAGAGGTTTAAACACCAATTTAGGATTGTTGAAATTATAGATTGGATTCTGATCTACATTTGTCCAGTCCTCGGGGTTCTCGTAATCGCTGGTGTTTTCATCGCATTCTACGTTTCACGGTAATCTTCAATCAATCTAGAATTTAGTCATATGCAACATATGGAGCCTACTCCATGCATTTTACTTTCATACTGGAACAGTCTTCCGCTGACAATTCAGGATAGGCTACTTCACTACACGTATCTCAGAAAACATTCTCAAAGTCACTAAAGTCGTACTTGTTCAGAACTGTCCGATAGCCACGTTAAATGACTTCGTGAGTTTATTTTTGTAAGATGCTATATAAATGTTTATATACACACATACATGCATGCATAAATGCATACATAGGGCCTGCATACTTACATACATGCATACTTCATACTTGCATACATACACACGTACATACATACGTACATGCATACATACATACATACATACATAGGAACCACTCCACAGAGACCCTTTTGCTCCGACTTCTTTCTGACCTGTACTCCGCTATGGACCATGGTCAGGTTACGCTCTTGGCTTTTTTTGACGTTTCTTCTGCATTTGATTCTGTGGACCACTCCATCCTCCTGGAACGTCTTTCTACATCCTTTGGGCTGGTTGGACAGCCTCTAGAATGGTTGCGTTCCTTCCTCTCTGACCGCTCAAACTGTGTGGTTGTTGGATCCTCTAGGTCCCCCTGGGTTCCTGCTCCTTTTGGTGTTCCTCAGGGCTCTGTTCTTGGCCCCTTATTATACCTTCTCTACACGGCTGATCTTTGTCCTCTACTTGAGTCCCGGGGTATCCTCCACCAAATCTTTGCTGATGACACTCAAGCCTACATACATTCTAACCCATTGGATTTAGTTAGCACTGTGCGCCTAATGTGTCTGACTGTAGACGTCCTTTACTCTTGGATGGCGTCAAATCGCCTTCTCCTAAATCCCAGTAAGACTCAATTCATTTGGCTGGGTGGCCGTCGGCAACTTGAGAAGATCGATTTGCCTCTGCTAGCCCAAATCTTTTCTGACATTAGTTTCTCTTCCACGGTTCGTGACCTGGGTGTTACCCTTGACTGTGAACTCAGTCTCAGCCAGCATGTCAATCTTGTTGCTCGAAGCTGTTACTACCAGCTTCGTCAACTTCGAGTGATTGCACGCTCTCTCTCTCATGATGCGCTGGTAGTTCTTGTTCATGCCTTCGTAACCAGTCGAGTCGACCATTGTTGCTCAATCCTTGTTGGCCTCCCAATTGGGGTTCTGGGTCGGTTAGATCGGGTTCTGCGCTCTGCTGCCCGGCTCATTGGACGAATCCCTAAATTTTCCTCTGTTTCTACCTACATGCGTGATGTGCTGCATTGGTTGCCAATAGCCCAACGCATCCATTATCGAATTGCTGCCCTGGTCTCACGTTGTATCCTTGGTTGCGCTCCATCCTACCTGCGCATTCTTTGTCACCCAGTCTCTGACATTGAAGCGCGTCGGGCCCTTCGCTCTGCTGCGAAGGGACAACTGTTTGTTCCACGGGCTCGCTTGGCTACCAGACAGTGTCGAGCCTTCTCGGTTGTGGGGCCGTCAATCTGGAATGACCTCCCCCCTAACCTCCATCTCCTCCACCTGACCAGTCAATCCTTATTCCTTAAGTCCCTTAAATCTTTTTTCTTTTGCCGTGGCTGGGCTGTGAGCGCCTTTGAGTAGTTTCTTGAAGGGGCGCTATATAAATGCTAATAATGAATAATGAATACATACATACATACATACATACATACATACATACATACATACATACATACATACATACATACATACATACACACATACATACATTAGTGTGGTTCACAGATACATGGTAAAAAATAAAGTTCAAGCTAAAAACCAAGACACCCTCCCCGTTTGTTAGACCTATCAATTGTATTATTGAGACAGAATTTTAGCTTCCTATTCCAACTGGAAAGCGGTGCTCAACGACTGTGTTAATTTGCATGGGCCAATGCATAGACGTTAATGTAGAAATACATGTGTCGAGCATATATTCCCATACAATTGAGTCTTATTTCGAAACAAATCAAAATTACTGTAACATGACAATATGTGGGATCCTTAAAGAGTTGTTCAGCTTGAAATCGAAATATTCAGTAGGTTTAATAATATGGAAAGTGTCAAAAAATGTCAAAAAACATAATTAAATCCACAAATGTCTATAAGTGTTCTCATTTTATGATTCCAACACCCGATGCAGTCTTATACTCAAGAAGGCTGTGCAGTTTGCAAGCACGGTGTCAACAGCAGATTTCTTGATTGATTGAGTGAGGGCAACTTTCCTATTTGTCTTGACCACTCGGAGAAAACACAGCTTTTTTCTTCATCAGCGATGAGACAGTTGAATTCCTCGAACAACTTCACACTTCTCTCAGCCGTGTTGTCGACCACTCTTAATTGCTAACTTCAGTCTCTGCCCTGCTGATAATCCTCATTCTCAATCTATTGCTCTGGTGTAAGTGCAAAAAGAGAATCATCAAACTTCAGGTGCGGCAGTAGTGTCAGTGTTCACTGGGTTACAAAGTCGCTCAGGCAATCCCTCTCCTTCAGCTCCACATCACTACCCCTCAACATCCTTTCACCCAGGATTTACAGTCATTCCGTAAAATATCTTCACACCGTTGGCAACATAACAGTGTCAGACCTTAAGCCTCATCTGAAAGATACAATGCACTAGTGATTTTCTAGGACATTCATGGCTTCAACGCTGATCTCCTATAGATAGTAGTCGCCTGAATCATATTTCCTAGATGAATCAAAATTGACAGATCTTGTCCTGGAGTTTCAGCAGCAAGAGGAGGTTTTGCCCATGCCAAATCACAAAAATGGATGAATCTGAGTTTCTTCCTACTTTCTT
Organism: Lumbricus terrestris; assembly: GCA_949752735.1. Lineage (NCBI taxonomy): Eukaryota > Metazoa > Annelida > Clitellata > Crassiclitellata > Lumbricidae > Lumbricus > Lumbricus terrestris. The sequence continues at coordinate 59,520,288 of OX457041.1, forward strand.
AGATTGAATACGTCACGTTGATTGCTAAATCGGCATGTTTTGATGGCATACAGTAACCTGGCCATTGAACGTGTATGGTAAATTGGGCTCTCCAGTTTTTTTTATTGAGGGCTGACTTACAAGGACAGCCATTGACACCTCAATGATTTCTTGGTAGTCATCTCTTAAACTGACTTTATTTTCAGCAGACTAATTATTATTGAAAAAACCGAATGCTCTCTCATGGGAGGCTTCTGTAATGGATACGACTTATAGAACTCGGATGTTGTCACGTGTCACACCATCCCACACATTCTTAAATCTATTAAATATTGGATTATATTTTGAACTACATGGACCACAACACAAAATGGAGATTTTCCCTAAAATCAACTCCATCCCAATGACGACAGCTGCAGGCCAGCCGCAGAAACTTGTTACCTATTATGTCTTCTTGAAAAACGTATACTCCTCTAAAACACCCAGTGTTGACATGTGTTGTATCAAAGACCAAGGCTTGGACTTTATCAGTGAGTCTTCATATTAAGTTCAGAAGATAATGAAAGACCTTGGATTTAAATTATATCCTGCATAGAGGGAAAGTTGGGCACAATAAAGAGTTTATCCACACCATCACCTGAAACTAGCACTGACAGGCGGTCAACATATCCAGTGTGCTGCAAGTGGGTACAGAATCTGATCTTACAGCTTCAGCATGCTCCATCCTGGTCATCGTAAGCACTCCATGTGAATGGTATTCCGTGAAAGTGACAGGACAAAAGATCGCACAAAAGCGCTGCTGCGCAGTGATTGACACCAACAATCTCAATGCTTCATGATCAGATCAGCGTATAATATGTCATTGCTATTAAGTACATTAATTTTGTCAATTGATGGCTAAGCAGCAGTCTAGTCTTGACTGGGGTAAGTATAATAGCACACCAGAAACTATTTCAAGGTTATCTACACGACAATGGTTGAGGTTTTTGATCAAGCTACAATGAATCAAGATTTCTATTCAATACAACTATATGGTAATATTTCTATGTCGTTGAGCACCACCTTCCAGTTGGACTAGGAAGTTGAAATTTGGTGTCAATAATACTATTGACAGGTCTAACAAATTGAGAGGTTGTCTTGGTATCTAGCTTAAATTTTATTTTTTTGAACCACCCTAACATACATACATACAAACATACATACATACATACATACATACATACATACATACATGCATACATACATACATACATACATACATGCATGCATACATACATTATGTATGTATGTATGCATGTATGCATGCATGTATGTATATATGATATATACATACAAACATACATACATACATGCATACATGCCTACATACATACATACATACATACATACATACAAACATACATACATACATGCATATAATACATACATACATACATACATACATACATACATACATACATACATACATACATACATACATACATACATACATACATACATACATACATGTTGAAGATTTCACGCGTTGAAAAGCTTAGCGCCTAAACACCTGTGCGACTTAATGCGTAAACCTCTTTCTGCAAGATCTTCACACCCTTTTCGTTCTGCTGACCGCTTTGATCAATTTGTACCTAGATCACGAGGCTCATTAATCCAACATCGGGCTTTTGCTATTGTTGGTCCTTTAATTTGGAATCACCTTCCTTCTGAAATTCGTGGCAGGATTCTTCTAGGAAATTCACCTGTATCTTTTCGCTGCTTGAAGACATTTCTATTTTCATGTGCTGTCACGCTGAGAGCGCTTCTGAATAGCTCTGCTGTGAGAAGAGCTTTACAAAATGATTTATTAGATTATTTGTATTAGATTAGATACATACATGGACACATAAGCTTTCATGGATTATTATATGAATTTCTTAGTCTTCATTAGCGTGCGTGCTTTGACGCCTCTGTCGAAGTGTTATCTCAACATAAGCACATCTCATTTGACTAATTTCATCAGTGTGGCAATTTTCTCTTTTGGAAGACGAGTTTTCTCATTATCTTCAAGCTTTCAACGCTTGAAATCATCAAACATGACAGTTTTCAAAACTACATTTCCAGAACAAGTCACTTTGATTCAATTTCTACCGTTCAAGAGTTTGTTTCAGCCGCATGAAAACCGAGGCAGAAAAAAGAACTCTGGCGGAATGGCAAGTGAAATGGTCGCAAGTCGTCGTCATAGGAGACAGTGTACGAACTTTAGTCCATTTCAAAAATAATAACACCATATACCTTACCGTCCTTACGTTAAAAAATGCTTGCGTCTGTTTATGTGTACTCAGTCGCAAACGGACACACAGAATCATCGTATACTGAAATATAGCTATAACTATGTAGTCTACCCCAGAACTAAGGAATGTCTTGCCCATTATAAGGTTTACTTATATGGATAGAGACTGATAATGTAAGAGCATCAACAGCATCAACTACTACTTCAACGGCTACAGCTACTACAACTACTACCACCAACACAGCTAAGCTGCCTCTAGAATAATATTATTGCTACTTCTGATATTCATTGCAACTAAACTGCAACAGCGACAAAGCAACAGCAACTATTGCTGCTGCTGCTACTGCTGCTGCAACTAGTACTACTACTGCCACTACTTCTACAACTACTACTACAGTCCGCAACCACCACCACCACTACTACTACTACTGCTATACTACTGCTAATGCTAATGCTAATAATAATAATAATAATAATAATAATAATAATAATAATAATAATAATAATGATAATAATAACAATAGTTATTAACAAGGGTTACTATAATAATAGTAACAATAACACTATCAATAGTAATAATAATAATAATAATAATTATAATAATAATAATAATAATAATAATAATAATAATAATAATAATAATAATAATAATAATAATAATAATAATAATAATATCAGTTCTACCCGCCAATAAGTCACGCAACAGCCCGTTGGACCTATCCAACGTCTCAATCCGAACCCATGGGTGACCAGCAAAAATGAAGGCGCAGTAATCAAGGTGGCTCAGCACAAGCGCATGAACGAGGGAGACTGCAGCTTTAAAAGTCAGAAAGCGAGAAATGACCTTGAGCTGCCGCAATTGTTAGTAGCAGCTGCGGCACAGGTGCACGAGTTCAGAGTCCGGAACTTCCCAAGGACTCGCGTCATCGAAGAAAAGGTCATAGATGGGAATTGAGTAGAGCGAACGCTCAGGTCGAGCTTGGCTAGCTGTTACCTAGTGCTCAACCAAATGAATTGGGTTTTGAAGATGATGACGAGGAGGAGGAGAAGGATGATGATGATGACGACGACGATGATGATGATATTAGCAGTAGTAAGAAAAATAGTATGACGGAAATACAAAATATTTTTTTTATTATGGAACGTCTTCTAAGGTCTGTAATAGGCTAATTGTAAGAGACGATCATGTTCCTCTGGTACAAAATGACGACTGCTTATAATCGTAACAATCCGTCCTTTTCTGAGTGAATCTTTCTTTCTTTCATTGCAGGTGGTTGGAAGGATGGTAGGCGACGATTTGGGCCGAAGCAAATCAAGTTTTGAGGCAAGACGTAGGCAGATTAATAAATTAATGTATAAGTAAGAGGGCCATACTATTATTTAACGAATCATTAAAAAATCATTCCAATAGGCATGCAGTCATTCGGTAAGTCTTGTAATGCTTGCTTATTGGGCATAGGCGATAAACTTTCTAACTGGACAGCAGTGCTTAGTATGGCGCCACAAGGATTAGTGCAGGGCCACAGTTATTTGTAGTTTTTATTAATGACATACATGTACTTGCAGGGTGGCTTAAAAAGTACCACCCGGATAAAATACGATAACTTTGCAACCGATTGAAAGTTTTCTTCGACAATTTTCCAATTTGTAAGCGGAATGAATTTCCAACAATGCCTGTAAAGTTCACTTGAAGCTTTTTATGTTTACAAAAGTTACAGCTGTTTAAACTTTCAATTTCTTCTTTTCAAATATCCGGAGAAATCATGTTCCAATACATGTTATTTCATTAAAAATTTTCGGCAAATTGCAACACACAAAATGTTGATTATGTCATATGACCTGACTAGGAGCTGTAAAGAAGCTGTTTATGAAGCAAGCTACATGTATTAGTATTTGGTGATATTTTATAAATTAAAGTCTCAATTCGTGAATCCATTACTGAACGTCATGGGCAAAGTTTCTGCAGATGATAAAATGGGAACTCGGACGTTGCGTGAACAGAGACTGGGGCATCGCGCGGTCATAGCAAAAGACCCAGTCAAACAGGGCCTTTTTTAACGTGCAGTTGTAGGCCTACACAAAATGTGCAGTTGTAGAAGCGCATCTGTACAGTTAAAACTAGCAAAAAAGGTCATTGTCCCCGACTGGAAGTAATTTATCATGGATGATTGCAAAGAAAAGAAGGAGTTGTGCAGTTCTAAAAATTCCTTAAAAACAGCCGTGCAGTCAAAAGTGGAGCCTGAGCACAGTGACGGCTATATGCAAACGTGTTTATGTAACGGAGGTCAGATGTCGGACGAGAGGCAAAAGTTTTTGTACTTTGACGGGAAAAAGCGCGATGTTCACGAAATTCTCTTGGTACTCGAAAGGTTCAAGTTTGCAAAGCATTATCATGGTTTCGGCATCAGATAATTATGATGGCGTGTGTTACGGCTGCAAGAAAAGACTGCATTTAGCGCCATTCAGCAGGCTAAATGTCAAACTCATCGTTGAACTCTCTTACCCAGACTCATTGAAGACCAGGTATACTCTAACATCTGGTTTCATTTTCCAGCAGGACGGTGCGCCTGGTTGCTCGCACGGCAAGGTTGATTATGATGGTGCTGCGTCGCTACCTTATTGCCATCAATTGCAGTAAATTTATTGGCAAGGATGAATGGTCAACAAACGCGCCAGACCTTAACCATCTTGATTATCGTGCATGGTGAGCTATGCTGGAACGCTGCAAGACATTTCATCCCAATTTGGAAAACACTGGGTAGCTGAAGGAAGTCTTGCTGTAAATGTGGGATCAATTGCCGCAGGACTCCGTCAACAAGCCCATATATTGACCTTCAAAAAAGAATTCGAGCTCGTGTTAAAACATTCTTTACGATAAACTGTAAAACGGATTTCTGAGGTCGTAGTGAAAAGTGATAGGCTATCACTAAATGATATCAAATTTTGACATGGAAATCTACAAGTGATGTTAATTTTTCCGCGGAAATTTGAAAACACGAAATTGAACGTTTAAATAGCTGTAACTTTTGCAAGCACAGAAAGTTTTCGGTGAAACTTTCAGGGATTGTTGGAAATTCATTCCGCTGCCAATTGGAAAATAATTTTCGAAGAAAAATTTTCAATCGGTTCCGACGTTATCGCATTTTCTCTGGTGGTACATTTTTTAGCCACTCTGTGGATGATGGGATTCTACCAAAAAATTATAAGTTTGCGTATGACACAAAACTGAGTTATAGCAGTGGGTGATGAAAAGGAAGCAGGTAATTTATATGTTGTTGTTGTTATTATTATTATTATTAAAACTTTTTTATTAATGACATAGATGGTGATTCTATGAAGAAGTTATAAGTTTGCTGTTGACACAAACTGTATTATAACAGTGGGTGATGAAAAAGAAGCAGATATACTACAGGAAGATCTAAGACAAAATATTAATGTTCAGATTGTGAAAGTACTTGCAAATCTCTTTAACTGGATAGGTTCTCAGTGATGCATACACAGGAAGGAGAAACCAGGAGACTGCATGTGAAATGGGGTAAGATACTGAGAGTGAGTGAAGAAGAAGGGAACTTAAGAGCGATAATGCACAAAATTGCAAAATCTTTCCAGGCAATGTGCTGAATCATCAAGGAAGGATAATGATTATTAAACGTTGGGTATGCTAACAAGGACAATAGTCACAAGAGAAAAGGATACACTTACACTGAGGCTGTATAAATCACTGGTTAGGTCACAGACGGAGTACATACCTGAAGCAGGACACGGAAAGATGGAGAAAGTGTAAAGAATAGCCACGAAAATGATTTGGGGTTACAAAGATTTAACTATGAAGAACGGTTGGAAAGGTAGGGGCTAACAGCATTGGAAGAGGGAGGAGCAGAGGAGATCGAATTGAAGCATACAAGATCATCACTGGAAAGGAAGCACTATATTGGGAGAAGTTCTTTGAATTAGCACCAAACAAAGGTACTCGGGGACCACAGCTACAAATTTTCTAAGAAGCCAAAAGGAACACAGGGACAGAAACTTTCAGTGCTAGAGTTGTAGACTTGTGGAACGGTTTGGATGACAGCACTGCCTCAGTGGTCACAGTCAAAGCGTTTAAGAGGAAGCTAGGAAGACACATTAAGTGTCCCAGGTTAATTTACAGTGGCTCTCACACAAACTCGGCGTCTTCTGAGCCACTTAAAACCCTTGTCATGTCATGTTATGCTCTGATTTGGTTTTGCAGACTGGCAGTCAAGGAGTAACCGGTGACATGCGAAGTGCTCACAAAAGCCTAACCAGCCGGTTGTATACGCTCGTGGGAACCTACAAAGTGAGACTGAATAACATCTTTTAACAACAACCGCACATCAGCTTTACTTTAATTCCAACTTAAGCCATGTAAAATCGGTGTAAAATCGCCACATTTTAAACATAATGGTTACTTTAGCTGATGTTCAACAGAATCTGTAATTTCGACTGATACATAAAATACCTATTTTAAGAATTTCACGTTGGTCTGCTTTGTTGACAGCACCGTACGTGCATTTAACCTCACTCAGCAGGCTAAATGTCAAACTCATCGTTGAATTCTCTTACCCAGACTCATTGAAGACCAGGTATACTCTAACATCTGGTTTCATTTTCCAACAGGACGGTGCGCCTGGTTGCTCGCACGGCAAGGTTGATTATGATGGCGCTACGTCGCTACCTTATTGCCATCAACTGCAGTAGATTTATTGGCAAAGATGAATGGTCAACAAACGCGCCAGACCTTAACCGTCTTGATTATCGTGCATGGTGAGCTATGCTGGAACGCTGCAGGACATTTCATCCCAATTTGGAAAACACTTGGTAGCTGATGGAAGTCCCAATTTTGAAAACATCAATTTTTGAACTTTTCCGTCAGCATGCTACTATTCTGAGAGATTAGCCTATAGGTTCACATAAAAAAATTTATATACAAGTGTTGTATTTTTCAGGGGAAAATGGTTGCAATAAAGAAGATTAATCGTGATACGATCAACATTTCTCAATCGGCCATTTTCAACGAAATAAAAAAAGTTTGTATTCTGATCGAAGGTTTTTTCACATGGGCTAGACCAGATGTCTCAAATACGCGAACCTGATTAATCCGGCCCGCGACTGCCACCTAGTGTTTGGTTTTTAAAAGAAAGAAATCGGTTAAAAACTTATTTTGCAGTTCTTTTGCGATTTGAGCCAAGGTTCAAACTGTTTTATACTCCTTTTGCTGTGGATATTGAATCTACAACTGCAGTTTGAGTTACTGCACGTTTGTTGCAGCATATTATTTGGTATGCCTACTAAGCATGCAGCGTTGATGGTTATCAATTATTGCAGTCGACAGAAAGCACAAAGCTTTCGTCTTTTATTCGGTGTGTTCGATTGTGTATTGGCTATCGCGCTGGACTGTTAATCAAAAGATCAGAGGGGGTTCTGTAGTCCCTGATAGGACAGAAAACTGGCTTGATATTTCTGCTGCAACTGCAATCTTATACAAATCAGCCATAATGAGAAGACTGACCGGAGACTGTTGGTGGGAGGATGAGTCGGTGAGGAAGAGGATATAGGCTTAAGTCACTATAGCCTCATGACTAACTTATGTGACTCATTTTCTTCTTCTTGCTCTTCTTCTTCTTGCTCTTCTCGTTCTCTTTCTCCTCCTGCCCCTCCCCTACCCTTCCCGTACTCCTGCCTTCACCCCTACCTCTCCCTTCCACCTCCCCTCCATTCCTTTTTCCTTCATCGTCTTCTCCTCCTTCACCTTCTACTCCTACCTTTCTCCTGCCTCTCTTTCCCGTTCCTACCCATACCCCTACCCTTCCTCCCCCTTCCTTCCATTCCCATTCCCATCACCATCTTCTTCTTCTCCTCCTCGTCTTTTATTGACTACCGCCATACGTGACGCTACCTCAGCTTCTACTTCACCAGAATTCTCTGTCACTGATCACCGTCTATCATCTTCCATCTTCTCAGAAACAATCAATGCTGCTTCCTGTTCTAAACCGAGACGGTCTGGACCCAAGTGATCCAGCCAATAACAGGCCAATTGCCAATGTTACTTGTTTGTCTAAAATTTTAGAACGCATTGTTGCAAACCAATTAATTGCATATTTGTACATGCATGGGTTACTCCCCTCTCAACAGTCAGGTTTCCGTAGAAATCGTTCTACTTAAACTCTTTTGGTTCGCCTATTGTCTGATTTATATGGCGCCATAGACGGTGGTCAGATCACACTTTTAGCTCTGTTTGATGTCAGTGCCGCTTTTGATGCAGTTGACCACTCTATCTTGCTAAATCGTCTCTCAATTTCCTTTGGCTTGACTGATGCTCCTTTAGAATGGTTTCGCTCTTTTCTATCTGGGCGCACTAACTGTGTGGTTTTGGGTGCCTCTAGGTCGTGTTGGGTCTCAACCCTTTTTGGTGTGCCACAGGGTTCAGTGTTGGGCCCTTTAATGTACGTCCTCTATACAGCTCTTTATGTTGGCCTCCCACAGGTCCGTCTGAACTCCTTGGTTAGGGTCCTTCTATCTGCAGCACGCTTGGTTGGTGGCATTTCCCGGTTTGCTCACGTTTCTGCCTTCATGAGGGACGACCTCCACTGGCTCCCACTACAGCAACGCATTGCTTATAGAGTTTCGTCTATAGCTTGGCGCTGCATTCTGTCTCAAGCTCCATCCTACCTACATGTATGTGAGCTTTTTACTCCCGTCTCGGTTTCTCTGGGCCGTCGTTCGCTGCGGTCAGCTGCCCGCGGTGACTTTCTTGTCCCTTTTTGTCGTACCGCTACTATGCAGCGAAGAGCATCTTCCGTGGTGGGTCCAGCTATCTGGAATGGCCTCCCTGCGGCTCTCCGTTCGCTTCCCCGTGACTCTGCTGGCTCTTTCTACCGTCTTCTCAAGGCCTTTCTCTTTGACCAGGCCTGGGTTGGGAGCGCCTCTGAGTAGAGATCTTGAAGGGGCGCTATATAAATTCACGTGATTGATTGATCATGTGATTGAGCTGGTATTACTTCCTTATTGTTTACATGTGGTCTTCTGCACCAACTCTATACTGATGACGTGCAGGTTTATGCTCACTGCTTTGGCACTGATGCATAGTCCACTGTGTCTTTAATGTCCAATGCCATTGATACTCTCTCATCATGGATAGCATCTAATCGTTTGCTACTAAATCCCTCTAAAACTCAATTCATCTGGTTTGGTACTCGAAGGCAATTGGCGTCCATTGACCTGCACTTAATAACAGCAACTTTCCCTGATATCTCGTTCTCTCACAGTGCGAGACCTTGGAATTACTTTGGATCAAGAGCTCAATTTCTTAAAGCATATCAATTTGGTTACTCGTAGTCGCTACTACCAGCTGCGTCAACTCCGAGTTGTCTCAAGATACCTCTCTCCTAGTGCTACTATGACTCTTGTACATGCCTTTGTCACTAGTAGAATTCATTACTGCGACTCGGTACTTGTGGGTCTGCCACTTGGACTAATTGGGCGCCTTGAACGAGTTCTTCGTTCGGCTGCTCGCCTCATTGGCCGCATTCCTAAATATGCCCCCGTCTCTGCTTATATGCGTGACGTTCTTCACTGGCTCCCTGTTTCACAGCGCATCGCCTACCGAGTTGCTGCACTTGTTTGGCGATGCCGTCTTTCTTGCGCTCCGTCGTACTTGTATAGCCTTTGTCGACCTGTCTCAGACCTTGCAGCCCGTCGAGCTCTTCGCTCGGCGGCAGCAGGCGAGCTTTTGGTTCCGCGAGCTCGCACTTATACCAGACAGCGCCGAGCTATCTGGAATGGCCTCCACTAACCTTGCGACTTATACCTTGGCTAAATTCTGCTGCATTTTTTAAGTATCTAAAATCCTACGTTTTAGCTGGGGCTGGTCTGGGAGCGCCTCTTAGTAGTTTTATTGAAGAGGCGCTATATAAATTCTCGAAATGAATGAATGAATGTTAAGAAAATCAGAGCATTTGAATGCCACTGTGTTTCCCCCTCTGCCTTGCAGTTTCCTGTTGGCTAGTCTTTCTGTGTTATCTGCGAAACAGTTGTTTTACATCCGTCACCAAAACGTCAATCCCTTCATCGGAGTCTGTTCAGAGACGCCGAATGTCTGCGTGCTTATGCTGTACGCCGACAGAGGGAGTCTACAGGATGTACTCGCTGAACCCAAGTATGACATCAACTGGGAGTTCCGAACGTGTCTTGCAACAGATGTCGCTAAGGTACACTGTCCATTCGTGAATCTTAATCAGATAAATGTCTCCTTCTAAGACTGATTCAATATGTCTGAAAACTCGTGTGCACTTTGTTTGTGTATAAACATAATATTATGACTCATAATATGGACAAATCAATAATTGTCTCCAGCATTAAAAGCTCTGAAGTGCTGTAATACGCCGAGCAAATCTCTGTCCAGGGTAACGACCTCTGATGTCATAGACCCGGGTCAAATCGGATCCATCCATGTAGCATAGAGTGGTCCAAAAAAATGAACATTAAAATATTTGAAAGGCATGTTGTTTTTTCTGTACATTTGGTACAAGAAACCCATAGTGCAAAATATTAAAACACTGCGACTCTATCTTCAGGTCACTCACTACTGTCAAAGTTTTAACATACTAACTACATTGTAAACACTGCAATATAACTGACAGGCCTCCAGTCAACGAGCACTGAGCCTTCCATTTTAGCTCTTAACAATATTATTGAATTGCCAGCATGAAAAGCAGCTGCAATAAGTGTTTAATTGACTTCCAGTGTCTAATAAAAACTATCTTAGAATGCTGTCAGCATGTCACAATGTCGGTTCAGAAAGTCGAATTTGACCATGAAGATTACGATGAAGCTTCGCCACCTAGAGTCTTAGTGTCTTCGCTCTTCGTCAGCGAGTCATTGAAGGTGCTGATTGTTGAAACTAATCTCAGAAATCTCTCTGCCACATCATTCACGGCTTGGTCTGTATGCCTACTTAGGAGGAAGATCCAACAACGTCTCCTTGATACAAAGAGATTTCATAAACCTCCGGCTCTCTGTTATTTCCTCTCCTTTTTCCCCCTTATGAACCTACCTCTTGCATTCTAGGTTCTTCTTCTTTTACTTGTGTCTTGATTATCTCTTTTCTCGTTCATTGACTGCTTCTTGGAGAAAAATAAGAACCCAGCAAGGTCAATTCCTAAATACCAGAAATGACGTATGATTAGTAAATGCCGCCTTAGTGATCTTCTCATTTACAGCGTTGTGTTGGTCATCCAGAGAGCCCAGTCATTCACAGCAGCATCGCAGGCTCTTGGAGGCACTACCCTGCAGGTAATGGATTAGATCAGGTAAATGAAAACAGCCACTTCTCATATCGAGAATAGCTTCCCCGATCCTGGCTGGTTTCATTTGCCCACAAAACATCACGAATTTGAGTATACGTAAATGAACTTTGTTATCTGTCGTTCATGGAGAAGTCTGAAGATCCCCTGTTAGAAAATAGACCTACAGGTGCACAGGTATGCAAGTTTTCATGACCACGATGGCTGCTTCTTGGCACTTCCTGCAGTCAGCTATTTTAGAGCCTGAAATGCACGGACTAGCGGACTGTTATGATGGAAGACCACTGTTGGTGATAAACGTTTGAATAGCTGGATATCGGGTCCAGATGATGCAGCCATCACAACTGTGAAGACTATCCAATATAGACCCTGTTGCGAGATGTCTGTACAAGCTAAATGCGACAGAAGCCCGCAAAATACAACACCGAAGAGTTAGCAACATCCGTAATGGATCCCATAGCAGTGTTGGAAGCAGTAGAGTCAAATAACAGATCTTCAATGCTTTTCCAATGTCCGTTCTTCAATGATTTTGACAGCGACGTTGGTCATGGCAGCTCCAGTACCCAATGGAAGCTTTGGCACAGCAATGAGCTTATCGAATTTGATATTTGGACTTGAAACCAACAATTATTGCCAAAAGGTCAACCCAGTGTGAGAATTGTGGAAAAATAACTGGGGGTTGAACCATGATCCACTTTTAATTGGGGTGTGAAAAACAGACTTTACTATGGGGCTCTAAGAAAGACTGGGTTTGAAACGCCCAGTAATTCTCACTTTGGGTCAACCTATTCTTCTTTCTCCTGTAAGGTCTGCTACAGTTATTTTACTATTCCAGAGTGGCATTAAGAGAACATCTTCCTTCTTGACTTCGTAGATGAAGGAATCTCTCAGATTGACTCTATATTGGTTCACCTGTCAACTCTGGCATGCCAAAGTGAGCTTTAAGAAATAGACTTTTGGCCATACAGTATTGGACTGCAAATAGGATGTGACTAGAAAACCTGTTAAAAATAATGCTGTGGTCCAGCGTTGAAACCAGTTCAATTTATAGAACATCATGGGGGCACGTGCCCTAATGCTCCCTTTGAGTCTCCTAAGGGTAGGCCTATTTAAGTATAGGCCTACTTATCAATGTTCTGAGAGGGACAACCAACAAATTCATAAAAATTGTCCTTGAAAACATCACTATCCAGCCACATTAATTGGTTGTCAGCAGCCCGATATTCAATGTAAAAATGCACGAAAAACCATTATATTTGGAACCCCATTTTGGGGGAGACCCCCATGGTCAGATTTTTTTCGGATTTTGGATATTTTATTCAGCAAAAAATTTTGAGGAAGAAAACGTTTAGAAAGCTTGGGTTACAATTTTTCCCAGGTCAAACTGCAAATTGCCGCGACTATTAATATATGGAAGGTGGATAGCGAGGAGATTGCAGCTATCTTCTGCAAGCTATGCAACAAGATACTGGAAACTGAGGAATGGCCTGCGGACTGGATTAAGTCAATTTTCGTTGCGATTCCGAAAGTCAAGGGAACAACGAAATGCGAGGAGCATAGAACTATTGCCTTGATCAGCCATGCGAGCAAGATAATGCTCAGAGTTCTGCTTGGCAGGATGCAGAAGGTGGCGGATGAGGAGCTATCGGACGTACAGATGGGATTCAGGAAGGGAGTGGGCACAAGAGACCAGATTTTCAATCTACGAATCATCATTGAGAAAGCAAGAGAACATCAAACGCCTCTGTATATAGCCTTCATAGACTATAAGAAAGCTTTTGACTCTGTGAAGCATAAGAAACTATGGACAGTGCTAAAAGAAATGGGAGTGGACAGCCAAGTAGTGAAGGTGTTTAAAAGCCTGTACGACAACCAGCAGGCAGCGGTCCGCATAGACAAGGAAATCACGGAATGGTTCAAGATTGGAAAGGGGGTGAGGCAGGGCTGCCTGATATCACCACTGTCATTTAACGGGTACTCAGAGAAGGTGATGAGAGAGTCTGCGGATATACTCAGCTGGATCGGAGTAACGGTAAGCGGACGGACAATAAACAACTTGCGATACGCGGATGATATCGTACTTGTCGCTACATCAAAAGAAGCCCTCCAACAACTAATGGACAGAGTAAATGAAACATCTAAGAAATATGGGCTGGAAATAAATAGTAAGAAAACAAAAGTGATGGTGGTGAGCAGAAATCGAGAGAGGATAGCGATCACATGTAATGGAGGAATCTTGGAGCAAGTGGAGTCGTTCCGTTACCTAGGCGTCATAGTGGATGAGAGTGGAGATGGAGGCAAGGAGATAAGAGCCAGACTGGGGATGGCGCGAACAGCCATGGGGTCTTTGACTACGCTGTGGAAGGACAGAACCATTGGAGCAGGGTTGAAGTTAAGGCTTATGGGGTCACTGGTGTGGCCGGTGGCACTGTACGGCTGTGAAACTTGGACGCTAAGGAAGGAAGACAAAAGAAGAATATCAGCGTTTCAGATGACAACATATAGAAAGATGCTGAGAGTCAGCTGGAAGGAGTTTAGGACAAACGAATCTATACTGGAAGAGCTGCAGCCGGAGCGGCGTCTGCTGGAGGTGGTGAAAGGAAGGAAGCTGAACTACTTCGGACACATGATCAGAGCAGACAAGCTGCCGGCATTCATATGTCAGGGCTATCTGGACGGAAAAAGGGCTCGGGGAAGGCCGAGGAGAAGATGGATGGATGACTTAGAGGAATGGACGGGGATGATGATGGTTGACTGTGTGAGAACCGCGAGGAACAGAGAGCAATGGAGGAAGATGGCGTCGTCGACTCTGATCCCCGATCCGCAGCAATGAGGATGGTCACGACGACGACGACGACGATTAATATATAGCCCCCAAACCCCAACTTTGATGCTCGTGAGTGACCCCTAAATATTACATTTTTAGCATAAAATTTCACACAGGTAGTTTTTAGATCAAAATGAACAAATGTATCAACATGCCTCAAAAATCCAAAAGGAAAAATGTTTTACATGCCATTTTGGACCAGTCTAATGTAGCAGACTACTTACTTACACACAGCGATGATCATGTACCGGTGTAAAGGTTTCAAATTACCCCCTCCTAGACATTACCCCCCGGTAACTTGAAACCGGTTTTAGATTACCCCCCGGAAACTAGATTTGCATCAATCATCGCATTTATTGCACTAAAAAATCAGAAAAATCATCCCGTTTCTTGTTTTGGTCTGAAGAATTTCATGCGTCATCCCACTTCGTGTTTTGTTATCAATATTTTGATCCGAAAAAAATAATAGCCTCGAAGCCATTTCTCCATTGTAACTTCAGCGGCGATTAGTATTTTAGTTACAGATGAAAATATTGATAACAAACCACGAAGTGGGATGACGGATGAAAATCTTTTAAAAAAACCAAAATGCTTAGGAGGGGGTAATCTGAAACCTTTACACCGGTGGCGAGATCGTAGATCATACAGTGATACGAGTCCAGGGCTTCACTTCCCTGTTAAACTTCCCTGTAAAAGTCATACAGATTTAGAATCTATTTTTACCCCAACCAATCAACTTACGCTGTCTCACCAAAGTCACCATCCCTTTCTTAAAGTGTCAACAACTCAACATGTGCGGAAGGTAAAACGATTTTGGACGAATTGCAATATAAAACGTTTCTCGTTTGGCTATTAGGCTAGACTTTCTCACAAAATGACCTCATGTATGGACGAACGCTTTGCACAGGTAATTATAGCTAACTTTCGCCTTCTTTAATGTTAAATTTTCAGCATCGGAGACCTGGGTGTGTTCGAGTAGGATAAGGTTTGGGTTAGGGTTAGGGTCAGGGTCGGTTAGGGTTAGTGTTAGGATTAGTGTCGTCATTAGATACTTAACAGTCATACAGAATTTTCCGCTCTCCACTACTTTTGCCAAAGTATACGCGTTATCAGTTAAAAGCTTGCGAACTTACTTACTCTTGAATGAAGCTTTCTTTGCTCTGCAACGCGCCAGTATAATTGAGTCAGATGTCATTGGTTCACCTAATAACAGATCTCAATGAGTTTACGGTAAGACAGGGCTTCGACTCGTATCACTGTACTATGGTCTACGAATTCGCGTACCGTATATGCCAGACGTAAGCGGATAATTATTATCAATGTTTTTCTTAAAATAGTAACTCTCTTGGTTGTTCCTCCTCAGGGCTTGGAGTACTTGCATGAAAGTCCAATTGGTCCGCACGGCCATCTGACGAGCGCCAATTGCGTCGTCGATCTGAGGTGGGAATGTCGGATCACCGACTACGGATTGAAGCAGTTCAAGCGATCGAAGAACCAGGAGGTCAATACGTTTAGATGGAATTCTGGTAGGTATAAGCTGACCCACCCAATCGTATATACGTCAGTCCTTATAATTATCTATCCATAGGTTAGACCGTTAGACACTCTCCTCACCACCTTTCCTTATCCTTCCATCCATCATTTCATGTTTCCGAGTCTCTAATCCTTTGTAGCTTGTGATGATTTACTGCTGCAAGAGTATGTTGTTACTACTATTTATTACTGCTATTATTATTTAGGCCTACTGTTATTATTAAAATGGCTCTGCTCGGATCATTTAGATATGCTGTGGACTGCGCCTGAAATCCTAACGAAACCAGAGACCGACCGAGACCGAATCTATGGAACAAAGGAAGGCGACGTTTATTCTTTTGGAATCATAGTCTGTGAACTGATAACAAAGGAACTACCCTACCACATAGATCTCGAGTCAATCTCACCAGAAGGTAACCATTTGCAACACACAACTCCTGATGCCTTAAAGTGCACATTATATTTTTAATCGAGGAAAACGTGCAGACTTTAATTCAGTGAAAGTGTAAAAAAAATAGGCAAAATGCAATGTGATTGAGTAAACTGGTAAAGGTCTACTCTACGGAAACAGAGATTATTATGGAAGTAATAATATTTGACCTATTATTCGAATAAATTTCGACATGTTTAATTTCTAAACAATAATTAAAACAGGCATTTCCCAGGTTGTCACGACATTAGAAAATATTGTTGGATTTAGCCAGTGTTGAAATATATTATTTCGAATAGTGAATTTTTCTCTTTTCATGTTCTTTAATTTTTTCATTTCTCACTCTAACCGTTCTATTTCCTAGATGTCGTCTTGAATGTGAAAAACGACCCGAAATATCGACCAAGGCTCCCGAAACCTGAGGGTCCAATTGGTGCCGGTTGGAACAATCTGGCCACCATCTGCTGGCATCACAAACCGGAAGTGAGACCGAACTTAGGAACGATTCAGGGGAAACTGAGATCCATCCACGGAGGAAAGTAAGTAGGCCTGTGTGTTTGGAAGGGTATCCCTAGTGAGTAGTTAGGCATGGAAGGCTACCTTGTGAATAAATGGGATGAATTCCGAAAAGAATTGAGACTGCTGTTGGATATTCTCGTTTGCTCTCTATTGCAATGAGTCTGTAAACCAACGAGAACGGCGTTGATATTGTATTGTATTAAATATTAAATATTTTTATAGCGCCTCTATAATAAGGTGATCCACACAGAAGCGCTTCCGGTGTGTCACAGTCATTGAGAAGAAGCAGACTACCTGAAAGAATGTTTGAGCGAACAGAAGATTGCGTTTCGGGTATTCCCAAAAGAAGGACCAATGTTATTGTGGCAAATGATCGGGACTGAGACATAGCAGTTCTAGGGAGAAGATCCAAGAGGTCATGTCTGTTGGATGAATGAAGTGGAAGGAAGGAGGGAGGAAGCACAGTGTAGACGAAGTATAACATTAGCCAGATATTTTGGGCAAGACCCCCGCTGAGTCTTGATTATCACAGTGAGAATCTTAAATTAAGAGGAAACCAGTGAATCAGATTCACTGTAGAGATGTGAGCGTAGGCCTTCCTGGGAAGGTGGACAATCAGTCTAGCAGCTGTGTTGAGCACGGAAAAAGAGGGGTAGACGAACCATATAAAGAACATCGAGAAGGAAATTACAGGAGTCACTTCTAGTCTAGGACACATAAAAGCATGAACTAAAGTAGTGAAGATAAAGGATTGGACAGGACGGCGAATGACCATGAGACCTCAAAGAAAATAGGCGACGCCTCTGAGATTAGAGATGTGCGGCTCAGCAGTGAATGAACTGTCAAGTGTAACACCCAGAATCCCCAGATCCCGTACACTTGGGATATAGAGAGGGACAGAAAGACAGAAAGAGACAGACAGACAGACAGAAAGATACTCAGAGATGTACATAAAGACACAGGAAGAGAGAAAGATAGACCAAGACAGAGACAGACAGACAGAGAAAGGTAGAAACATAGCCAGAGAGAGTGAGACAGGAGCTTTTAGATGTGCGCATGTGTACCAGACCATATACATGGAGTTTTATAAGCAGAGAGAAATTGAATATCATGACCAAGAGCAACTGGGATGATGGAGGACCATGGGCCATTACTAAACAGTATTAACATAGGGATGACAAGCACCAAGACTTTTGGATTTGCCAATTGTCTGCCAAGTTTGGATAAAGGATATCTCCCGGAGTTGTCTCCTATTGTGATCTGGTTGCGTCCTGGGCAACAAAATCTGGTTTTTCTCTTGAAAACGCGGTCTAGTTCTACTTAACACGCCACTCTTTGCAGCACTTATGCTCTTACCTATAAGGTTTTGGATCACATTTCAACATTTAGCCATAACCATGCATTTTATTGAACCCAAGTATCAGTAATGACACCGAAAAGTAAATAAGTAGAAAAACCGACTAACAACACGAGATCATTAGGACTACAAACCTAAGGACAACGGGTTCCACTAGTGGGTGACCTATAACAACGAAATAAATTTTGGCAAAGTTGGCAATAGCACAAATAGCACAAAAGTATGATAATTCTTAACTATAGTTAACTAAATAGCCTATAATTAATTTAACCAGCAGCATGCAATCTGGGCGATAATTTTATGACTGCAACCAACCAGTCGCGAACTAAAGGAAGTCAGTTGAAGCAGAGTCTTGCTGTGTGTCCTGTGTTTCAGAATACCTAATTTGATGGATCGGACGCAGAACATGATGGAGGAAGCTCTCCAACGCAAGGCAGCGGATATCGCGTCCGAAAGAAAGAGAACGGAGACAGTCGTCTACAATCTTCTTCCACAGTAGTCCACTTGTTTCTCCATTGTTCCATTTGATAATATTCTAGTGTCTGGAGTACTGCTATGTAACTATTCTATACTATGCTATGCTATGCTATACTGTGCTATGCTATGCTATGCTATACTATACTATGCTATGCTGTGCTGTGCTATGCTATGCTATGCTATGCTATGCTATGCTATACTATACTATACTATACTATACTATACTATACTATACTATACTATACTATACTATACTATACTATACTATACTATACTATACTATACTATACTATACTATACTATACTACACTACACTACACTACACTACACTACACTTTACTACACTATACTATACTATACTATACTATACTACACTACACTACACTACGCTATACTATACTATTTTTGGATTTATAAAGCGCCTCTCACCGTAGGACTACAGCTTAATCAGAGGTACTCCCAGTGCTAAGAACCCCCTGCAAATAAAAGAAAAGTTTTATGGATGCGCGCAGGAACAGTAAACTTAATTACTGCTTCAGAACTTATTAAATTTTGTGTGTGATTGCCTATAATAGGAGTATAGCAGCCCAAATAATTATCGGAAAGGAATTTCGTCCTCAACGCTTTGAAAGCATCACTCTGTGTTTGTGCGAGACGACCGACATTCTTGAGACTTCAAAGGCAATATCACCCATCCAGGTAAACATTAACAGCAACAGTCACTTTGGAACGGCGGTAAAAAGGCCATTTTGAAACCCGCCCCTAGTTGTTCTCTGCCATTGCCAGTCCCAAACCTGGATAAAGGAGTAGGGCGACACTAATCGTCTTTGATAAGCAGTGTCGCTAAACATGTAACAAGCACTAGACGTTCAATTAGGCTACTTTTCACATTAGCACCATAAAATGAAAACCAAAAAAAACGATGAGCGGCAATGTTGAGGCGCAACTTCAGTGATGGCGACACCTTGTGTTGACTTTAATTTGACTCTCTGACCCAAGGCCGTAGCTAGGGGGGGGGGGTGTTTTGGATGTTTGAACACACCCCGAAATGAAAAAACCTAAAAATTAAATAATGCATTTACGCAAAAGACAAGGAAAAATCGCAATTAATGAAGAAAAAATCTTGAAATTAGATATTTTTACGTCGTGCTGAAGGTTTTCCGGGTGAAAAATCCTAAAATCCACCCGATGACTAAAAAAGTCGACTAAAACATTGGTCGTCAGAAATTTTTCTGGGAAACAACCCCGAAATAAAATCCTGGCTACGGCCTTACTCTGACCTCTGTTCTCTTCGACCCTCTGAGTAGATATCTCGGACGAGCGCTATGTCAATTTTCATTGACTTTATTTGATTGTTTGATGTGGACAATGCATTGCAGATGACAGAAATTCTGATGTCGTTCATTGGCTTATTTGATGAGATCATGAAAAGCCACAACGTCATAGAAGTAAGTGCAACTGTGACACAGTTTATTATGAATGTAACATTGGGATCATAGAGGCGGATGGATATATATATATATATATATATATGGATGGATGGATGGATGGATAGATCGATAGATAGATAGATAGATAGATATATATATATATAGATAGATAGATAGATAGATAGATAGATAGATAGATAGATAGATAGATAGATAGATAGATAGATAGATACATGTAGATAGATAGATAGATAGATAGATAGATAGATAGATAGATAGATAGATAGATAGATAGATAGACTGATAGATAGATAGACTGATAGATATATAGACTGATAGATACATGTAGATAGACTGATAGATAGATAGACTGATAGACAGATAGATTGATAGACAGGTAGTGTTGGAGAAAACACCTTCATGGTGATAATCTTTACAGTTGTATTGAGACAGCCATAGCATGAGATGATCAGACAAGGAAAGAGTGGACAGACAAACAGAGGCAGATAAACAATTACAGATGTCGATAACAATAGAGAGAGTCTGGCATTCATCGTAATCACTTTAGCAACCGTCGCTAACTCAGAAATTTTGTGGCTTCAGAGATACTTTCTAGGAAACGTGGGACCAGTTAGGCGCAATGCCAGAAAGTGAATACATGCTCCAGTTGTTTAGACGGGCAGACAAACAGAGTCACCCAGCAAAAACTGATGACAAGCAAATCTCTACATGAACTTAATCCATACAGTGTCTAGTAAGTCCTGGTGAAGATGCCCACTGATCGGACGACAATTAATATACAGGGTGGACCAAAAAACGACGCCTCTAAGGATTTTCTAAGGGTTTTTGCCAATATCTTGGCCAGAAGTAAGAATTTTTCCCATCACGTTTCACAAGCTTAAGGTAGATTCATAACTACGTACAACTGCCAAATTTAACCAAAATATTTCAAACAGAACAAAAGTTATTTCACTTTTAGTGAGTCCATACAACGTTTATTTTTGACGATTCCAATAAATAACGCAACAAAAAGCGATTTTATTAAGTCATGTAGGCCTACCAAATAATTGCTATCATATAGACTTAATATTGTCAGAGAATCATTGTTATAATTTAGAAAAGAAACAGGGTACCAAGAACTTTGCCAAGAGACTCATAACAAGTGTGGGTACTGTTGTGGACACATTGAACACAAGTTGTGAATCACTATCGAGTTAATGTCTATATGAATGCATTAAGCTTTACAAAAGTACACATAATTTCTATTTTATTATAGGGTGTCTCGATAGGTCGTGAACGATTTTGAATGCAGATAAATATATGTTATGCACAAGATAATGTGGAAAGTTTTATACTGGCGGATAGGTTGTTCAAATGAGAATGTTACGCAAAATTTTTTAGATCACTAGCTCACTTATTCAAATTTTAGCGCCAATATCCGTGACGTCATCAAATTCGTGCCAAGTAAACGTCCAGTTATATAGGCCGAAAACAGTATTGTACGACCATCATTGATAATCCACACATAATTAATTATTTAATGCAAATTATCATTTAGTATTTAATAATATATCCTTTACTTTTTATTACAGCCTCAAGTCGATTAGGCATCGAGCCAATTAGATTTTTCAGAGTTGTCAGAGGTAGCCTATCGATGTCCATGCCTTACGAAGCCGACGTTTTAAGGTGTTCAATGTCTTGGGTTCGGGATCGGCATAAACAAAAATATCAATGGCTACATCTCACTGGGGGACTGACCGCCTAATTCACCGGATTTGCCACCAATAGAAAATGTTTTGAGTATTATAGCGGCAACTGTTTATGCCGATCCCGAACCCCAGACATTGAACACCTTAAAACGTCGGCTTCGTAAGGCATGAACATCGATACCTCTGACAACTCTGAAAATTCTAATTGGCTCGATGCCTGATCGACTTGAGGCTGTAATAAAGAGTAAAGGAAACATTATTAAGTACTAAATGATAATTTGCATTAAGTAATTAATTATGTGTGGATTAACAATGATGGTCGTACAATACTGTTTTCGGCCTATATAACTGGACGTTTACTTGGCACGAATTTGATGACGTCACGGATATTGGCGCTAAAATTTGAATAAGTGAGCTAGTGATCTATTTTTTTGCGTAACATTCTCATTTGAACAACCTATCCGCCAGTATAAAATTTTCCACATTATCTTGTGCATAACATATATTTATCTGCATTCAAAATCGTTCACGACCTATCGAGACACCCTATATTTTTGGGGTCTTCTTCAACTCTTTTAATGGCATTCACATCAATCACCTTGAAAACATCACTCAAACGTAGCAATTTATATATGCAAAAGCTTGAAATTAAGAATTCTTAACACACGCTAAGATTAAATCAAGGTTATATCACAGTATAATACTGTGGTTACATGGACAAATTTATCTTAAATCACCATGCTGCAGAGGTCTTGCCTGCCAATTTCTGCATATTATAGATCAAAACACCAAAAAGATAAGCAGAAATAATGAAAGAGAAAATTGAAATGCACCATAATAATATAGTCTAGATTTAAAAAACGAGTAGGCCTACAAATTAATCAGCAGAAATTAAGACTCCACAGTGTGAGCCATAATCTAGTAATAATATTGGTTGGACCTGACTGCTGCCTTGACACAGCTGGTAAGAAACTCCACACACACGACTATATGAGTAGACACAAGAGTGCAAACAAATAGATGTAGACATAAATCTAAAAATTAGAAATCATTGCAATGGCCTACTCCTTCAACAGATGTTTTCATTGTTCAATTCAAGTTCATGTCTGTTTCTACGGCATCATCATAAAACTCAGGTCCATCCATTGCTTTCAGGTCATCTATATAGCTATCTAAAAATGATCTTCATCAGCCTCAATGACTTCTTTGTTAAGCAGTTCAGCGTTGTCACAGACCATGCCACGACCTTGTTTGAAAGCAGGAGAACACATCTCATGCATTTTCCCACATGAACACAACGGGGTGCTGCATGGAATTTTTAATAACATTCTGTAGTTGCAAGTAGGCCTAATGACATTTAATATATCGTCTGGTGCAGCTTTCAAATCAGTTGGTGTTGGCATAAGCATTTTCTCATTCTTCCAACGAAAATCTTCTGGCATTATCTGCATAGCCATTATGCACTTCCATTGAATGACTTGCAGGTGAATACGTAAGAAGTGGTACTGTAAATGCAATCGGATTTTTATATAGCGGCTGTCTTATGGCCTCGACCCTGAGGGTGAGATCCTTCACCACCGTTCGCCCTTTTGAATGGATGCCACGCCATTTAGGTCCCCGTTGACGCACGCTCTCTTCCACAGACGCGCGGCCGCTCTTACCGATTTAGCTAACGTGGGATATACTGTGACGCATTATCACTTGGATGGAGTTGCTCAGGATTTAGAGGCATCTTATTGGTGGAGCTCTAGTTGATGCATATATGAAAGATATCATTAGTGGCATGACAATCATTTTTAACCCAGCTTCAACACTGTCATTGGTTAAGATCAATGTCTTAATACTCCTATGGTCTGAAGGGAACTCCTGTCCCCTGGTTTCGATCACACTTATTTGAACACTCAGATCATCACAATTATCTGGAAACGTCATGTCTGTTTGGGTCCGTGTCTTTTTTATGTACCCGAGCAAGGGTTCTGTCTTAGGGCCACTTCTATTCATTTTGTACATGGCAGATATAACTACTCGTATTTCCAAGCACTCTATCTCACTGGTCATTTCGCATTTTCTCTTGACATATTACAAACCTTACTCGCTCCTCCTATTTTCAACTAGGTTTTGCTCTGAAAGATCTCGGAGATCTCATTCACTCTCCTCATTCTACAGCTTCCCTCTGACCTCTCTGCTCTTCAAACACTTCAATCATCCGTTTGTCCAGTAATCAAGGACCACTTTGGCCCAAACTAGATCATTTTCCACCATTGCCCTTTCCCTCTGGAATGCTCTATCTTCCTCTCCACGTGTTCTTCCTAGATCTATTTCTATCTCTCTTCAAACCCCAATTCTTCTCTCGGGGTACTTACACTGGAAGTGCTACTGAATGGCCACTGCTATGAGTTACACTGACAGCAATGAGCATCATAAGTTTCAAATTACATTACCTTATATTACATAACTAGCTGGGGTATCCGGCGGTGCCCGGGAATTTTAGGATTCGCCGCATTCCCGGCCACTCCCATTCCGTCCAATTGGCCGAAGTGTATGTGACAGACTGTGTAAAGTCAACGACCATCCTAATCACGTCCACTGGTCTTTCCACTCTTTCTTTTTAGTTTTGGATAATTATAACCAGTGGTGTAGTCCTAAAAAATGAAGTGGGGGGACGCCTGGAAATTGAAGTGGGGGGACGCCTGGAAAATTGAAGTAGAAACTGTAGCAAAAAGTGCAATCTTGCAAGAATTTTGCAAAAAGTGGGGGGACGGCGTCCCCCCGCGTCCCCGCCCCACTACACCACTGATTATAACCTTCAAACTAGACCACATAACTTTTCATTGGGCTTATCCATTAAAGATCGTCATAGCAGATCTCGCGTATTCTGTTGGAGCACGCTAGTGACACTACCAACATTATTTTATCCTTGCATTGTGACAGTTTCCGTAAATGCCCTTTACAATATTGACTCACTGTATAAGTTGCGTCCGTGTGAGCTTCGTAGGCCTACTTCTAATAAACGAATTAGATGAATTAGCCTACTTGATGGGTTGATAGGTTACAAATAGGCATAGGCCTACATTGTACAGCCCTACGCACATCAAGCCAGTGGCTGTACTGGGCCGTGAAAACGCTAAAGATTCAATTGAACCGTCATATTCTGAAGAAAAAAATAAACTTACCGAATTAGTAATGATTTTTCGGATAATAACTAATAACTACGACATATTAGAATTGTGTTTAAAACTCTTGAAACACATAATGGAATAATAATTATAGTAAGATCGACGTTTATTTACAACCGCGAAATAGCACGCTTGCTGATGAATATTCATAAGGCGGTGATTTAATTAATGACGTATCATGACGTTTGCTATTGAATATTCATAGTGCGGTGATTTACTAATGATGAAATGGGACGCTTTCTACTCAATATTCATACAGCAGTAATTAATTAATGCGCTACCGCCAAAAATATAGTTCGCTACTAAATTGCTTCCTAAAAAGATGCTAATTGATCGTGAGTTTGGCATCTATTTTTGCAGCATCTACGCACAAATCTGTACATGAAAAAGTAAAATGCAGCTTGTCATCAGTTTTTCCGGGGTCTAACATTGAGAATATTTTATACCGCTCGGTCTAGTTGTATACACCGCAGTTCACGTCGATCCGCTCATTGTACATGTACATAGCCTACGTAGCGAACAAGACGTTGATCAGAATCAATCAGAGATGTATTCAGAGATGCACTTCCATAAATATAGGACAGGATCGCCCAGTCAGTCCTGGCACAGCTGTGACCCTGGGGTCCGAAACTCGTCGCTTGTCGCTTCCTAGATTCATTCATTCGGACATTTATATAGCGCTCCTTCAAGAAAAAACTGCTCAGAGGCGCTCCCGACTCCAGCGCGCCCAAAAAGAACAGTTTTAAGTTTAGTAAGGAAGGATCCTGGTAGAGTCCCGGGGTGTAGGCGTAGCTCAAAAGGAAGGCCATTCCAGACCACTGGTCCAACCACAGAAAAGGCTCGATTCTTCATGGTAGTAGTACGAGCAAAAGGAACTAAGAGGACTCTCTTATCAGCAGAGCGTAGCTGACGACGTCCTTGGATGCCCAATGTAAAGCTGCATAGCTCTCGGAGGTAAATTGGGGCAAGGCCCTGACAACATCGCCATACCAATGCAGCTACCCTGACCTCAATACGCTGGCGAATAGGGAGCCAGTGAAGTACCTCAAGCATGTAGTTTGAGACATGACCATATTTAGGGATTTGCCCAATTAGGCGCGCAGCAGAGCGCAACACCCGGTCAAGACAAGTCAATCTGCTGGATAGGAGGCCAATGTAGAACGAAGAGCAATAGTCGATGCGAGATGTAACGAAGGAATGCACTAAAGTAAGAGTAGCAGCAGACGTAAGAGAACGGATGACAGTGCGAAGCTGGCGCAGCTGATAATAGCAGTCTCGAGCAAGACGGTGAAGTTGAGGAGCAAAAGTGAGTTCTTGGTCAAGTTGGACACCGAGGTCATGAACAGTGGTTGCAAAGACAAAGCCAGGAAATTCAGATGCAAGAGAACATAGATCAAGCTTGGCAAGCTGCTGCCGTGTGCCTAACCAAATAAATTTTGTCTTAGATGGGTTCAAGCGTATTATATAGCGTATAGATATTACGCTAGAAGCTGAAAATTAATAGGTGCGAGGGGCAAGAATGTAGATATTCTTCCATTCAGCAGATTTCTATGAATTCGCCGTAATTTGCGAAATAGTATACCTGACCCGACATTGATGCAGTTTGCGTAATAAATTGACTTAGAATAATAATTATCATATTCCTTTACTGACCCAAAAATTGCAAAGTAATCCATTACCGGGTATTGGTTTCGGAGGGCTTTGATGACACGAATAGTCTGAGAATTTTCATTCGTATTTGCTCACTGTAAACTAATGAAGGAATCAAAGTAGTATGACCTTAGTTAGAAAGATATTCACATTCTGTAAAAAGTATTTTTTTAAAGCAGCGCCTTTGTTGGATATGACCCAACAAAAGAGTCAGGAACCGACAAATGACGGGTTCTGAGGCCATGTATCACAATTATTATATTTATTGATGTTAATACTGAATGGAGGGGGAGGGATTGAACACTCAAAACTCTCAAATGCGCAGACGTCTAGCGACAATGTTCCTGTATAAATATATGAATACTAGCTATGGTACCCGACGTTGCCCGGGAAAGTTTCGTTTCTCACACCTATACCCTCTAGGGCACCCAGCGCTGCCCGGTGAATTTGGAGTTTTCGCCCCACCCCTCCCGAACCCACCCGCCCATCACTCCGCCTCCACATCGCCCTTCCCAATCCACCCGCCTCACTCCACCCCCACTCGCACCAACCCTTCCCGACTCGCCCTCAACCCTCTGAAAGTCCGTCGCTGCCTAGTAAATAATTTAAGCTTTTCACCCATGCCCTTCAAACTCTGGCCCACCCCGGCTCTACCCCTACCTCCCACTCTACTCAACTCACGCCCGTCCCTGCCCGGCCATAATCCACACATCACCGGCAACCCGTTCCACCCAGCACTTATCCAGATCCACCCCTCAGAGGTTCCGGGTGTTGCCCGGTAAATTGCGGGTTTTGCCCCTCCGATCGCCCCGCCCTCCCCATACCGATACCCGCCAAACCCAGACCCCCCAACCGTCTGCGGAAACAGGCGTGGCCCGGAAATTTTGGTTCGCCTATGCACATTTTGGTTCATCCCCTCGCCACAACCAAGCCCCAACCCGGCCCTATGGGGCGGGGTGTGTGTGTATTGAATGTGGGCGGAAAGACGCTGGTCGCACGCTGTCTCTAGCTGCAAGGTTTGAGTTGTATGGCTGCTAAACTGTGCGAACGTCTGAAAATAGCTAAATTTCTGCTTCTCGCTCTTCACCCAGCCCCCCACCCATGCATAGGCTACATAGGCCTACATACAAACAGAGTGACAAACTTTCAGAAATATAGTTTAGATATCGCATTGCATTATAGATCGGCGATCGAGGGAGCAAGGACTTGATGATTCTGGGCAGTGGATTGCCGCAATATACTGAAAAACACGCAGAAGATATATGCGAAATGAGTCTTGATCTGATCAGTGAAGTATTAGCATTCGACACACCTCTTGCACCTGACGTCCGTCCCAACCTCAAAATCTCGATACATTCAGGTACAATATATTCTGTTTGTCGTGGACGTAACATTGCATTCGCCGATGCTAAATTAATTACTTAAACACACGGTTATGCAACATTTCATCTGTTACTTACGTGACAGATCAGACTTCAAAAATCACTAGAGCTATAGAACAATAATCAAGTAATCAATATAGGCTATCAATCAATCAATCAATCAATCAATCAATCAATCAATCAATTACTTGTTGATCTCCAGACAATGATATTAGCATTGCATGGGGATAATATGGTACAGCGTTTCGTGATACAGAGGCATTTCCAATAGGGAGTTAGAGTCGCCTAATTATGGCAACCATTAATCTTAGAATAATTATCGAGATGGAGCCAAGTAATTGAAATGCAACAAGTTTCTGGGTATAATAATAAACATGAAACGAGTCCAGAATAACCTGAGTCACGTTGCAACAGTAACATTAACGGTAAAAGTATAAGAAAATGAATGAATAATAAGCTTGGTCAACGTTCTTCAACTTTTTATCAGGAGAGTTAAATCAACGGTGAATAGACTGTTCCATTAACGGTACCCTTTAAAGCCCAGCTACATGTGTTTTCAATGCATTTTAGTGCATGCTGGTGGTTAATGGGTTAAAGGTTTTGATTCGGTTGATTTTGATTTTTTTTTCGGTTGACCCAGGCAAGTTGACGCCTGTAGCGATATCATTGATCCCACCCATATGCCTATGCCTTTAGTGTTCAGTGCTCGTTTTCTTTGTGTATGCACGTGTATTAATGATATGTGATGGCGTTTAGGTTCGGTTCTCACAACGGTGATCTGGCGTACAATTCCAAGGTACTGTGTCACTGGTGAGGCTCATGATATGGTCCTCGCTATGCAAGACGCAAGTAAAGGTAAGTGGCACGCGATTTAGGCAACCTTTGCGGCACTCACATCAAAGTGTTATTTTGTGACATAATAAGTATGTCACTTATTTCATGCATGCGTTAGAACGCAGCAAAATAATAGCCTGTCAAATTAACTCTCATTTTCGCCCATTTAATTGTTTAATCTAAGTAAGAGTTGAGTTGGACAAATTAAATGTGCATTAATTATAAAACATAGTCAGAATAAAACTAGATGTCTTACGTCAAGACGCCTGTAGTAACATTCTCGAGTGTCTTAATACGACACTGTATTTAATTAAGTGTCGTTTGAATGACCGTAGATGTTAACTTTTCTTTCAAAATAATTATTTACAATAAAATTTTCTCAAAGTGTCATCGGTTATTTCGATGTAGGCCCCAATGTAATCCGTACTCAAATAACCTCTACGAGTCTACGTAGAAATGTACTACAGCTATTTAGTTTGACATGGCTAACTGTAGACACTTGTCTAGTGAGTGAGTAGGCCTAATTACAACATGAGAAATGTAGAAAAGCACCTGTGGAGTCACACTATGTTCCATGTGGAGTTTTAGTGGGAAAAGAAAACTTTACTAAAAGATCTATTAAAGACTAGGGTTGAACTCCCACCATGAGTTATCAACTGAAGAAGCGAGTTCATAACAATACGCTTCTGTAGCGCTTCTTTCCACTGATCGTCTTCGTCTCGGTGCTGAATCAAATAAATTTGTTGTAGCAATGAGGGTACGAATCAGTGCCGCTACATATGAGCAAGTAATTGGATCTGGAAGCTTCACATTCGAAAAGGGTGGAAACGTTACAGCAAAGGTAAGCTGTCCAAGGGGAAAGTGCAGTATAGCGTATTACAAATGCTCTATACAGATGAATGAATGAATGAACGAATGAATGAATGAATGAATGAATGAATAGGCCTATAAGATCGGCTGAACAATTTAGTAGGACTACAGTTCAAACGGCGAGACATTGAAAATATGATTTTCGACTCTAGTTTTTGTGTATAATAACGATCTCTGATGCGCATTCCTTGATCTTGTATTAGTGTGAGCCAGCAGCCTATCACTATCATTAAGAGCAGCTGCTCGCTCTATACCCCTCGCTACCGCATTATGATCATGGAGCTTTCTTGTGTTGTTAGTTAATTCGCAGACAGAAGTATTCTTTCAACTGCTGCTACTCCTTCAGGCTCCTTGCTACTCTGCTTAAAATGCACAATATGAATGATTGCCCATTGCCCATTGCTATCTTCATGACTAGACACTCTGTAGCGGCATTTGGGAACCAATTTGAAATTCAGTGACTAAAAAGGTTGAATAAAAAGTACTTAATTCGGCTAAGTCATAATAATTGTCTTGAAGTGGCTCAGTACCGGACTAGTTTTGTTCTTGAAACCACTCTGCTTACCACAGTATATCAACATGGATACGCTATATGCGCCATGTTAAGAGTTTTAATAAAAAAAAGTCACTTGGAGGTTCTTCATGTCGACGCTATTGTACGTCTCAACGCCAGCCGCAAGGAAAGATGATCACAAGCTAGACAAAAGCTAATTTAAAAGGAAACCTATCATTGATCGTTGCAAAGATGAAAACAAGCTTAGTAAGTGTTAAATGGTCTTAGCACTTAGGTCTATTATACGAAGGTGCTGTTACAAAATTCTAAGCAGAATAATTGTCCGTGATTGTAAGTTTGTAACCTCCGGCTAAAGCTAAAGTGGCTTTTAATCGGTTTACAGTAGAATTTTGTATTCATTAGAGCGGGTACTACCTCAATGCCATTAAGAGGAAATACATTTAAGTAGATTTACCTATAGGTTCTGATGGCGCCATTTTGAAAATCTTTCATTTGCCACATTTCGCAGTTATGACCAGTTGTGTTGATGGTCTTCCTTCTGAATTTTTCCAGGATGGAAAGCCAATCAAAACATACTGGTTGACTGGAAAGAGCGGATATCGGAAGCCGCTTCCTCAAGCAATGAAACGAAGGTCATCGTCTCTGGTGGAAGAAAACTGGATAGGCAAATGACCCTACAGTGGTTATGGCTTCTTACGGCGGAGATCAGAAGTGTCTGGTTGCATCTTCTTATGATGTTTGTGACTGAAGACAATGTTCATAGAAAGACGTTGCTAAGTAGGATCTTAGCGTAACCGATGCGGTTTATAATACGTGTTTATGACAACGGATCTCCCTCACACTTGGACCTACTTTAATAATTATGGACCAGCTCAGATCAACGAACGCTATCAACTGGCGCAGTTTCTTGCGTGTGTTCTATGCATTGATTGTCAGAATGGTGAATTAAATGATAGTTGGAAGAGCGGTTTTAAATTTATCCATTGTACTCTCCGCAACAATAATTATTTTGGCATCATGGGCGTAACTTTCCCCTTAAAAGTGGTGGTGCACACAACTTGGCACACAACTTCTCAGTTCAATTCTTTCCTCGACTTCCTGTACCCCAGCAGTTCTCTAACTTCATTTTTATTGTCCCCACCCCGTGTATTAGAGTCGTATTAAGGAGCAAGATTTAAACATACCGGTATGTATAGTTTTAATCATGTAATCATGTTGACAAAACGGCAAAATTGGTAGACTACATGTATAACCCCTGTAAGAAAAGGCTAACCTATAGCATTGTGGTGTTGTGTGCTTGTTTTTACTAGCGCAGATTTAAAATATCTGGTTTAATATTAATTTTGTCAAATTCAAACGCAAATTTTAAGTCTATATTTGTCTTTGACAGGAAGAAGAGTTTTAAAACCAGTTCACACAGATATGACTTGCTGAAGGGAATCAACAATTTTGAAACTCGACCAGAAATTAATCGTTAGGTCAACATTATTCATATCACCCCTATTTTGAGCTCTAGGCTAAAGGCCTACGCTGAGAATTTCTGGTTCACATTTAAACACCATTTGTTTCAAAAATTACAATAATATACCTAAAGAAAAATATGTTGCATGCACCAATTATTATGTTGTGAAAGAAATAAAATAATGATGATGCTGTTTTGTGTTGCAACGTTAAAAATCTTTGCTAATCAAAGAAAGATGGACACAAAGTCCATAAAAACAAAGAAAATTTATATTTCTGGAATTTTTGGCCTAGGCCCTACCCCTAACCGGTGCCTGACGTACCCCATATGCACAGCTTGAGAACCCTCTGCGCTGTACCCCTTCCCAATATACAAATTTAGTATGAACTCATGCAGGTGAGAATTCTCTCACTCTATTCTCACTCTTTACCCTTTTGTCTCTCTCGCTGGTAGACTCCACGATCTTTCCACCCACGGAAAACTAAAACAATTTTTAAAACAGATCTT
Organism: Lumbricus terrestris; assembly: GCA_949752735.1. NCBI lineage: Eukaryota > Metazoa > Annelida > Clitellata > Crassiclitellata > Lumbricidae > Lumbricus > Lumbricus terrestris. The sequence goes on from OX457041.1 coordinate 59,552,539, forward strand.
TCACAATTTTTTTTCCAGATTCTTCCTATTCTATTCTTGCTGACCCTTTCCCATAGTTCAATCCAACTTTTTGAGCGGGTTGGGTAGTGGTGCGAAGGTCCCCTCAAACAATATTTTGATAATAACAATGATTCCAGAAGATTTTGCGAGGCTGTTGGCATGCCATGTACAGAACTGCCCCGGAGCCATAACGATTTGTGGGAGGGAATTGCTTCACGTTTCCTCCGCGAATTCCATCCCTTCGCTCCTTAATTATGTTTTAAGCCATGACTGTGGACAATGCACACGCTGTGGAGTATGGATAGATGCCTTTAGGCTATCAGCATTGGTGCCATTGCGATGTTAATCATGAATAGCCTTTATATTATGTTAGCAGCGAAATGCTTTCAATCCTTTCATGTTTCTAAAAAATATTTCCTTGTCGGACCAAAAAGTGGTGATGAGAGTCACCACCACTTTTAAAAGGGGTGGTGACTTGACACCACCGTCACAATAGAACGTTACGCCTATGAAAGTAGCCATTCTGTAATATATTAGGCCCTTTAGGCCAACATCTAGGTCTACTGCGCGAAGCACGTTGTTTTTAAAAGTAAACGAATTATACACAGATCAAGTTGAAAGAGATCGCCGTTGTTTGAGGCATCAGCAAAGCTTAATATCAGAAACTGATATGACGTTACGTCACAATGATGAATTGTGACGTTGTTCTCCAATATCTGATTCAACAAAGTCAACAGGTAACTGTTTCTTGAGTTTGAGACAAAACGTTGTTAAATCTACCGTGTTTCTTAGCAGAATGAGATTTACAAAGCAACTTCTGTATAGGCTATTATTGTGTAAGTTTCTCGGATTTCTAGAGTTACAAATTGTTCTGCTAACCAGAGCAGGTCTGTCAAGCGAATAGGTGTTTAAAACAGGGCTTTAAATCGACACAGGTAAATAAGTTCCACAAGAGGTCGAGGACATTAAATTTTACATTTTCGACTCTTGTAAGAGAATTCGACATTTTATAAGATTAGGAATGGCTGTGGGTCGGAACGTATCAGTTCTGCAGTCCGTGCTAATGGTCTTCGTCATCGTCAGTCTTGACTTTGCCGTTCACGAGGACATCATACCTTCTGGACCGTTCAGGCTGAACATGCTATTCTTCATACCGGCCAATACGACCAAAGCCATGGCCAATCGGACCGCGGGTGTCGTTTTAGTCGCACTCAAGACGATCAACAGACGTGATACTCTACATGACTTTGGTGTCAACTGGCGTGTAGAAGACCCTCAGTGTTCGCCCAGTCTAACGGCGAGGAAGCTGCTCAAGTTATTGTGGAATCGGACAGAATCCCCGCACGTCATTTTCGGAGGACACTGCGAGAAAGTCTGCGATATCTTGGCCAGCATCTCAAATGTGCTGAACGTGCCGTTCTTAGCGATTGACTGCAGATCGAATTATTTGCGCAACTACTTGATCTACCCGACATTCGTGGTATTTGATTACGACCGATCCAGTGTCATACCAATTATCATTGCGCTCATGAAATCCTTTGGATGGAAGAGACTGGCTGTTCTGACGGCAGTCGATGCAACCAACTACGAGCTGGGTTTACGAGTGAAGAGTGCGGTCGATGCCAATGAAAACTGGAAAGCCATCCTCTTTTTTACGATGATGAGTTTTGTGCATGAAGGTTTTACGTCACCTGAGGCTGACGAAGAAGTTAAGCTCCTATTAGACGACATAAAGAGACAGGCCAGAAGTTAGTTGCTATGGATGTTACAGCACCAGCATCATCATCATCATCATCATGGCCATCGTCGTCGTCGACGTCGTCGACATCACCATCATCATCATCATCATCATCATCATTGTCATCATCATCATCATTGTCATCGTCGTAGTCGTCGTTCTCATCTGCATCGTCATGGTAATGGGACAAAAATGCTCGGTGAAAAATATCCTGGATATGGTTCCCAGACAGAAAGTTAGTTGACAGGTAAAATGTGTCCCTATAGTTGAAATGTCGTTTTAAAAGGACCCTGGAGGCCTGGAAAAATACCCTAGGCACATTTTAAAGTTCCTGGAAAAGATTTTTCTTTTACAATCAGTTAGATGAGTTACTTAAGTTTATCTGCCTGATGACTTTATAGCCTACATCATAATAGTAATCTACTAATCTCTCTAGCAAATTTGAAAACCAAGCAAAATGAAGGGCACCAGAAAATTCACGGGCACTTTGGCAAACAGATTCGTATTAATCCGAAGTGAACCAAGTCCGGTTTCTGGTTGATCACATAAAAAATCATCAGGGTGGCTCATTTGTTATTGAGAGACCCTGTAAGCTATATCAATCTGACCTAACCGTCATTTGCGTTGCATTTGGTCTGAACATGAAGATGAAACCTGAGTTAGGTTAGCTGTCCTAATATGCGGCGTTCTGACATCCTGAAGTTTTGAATAAACGAATTATTTAATTGAATCAAAAGGGTCAAAGGACCAATTTATATGTCAGGACGGATATTGTTCATGTCGAGTATTTCAAGGATTATCTTAGTCGGAGTAAAAGTTATTGAATAGGCTAGAGTGTATCGCGAGCTCGAAATCGAATTTGTTGGGAGATGTGCCATCGAATGACCTGAGAGAGGGAGACAGACAGACAGACAGACAGAGACAGAGAGAAGGAGAGAGGTTAGGGCTGCCAACTTTTGAATTTGCCATTCCGGGACAACCGTAGTCACTCAATATAATATGTCATTACCGATTTACACTGTCCAGTATTACTGCATAGAAACGTAGCCAATGTTGTGTATCCTTATAAAGGACAAACAATCCACAGATAAATTTCAAAAGACAAGTGGCCTAAATTTAAAATAACAGCCAGCTTCAAGAAGAGAGCTTTTTAAATTCCAGTAACCTTGACATTCCAAAGTAGCCTAACCATGCACTCATGAGTCTAGCCCGAGCGAAGCTCATGCCATAGGTAGCCCTAACAGTATACAACCGAGGTTTGTACAACTATTTGTCATGCATGCAGCTGACAGAACTTTGTCATTATCTTAAACGTATTCTTCTGCTGAAGTTTAATAAAGCAGTTCCACAGCATTGAGGGCAAAGTCGTAGAATTCAGCGCATGCCACGCCAACATTTTTATTTTGCCAACAGTTCCGGTTTAATAAGTTTGGTGCTCATGAAATTACGATTGTTATACCACAGGGCATCTATAGCATAAAATACTGAAGTAGCTGAACATCATCGTAAAATGCGCTTGCAATGAACTGGCGTACGTTGGACACAATGCTACTGAGTGTCAGTGGAGTGTGAAATTTTGAAGCCTTCAACCTATAAGAGTAAGGTCTGGAAGAGCACAGAACGAGATATTATCGTTTAATTTGTCGAGTTCAGTGTCAAAATAAAAACATTTTGTCCAGTGAATCTCCACAGCAAATTCCGGGACAATTTTTGATCAATCCGGGACACGGGACGCAGAGGGACGATTCCGGGACTGTCCCGGCAAATCCGGGTCGGTTGGCAGCCCTAAGAGAGGTATAGAAAGAGAGCGAGAGAGTGAGAAAGAGAGAGTCCGAGACAGAGACAGACAGAGAGAGAGAGAGAAAGAGAGAAAGAGAGATAGACAGAGACAGAGAGACAGAGAGACACAGACACAGACAGAGAAAGACAGAGCGAGATAGAGATAGAGAGGGAGTGAGTGAGAGAATGAGAGAGAGAGAGAGAGAGAGAGAGAGAGAGAGAGAGAGAGAGAGAGAGAGAGAGAGAGAGAGAGAGAGAGAGAGAGAGAGAGAGAGAGAGAGAGAGAGAGAAAGAGAAAGAGAAAGAGAGTGAGAGACTTATGGACTTGAAGCAGTAGGCAAACGAGATGGGAGAAAAGGTCCAGCCCGTTTTTGTTTACGAACTTTTTGTGTACCGGTACCGTGTACTGTGTACATGTATAATTATCGATCTTTTGCTCAGCACAATATTTCCTGGATATTTCGTCTGTGGAATTCTTTCTTTTATTTATAATATATTTATCGTCATTATAATAGCTGCTATGGTATCAATTAATTTACGAATAGTTATGGCCACGATCATTGAACAGTGAAATCTAGTCCAATCGATTCACTGAGTGCTGTTGATACTTCGTTCTTCTTAGTTGTGTTCCTCGCACTGGACAAACTTCACGCTGCTCGAATTCTCATCATGGCTAAAAGGCATGGAATGTACAACGGTGAATACGTGTTCATCGGTTTCGATCTCAATACCCGTAAGTGTCCGCACACTAACCGATCGACTAAATTACCGCGTGAGAGATCAGGATCTCTAATAAGATGAAAAACAAGTTTTCAACACTGAGTAAAACATAAAACATCGGCTCAGAAAGAACATCACCTATAGAGTGATCCCTAATTCACGGTCAAAGAGTGAAAAAATCACGGCATACTTTTGCAAACATAAAAAAATTCACGGCACTTAACAGCCCCCATTCACAATTTCTGTATTGTGTTGATTTAAAAAAAGTTTTAACTTCAAACTAAACAGTGATCACATACACAGTTATCAATGAAATTACAGTGATTGCCTATGATTTTTTTAATAACAGTCTAATAATTATTATTATAGGCTCTAGTTCGTCAATTGTCAGTATAAGTCACTTGTTCATTGATCGTAAATAGAGAATAGGCGTATCAAGTTATCTTTGATAACCATCATTCTTGGTCGTTTGAGTCTGCACTTTGAAAGAATTTGATTTCGAAATTTAGCATAAACGAGTATTTATGAATGAGTCTTCACTTGTCAGCGACGTCGTTCACTCCCAAAAACAAGTTCTTAAATTAATTTAATGGTTTCGCGCTGTTTTTGGTCGTCGGTGTCATTTTTTACGTGTTTCGCAACCATTTTAACGTGTTTTTAGAAAAAAGTGCTGAAAATGTGAAAAATCACGGAAAATCACGTCAAACGGAGAAATTCACGATTTCTGTCATCTCCGTAAATTCAGGATTTACGGACTACCCTAATCATCTAGTAATTCGGAAAAAGTAAATAAGTAAGTAAGTGCCCTTTATTTGCATCTGACAAGCACACATGCATTGCATTGTATAAAACGATTAGAGCCTATTTTACGTTTAACAAGCAATGGCAGATGACAGCAGATTTTAAAGACACTCGTGGATAGCTAAATACAGCTGCGTCCGGATGAAAAGTAGAACACAAAAAAGCGTCATAACTCGGTCAAAGCTTTCAGGATTTGTCTGAAATTTTAATCACAACAACAGTGGGCATATTTACACGTGATCCTAAAGTCGATAAGAAATATTCGTGAGTTTTCAAATTTATGAGCTTTTGAGATGCAGCACCGAAAAATGGAACTTTCCAACATGCAAAAACTGAAAGGATGTAGGCCTATTCAGCAATATATGGTGTTCGAAATTCCCTTTTTGTCCACGAACATGATGTCCTCTCTTGCGGAGTATATAATAGTCCTCATGAAGAGGTGGCATGAGTTGATGAATAGAATGACCAAAGAACTGTGCTTTATGGAAGAGCTTCTTGCCTGCTCGAGCAATCGAACAATATTCAACTAGACCGACTGTACTGAAAATAAATGTCGCTCTTGTAATTAGAAACTTCAAGCTAGTCCGTGTCTATTTCATAGGTTACAAAGCCAGTATATCACATCCAGATCGCATTCGGGTCACAACTCTTTTCCCATCTAACCTGATCCTTCGCCTTGAAATCCTTGGTTCCATGACACTTAATCCCGCGACACTTAATGCCGCGACAGTTAGTAGCCTACCAGACATTTAATCCCGCGACACATAATCCCGCGACCAATTAATCCCGCGACAGTTAGATCTAATCCCGGCAAAATTTAATCGCGCGACCTTTAATCCCGCCGACATATTATCACGCGACATTTCATACCGCGACATGTAATACCACGACGGTAAAATAGGTATCTTAATCCTAATCGGGCTACCAAAAGGTGGTAGTATCAAACCCCTAGGTATCTCAAACTTTTTCCGCATAGAATAAAAAGTTTACCGGTACCTTTTAGGTAACTGTACGGAGTTCATTTGCACACATGTTGAGGTACAATGTGAGATTATACCTCATACCGTTCAAAATTTATGCCCAATAGGCTATAGCCTTCTCCGAGGTAGCAGGGGGTGAATACCCCATAGATTTTCGACTATAGTTATCTTTTCCGTCATTTAAAATGAAGCGATACAAATTATACCATTCTATAGAGTGAAATACGACGCATCACAGTATGTCTACCTTTGCTAGGCTACTATAGCCGAAATTCGCCTCCGTGTCACTGACAATTTTGCCTTATAATAAACATCGCATAACCGCTTTAAAATCCTTTAGATCTATAATGATTGAACATGTACGTTTTATATTCTTTTATCCGCTTTATGTACCGATGTAGGCCTACAACAGAAAACCTGAACAAAGAGGTAGGCCTACCTAATTGGCTATGTGGACAACAATTATTGTCGTATAAATATTCGTACTCGCGTGTGTACAGGTATTAAGTGTCGCGGTATCAAACGTCGCGGGATAATAATATTATGTCGTTGGGATAAACTTACGCGGAATTAAATGTCGCCGTGATCAAATGTCCGGTATTTACTGTCGTGGCATTAAGTGTCGGGCTACCGAAATCCTTGTAGTTCTCAAAGGCATTGCAGGTGTTTTTGTCCTGCATCAGATTATTCAGATATGAATGCGTTCTTTCCAACCGACGTTTCTCTTGTTAAGTAGCGCGACTTGAACGGTATTCCCGCCGTCATTCCAGTTAGAAGGCATTGCTAATTAATTTTGTGCCAGCTGCATGCCATCGCATCTTTCATCAATTATCCGCCACCCTCGCTCTTTAAATTGTCTTCTCATATAAACGGAGATCCACAGAGAGTCTTATCTTATAGTATCTTAGAGCGAAGTCGCAATGATGGTCACAGCCCATTAGAAAACATCGATTAGCAGACGACAGATCATAATAATAATAATAATAATAATAATGACGACAATTTCTATGGCGCCGTAACACAGCACATGCCGTTACAAAGGCGCCTCTACAAACACAACCATTATATATACAGTCAAAGGTACGCCTTAGAAAACAAATATGTCTTCAGACGAGTTTTGAAACCAGAGACCAGACTGTAGCGATATCCTTGATCCCACCCATACGTTCTTACCCTGCTATATGTATTGTTGAATGTTAATTACACATGTTAAGTTAGGAAGAGGCCCTAGTTAATGATTAGTTAATAATTTGATTGAGAACTTTCACATTGCTCTGTTTAATTAATTGACCAGTGCTATAACCAGTACTTAGGGGCAAAATATATATTAAATAGGGGTAAACATTGCGGAATATAACAATGATCAATCACGGCATCAGCCAATGAGATGCGGATAAAAGGATCGGCTGCTGCGCCTGCGCGTTGGGCATCTTCAGTCTGGGCAGGAAGAACGTAATGGCCGAAGTTTGAACGGTCGCAAGTTGTTGATAATTGTTGTCGGATATTATCGTGTGGTTTCGTGACATTCGGAACGATTGGAAGCCGGAGTAACGAACGATTAGTGTCCTAAAGTGTGGACTATATTGAAGGTCGAAGAGTGTAACGAACGATCGGTAGAACGCTTTACTTACCGGTAAGAGCGTGTATGCGTGGCAGTTTACTGCGTATACCTTAGATCTACAAGGTTACGCCTCGTGACATTGCGAAGTGATAAATAATCTACAAAGGTTACTTCGGACGGTAAATGAAAGTCGCAACAGTTTGTAAATTCGACATTGAACAAGAAATGTTCAAACGGTAAACAGCGACAGCAAAGATATTCGGCATTTGAGAAGAAAAGTCCGACAATTATCCGCAACGGAGAAATGAAGTCTACAGCCTGGAGATCAGCCATTGACGAGAATGCGATGAAGACTGGCCGGTGGTGAAATAACTACAAGAGCTAAAGAATTCAACGCGGGAGGGTAGATATTAAAGTTATATCCCTCAAATTACTGTAATCAGTACTGGTTTTAGGTAAGGCTATTTAATAGAAGATTGTGTTAAATCAGACATTATCCCAAACCCTTACCCCCTTAGAGGAAAGATTTGTGTGCTGTACATGTTGACATATATTAATATTCATATGCTAATATTATTTTTATATAAAACACTCGACTTGTTGATTTGTTGACATAATATGTCATAGGGCAGTAACCCACATTACAGCGAATAGGAATATAGTATGCAAATGAGTAACATGATCTCAGCTCTGAGATCTGGAATATAATACCACCCAAACTATTGAGCCATAGTGTGGTCTTAGCATTCCGTTACACAGACCTCGGTGGGTATAATTAATTTATGCGAGTTGACAGAGATGAGTCCCAACTTTTTTGGCCTGAGTGGCAAAACCTAAGAACTCAGTTCAGTTCTGCAGGAGTCACAGCAACAGCAGGATTTATTTACGTGCATGGCAGGTGTGGAACTGTGGCTAGCAGGGAGGAGATAAGTGGATTCTTAAGATACAATCTAGGCTACTACCCTATGAACTTAAATGGAGCTCTAGCCATAGATTCCTCGCTCATACGATGCCAGTGTGTGATGTAGGTGGTCTAAGATATTCCGTAATTTAGAAGTCTTTGTCGCGATTCAGGTAAGCGTTCCTGACTATTATTTTCTAGTTGATAGCCTACTCTGCGAATAGTCACAATGTACCGTTGTAAAAGTTTAATTGGTTACATTTGCAGTATGGGGACTGCGTATTAATTTTGATCGCATTATTCAAATGCAAAATCGAAGCTATGCGTCTATTGCCTATCGCAGTTGTTGCCTCGTCTATCAACGTGACAGATGGTGAATGGAAAGAGGCGAGAATGGGATATGTCTACATACTGCCCACTAATGTTTATGCCTACCTCGAGAATCATCAGCTTGTTAAGCTCATTAACGAACAACAATACAGTGAGACCAGCCAGTCTGAACTTGGATGGATTAAACAACAACCCTTAAGATCCAAGGTTAGTTTAAAAGCTCTATGTTTTTCTTCCATTATAATGACTACTCAAATGTTTGATCATGTGCGTTGGTTACAGAAAGGATGAGTCATAAATGGACAAGATGATCAGCTAATAGTAAATCTCCTAACGAATCTGGGACCCGCCACTCCAATATGGGGATGGGGGGCGGGGGTAAGGCAGCATTTTTAAGTTGTAGCCTATCTAGAATGGCGTCTAGTTCTAGCTGCTTGTCAGCATAAACACCTTCGATGATGATAGTGGATGCTGATGATGACGGTGACGATGGTGACAATGATGATAATTACGATGATGATGGTGATGATGATGATATTACCAGCTCTGTCAGTTGCGTGTTGTCCTGCGGTCCCTATCCCATGATGCCATTGTGGTCCTTGTCCACGCCTTTGTCACCAGCAGAATTGATCATTGCTGCTCAGTTCCTGCTGATCACTCATCTAGCTTAATAGGTCGTCTTGACCGGGTCATGCGCTCTGCTGCTCGGTTTATTAGTCATATTCCAAAGTATGGCCACATTTCCGCCTACATGCATGATGTTTTGCACTGGCTTCCAGCATCGCAACGCATCTCCGACAGAGTAGTAGCACTTGTCTGGCGGTGCCTCACTGGTAGTGCTCCGTCCTACTTGTCTGATCTCTGTCGCCCTGTCTCCGACTTAGCCTCATGTCGAGCTTTATGCTCGTCTGCCAATGGGGATCTGCTGGTCCCACGAACCCTCTCTTCTACCAGACAGCGTCGAACCTTCTCAGTTGTTGGCCCGTCCAGGTGGAATGGGCTTCGGCCTGCACTGCGCTTACTACCTCGGAATAATTTTCCTGCTTTGTACCAGTTGCTCAAGACCTATCTATTTAGCTGTGACTGAGCAGGGAGCGACTCTGAGTAAACATCTTGAAGGGCGCTATATAAGTTTTCGAAATGAATGAAAATTAATTAATGATATGATTCTGATGCTGATGATGGTGGTGATGATGATAATGACGATGATGATGGTGGTGGTGGTGGTGATGATGATGATGATGATGATGATGATGATGATGATGATGATTATGTCGTTGTAGTAAAGTAATGGATTACGAGGACATAGCACTAACGGTCGCGTTGCCGATGTTTATGATCTGCAGGATGAACTATACGTGAGGACTGCGGGGGCCATGTACATGGCCGTGCGCGTCTACGCCTATCTGGTCAACCAAACCGTCGCAGGTAACCCCACTCAAGCAGAAAGCATCGTCAGAGATGGAACGCTTGTGATGTCAAGGATTCATGAATTCTCCATTAAAGCTACGGAAAATCTAACAAGCATAGATGGCAAGTGTTTAGGCATAATAGTTATACACACAATTCAAATGTTTAAATATTGCACATGCAGATCAATTGAGGTAAATTAAAGAGCGTTAGAGCATGCTATCTGTTACTCACTGTTCTCTATGGCACTATAATCACTATTCTTGATATTTTCCGCCAAAGTCATCACGGTGATAAGTGTTCACGTTAAAGACCTCTCTGGTTATAAAGTCTACGTCTCGATTTTATGGCTTCATGCCCGTATAATGTCCTTCACATCGGCCTAATAAGTCGTATGTACGTGTAACCAAGAGAAGTATAATTAATCCTATCAAGTGGTGTAACTGGTGTCCTCAGCAGAGTTTTTTGAGGCTTTCATGAAATAGTCTGCAAGTACTTCGAACAGTTGAAAAGTTCCAAGAGCAGCCACTGCATCTGGCCCACGCATTGCTTCCTGCATGTATGATATGCCTGACAATTTAAAGAGAGAAGCAACAATGCGTTTTCCCGTCACTCTTTGGAGGCTTCAAAAATAGTGCAATGTCTTCTTTTGAGATACCTGCGTCAACCGAACCCGCCAGAATATTATCAACTTTGTCTCGGAGAGATAACAGAAGTTGTATAGCAATATACAGTTATATCTACGAAGTTGATTGTTTGGCGGCCCTCGTAGCCAAGCCACTGTGGAAATCTTTCAATCTTTCGAAGCCCCTACGACAGCGGTTCTCAACTTGTGGGTCGCGACCCCAATGACCGCTTGACGATTTGCAACAGGTCGCCTGAATCCTTTCGAAATTTTTAAAAATATGTAATAGCAATGTAAATTTGTACTAATACTTTTGCTACGAGTTAATTGAATTTTTCCTATTTAATTTTCAAATGTATAAGCCTATTCCACTTTTTACCATTCTCTTAAGAAAAGAAGCAATATTCGTTTTGCTGTCAGGCAGTGATGCCGATTCGCGGGCGGAGACTTGGATGACAGAGGGACGGTCCCTTGAAATTTGTGGCGGAGACCATGCTGCCTATAACCCCTTCAATATCTAATAACTGTCATTATAAATTTCGACAGTGTTATCCGCTGTTTACCTATAAAGAGTAATTTTGCTAAGACGTCAGCTTTATAGACCTATGCTAACACTACCGTGGTCCGTGCGTAAAATAAAAAAATAGACAATCGGGAATGGCTATTATTGAACTCTTAAACCACATCTCTGAGCACTGAAATCATGAGTAATTTTGTAAAGACTGTGAAGATTTTTCCGAAGTTTTATTAACAAGAACAATTTAATTTCGAACATAAACGAAGCCTATCGCTATTCAAACAATCGTTACTACTTATACGCTTTAGTCTCTCTCAGTCCGTTGAGAATCGAATACCTTCCTCTGTGCTCTGTCCGTCGAGCCTTGAACTGACCTCCTCTCAGCCCTGAGTCACCTTCTTATATTGCACAACCCACACTAGTTTTAACCGGTTCCTTCCCGCGTTTCCATCACTCCCACGCTTTCCGGTCGACCACCTCATCGATCAATCATCGGTCAGTCAGTCTAGGCCTACAAGGCCTACCGGTGTCGTACAAAAGTACGACGGTCAACCAGTGCACACAATCAAACGGCCTATGCAGGTCACCATCGAAAGTTATAGTCGCTATTCGTCACAAGACTCCCCCTTTCCAAGAGTGAAAATAATATGAAGACAATTTTTTCCACTCTTAAAACATGACGAATAGCGCAAAGTCCAGAATTATTGTAAGCTACACTATAGGAACCAATTGAGATTATGCAATAAACTAGGACAGTCCGTGCAACTCATCTCACAATCTCGCACAGTCAATATTTCAAACTTACAATATCAAAACAATCCAAAGCACTTGTCGATTATTTACGTAGCTAAATTACACAGGACTCCAGGAATATTGCCTATAACTAGTCCATATAAGGGCCTTCTCATGCAGATGGCCTTAACCTCCCCTTTATAGAAAGGCGTGTCGACGTTGATTTCGGCCACTGGAAACCGTCGAATCGTTCCGTCGATCATGACACAGGTTTTCGTTGTTCCTGTAAGGGCCTCGTCCGGCACGAGGTCTCTTCGAACAACGACAGTCGAACAACCTGTGTCTCGTAGAGCGATCACTTTCTGCTTCCCGACCCATCCTTCGGCCGTCGGCATCGACGCTGCAAATTGCTTGTCGCAACAAGCATCGGCAATGACAGGAAGCGTGCAGCCGCATCGGAGCTCGACGCTGTCTGATAACATGGCGTTGCACATCAGTTCCAACTCGCCGTCGCGAGTCATCAGGCAGTCTTCACATTCATGTCTAGCGTGTGCTCGACACTTCGGACTCCATCTGCTCTGCATCGGCATAGTCTGTTTCACCTGTGTAGGCGGGGGAGCAGACAGTGGCCTCTCTTTAGGGTTTTCGCAGTCAAACCCATGACCCGTTACTGAAGAGGGTCGTTGGTTGTCTCCCTTCTTCCAGGTATTCGAGTTCCAATGTTCTGATCGTCCGTAGCCGTTGCACTCCATGCTGGCCACTGGATTTTTCTTCCCGCAGTCCCGGGCAAGGTGCAAAGTACTATTGCATACGAAGCAACGTCTGACCGTATCCTTCCTCGGCGACATGAATTTCCGACCCGGTCTCGGCGATCCTACCGTTGATGCGCTTCCGCTTTCCTCCGGTCTCGGCAGATGCGCTTCTGTATAGCGCTCGGCGATTTCGGCTACTTCCGTCAACGTAGCAGGCCTTCGTTCCTTGAGAAAGATTGCCAAATCTCTCGAGCATGTATTGATGAATTGTTCACGGATGATCAGCGTCATCAGGTCTTCGAACGATTCCTTCATCCCGGCCATCTCAATCCATCGTCGGAGGTAAGTATTTAGGCGGGACATAAACTGAAGTGGAGTCTCGCCGCCATCTGGCTTTGCGCTACGGAACCTAGCACAAAATCCATCTTCAGTTAGGTTGAAACGCTTCAGCAAAGCTTGCTTCAGGCGGTCGTAGTCCAGGGCATCCTCAATCGGTAACCGGGCGTAAACATCAAGCGCCTTACCTTTGAGTAGCGCCGACAGATAAACAGCCCAGTCGGCTTTCTTCCAGTTCTGGAGCTGTGCATATCGTTCGAAACGGAAGATATAGCTGTCCAGTTCGTCCTTGTCTTCGTCAAAGGGCGGAATTTTAGGACCTTTGACGCACTTAGGCCTACTTCTGAATGCCCCGTCGCTGCCGTCGCTTCCTCGTCGCTGCGATAAATTCCCGTAGTCGAGTAGACATTCGTCACTGGCGGATGTTTCCTTGGCCTTCACCGTCTTCAACTGCAGAATTTGAGTTTCTCGCTCGACTTTGGCCCGCGCCAAAGATAGTTCCTCCAATTCCTTTCGTTCAGCAGTCCGCTCCTTTTCTGCTGACCGCGCTCGCTCTCGGTCGTCTCGTTCTTCGGCCTGCTTTTGCGTAACCCATTCGAGGAGGTCCTTTCCCGACAGACCACATTCTTGACCGCACACCATCAAGTCTTTCGTCGTAGACATTACAGTAGTTCGCTTAGAGTCCCGTCAAAACTTGCGCAAAAATCTTCTTTCAACGTTTGTGGGCTCCTGGCAGGCTCGCCAATTGTGAAGATTTTTCCGAAGTTTTATTAACAAGAACAATTTAATTTCGAACATAAACGAAGCCTATCGCTATTCAAACAATCGATACTACTTATACGCTTTAGTCTCTCTCAGTCCGTTGAGAATCGAATACCTTCCTCTGTGCTCTGTCCGTCGAGCCTTGAACTGACCTCCTCTCAGCCCTGAGTCACCTTCTTATATTGCACAACCCACACTAGTTTTAACCGGTTCCTTCCCGCGTTTCCATCACTCCCACGCTTTCCGGTCGACCACCTCATCGATCAATCATCGGTCAGTCAGTCTGGGCCTACAAGGCCTACCGGTGTCGTACAAAAGTACGACGGTCAACCAGTGCACACAATCAAACGGCCTATGCAGGTCACCATCGAAAGTTATAGTCGCTATTCGTCACAAAGACGACAACTTAAAGTGCCATCATTCAATCATTCATTCAGAGAATTTATATGGCGCCGCTTTGAGAGCAAGCTTACTACTACTCAAAGGCGCTACTAGCCCAGTCGCAGCCAAAAATTATGACTTTCAAGGACGACTTGTGACTACCGTTTACAGTGTGCAAATAAAAAAATTGAAAAATGGGGTAGAGAATTATATTGAAGTTTTAAACCACGTATCTGAGCACTGAAATCATAAGCAACTTTTGTTACGATGACAGCTTCAAATAACGGTTACATTGTGCGAATCTAAAAAACTGTAAACAATAGGAGACGACACTCTGAAATCTTAAACCATGACTATCAGCATTGAATAAATTAACAATTTTATTACGATGACAGCTTGAATTGCAGCTACAGTGCGGATATTAAAAAATATTTAAACAATGGGGAGGGGACATTTGTGAAGCATTAAACCACGACTATCAGCACTTGTAATTGTGATGAGCAATTTTGTTAGAATGTCGGCTTAAAGTGCCACCATTGCAGTGTGAAAAAATTGACCATGGGAAGAGACACTTACATCCCCTCCCACAAACCCCTTTCCTGCTGTATAGACTTAGGAATCTTAGACTTCAAACTACCGAATACTTCATAGACTCGCAATAGCTAGGAAAGCTAACAAATTGCCAAAAGTAGTTTTCAAATTATGAAGTGAAAATGCATGGCAAAGGACAATAGTAAAAAATACAGTGAAGTGGAGCAATTCAACCAATTTCGTTGTTGGTGGTCGTCACAACTTCCGAAATGTTACCAAGGGGTCGCCGTCACAAATTTCAAGGGACCGTCCCTCTGTCCCCCATGCACTAAAGATGTTGAGAACCGCTGCCCTTCGGGAAACGTGATAATGAGGAAGCGATTCCCTGACGTTCTGTAGCGCTTTCATGAGATTCTGTAAGCGATATAATTATCTAAGACCTGCATACATAGACTGCACGCACGGCCAACATAAACAGAAAGTTGGGCAATCCTGTCAACGGCGGTTTTAAATTATTTCACACTCAAATTCAGATATGTTCGCCGATGACTCTATAGCAATAGCAGTCTGTATAGCATGGACCCCTATAGTGAATTAAGTCATTACACCGCCTATATAGCGTAGGCCTATATACATGGCCCCCGTATAGAATGGAAGCTGGATGATCGACATAATAGTTGAAATTAAAGCTGGATTAGCGAAGAACACGCTGAGAAAATAGAAGCAGAATAAAGGTGTTTTTTAACTGACAAGAAGCTGGATTGATGAAAATAACACATTAAAAATGGAAGCATGATGAAAACAACGCTAGAGAAATGGAAGCTGGATGAAGGTTCTCTATAGGTGAAATGGAAGCTGGATTGACGAAAACAACGCTAGAGAAATGGAAGCTGGATGAAGGTTCTCTATAGGTGAAATGGAAGCTGGATTGACGAAAACAACGCTAGAGAAATGGAAGCTGGATGAAGGTTCTCTATAGGTGAAATGGAAGCTGGATTGACGAAAACAACGCTAGAGAAATGGAAGCTGGATGAAGGTTCTCCAGGTATAAGGAACCTTCATCCAGCTTCCATTTCTTAAGCGTTATTATCATTCATCCAGCTTCTATTTCAGATATATAAAACCTTCATCCAGCTTATATTTCAGCTTTCTTTCACCATGCGACTATCAATCAACCATTTTTCATCAATCCATCTTCTATTTGAGAAATAAATATACCTTAATCCAGCTTCCATTGAAGCTATAAAAATATGTTAGCCGGCTTCCAATTCTCAAGCGTTATAAACAAGGACATTACATCACAAAGTAGAGTCATCAGCGAACATATCTGAATTTGAGTGTGAAATAATTTAAAACCGCCGTTGACAGGATTGCCGAAAGTTGTAGTTCAATTTCTAGTGGCACGTTATAATTAAACTCAATAATTATATAATTGATCAACTAAACATATTATTATTTAAAAATAAAAATACGCTGGATTACTGAATGAGCTAGAGCGATTGCAAGAAAAATTTCTCTTCTTTGCGTTGCTATTACAATAGTTGCCATTGATTTATCTCCTGTGTTAATAGAAAACCTGGGAATGCTACGTTTTGACAAGGTTGGCGGGCGCATTCCTCGGTGGCATTTAATGAATTCACAGCAGTTTAGCGATGAGAAGATGTTCATCTACGACAATGTGGGAGAGGAAGTGAATGAGCAATTCGAGAATCAGAAATGGTTCTGGCCGGGAAACACGACGGATGCTCCATCGGACGAACCGGAATGTGGATTCGACGATGAGAAATGCTACAGCCTCCTAGGTCATTGTTTCTCATACAATTGCTGCGCTTATTATTATTATTATTATTATTATTATTATTATTATTATTATTATTATTATTATTATTATTATTATTATGTTTGTTGTTATTGTCGTTATTAAAATTATTTTTTAACATTGAAATTTTTACTTGATGTAGGCTACACATCTAACCCCTCCAGCATTTAAAAAATTAGCTATGGCATTGTCTGTACTGCATCGCTCGTAATAACAAATTGTCCGATATGAGGCATAGGCAGAGTTAAATTAATTAGGTTTTCATCACATAGATAGATAGGCTACCAGCCAGCATTATTGGGTAAACATTATGATTTTAAAATAAAGTACGAGGAACAAACGCGGCCACATCATTCACAACAAGAATGAGTTTGCCTAAAAATGTTGATGATTAATTTTATGATTTTCGGTGTTGTTAGAATTCACGATGAACCTCTGAGCCATTGTAAAACAAGAGGAGAATTATTAATTTTCAGTTGTGCTGTACTAGGTCTGTATGATATCAAACTTGTGCTTATACAGATTCTGAAAATAAAAAGAAAGTTTCAAACACCGATTTGGGATTGTTGAAATTACAGATTTGATTCTGATCTGCACGTGTCCAGTCCTCGGGGTTCTCGTAATCGCGGGTGCTTTCATCGCAATCTACGTTCCACGGTACATCTTCAAACAATCCAGCATTTAATGATTTACTTATTATGCAACGTAGGCCTATAAGAATTTCTATGCTTGTGATTGGCGTGGTTGCTTTGACACATCTGTCGAAGTGTTCTTTCAACGTATGCACATCAGAGCTTTTTAAGATAGTTTTTTAACTGCACAAACAGCAATTTGAATCTTTTGTGTCCTTTGGCGGAAAAAATTCTTGGGGTAAACATTATGATTGAAAAATAAAGTAGTAAACAAAGTAGTTCGCGAGAAATTTTCATAAAAAGGTTCCAAGTCGCCGGCGATAAATATCTGACGACCTTTTTAAAGTCATTTACCAGATATTTAACTCTTTGGCGTATTTTTTACTGCATAACGTCTTTCCTTCCAATCCGGTCTTCCATGGTAAATCGGCGGCAGTAACCTTTTCTAATTATTTTCACTGTACAAGATTGCTTTTACAACTGCTGCACAAATTCATTTAGCCTACAACTGCACATTTTGTGTAGCCTACAGCTGAACGTTTAAAAAGTAATGGGCACATCTCATTAATTTGAATAATTTCAATAGTGTGCTAATTTTCTCTTTTCGAAGACTAGTTTTCTTTTTATCTTCAAGCTTTCAACGCTTGAAATCATCAAACATGACAGTTTTCAAAACTACATTTTCAGCACAAGTCACTTTGATTCAATTTCTACCGTTCATGAGTTTGTTTCAGCCGCATGAAAATCAAGGCGGAGAAAAAAACTCTGGCGGAGTGGCAAGTGAAATGGTCGCAAGTTATCGTCATAGGAGACAGCGTAGGAACTTTTGTCTATTTAAAAAATAATTATACCTTACGTTAAAACATGCAGTTACTTAAGGATAACCTTGGTCATTGCTTTTTCTGTTGATATACTCACTGCTCTACTGCTGGCACTATTGCTCCACTGATATTAAACTGCGACAAAGCAACAAAGCAACAGTAAATACTACTTCTGCTGCTGCTGATTCTATTACCACTGCTGCTGCTGCTGCTTCAGCTACTACTGGTGCTGCTACTACTACTAGTAGTACTGCTGCTACTACTACTACTACTACTACTACTACTACTACTACTACTACTACTACTACTACTACTACTACTACTACTACTACTACTACTACTACTACTACTACTACTACTACTACTACTACTACTACTACTACTACTACTACTACTACTACTACTACTACTACTACTACTACTGCTGCTGACAATAATAATAATAATGATAATAATAATAATAATAATAATAATAATAATAATAATAATAATAATAATAATAATAATAATAATAATAATAATAATAATAATAATAATAATAATAATAATAATAATAGCAACCATGCTAATAATTTTTACAATGATGATGTTGATGATGTTGATATTGATGATGATGTTGATGAAGACAATGACGATGACGACGACGACGACGACGACGACGACGACGACGATGACGATGACGATGATGATGATGTTTTGATATTGGCAGTAGTAAGAAAAATGGAATAATGAAATTAATAGTAAAGGATAAGACGTCTGTAATCTTAGGAGAGAATTATGTTCATAATGTCAAAATTAGCGACTGCTTAGAATCGTACTATACTTACATGTAGCATCACTGATATTTCTGAGCCAAACTTTTTTATCTTTCATTTTCAGGTGGTTGGAAGGATTTTAGGCTATGATGCGAGTCGAAGCAAATCAAGTTTTGAAGTAAGATGTAAACTGATTACTGAATCAATGCATAAGTTAGAAGTTCACTCTTTCATTCAACCGTTGCAATCACTCAACCGTTCTTTATTCATTCATATAATAATTATTGTGCAGTCATTCAGTCGATGATGACTAATATTTCTATGGCGCCGTAACACAGCCTTGTCGTTACAAGGCTAATGAACAGACACAAGAACGCAATCAGTCAGAGATACGCCTTAGAAAAGAAATTATGTCTTGAATCGTGATTTGGAAGACAGTCTGCCTACCACTGTTCATACAGCCGAGTTGGCTGTATGAACAGTGGTAGGCAGACCTCGAAGCGTGTCCTCGTACTCCGCACATACAGATCTCCTTTCACATTGGATGTCAGTCTTGTAATGCTTGCAATGGGTTTTGTAGACTGGCAGTAAAGCAGAGACCATTGACATGAGAAGTGTTCAAAAAAGCGTTGCCGGCCGGTTGCATACGCTCGTGGGAACCTACAAGGTGAGACTGAACAGCATCTCTTAACAACACTCCATCTTTCACTTAATTCCAGCTTTTAAACGATATAATATTATTATCACCACAATTTGAGCATAGAGGTTAATGTAGTTGATCTTTAGAGGCAGGGGCGGATTCAAGGGGTGGGCAAATCCGGCCATTGAGAAATTTGCACATTTTGTCACCAGCTATTCTGGCTGGCAAAATGGACGTGTCCCCACCCCTAGAGGATTTTACAAGCTTTGACACATAGAAGAGAGACAGAAAACTAACGTATGACTAAAAAAGGTCACCAGCTTGTCTGACATGCAAAATGGTAAATTTATGTGCGAAATTGTATCTTTGTTGCCAACAGTTCGACCAAATGACTAAAAAGGTCAACAGCTGTTCTGCTGGCGGGTAAAATGGCATCTTTTTCACCTGACATTCTGAGCAAACGACTAAAAAACAGATTTTTCTGCCAAAGACCAACGACAAATTTGTGTTCATGCAGACACAAGACCTAAATTTTTCCCCCTTCGAAAATTTCTGTATCTGCCCCTGTTTAGAGAAATATGTTATTTCGAATGATACCCGATAGACCTATTTAAGAGACCTATTTAGGATTTACACGTTGTGATGTTTTGTTGACTTTTGCGAGTTCTGTATCAACTTGCTAGAACTCTCTTCTGATACACTGACGTTTCACATAAGAGTCTAATTTTTTCAGGGGAAAATGGTTGCAATAAAGAAAGTGAATCGCGATACGATCGACATTTTGCAACCAGCCATTTTCAACGAAATAAAAAAGGTTTGTATTCGGAGCAAACTTTGTGAATTTTCAGGCAAAAATTATTTTTATAGCCTAGACTAATCCACGAAAAGTCAGTGAATAGTTGGCGTCAATCATGCCAGTCTTTCACCATTTCACGTGTTTAAATGCTCGTATTTGAGTCAACCTTTCAAGTTTCAATATTAATTAGAGATGCGCATGAGCTTTCACGGTAATTAATAGTCGACGACGCATGCATAGTTTTCGCCTATTATTTGGATTATTCAACTAAACTTGCATTTTTCAATCAGATCCTTGTTCGTTTAATTAGCCTACTATTTTGAAAGCAATGCCAAAATAATGATCGTGCTTCCTCTATCTTTTTCTATATGGAAAGAGTTTCTACAGAAGTGTCAGAGGAGTTGATTGACTATTATTATGGGAATTCAGAGCTTGAGAACATTAAATTGTATGGGTAACTTATTTTCCATCACTACATGCGTCACGTGTGCCATGAATTTTCCAATATCTTTAGCAGTGCATACCATAGCAATGTTGATGCTTTCTTTGTTATCACTGAAACAGTTGTTCTACATCAGTCACTTAAACGTCAATCCCTTCATCGGAGTCTGTTCAGTAGCGCCGAATGTCTGCGTGCTTATGCTGTACGCCGACAGAGGGAGTCTACAGGATGTACTCGCTGAACCCAAGTATGACATCAACTGGGAGTTCCGAGCCTGTATTGCAACAGACGTCGCTAGGGTACGTTTTCTACAGGCCTTCGCGAATCTTGATCAGACGAATGTCTCCTTTTAAGACTATACAAATTAATTATTATTTTAACGTAGGCCTATCTGAAGCTGGTGCGCACATTATTATTTCGTATGTAAACGTACGACTCATGGACAAATCATTAGACTTCTATATTCTGCAGGCATGCTTATTCAGAGTGACGATCATGTGGCAGGCATTGTGGCGTAATCATAAATGGCAGGCGTAGGCTAAGAGGATAGTAAATTATTATTATCGATGTTTTCATGTTAACAAACCAATCTCATCGATTGCTGCTTCTCAGGGTATGGAATACTTGCACGAGAGTCCAGTTGGTCCGCACGGCCATCTGACGAGCGCCAATTGCGTTGTGGATCAGAAGTGGCAATGTCGGATCACGGACTACGGATTGAAGCAGTTCAAGCGATCGAAGAATCAGGAGATCAATACGTTTAGATGGAACTCTGGTAGGTGTAAGCTGACCCACACAATCGTATATACGTCAGTCCATATAATTATCTATCCATACGTTTGACACTCTCCTCACCACCTTTTCTTATCCTTCCATTCATCATTTCATCTATTTGTGTAGCCAACATTCCATTCAGATATCTAGCAATCCCTGCATCTTACCCTCCAACCCTATATCGCTGCTTCTGTTCATCCATCCATCACTAAATCCATGATCCATCCACCTACCCATCAATCCATCCATTCACCCATCAATCCATTCACCAATGCATGTTTGCAATGTGTTCACCCACCAACTTCATTTCTTCTGAAATGGTTCTGTTCGGATCGTTTAGGTCTGCTGTGGACTGCGCCTGAAATCCTAAAGAAACCAGATACCGACCGATACCGAATCTACGGAACAAAGGAAGGCGACGTCTATTCTTTTGGAATCATAGTCTGTGAACTGATAACAAGGGAAATGCCCTACCACATAGATCTTGAGACAATCACACCAGAAGGTAACCAATTGCAACACTCAACTCCTGATGCCTTAAAGTGCACAATTATCTTTATTATCGATTAGAAACGTGCAGACTTTAATTCAACAAGTGGTAACGGTCTAGGGGAAACAAAGATTATTTTTCGCAGTTACTTTGGCCCACCATTGAAACCAATTTTGACAGGTTGGGATTCCGGAAAAATTTGTTTAGACAAGCATTGCACGGGTGTCACAATGTTAGTAATTCTTAAATCCCTTAAATCTTTCTTCTTTTGCCGTGGCTGGGCTGGGAGCGCCTTTGAGTAGTTTCTTGAAGGGACGCTATATAAACTCTAATAGTGAATGAATGAATGAATTATTGTTTGGTTACCCAATGATGAAATAGCCTATATCTTTCGGAATAGTGAATGCTTCCTTTTTCATGCCATGTAATTTTTCATTGCCCTTCAACCAATTCTTTTTCCTAGATGTCGTTATGAATGTGACAAGCGACCCGCAATATCGACCAAGGCTCCCGAAACCTGAGGGTCCTATTGGTGCCGGTTGGAACATTCTGGCCACCATCTGCTGGCATTATAAACCGGAAGTGAGACCGAACTTCGGAACGATTCAGGGGAAACTGAGATCGATCTACGGACGAAAGTAAGTATGTATACAATGTCATAAAAAAGCAACCTTAGTGAGAAGTTAGGCATAGAAAGTTATCTTCTGAGTAAATGGGATGAATTTAGAAAAGAATTGAGAATGCTGTTCGATAAATAATTATGTCCGTCTGCTCTGTATTGCCATGAGTCTGTAAACCAACGAGAACGGCCTCATTTCTAAAGCGCTTCTATTTTGGTAAACCGTTTTGGAGCGCTTCCAGTGTGTAACAGCCTTTGAGAACCAGCATGTTTGTAGAAGGAATAAGACAGACTGCCTGAAAGAATTGTAGAGCGAATGGAGAAAGATAGCTTATACCCACTTATACCCACTTGAAGTGAGACTGAGCAATGGCAGTTCTAGTTCATCCATTCATCCATCCATCCATCCATTCATCCATCCATCCATCCAGGCCTACTGGGAAACCAACAGATCGAGCTTTTGGAAAACGAAGTGGGTAGTGGGAGGAAGCTGAACGAGGCAGAAATGTAAAGTCAACCTTAATGTTTTGGGCAAGACGATCAGAGTGAGGATCCTAAACTATTATGTGAGGTAGCCATTGAAGTTCATCAGACACAATGGTAGAGATGCGAGAGTGTCTGAGCAGGCAGGCAATCATGAGCAGTCTAGCGGCTGTGTTGAGCACCGATAGAAGCGATGATAGGCGAACCTTAGAAAGAACACGAGAAGAGAATTACAGGAGTCAACTCTGGAAGACATAAAAGCATGAACTAAAGTAGTGAAGATGGAGGATTGGACAGGACGACGAATGGCAATGAGACGCCTCGAAAGAAAAATAGGAGTCGCTTCTGAGAAATAGAGATGTGCGGCTCAGCAGTAAATGAACGTCGAGTATAAAATCCAGAATCCCCGGTCCCGTACACTTGGGGAGAATGGGAGATAGAAAGAAAGAGAAACAAAGAGACACACACGTAGCGGGAGAATGACATACAGAGAGACAAACGGTCACAGATAGACGGATACAGATATAGCGAGAGAGAAGCTTTTGGAGGGGCTGACGTGTACCAAACCAAATAGATGGAGTTTAAGAAGCGTCGAGGGAGAGGCGATCAGACGGCATCCAGGATTAAAGACGCTTAGAGAGAGGTTGAATACTCTAATTTCGTGCAAATAAAATGATGGAGGACAGGGCTGTTTTTAAGGAATTTTTACAACTGCACAATTCCTTCTTTTCCTTACCATCCTCCATGGTAAATTACTTC
This sequence comes from Lumbricus terrestris, assembly GCA_949752735.1. Taxonomy (NCBI): domain Eukaryota; kingdom Metazoa; phylum Annelida; class Clitellata; order Crassiclitellata; family Lumbricidae; genus Lumbricus; species Lumbricus terrestris. The sequence continues at coordinate 59,576,425 of OX457041.1, forward strand.
CAATCGGAGAACAATAACCATTTTTGCTAGTTTTAACTGTACAGAAGTGCTTCTACAACTGCACAATTCCATTTAGAACTGCACATTTTGTGTACAACTGCACGTTAAAAAAAGCCCTGATGGAGGAGAGCGATGGGTCATTCCTGAAGCAGAGAGTTGACAGGCTTAGGATTTTGACGATGGTGTGTCACTTTTGGATCAGGGATAACCCCGCGTTGTCTCCTATTGAATTTATGTCTGGTTGTAACTTGTACCCTGGGCAACAGGATATCGTCTCTCTCTGTGGAAAACTTGTTTCACTTCATACGCCACTCTCAACAACACGTGTGATCTTCACTGTAGGACTTTGGAGCACAGCTAGGACGTCGGGCTCAAAACCTGCCGCTTATCGCTTCCTAGACATTGCCCTAGAAGCCGCAATGGACGAGAGGGTCTCGAATGTAGATTATTCTTCAATATAGCATAATTATAGACATGAATTCGCCATAATTTACGATGTATTGACCGATTTTGATGTTGTTTGAGTTATTCAATTCAGAATAGATTTCTTTACTTCACAGCAAAATTGCAGAAGAATCCCGGATTCCGTTAATGATTTCTGAGGACGTTGATAACACCAATATTCTGACACTTTTATTCGATTTTTTTCACTCCAAACTGATTGAAGAATGACACGAGTAGTTACAAAATTGATTTTTGCATTTCGTAAAAGGCATTTTAAAGCAGAGTCATTGTAACACATGTGACTGAATAAAAAAGGTCAGAAACCGACATGTGATTGGTTTTGAGCCTCTGTGTCAGATTTTAGCATCATATTATCACCATCACTGCAATCAGTAGGTCGCGAAATAATGAATGCCAGCTGAGGCTGAGTCTTGATGTGTGCGTGTGTGTGTGTGTGCTGTGTTTAAGAATGCCTAGTTTGATGGATCGGACGCAGAACATGATGGAGGAAGCTCTCCAACGCAAGGCAATGGAAATCGCAGCCGAGAAGAAGAGAACGGAGACTGTCGTCTACAGTCTTCTTCCACAGTAGTCCACTTGTTTATCCGCTGTTTATTCCACTGCATAAGTCTTCTTCCACAGTAGTCCACTTGTTTATCCGCTGTTTATTCCACTGCATAATGTCATAGTATCTGATGTGATGTAACTCAATGTGATCTAATGTTTTTATGATCCAATTCAATCTGTAGTGACAGGATGCAATGTGATATGGCATGGAATGGATTATCAACTCAGTCATGTCATCCAAACAGGCACAAAACCAATGGACCTTCCTTCGGCAGAGAACGCATCATCATCATCATCATCATCATCATCATCATCACCATCATCATCATCATCACCATCATCGTCATCGTCATCGTCAGCGTCATCGTCATCGTCGTCGTCGTCGTCGTCGTCGTCATCGTCGTAGTCAGCGTCATCGTCATCGTCGTCGTCGTCGTCGTCATCGTCGTAGTCATCATCATCAGCATCGTCGTCGTCGTCGTCGTCGTTGTCGTCATCAATCAAAATTCCGACTAAGTAAACCTTGAGGCGCACATTCCTATAATTATAGACAACGGAATACCTCAACACAGAAGTACAACTATGTATACCTAATTATATTTTACCAAAGTTCTACTGCAGTGTACAGGTATTAGCAGTACTAATATTCTTGTCGCGGGAAAATTGTCGTCGAGATTAATTATTGTTCGGTATTAAATGTCGTGATGCCGCATTCATGTCTTAGTATTCTCTAAGAACTGCCAAGCTTTGTAAGGAGGGAATTATATTCAAATTATAATTATTGTGTTGTACTGTTCTTATTTTGATTTTGTGTGTGGCTGCCTAGGAGCATAGCAGGCCAAATAACTGCCGGAAAGGAAATTCGTCCGCAACGTCTTGAAAGTGTCACTCTGTGTTTTTGCGAAACGACTGACGTTGTGACACCTTCAGTGACAATGTCACCCATCCAGGTAAGTATCGGCAGTAACAGTTACATTGAAACGAAGGCCATCGTGAAACCCTACAGTCCTGGACGTTCAATTAGGCTGGCTATAATTATATACTTCTCCCATTAGCACTATAAGATAAACAAAATGCAAGAAAAACAAAGCAAAGCTCGAGGGTACGTACCATACGTATTCTATTTTTTGAAAGGTACGTACGTATTTTAACGTACCCTATTTTAGGGTACGTACACAATAAATAAAATACGTTAACCACGTCATTGCTCATTATAAGAATGTTCAATTTAATTTAAGCAAACACAACCCAGTATACGGCGTAGTAAATTGCTGCAATGCCATATTGTAGGTCTATGTTTATCAGCATACATTGCACTAAATGCACTTATGTCAGTCAGTCGTCTCAGTTCTGCTGCAGCACTTCAAAGATGTGTTCTTATGCGATTGCCTGATCCAACCCAGAACTGCTTGTCGAAAAAATTGCATTCAATCAAATTATTGTTTTTCGCATTTTTCAAAACTTTCACGTGCGTCAATTCCTTCCCACGTTCTCTGGGCATCGCTGACTGATGCGTAGGCTATATAGATATACCAAAGACCTTATAAATAGTCTACTGCAACTTTCGAGTTACACCAATTTGCAACCCAGCGACGTGTACTTAGCTCTCATCAGAAAGACAGTACAATTTGCGTTAAAATAATTATAACCAAAGAATTTATCGAATTAAATTTACCCCTGCGCTACCGGAAGTACCGGTTTCAATGACGCATAGGCCTACAGTTGACGTCAGATTATACGTTGGCTATGGGTCCCCGAGTAAACCAAGAATAAAATTTTCGTGTAGGCCTATGGTACGTACCATACGCGTATTCTATTTTTTGAAAGGTACGTACGTATTTTAACGTATTCTATTTTAGGGTACGCGTACCCTCGAGCTTTGAAACAAAGAATGGTGAAGTTGTTGCACAAGTTCCCACAACTTCAGTAAAGATGACGCAATGAATTGAATTTAATATGGCTCTGTTCTCCTCGCGCCTTTGAGTCTTGATGTCTCGGAGGAAACGATATGGCAATTGATTGATTGAATTTTTGATTGTTTGATGTGGACAATGCTTTGCAGGTGACAGAAATTCTGGCATCGTTGATTGACTTATTTGATGAGGTCATGCAAAGCTACAACGTCATCGAAGTAAGGGCAACTATGACGCAGTTATTATGCAATATGCATGTAACATTGAGATCACAGAGTCGGATGGATAGATACTATAGATATAGAATTATAGATAGATAGATAGTTGGATAGATAGATGGACAGATAGGTATAGAAAGACAGACAAACAGACAGGCAGGCAGATAGTTAGATGGATGGATGGATGGATAGATAGATAATTAGATAGATAGATAGATAGATAGATAGATAGATAGATAGATAGATAGATAGATAGATAGATAGACGGACGGACGGACGGACGGACGGACGGACGGATGGATGGATAGATAGATGGATAGATAGAGTAGATGGATAGATGGATAGATGGATCGATGGATCGATGGATGGATGGATGGATGGATGGATGGATATATGCATTGATGGAATAAAGAGGTTAGAAACCTACATAATTATGACGGATTTTGAGACCCTGCGCCACAGTTATATTCATTGGTGTTAATACTGAATGGATAGGAAGGGATTGAACTCGTCTCTCTAAATGCGCCGACGTCTAGCGAACGTCTTTCTGTGTAGACCCCGCTCTATGCCAGCGGTTCCCAACCCGTGGCCCGCCTGGCCTAAAAAATGGCGATCATCTCTCAAAGAATTGACAAAAATATATTTACAATTGACAATTTGGACAGTGCAGAACGCATAATTTTTTTTCTACTACAAATTATTCTATTTTGACGTCTATAAATAACATAAAACAATCTATTTTGAATCAATTATAGCAATTGTATATGTTTTTAGTTAATTAAATTTTAGCCTTGTGGCTCCTAATGTCGTTCAACTAAGAAAAAGTGGCTTTCGTGCCCTTCAACTCAGAAGAAGTGGCCCTAAAGTCAAAAAGTTTGTGAACCACTGCACTGTGCTAATATGAATCTGTCGCATTGCACTATAGATCAGCAGTCGAGGGAGCCAGGACTCGATGATTCTGGGCAATGGATTGCTGGATTACACAGGAAAACACGCAGAAGATGTCTGCGAACTGAGTCTTGATCTGATCAGTGAAGTATTAGCATTCGACACACCTCTTGCACCTGACGTTCGTCCCAACCTCAAAATCTCGATACATTCAGGTACAATATAATCTGCTTGCGAACGTAACTTTGCATTCGCCGTTGATAAATTAATTACTTGAACAGACGGTTATGCAACTTCTCATCTGTTACTTACGTGACAGATCAGACTTCAAAATCCCTATAGCTATAGGCTATAACAATAATCAATAAATAGGTCAATCAATCCATCAATAATTTGTTCTTCTACAGACATTAATATTGGCATTGCATGCTGCTATTAATGGCGATTTAGACTCGCCTAATAATATTCTGATAAACTATTTATTCACTTAGAATCGTCGAGATGGCACCAAGTCATTGAAATGCAACACATTTTTTCCGGGCAAACATAATAAACATGATGCGATTCCAGAATAACCGGATTCACGTTGCAACAGCAACACTAACAGTAAAAGTTTAATAAGAACGTTATTGAATAATAGTTTGGTAAATAAATTGTCTCAAGTTTTTTATCGGTAAAGCTAAATCAGTGGTGGATGGACTGTTCCGTTAAATGTTCTGATTAGTTTCACCTAGATAAGTTGACGCCTATTGACTTTCGTTAACAATTTTCGTTCGCTATTGTGTATGTAGCCTGTAACATTGCACATGTTGGTTATTCTGCATTAATAATTTATGTGATGATGTTTAGGTTCGGTTCTTACAACGGTGATCTGGCGTACACTTCCAAGGTACTGTGTCAATGGTGAGGCTGTTAATACGGTCCTCGCTATGCAAAGTGCAAGTAAAGGTAAGTGTGACACAATTTAAACAACCTTGGCGTAATTTACATCATTATAGTATTTGCCCTACCTATTTAGTGACCTAATAAAATATTATGTCACTTATTTCATGCATACGTTAGGACAGTGCTGTCCAACCTTTTTGGTACCGCGAGCCGCAAAAGCAAGATTCTTGAAGCCGAGGGCCGCAACGGAAAACTCAAAAGCAGTGGCTAAAATTTATTGATAATATAATATTAACATTGAAGCGAGTACTGAAATTTAATATTTAATGATTACAATCTATCAATCTAGCTATTTACATATGAAATTTATTTACCGCCGGTTCAAGATAACTGATCAGAGATGATCCCGACCCAGGAATGGCCAAAGAGGAATGTCTATGCATGGAAGGGTTCGACAGATTCCACAGGAATATTTATAATGAATAGGCCTAATAGCATGTGAAATACACAAGCCACGATTGTCAAATGCTTCAAAATAGTTGAGCACAAAAATGTGCAAGGTGGCGTTCATCTCTGCCTTACACTCAGTTTCGTCGCCCATACAGTTTGCCATTTCAAAGCTTCATTACGTCGAGCAGTCAATTTTTAGACTAAGATCCACTTTATGACTGGGGCAAATTTCCATCTTCCTGCTCTAGCTTTCATAAAAATTCGTCGAAGCCAGAATCTCCGTCTAAAGAGCTAGCAGTCATAGTCATCGACTCGTCTGACCAGAAAGTGCAAAGACATCGCCGTTCGGTCGGCCCTTGCAATGTGTCTCCATTCCATTTTTTCTTTCTAATCCTTAGAATTATAACTCGACTATCTCTCGAAAGAATGGTCACAGTCATTTGCAGACGTGCTGTGACTCTGTAGCCGACACATCTCAGGGACTGACTATAAGTGAGCGGTTTGTGAGAGTTGACGAGATCCGTTTGCGGGTCGTGAGCTTGTAGACGTCGGACCCAGGTCGCCACGTAATTATCTCCCTCACCTTACAGTAACAAGAGTTGTCAAAACCAGAAGTCGTGTGTCAATCTCCAGATAGACTATGCCATACTACGGGAACTTAACCCCAGGAAAAGAAAGAAGAGATTTAGATTTCGAATTGGTCTTTCTGTTAGCATTGCAAATCGGCAACTGTCACATCAATAAAAAAAGCGCTAAAGTCGACCAGTGACTTTATCCTTTACTTCATTTTACACAAAGTGCAAAAATTTAGTGAGCCCTTGCGGGCCACTTGAAATCATACCGCGGGTTGCATGCGGCCCGCGGGCCGCACGTTGGACAGCACTGCGTGTCTGCGTTAGGATAATCTGTAGCGAAATAATATGTCTATCAAATTAGCTTTCATTTTCAGCAATTTAATTGTTCAATCTAAGTCTGAATTAAGATGGACAATTTAAATATGTCGTACCAGTTAATGTTTACTTGTGGTATTGTTATTATAATACACGGAGTCAGAATAGAACAAGAGGACTTGTGTCAAGGCGTCCTTGAAGCATTTCAAAACGTTGCCATGCCAACGATATTTTAAGCAAGCCAATGAATGACCTTCAAGAATGACCGAAAGATGTCTTCGACGGAACAATGACTGCTGGCAGTAGGAGGCATGACGTTAAACTGCATCCATCGCCTGCGCCGGTCCTAAGCCCGGACAAAAGGAGGAAGGTTTGCCAGATGGGTGGCAATACGCTGGCAGTAAAAGACCAAGACGATTGAAATCCGCAAAAACACGACACAAGTGACAGAGCGACCCAGATGCTTCAAGGTGTCATGATGTGGAGCAGACATGCACAGGCCGGTCAGTACAGACCGGTGGAGAGAGTCGGAGAAGAGAGCATGGGACATAATACGGGCATTCACCCAGGTTGTCCTTCTGGCCTCTTTCCCAATAATTTTATTCTTCAATCAGACAAGGTGGTCTAGCTACTTCAAGATGTTAATGGTATGGAGCAGACCTGCAGACCGGACAGGTTGAAGATGGGCAGCATGACGCGAGACAGACTCAGACAGAGAGTGGCGTCGGACTCTTACGGGCATTGAGCCCAATGATATTGATGGATGATGATGATGATGATGATGATGATGATGATGATGATGATGATGATGATGATGATGATGATGATGATGATGATGATGATGATGATGATGGAGTAGGAGGAACGGAGAATAACAATCCGGCGATTGTTTTCGCTCTGGTGCACAGATGAGTAAGAACGTCGTATCGGTTGTATAACGAACGACTCAGTTAATTTCGGAGCTCACGAAACGGTCACAGCCGTTGTAGGCTATCTGATGTCAATAGAGCGAAAAGTTCGAGATGAACGGTGAAACGTGCGCGCTCTAAAGGAAGCGAGGTGGTCACAGTAGGTTTTTTGGAGCGAATTGAGTGGACCTTGAGTCAGCGAACTGTTCGATCTTCTCTGGAGAGTAAATCGTGACCGCGTGGTGAGAATATGCTATAAGGATATGCACCGTGTCTGGTCGATTTTGAAACGAACCTAAGAGACTTACGAGTGGTGAAGTGAAGTGACGAGTGACTGAGAGAAAATCGCAATGACGTTTCTTTATTGACCTGTTCGACGTTTGAGAAGATACGAGGCTTTGCTGGGTGAATGGGGGATCTCCGGACCTTGGAGACCAACCAATCGATCCAACGGCATTGCACGTCGAGGGTCTTTTGGCCTGAATTAACGAGAATCGTTCGAAGAAGGACTGTTTTCGAAATTGGAAACGGATCTTGGAAACTGAAAGAAAGAAACGAAAGACTAAGACAGATAGGCTAAACCAAAAATGACACTAGGTGATTAAGTATTTGAATGACTGTGGATGTTGACTCTCCCTTTCATTTTTTTGCAGTTTTTTAATCAGAGTGCCGTAAATCTTGATTAGGGTTCTTTCTTAGTGCGAAGCAATGCAATCCATACTCGAATAATCTCTACGTAAAAAACGAGCGAGATCCATTAATTAATTTTAGCGAGGCAGGGCTACGGTAGCCACTTAAAAGTGAATGATTAATCACAACATAAGAATTGCTGAAAAATAACTGTGGAGTCAGGCTATGTTCCACATGGACTTTTAGTGTGAAAAGAAAACTTTACTGCAGGGTCCTAATAAAGACTGTAGGTTTGAACCCTCACACAGAATAATCGATTGAATAGGCGAGTGCGTAACAATTTGCTTCTATAACGCTTTCTTTCCACTGATCATCTTCGTCTCGGTGATAAATCAAATAATTTTTGCTGTAGCAATGAGGGTACGAATCAGTGAGGCTACATATGAGCAAGTAATTGGATCTGGAAACTTCACATTCGAACAAGGAGGAAACGTTGCAGTAAAGGTAAACATCCAGAGGGAATACAGTATAGCGTTAGACAAATGCGACACCGGTGGTCAAAACCCGTCACATGTCGATTTTTGGACTTTTTTCATTCAATCATATTGTAATCCCACAGGTATTCTGCTTAAGAATACGTGTTTTTTTTACAGAATTCGAATATCTTTTTTCTAATTGAATTCTTATTCGTTTGATTCTGTAATTTGTAAAATTCATGACAAGTGAGAAAATCGAGTGGGTAGTTTCGGAGCATTTGTGTCATGAAAGTCCTGAGTAGCCATTAATTAATTATTCTGTTATTCTGCTGGTCAATACATGGCTATATTCGGTATCAAATACATCAAATGGCAGGAAAATAGAGCCTTACTACTAAATGGGCTACGAATGAATGAATTTATGAAATGTAAACAAACGCGTCCAAAGCGAGGAGACCAGATGCTTTATCGTAGATGCATGAGTGTAATACGTAAAATAAACAATTAACCAGGCTGTACAAAAGAAGAATGAAAATTAATATGTATACCTATTCATGATTTAAATCGTTGGAAACTAGTATTATTGCGACCGACAGCAAAGGCGTAGCTTGTTTCCCTGTACGAGTATTAACCTGTTCCTCAAAGAAATGTTTACCCATGCGCTTACCCTACAGAAAAGCTTAAATAATAAATATACATTCATTAGATCAGGTACTGCCTCAATGCAGTTCAGAGGAAGCACATTTTAATAGATTTACCTATAGGACCTGATGGCGCCATTGTGAAGATCTTTCATTTGCCACATATAATTGTTATAGCCAGTTGTGTTGTTGGTCTTGGTTCTGAAATTTTCCAGGATGGAAGGCCGATCAAAACATACTGGTTGACTGGAAAGAGCGGATATCGGAAGCCGCTTCCTCAAGCAATGAAACGAAGGGCTTCGTCTCTGACTGAGGAAAAGGAAGGCTGGACAAGAAAATGAGTCTAAAGTGTTTGCGAGCTCTTACGTCGGAGATCAGAAGTGTCTGGTTGCATCTTCCTATGATGTGTGTGACTGAAAACAATGTTCATAAAAGGACGTTGCTAAGTAGGATCTTAGCGTAACCGGTGCGGTTCACACTCGTATGACGACGGATTTTGCTTCATAGTGATTTAATTATGGACCAACGAATACGTAACGTTGTCAACTGTCAAAGTGTCTTGCAAGTGTTCTATGCATTGATTGTCAGAACATTGAAAATAAATGATAGACGAACGAACGGTTTTTAAATTTCTCCATTTTAATCGGTGTCGGTCAGTGTTCTTGTGTGTAATTGAACCGTTTCTGCTCTTTGGTCGGAATAGGCTATGTCAGTTTTTAAAGGTGGGTTAGGTTTAGGGTTAGGGTTGGGTTGAGTTAGAGTTATAGTTAAGTTTAGGGCTAGGTTTAGGTTTAGGGTTCGGAATAGTGGACCTTCGGAATAGTGGACCCTCAGAATAGTGGATCCAAACCGTTTCTAAATGCAACATCGGGCGACGGTGTGAGCATTTTTAACATATAGCATACTACCATTTTCTAAAATCAAACGGCAAGCTTTATCGTGTGCACACAAGATTTTATCCACCAAGCAAGGGATAGCCTAATTAATGATACTACATGTCAGTAACACCAGGTAGGTCTACCTTCGTTCTTTCTGTGTCTATGATCAGCCAATCACGTGGGCACTGTCTTGTGAGATCCTCGGCACAACAGGTCTTGAGACCTTTTTGTTTTGCATTGAGTTATACATTTATACTGCGATCACAGAATGAAATCAAGTTCTAATTATAAAGCATTTACGAATCCTTTTTGGCAGGCTGGTTTTCATCTCATCTCGAAATCTACTACCAAGAACCTTTCCGAATTCCTTCGCTTCCAATTCTCACTTTCCTCACTTCAACTTTTCGTCCATTATTCAAGACCTTAAATAGTTCTCGTTCCTTTACTGAGCACATTGCCAAGCTGACTCCCTCTTCCTGCTTTCAGCTACTTCTGACCGGTACCTACCCTCAAGAGTTTCGTTCCATTTTATTCGGAGAAACTTTCTTCGCACTTCACAAAAGATGTTGCAGCCTATGACTACATAATTATAGCCATTGGATAGGTCTCGCGTAGACTCGCATCTAAATGCGCCAATGCGTAAGCAATGCTGCGTGTGACTCCGTACATGACCCGCAAACAACTTGGGGCTGGGGCGGGAGTTCCCGGAGGCTGCGACCCACGCTGCAAGGCGATTCCCGAAAACACGGCCCACAGGCAATCATGGTCGAACCTGAAATCTCGAACGTATTGAACAGCCTGTATTGTGACTTCGTGCTGACGTCGGTTGACGAAATCATCCTTGAATTGGCCGCATATTTCCACCTTGACTACGCCGAAACAAATATCTTCATATCAGTAGATGTACTATATTACCCCCAAGGAGGTTTGCAACAGGGCGATCCCTTAGGACCTCTACTATTCTACCTGCCGCTTCAATCAATTCCAACTTGCCTGCTGTCACCCTTGGTCTTTGGATACCTCGACGATCTCGCCTTTGGCGGGGACCCAGAGATGGTGGACGCTGACGTGGATGCGATGCTCGCGTCTGGGCCTCACACCAAATGCGAGCTCTGCGCGTGCGACATCGACTTCAGCCACATCAATGGGATAATTCACCCGTGTCGACCCTACGGCAGATGCTGGCCTGGCTCGCCTACTACAGCTGACACATTTATTGAGATTCACCCTTGACACGATCAATAATCCTCGACTACTAACAGCTTACGACGAGCTGCTAATGTAGGAAATGAATCTTACAGCTCGTTGACCGACGATCAACGTATGCAGGCCTCCCTCCGGATCGGTTTACTGTCAATACCGCGCACACAATACCGCGCACACAATAACGCGATTTTCAATACCGCGCACCTTCAATACCGCGCAAGATCGTTATCGCGCGCGATCGCTCCCGCGTTTGTTTGAGAATTTGTTCAATCCAGCTCCTATTTCATACCTATAAATACCTTCATCCAGCTTCTATTTCTCGCTCGTTATTTTCGTCAATCCAGCTTCTATTTCAGACATAGAAATACCTTCATCGAGCTCTTATTTCTCATGCTTTATTTCCGTCATTCGAGCTTCTAATTCTCCTGTAAAAACCATCATCCAGATTCCATTTCTCAATGCGTCACAATCGGATTGACAAAAATAAAGCATGAGAAATGGAAGCCAGATGAGAGTATTTTAATTTAAATGAAATAGAAGCTGAATTGACGAGAATAACGAGCGATAAATAGAAGTTTGATGAACCGAACACCCTCGTACGATAAAATTCGGAAATTGAACAAATTCGCAAACAAACGCGGTAACGATCGTGCGCGGTAACGATCGTGCGCGGTATTGAAGGTGCGCGGTATTGAAAATCGCGGTGTTGTGTGCGCGGTATTGTGTGCGCGGTATTGTGTGCGCGGTATTGACCGGATACCCTCCGGATCAGACTGAATAGTGGCTACTACTAATGCTACTACTACTGCTACCGCTACTGCTATTGCTACTGATACTACTACTACTACTACTACTACTACTACTACTACTACTACTACTACTACTACTACTACTACTACTACTACTACTACTACTACTACTGCTACTGTTACTACTACTACTACTACTACCGAAGATGGTGGCGACGATAGTCTCGACGATGAGTAGTAGAAGAAGTAGTAGTAGTAGTAGTAGTAGTAGTAGTAGTAGTAGTAGTAGTAGTAGTAGTAGTAGTAGTAGTAGTAGTAGTAGTAGTAGTAGTAGTAGTAGTAGTAGTAGTAGTAGTAGTAGTAGTAGTAGTAGTAGTAGTAGTAGTAGTAGTAGTAGTAGTAGTAGTAGTAGTAGTAGTAGTAGTAGTAGTAGTAGTAGTAGTAGTAGTAGTAGTAGTAGTAGTAGTAGTAGTAGTAGTAGTAGTAGTAGTAGTAGTAGTAGTAGTAGTAGTAGTAGTAGTAGTAGTAGTAGTAGTAGTAGTAGTAGTAGTAGTAGTAGTAGTAGTAGTAGTAGTAGTAGCAGTAGCAGTAGTATAGTAGTAGTAGTGGCAGCAGCAGGTATAGTAGACTATAGTAATTGTATTTTACCCGAGGTAGATCTATTATTGTTATTACTAGTGATAGTATTAGTATTATTATCATATAGGCGCCTTATTTGCATAAAAGCATATAGTTCAAATCACTCGTCTAACGAAACGTCATAATAGCATCTGACGTCATCTCCGAGAATCACAACAGTGGAGATCACTTGAAAATTTGTTCGTTGATTGTGAGTCGCAAACGTTGTTAAATGCGTCTTGTTTCTTTGAAGAGTGAGATTTCACAAGCGACTGAAAGACGCTTATAATAATTATGTTAGTTTCTAGGTTTACCGATATGCGAAATTATTCTAATTTATAATCAGAGTCAAGAATCAGAGTCAACTGTCAAGTGAATAGAAGTTTTCAATAATTATGGTGACCAGTGACCTCATAGTTAAATGAATTCAAGAAGAGACTGAAGCGAGTAGCGTTTGCGCGTCGACCTCCTGCAGGACAATTCAACGGTCAAACGCGTTAAGCAACTGAGTTATTAGGATGTACCCGGGATCTATGCGTCCGAACGCGTCAGTTCTACGGTCCGTGCTGATAGTCTTGGTCATCTCCAGTCCGGGATTCGACTTTCAGCAGACAACTCCTACTGGAAAGTTCGGCCTGTCCTTGTTTATCTTTATACCAGCGAACGAGGAAGACCCTGTGGCGAATAAGACGGCTGGTGCCATTGTACTCGCCATTAACGCAACCGAGAAACTCGATGTTCTGCCTGACTTCGAGATCTACTGGAAAACAGATCACCAAATCTGTTCACCGCGACTGGTGGCGAGGAAATTCCACCAGCAATGGACGAGCGTCGGCGGCAGAATGAGTCACGTCGTATTCGGAGGCTACTGCGAGAAAGTCTGCCAGATTATGACCCTCATCGCACATGTTACAAACGGCCCGTTCTTCGCGATTTCCTGCAGGGAAAATCACGACCGCAACCACGTGTTGTTCCCTACCTTCCTCGCATTCAATTACGACCGGTCGACGGTCATACCAGCACTCATTGCGATGATGAAAGAGTACGAGTGGAGCACGCTGGCAATTCTGTCGACAGCCGACACAACATCCTACGACCTGGGTTTAAAGGTGAAGGTCGCGATCGACGCTATGGGTGACAATGATTGGAATACCATCTTCAAAGTCACTACGATGGATATGGTGCCGGATGGTTTTGCGTCAGATGCGGCAGATGAGGAACTTGAACTGATTCTACGTGACATAAAGAAAGAGGCCAGAAGTTAGTTACTGTCGATGCTACAACTCCCTTAATGCATGATAAAAGAATAATCAGTATATACTATATATATATATATATATTTATCGTCATCCCATCATCATTGTCGTCACCAGCATCAACATAGTCATCATCATCATCATTATCATCATCATCATCATCATCATCGTCATCGTCATCGTCATCATCATCATCATCATCGTCATCATCGTCATTATCGTCATCGTCAACGTCATCGTCATCGCCATCGTCATCGTCATCATCATCATCATCATCATCATTGCTGTCGTCGTCGTCGAATGTTTTTGTTTCTTCAGTGGACCTATAACGACCTTTGATATTTAGAAAGGCTATAATTATAATTATAGTACTGGTATTATATCAATATTATTATTGTTATTATTATTATTATTATTATTATTATTATTATTATTATTATTATTATTATTATTATTATCATTATTATTATTATTATTATTATTATTATTATTATTATTATTATTATTATTATTATTATTATTATTATTATTGTTATTATTCTCCAGCTGTATTGTGAGATACAGTGACTTCCTCTCCTCATCTGCTTCATTTACACTTTTGCTAATAACCTACCTATCACTTCGCTACATTTAAAAAAATTATTATACCTACAAACGATTAAATGTGAGAACACAAGCATGTGACGGCGACCCGTCAAAAGGGCGCCCGACAAAAGAGCGCCGACATAAGGGCGCCGACAAAAAGGCGCCGACAAAAGGTCGCCCGACAGAAGGGCGGCGCTCTCAAAAAAATATTATCGCGAACGATATCGCGGAAGAAATAAAGTATTTGAAAAAGACAAGTGATCCAACACTACATACACGACTTTAATGTTTAACGAGGCGCAGACGCTAAGAATTTATTTCAGAAACACAAAGAGTTAAAATGAGAAGTTCAAACTCCATAAAAGTTGTTTAAACTAGAAATATGACTGTTGGTAATTTCTTATACTTAGAAATGCTGAAACGTAAGAAAACATGCTAGTAGCATATACTTGCTTATGGCAATATTCATGGGCGGAGTTTATCAGGGGCAAGAAGACCCAGAGTAATTTTTTTACCGTGCAAATGGTCTCGATTTTCGGGCTTAGCCCCCACGTAAAACTTACGAATGACTAAAAGAAAGCTTATCAACTTAGAAATTATCTGGACTTAGAAAATTTGTGAAGACAATCTTTTCACCTGGAAAAAACCTTCCGACTTAGAAATGTTTCGTGACAGAAAATGTGTTGATTTAGAAAATTTACAAAGAAAATATGTGGTCATGAAAATAATTTTTGACTTTCAAATTCATCGAGTTAGAAAATATCATTACTTAGAAAATATGCACCTCTTAATGGGCCCCTACATTATTGCGACTGCTAGTACTTATTTTTACTTTCATAGTCATTTTTAAAACAAATTTGGGTTTTTACTCCGGTTTTTCTATCATTAACATCACGAACCGTCGGCTCAACGCCCGTTGGTGTTTGACGCCGTTTTCACCGTGTTCTTCCACTGTTCCCTTTCCAGAGTGGTGTGACTCAGCTCTTGCAGTGATACACCACACCAGTCTGTTACATCATCCGCCCATTCTCTATGAGGTCGCCCAATTTTGTTTCGTCCGTCCATCATTCCAAACACTAATGTCTATGTTGTCCTGTCATTAGGCCTACTCATTCAGCATAAGTATGTGACCCCAAAAAACCCAGTTTTCTCAGGATTATCCTCTGCATCACGTTTTCCTTGAGGTGTATTCGATTGAAAAGTTGTACGTTAGTTGCTTTTTGTGTCCATCTTATTCTCATAATCCTTCCACTGCATTTTCCTCTGTTGCGTCCGAGATAAATGGGAACTTGTCAACGTTTTCTAATTGTAATCAGTCTACAACTATTATGTTCTGTTCAATACCTTGCGCCGAATACCATTGTATTTGTTTTCTCGACATTCATGGTGAGACCATAATCTCTTTCCTTGCACATTCAAAGTTTGCACGTTGTTTTCCAATCGTTGCTCGTCTTTCCCGATCAAGTCTAAGCCTACTGCTTTCAGCAGCAGTTTTAATACTGGGCCTACTTTTTCTATCATAGAAACTGTGATCGCTATAATTGCAGTGGTCATTCGTATCGCCATTGATTTTCAAAATGAAAATAATGATGAATTGATGATGGCCATGAGAAGTAAAATAATAGAATCTATATTCCATTCGATTCACTGACTGCTGTTGAATCTTGATGCCCCGTTCTTTTTAGTTGTCTTTCTCGCAGCGGATTTGCTTCACTCGAGTCGTATTCTCGTCATGGCACAAAGGGAAGGAATGTACAACGGCGAATATGCGTTCATTGGCTTCGATCTCGACGTCGGTAAGTAGGCTATCGACTAACCTATCAATCAATCAGCGTGACACAGCAGGAATGCGCTTAGGCTATAGGACCCACTCGTATTATTATTGTTGTTACGTGCCGGTAGGCAAAATTCCACATCTCATGTACAACGGCCATCTAATCGGCTGATCAAGAACTCCTAGTCCCTCGCTCGCGGACTTAGGCTACTATTAAGCAGCGGCGCGCTCTCTCTCGTTTGCTGACTCTATTGCAGAGCATTTAAATCAGGAGTGGTTTTGTTAAGATGACATCCTAAAGTGCTGCCATTAGGCCTACAGTGAAAAAATACAAAATTTAAAGAAGGAGAAGGGACAATGGTCCGGGACATTTATAACTTTATTGATGTCTTAAACCACGTCATTGAGCAATGAAATTATAAATATCTATGTTAGAACAGCAGCTTAAAATGTTACAGTTACAGTGTGAAAATCAATTTCTTTAAACAATTGAGAGGCGACACTCTGAACTCTGAAGCCAAGACTATCTGCATTGGATTTTTTTAAAGTTAAAATGAAGGCTTAAAGTGCTACCATTACTGTGTGCCAATTAGTTGGCGAGTGGAAATTTATTGAAGTTTTCAGCCATGTCTCTGAGCACTGAAATCATAAGCCTAACTTTGTTTAGATGACAGCTTAAAATATTACAATTACAGTTTGCATATCCAAATTTTTTACAACAATTGGGAGGTGACACTCTGAAGTCTTAAACCATGACCATATATTATATGATTTGAAAAAGCTAGCAATTTTATTAAGATCAGGGCCGTCTTATCCAGTAGGCACAGTAGGCACTGTGCCTAGGGCCTACGAACTTACCAGGGGCCTACGAAATCCTAAAAAAAATATATTAAAAAATAAATGCAGTGATTGGTCAATGACCGGAAAAAGCAAACAGAAAACGAAAACTTGCAAATTTAATTTTAACGAGCTAACTTTTGTAAGGCTAGAGTTAACTAATGAAACAGTAACATTGGCTAAGCTATAGGGCCTATGTTAACTTTGCGGCTCTTTGCATTCGCGAAATCGCTTATAGGTTAATGTATTCAAATGTCATTTCTCGCTTTAAGTCGTTTTCATTTGAAAGTAATGCAAGGGAGGATAATCGTGCCTGTCCCATCGTTGACCGAAGGTAATTTTTGATAATTTTCAGCTTCGAAAAAGAACGTTCACCTTCACAACTTGTTTAAAAAAATATAAAGATAAATTCGAAAAGAAATATTGACATTTGGAAAACTGGAGACCAGCTTGTCAGCCATTTGTGATCTAATCATTTCAGCTACAGATTTATTGGTTTCTCCAATCCAGACTCGTGTTTCCTCTTATAGCCTAACCATCAGACATATTTTTTTTACAAATTTGTATCAATAATTTAACAAATTAAAAATTTTAAAAAATGGCGCTTTTTCATTAGAACTTAGACCGAAACGCCGCTAACAGAAAGTCGAAAATCGGAAATATTACATTTAGCGGATATTGAAAATAAATATTTAAAAAAGTAGTTTGAGATTTAAAATCAAAACTGAATGCGTTCACAAAACATGGTTCAGCATAATTTTAAGAAATAATGTCAAGGTGTTGCAATTTGAATTAATACAGAGCTGAGTTGGATAGACCCTATAGGGGCCTACGAATAGATTAATATGCAAAAGTGCCTAGGGCCTACGATGACCATAAGACGGCCCTGATTAAGATGACAGCTGAAAATGCTGCCATTAGGCCTATAGTGTGAAAATTAAAAATCTAAACAATGAGGAGGAAAATTTACTGGAGTCTTAAACCATGTCTTCTTTCAGCATTAAAATTATGGCAATTTTGTCGAGACGACAGCAAAATGCCACCACCGCGGTCTGAAAATTAAGCTTAGCAATATTTAAACAATGGGGACATTTTTGAGTCTTAAACCGCGACTCTGAGAACCGAAATGATGATCAATTTTGCTAGTGTGTGAGAATGTTTTAATTCGACAAATTATTAATGGGAAAGTGGGCACATTCTCTTCCCAAACTCCTCCCCTGCTGTATAGTAGGGTGTCCCCAAAAACGTTTTCTTGAAATTCTTGAGTCTCACCAGTCAAAAAGTTTCCTATGGAGATGTTAATATTTGTGTAATTTGTTTGATTTTTTAAAATACTTTTTAGGGGTCCCCCTAGGAGCCCCAAATTTTAAGCATAGCGTACAATGATATTCGTGTGCAAATATGTCAATATATGAGGCGACGTTATTCAAACCACATATTTAAATGCTTTTGCGCAAAATATGATAATATCATATTATGTCCTAAAATGTAGTTGCTGAAAATTTTTATACTGTATTGTTCTCTGACGGGTTTTTGCAGTTAATTGACTGAAATTTTACAAAATATATGTGTGCACTGACTTTCATATAATATTAGAGTTTGGAATATTATTTAACCATAATTGACTACTATAATAATTCGAGCAGTTATTCAAACATAGTTTACTTTGAGATGGCATATTGGTACACAGTACCAAATGTGAGATAGCCACACGTTTGGTCCAATCAGTAATTCACTACATCTGAAGAAGTGACTCAAGTGAGTCATGATTGCAATTTGGGAAGTCCTTTCGATGTTTTTCAACAGCTTGCAATAAGAACTGTTTTTGAGTTTTCATTTGTTATGGCATTAAATGTCTGTATCAGGCACCGCCATTGACACATGCCAAGCTATTCACGATTACAATGGCTTAATTGTACGATTTCACAGATAGTCAACTAGCAGCAGGACTCACTAGAAAGCTGTTGTCAATGCCGGTAGTCTGGAAAAAGCTTTGAGAGATATATGGCTCTGGTAAAGTTGTTGAAGAAACTTGACCAATTGAGATCCAAATTCGGGGACATAATATGTATAGTATGAGATTTGCATCCTTGTGAGTTGTTAAGAGATCGGAAAACAATGTAATAGTTGCATGCTCTGGACTGAAGTACCAAGAATAGCATTGCATTACTTTAAGTGCAGCAATTCTGAGACCAGTATAATCGTATGTTGTAATCTTCTAATTAACAGGATGCAATTAAATAGAGCATCAGTTGCAGATCGGACAGTGCGTCAGGATTGTATGTAGGCTTATTACACTGATACAACAAAAAATGCTTAAAGCGTTTTAATACATGTGAATCATTATCTGTTAAAGAGACGACAGTCTCGTTTCCATAGAACAGCAGCTCCATTTTCATTGAGTAATATAACGGCCTTGGCCATACAACGTACTCTATCTGAAGAGCATCAGGCTTGCAAATACCAGTGGTAGGCCCTATTTGGTAAATCCACCTCACCAGCAACTCAGCAGATGTAAAGAATTCATCGAAATCCTCCAGAGGATGATGCTTTGTGATGCAATAAGCAATTAAGCATGTTTAAAGTCCTCATCTAACAATAATTATCTTTTGGGATTTGTTGCGCAGAACCTGACATTTGTTTAATTTGAACCAGTTTTCATCAAACATCTTGAAAACACAGAATATCTGGCCATGTGGATGGTCAAAGACATGTATAAAAGGCGTTGGGAAGTATCACATCAAAGATAGTACTAGTTCTCATATAGGCCTACATGTAGATGGCCTTTTAACCAAACTTTGTCAGTGCTTCAGTTTTACTGTGACTTGCCATGACAATAAAATTAACCAATAAATATTGTAATATATAAAATATGTAACCGTTAGCCCAAATTTACATTATGTAACAGACTGTAGTGAAAAGAAAATATCAAACAGCCTGAAATTCGGTTTGCACACTTAACTTCTGCTCCATATATGCAAACCCACGAGACAGCAGCTCTGCAGGAAATTATATATATTTCATATACATATGTATAGCATATGGGTAAAGTACCCTATTATGGGCACCTTAAGGACTTTTGCCTGTAGTTCATGGTCCAATGAAGGGTCAAGTAAAACAATGTTTGTCAAACTAATTTTCAGCACTTTAGCAACTAGAAACTCACTGAAATGACATTAAAATGTTGAGATTTACCTACAAAATATTGAAAATACAAAGAGCTCTGAAGTGTCCATGTTAGGCACTGGTGTCCTAATGATGAGCACCCATCATATTAAGTTCACCCATAATGTAGTCAAAGGTACATGTAAATGTCATAATTATGATTGCTCTTCACAATAATATTCCAAAAGAAATCCGTAATTGCTCATCCGCTACTAGGCTCACACAATACAGTTGTAGTCTAACGCTAGAGGGATCTGAAACCTTATTGAAAAACTTAAACCTAAAAGTTAGTGACCGAGCAAGAACTTGCTGTCTAATCAACGTATTCATGTATGCATGTATGTATGTATGTATGTATGTATGTATGTATGTATGTATGTATGTATGTATGTATGTATGTGTGTATGTATGTATGTATGTATGTATGTATGTATGTATGTATGTATGTATCTATGTATCTATGTATCTATGTATCTATGTATCTATGTATGTATGCATACGTACACACATCAAAAGGTTTGGCTTAGCATATCTAAATTTTCTATTTGTTATAATATTTATTTCCTTTCAATATACCTATATATAATATACAGGCCATAATATTGTATATTTTATATACAATATAATTATGGCCTATTAGCAATAGACTTAATATGGGCATGCCCATATTCGGGCCCATGTTCAGACCATTATATTAGGTGCCCATATTCGGGCAGGGCGTGTGCCCATTATTAGGCTCGCACCTATGACACGCTTCAAAGTCGGCTATACAAATAATGCATTACAGGAATCACCTGCCAACGCACACCAACCTGATCACAAAACAATTGTCAAAACAGAAAAATTTACCATTCAAGAATCCACTCGGTACACGTGATACAGCACACGAAAACAGAATTCTGGAAATCGTTAACGTTTTCTTGAAATTTGATTTATTCTTGATTAAATTGTGTAAAAAATTGCACAGTCACAATATAGATAATTTTTTTTTTAAATTCAACGATGCACTGCAGTTCTACTGGAATCCAAGAGGTGGAGCTACAATAACACTTTAGCCTATATATACTTTTCTTCGGGAGTGCTCATATTAGGAGGGTGCCCATAATTGGCTACCTTACCCCTACATATTATGTGTGGTGCATTTATTCGTAATGAAAATGGTGTTGGGCTGCAAAAAAACCCAAGTTCATGAAATAATGCATAAGTGATATTGACAATGATGGCGGCAAACCACAATGTATTTTTTGATATCTTGTAGCCCTTAGGGGGACCCCTAAATGTCCTTGAAAAAATTGAAATTTTTTCTCTAATGTTATTTTCCACCAATGATACTTTTTGGCTGGTGAGACTTAGCATTTTCAAAAATAACCTCAAATTGGGACACCCTACTCTATAGACTTAGCCTAATATGACATTTCAACTTCAGACTACCGAATGCGTAACACTCAGAATCGCCAGAGCCAGAAAACTTCACACAATAGTAATATTATTATTGCCATGGGCAGCTTTCGAATCACGAAGTGAAAATGCATGAAATCGACAATGACAATAAAAATGCAGTGATGATGGTAACTCTTAAATAAATTTTGCTGTTGGGGTCTCACAACTTTCGAAATGTCACCAAGGGGTCGCGACATTAAAAAGGTTGAGAACCGTTGCTATAGCCTAGGCTAGTAGCCTACATGGTATGCGCTCCATCTGGGGTTTATAGTTAACCACAACTTCTTGATCTTTAACAAATTCTCCTCACTAAGGCACTAACGATACAGGTGATGTACATGTACATTGTAAAACGGATAAATTTACACTTTGCCACTTCTATGAAACAGAAAAATATTCCTAACCTTTATCATTCCAGATACGGAAGTTGTCATTCAATAAGTTCCGAATTTAGTTACATGATAAACTTTACAACCGACAGTAACAAAAGTTATTTATTTTCAGCTCGTATAAGAATAGCCTACTCATGCAGTATGTTCCCAAAGTGGGACGTTGGGTCACTTTTGAGCATTATAGGCTAAGCATCACGCATTAATAAAAATTTAACTTTCCTAAATGATGCAGAAAATATGCAATTTTAAAAAGTTGTCTTTCAGAAGGTCAATATTTTATATAATTGAAGCATTTTCATTAGAATTAGACACTGTAGAGTCGATTTTGTCCCTCTGTATGGCGTGTTTCAAAGCACAGTTCGAGGAGCCGCATGTGGCATTTCCGCACTTCTTCCATTGCTGCTGCTACTGCATAAGGCTTATCATGGGCAGGGTTTGGCTTCAGTTCTTGGGAGGGCTAAAAATGTCTTTGGCTTTGGAGCGGAGACTTGGTCCAGAACGAGCATATTTTCATCGACCAAATTTCTGATGACCTTTTTCTGGTCCTTCGATAAAAGTTCCCTGAAGTATACCATCCATTTTCCTCGGCAAAAACTTGATGAACTTTTTTAGCCCTTGTGTCGAATTTCCTGAAAATATACCATTTCTCGCAAAAAAAAGCTGATGACCTTTTTATTGGTCCACTTCTAGACGGCTTAGCCCCCCAGTCCCTAATAAACTCTGCTCATGAGGCTCATCGACCTTGTGTTGTGGGTCCATTGAAAAATTAATTGTTCAGTCCATCATAGTTGTATCGGAGCAATGCAAGGACCTGTACCGTCGTTTAGGCGGTACACCCTTCAGTAAATCGTAATCGTAATCGCAATCGTAATCTTCAAACTCCCAAAGCGCTACTCGAAAGTCACGTGCGGGGCACCAGCGTATTCACCAGCGATGCAGCATGTGTTGAGTCGCAAGGGTTGTCCGTAAGAATAGTCCAAGATCACAAACCATAACGGGTCAAAACTGGATGTGACCCGATTGTTGTGGTGCAGGAAGCAGAACAAACGGTATCTTCCCGACTCCCACGACAGGTCAAGGCATTTGCAAACAGATTCTGCCACCAATCTTTTTTAATTGGCAGACAATGCAGACAGAAGACGGTCCAGTAGATCGATATACCCATTCCTGCCGTGTAGCTACAGATCATTTGTGGTTGTGTCACTTTGGTCTTGCCCTGACTGCACCTCATTAGCCTATAGATGACGCTCGGCCATCACAACAGGGCTGACGGTGTGAAAATTACTGACACAATGTCATGTGAAAACATCGTCGTCACTCTTCGCTTGCAATGTTCACGTGGTCATCAGACGTGTGAAGAACATTCGTTAGATTTGGTTCCAAAATTACACGACATAATCTACATCAGCCTACCACTAGTACAAGTGGCTTTCATGTCAAGGTCTCGGAACTGGAACTTCAATGGATGTGATGTCAAGATAATATCGAAGTCCAGCTGGTGGTGAGTCTTGATTGAAATTTTGCCACCGACATCAAGAAGCACATGATCACTTTTTGCAACATTGACAGTGTGCCTGCAGCTGTGGAGACCCAGCAGACAAGCAAAGCATCTAGGCCTATAAGCTTATAATACGTCGTATCCGAAACTAATTGGTAGTACGAATGAACACCGCAATAAGGTAGCCTACCATAAATTCATCAAAGCTCACATTTACGTGGAAAACAGCAAACCACAGAAAACTTTGCGCCTTTTCAAACTGTTCAAACCCGAACACAAACCAATCGCAATACACTAAAAAATATGGTAATAAGCCTAAAATAACAACGACAGTGATAGTAATATTCATAATAATAACCACACTTGCAATCAATGTAAATCGTGGAGTCAAAAAAGGCAAATTTCAGTTGAGCGCAAAAATAATGGCTCGTGTAGGCTAAGAAGAGTGACACAACGTTCCCAAAGTGGAACGCATGTTGTTCACTCATAAGGTACAACCTGAAACAAACATGGCCACACACAAGCACAATAAACACAGTTCAATCCAAAATATAGCTTGCAACAACAAAGTCATTATCATGCAACTATAACCAACAGTAATTTTCAATATTTAGGAGCAAAAATATCAAATTTTTTTATTCGCAAAACAAATTATTTACCAGAAACAGACTTGAAACAAAAGTGAACAAACAATTATACATGCCTCCATCATTTGTCAAGCCGTTGAATATTTCAGATGTGGCATAATATAATACGTCATTGTCACGAATTGCATTTGCAGCTGTGGAAACGCTATGGGAGTGTTAGATAGAAGGCCTGTTCATTGAAGCGTAGCTCGATATACGGGCAAGGTAAATATATTTAGACAGCTCATAGAAGGCTAGAAATAATGTATATAATTATGTAGATTTAGTTCAGTGTACGCTGCAGACACCTCCGAATAGGAGGGATTTCTTTTAGTGCGACTGTGACTTTAATTAATTCTATTGAGACGCCTCGTCGTATTTCGTTTATGCATAACCTAAATAAATAGACGGCGATGGGTACGTAGGCACGCTGGGTCGATACACGGTGACCGAGGGGTCCAAAGGGAAGGGCCGTCATAAGGGATGGGCAACAAAGCAACGTCAAGGAGTGAAGGCAACGAATATTCAGTCAGCGTTGAGACGAGCTGGAGAACAGTCGATTGGGAGACGAACTACAGACGAGTCGGAGACCGAACGGGTCTCTGGACGGACCAGAACGCTGGTCGTCTTCGCAACGGGTCTCTGGACGGACCAGAACGCTGGTCGTCTTCGCAACGGGTCTCTGGACGGACCAGAACGCTGGTCGTCTTCGCAACGGGTCTCTGGACGGACCAGAACGCTGGTCGTCTTCGCAACGGGTCGCTGGACGGACCAGAACGCTGGTCGTCTTCGCAACGGGTCTCTGGACGGACCAGAACGCTGGTCGTCTTCGCAACGGGTCTCTGGACGGACCAGAACGCTGGTCGTCTGCGCAACAGGACTCCGGGCGGACCAAAACGTTGGCCGCCTGTACAGCAGGCCTCTCGACGGAAGAAAACCCCTTCGTCGGTGCAACAGGTCTCTCGACGCAAGAAAACCCCTTCGTCTGTGCAACAGGTCTCTCGACGCAAGAAAACCTTCGTCGAGGCAACAGGTCTCGACGCAAAGAAACGTTGGTCTTCAAGAACATCTTGGAACCGCAACGGAATCATGACGCAGTGAATCTTCGGAAGCGAAAGCTGTCCCAGAGAAACGGTCCTACCTAAGGAACCTTGGACGTTCAACATACCGTGAGTCATAACCGGAATTGTTGGGGAAGGGGGAACCCTGGGTTGGGAATCGGTCGAGGTCCGGGGTAGTTAAATAACAGCAGATTTGATTATATTAACTATTGACTAAACCGTGTTATGCACGGGAACTTATCGTTTATTTTGTTGGCTAAATAATAACTGATTTAATTTACACCGTCTTCTGAATTGCTTTATAAACTCCCCGTTCTAACCGGCGGGGCATAACTGACCATACTCTAAAAAGAACTTGTGACAAGTGGTGATAGCGGTGGGATGGTCAGTTCGTTTTAGGCGGAATAGAAGTTTAGTGAAATTGGTCAGACAGTTTAGATAGCCAGCAGATAAGTGGTAAATGATAGTAGACCCTGGTATATCTAGTATCTGTTAGAGTTTATGAAAGTAGTGATCTAGTCTGGTATTAGATATATATATTCTGTATTGAATAGATCTAGACGCTAGATAGAAATTGCTGTGTTTGTTTCTAGCAGCATAAGTTGTGTATTGGCAATCTCTGTAAAGCCAGCGGCTTTAATTATATAGCGCGGAACAGGATTGCTGTTGCCTTACAAAATGGAGGCATGGATAGCACTGGCTGAGAGAAGTGGACTCAAAGGAATTGAGCTACTTCAATATGTGGATAAATGCAAAACTGAAGCAGCGGAAAGAGATGAGAGAGCGGCTGACAGAGAATTACGGAGACTGGAGTTAGAAAGACAGTCTAAAGCGGATGAAAGACAGTCTAAAGCTGAAGCTGCTGAGCAAGAAAGACAGTCTAAGGCGGATGAAAGACAGTCTAAAGCTGAAGCTGCGGAGCAGGAAAGACAGTCTAAGGCGGATGAAAGACAGTCTAAAGCTGAGGCTGCAGAGCAAGAAAGACAGAAACTGGAAATCGAGCAAAGGAAGCTAGAATTAGAGATAAGAGCTAAATCGGACGCTCATAATCATGCATTGGAGCTACAGAAAGAGCAGCATCTTCAATCCATGGATTTAGAGAGACTGAAGCTCGAGCTTGGAGCAACAAAGAAAGCATCAAGTAACAGGAGCAATAGTGTACGACTTGGTTCGGAAGAAGAGGAAGAGGACGAGCAAGACGAATACGAACCGATATTGGGGAGAACCATTAATGCTCATAAAGGTCCAAAGTTGCCGCCATTTGAAGATGGTAAAGACAATATGGATGCATACTTGCGACGCTTTGAAAAGTATGCAACTATTCGAAAGTGGAATCGTCAAGAATGGGCTGTGTACTTGGCAGCATTGTTGAAGGGACGAGCATTGGAGGTTTATTCTAGGCTTCCTCCAGAACTGTATGACGATTACGATGCCTTGAAGGACGCTTTACTCAAACGATTCCAGATGACTGAGGAAGGCTTTCGCAAGCGCTTCTATAATTGCAAGCCGGAGAGCGGAGAAGCTCCACAACAGTTCATCACGAGACTGGATAGCTATTTGATGAGATGGGTTGAACTGGCCAAAGTTGAACAGAACTTTGAGGGATTGAAACATCTGTTAGTCAAAGAGCAGTATCTTGCAGTAGTTAGTAGGGAGTTGGCTACTTTCTTGAGGGAGAGAGCGCCAAAGGATTTGCAGGAACTGTCTAAGTTGGCAGAACAATACACGGAGGCCCATCAAGAGAAACCAAGAAGGAGCTATCCGTCGGACGTAACGGAAGATCGGAATTACATGGAAAAGAAATCTTTCAGACCAGAAGCAAACAAAGGAAGAGAAAGAGATTTCGATGGAAACCAAAAGAAGAGAGGGTTTAATGACAGACGTTGTTACCTGTGCGATAAACCCGGACATGGATTTCAAACCTGTAAGTTTAGGCCGAACACTTTACAGAAAGCGGCTGGACTACAGAGTTCATGGAGAACAAAAAGTAAAGGGCCCATCCACAACAGAAAATCGCCGTGGGAGAAAAAGAAGAAAACTCAACAGGAATGGAATTCTGACACTGAGAGGAAGCAATTTGCAGAATCTGCTAGGACTGAGGTCAAGAGATCGGAAGATTTAGGAGCCTGTGGAAATGTGTGTCAAGCCTTTGAAAATCTACATGATTCAGATGAAGTGGAGTTAAAGTGTGGATGCAGGGCACACGTGATTGCAGAGGCATGTAGAACAGAGAAGTCGGAATTTGACATGACGACATCGGTTGGTTATGTTGGAGACAAGAAGGTGGAAGTTCTCAGAGACACCGGGTGTTCTTCAGTGGTGGTTGCTAGGAGGTTGGTGGACGATCATCAGATGACAGGAAAATACGAATACTGCATCCTGATTGATAAGACTATACGCAAGGTTCCAACTGCCATTATTGATGTCAAGTCGACATATTTCACCGGAAAGGTGAAAGCACTGTGCATGAAAGAGACGCTATACGATCTCATTATCGGAAATGTTCCTGGGGCAGAACTGACATCCAACGAAGTCAGGAAACAGAGCGTAATGGATGAATCAGAGTTTCAGTCCAGTGAAGTCACCAAAGTAAAGAAGGCAGAAGAGCCAAAGAACATCGCTGCTGCTGTGGAAACACGAGGCATGAAATCGAAAGAGAAAGAGTTCATGAGACCTTTGAAAGTTCCTGAGTTTCCGACGAGTGACATGACGACAGAATCTTTGACGAAGGAACAAATGGAGGATCCATCTTTAAAGAGGTTCTGGGAATATGCGCAACAGAAAAGGACAACCGGAGGCGAAGAGGATCGCATCGTGCACTTTAAAGTTGACCGTGGACTTTTGTATCGGATATTCCAGTCCGATCATAGCAGCAATGGCAATGAAGTTAAACAGTTGGTGGTTCCTGTTCGTTTACGAATGAGAGTGATGGAGATTGCTCACAGTTCCGTCTTAGGAGGACATTTGGGAATTGCTAAGACGCAAGAGAGGATCTTGACGCAGTTCTTCTGGCCAGGCTGTTACAGCGACATCGCCAGGTATTGCCGATCATGCGATATCTGTCAAAGGACACTACCAAAGGGAAGAGTGGCAAAGGTACCCTTGATCAAGATGCCGATCATTGATACCGTATTCCAAAGATGCGTAATCGATCTGATTGGACCTTTGACATGTTCGGAACGAGGACATAGATATATCCTGACGTTGGTCGATTGCGCCAGTCGATATCCAGAATGCATAGCGCTGAAACAAATCGACACAAGCTCAGTCGCGGAAGCATTAGTCAGCATATTTTCACGAATGGGAGTGCCATCGGAAATATTGAGTGACAACGGATCCCAATGTACGAGTGCCATGATGAAGGAAGTTGGTCGCCTGCTGTCTATCAGACAGTTGGTAAGCACTCCGTATCACAGTCAAAACTGTGGCCTTGTCGAAAGATATAATGGAGTCATCAAGCAGATGCTCAGAAAGATGAGTGCAGAAAAAGTACGGGATTGGGACAGGTACTTGGATCCACTCATGTTCGCTTACAGAGAAGTGAAGAATGAAAGTACCGGATTTTCACCATTTGAACTTCTGTATGGGAAGGCAGTGAGAGGGCCTATGGCAATATTGAGAGAATTGTGGACCAAGGAAGTTGCAGAGCCAGATGTAAAGACAACATATGAGTATGTGCTGGATCTGAGAAACCGACTTCAAGACACATTGGAGATTGCACATGAAAACTTGAAGCGGTCTGCGGACCGATATAAGAAGAACTTTGACAAGCATACAAAGCCAAGAAAATTCTCGCCAGGAGATAAAGTGTTGTTGCTTTTGCCGACGGAAAGCAATAAGCTTCAGATGCAGTGGAAAGGTCCGTTCGAAGTCTTGAAACGCATTGGTGAAGCCGACTATCTGATTCAACTAGTTCATCGAACAAAGACTTTCCATGCAAATATGCTCAAGTATTATCATGAGCGACCACTGGAGACGGAAGACACTGCCGTTAAGGCGGATAAGCCGGTACAGATGGCAGGAGCTGCTGTAGTGGTAGAAGATTGGTCCGATGGAGATATGGAAGACACCAAAGACAAGTCTTTTCCACGGGAAGTTATTCGACAGACGGACAACTACAGAGACGCCGTGATTGTTTCTGAACTGTCTTACGAACAGAAGAGGGAAGTGGAAAGACTCTGGCCGGAATTCAAGCACATTCTCAGCCAGATACCAGGTCGAATTAACCTGATGCACTACGGAATTCAACCGTCATCTACAGGAAACGTAGGGATGGACCTCCGAGGGCGTCAATAGGAGTCGGAGGAAGTTGGTAGCTGCATGTAATGCAATTGTGTCTTTGTTTGTTTTTGTTCCAAAATTTATTTTATAATTTTTGTCTTAAGCATAGGGCCATTGTCACGAATTGCATTTGCAGCTGTGGAAACGCTATGGGAGTGTTAGATAGAAGGCCTGTTCATTGAAGCGTAGCTCGATATACGGGCAAGGTAAATATATTTAGACAGCTCATAGAAGGCTAGAAATAATGTATATATGTAGATTTAGTTCAGTGTACGCTGCAGACACCTCCGAATAGGAGGGATTTCTTTTAGTGCGACTGTGACTTTAATTAATTCTATTGAGACGCCTCGTCGTATTTCGTTTATGCATAACCTAAATAAATAGACGGCGATGGGTACGTAGGCACGCTGGGTCGATACACGGTGACCGAGGGGTCCAAAGGGAAGGGCCGTCATAAGGGATGGGCAACAAAGCAACGTCAAGGAGTGAAGGCAACGAATATTCAGTCAGCGTTGAGACGAGCTGGAGAACAGTCGATTGGGAGACGAACTACAGACGAGTCGGAGACCGAACGGGTCTCTGGACGGACCAGAACGCTGGTCGTCTTCGCAACGGGTCTCTGGACGGACCAGAACGCTGGTCGTCTTCGCAACGGGTCTCTGGACGGACCAGAACGCTGGTCGTCTTCGCAACGGGTCTCTGGACGGACCAGAACGCTGGTCGTCTTCGCAACGGGTCGCTGGACGGACCAGAACGCTGGTCGTCTTCGCAACGGGTCTCTGGACGGACCAGAACGCTGGTCGTCTTCGCAACGGGTCTCTGGACGGACCAGAACGCTGGTCGTCTGCGCAACAGGACTCCGGGCGGACCAAAACGTTGGCCGCCTGTACAGCAGGCCTCTCGACGGAAGAAAACCCCTTCGTCGGTGCAACAGGTCTCTCGACGCAAGAAAACCCCTTCGTCTGTGCAACAGGTCTCTCGACGCAAGAAAACCTTCGTCGAGGCAACAGGTCTCGACGCAAAGAAACGTTGGTCTTCAAGAACATCTTGGAACCGCAACGGAATCATGACGCAGTGAATCTTCGGAAGCGAAAGCTGTCCCAGAGAAACGGTCCTACCTAAGGAACCTTGGACGTTCAACATACCGTGAGTCATAACCGGAATTGTTGGGGAAGGGGGAACCCTGGGTTGGGAATCGGTCGAGGTCCGGGGTAGTTAAATAACAGCAGATTTGATTATATTAACTATTGACTAAACCGTGTTATGCACGGGAACTTATCGTTTATTTTGTTGGCTAAATAATAACTGATTTAATTTACACCGTCTTCTGAATTGCTTTATAAACTCCCCGTTCTAACCGGCGGGGCATAACTGACCATACTCTAAAAAGAACTTGTGACAGTTATAGGCTTATAGCTACTGCCTCTGCGGCGCCGTAACAAAACGGCGCAGGACAAAACGGCGCCGACATAACGGCGCCGACAAAACGGCGCCGATAGAACGGCGCAATTCAAAGTACCCCGACAAAACGGCGCCGACAATACGGCGCAGTAGAAAGATTATGATACCCGTCTAGTGATTGTTTGCTTATTCAAGAGCAAGCTCACTACGAATTCAAGATTAGACCTATGATATATATCGTTCCGGATTCCGGAAACTAGGGGCACACCCAATTCAGAATACATCTATGCGTTAAAAAAAGAAGTCGGATTGATACAAAATCAATTTTTCCTTAAATAGAATCTGGATTGATTGAAAAAATTTCGCTTAAACTGAGGCTGGATGAATGAAAACAGTTTTGCTTAAATGGAAGCTGGAATGAAGAAAATATTCTTGCTTAAATGGAAGCTGGATTGAAGAAAATATTCTTACTTAAATGGAAGCTGGATTGAAGAAAATATTATTCTGGCTTAAATTGGAGCTGGATTGATGAAAAATTATAGCAATTTAAATGGAAGTTTGAATGATATTTAGAATATATTTTTGCTGCTTCTGCTATTGAACTACTAAAAACCACAGTTTTTTTTAGTTCAGTTTGCGCCGTTACGTCGGCGCCGTTTTGTTACTGCGCCGTTTTGTTACCGCGCCGTTTTGTCGGCGCCTTTCTGTCGGTGCCGTTTTGTCCTACGCCGTTTTGTCAGCTCACCTGCCTCTGCAAATGTTTTAGCATCATGCTCCACTGTGGGAACATCGAGAAAATAAAGGTTTTCCTGCTTTGCATGTTTCTGGTAGGATTGGCTGTGCTTCTGAGTAGGTTACCAGACTTCGGTCGGTATAGGAGTTGTTGAAGACGGGTCTTGACTTTTTAGACATGAATGGCCCATCACTTTTTAAATTTACATAACCTACTGAAATTTAAAAGTCGATTTCGAAAATTGAAAACGGAATCAGACAGAACGAAGAGCCTAAAATTCTTCGTGTGGAACACTGTGACTCATAATCAATCAATCAATCAATCAATCAATCAATCAATTTATTTATTAGATGTTGGCCTAATTATGTGGCACTCCGGAAACTTGGTGGTTACGCTGGTGTTACTTCGACTATTAAATTATAAAGTACGATTTAAAAATATAATGCACATGGCTCAGATTTGAAGCTAAATTGAAGAATCATCTATTGATTAGCCTATTGAACACATGGCATTACAGTGAAAGCGTGATTGATTGCTGTTCGTGCGGAATAACTAAATGTTTCAGCTATAGCCTAACCTAAATGTTAGAATTTTTCGCACTTTCGTATTAAAAAAAAATATTTTCTGCTGCATTGTTCTGCAGTTGCTTCAGTTGATTCACTGTGGTTTATAGTGCAAACAATGTTAGTTAGGTTTATGCTCTTTATAATCACGTTAATGTTTTTAATCGCATTGATCAAAACATGTGGGGCGCGGTGATGTAATGGTGGCGTAGTTGCCTTGAAGTCGGAATGTTCGAGGTTCGAATCCACCTCAAGTCGCCGCGTAGGGACCTTGAGCAAGTCCTTCACTCGCAATTGCGTGGGCGCTTCGGCGTGAAACTCCGATGCAGTGTCCGCTCTGCAGTCGGGAGCGCCTCTGAGTAGGGTGCTTGAAGAGGCGCTATAGCAAGTGCACAAACAAACAAACATATTGTTTAGCCATCTTTAACTCCATGAATGAAAAAGAGACAGCTCTAGAGCCTACAGAGTGGGCTAAAAAAAGACCCCCTTAGGGTTTTTGCCATCATTTGGTATATCAACGGATTTTCTAATCCTATAGGGATGTCCTGTTGACGAGATCATTCTGCAGATTATCGCTAACTTTCTGTTTCTGTTTCATTTCTAAGTTTACCCGCGATTTCTGTTGTTGGTCAATGAACGGCTTATTGATTGACAGATAAAATTAATGATTGACTGTCTGACTGACTGATTGATTGCTTGATTGTCTCAGTCAGACATGAAAAAATCAATGCATCAGAAGACGAATGGAAAACGGCTAAATTGGGACTTATCAACATCCGGGCTACTACTGTTTACACCCAACTCGAAAATAATCAGTTTCTTGATATGATCAACAAACAAGTCTACAAAAATAGCCCTCCGGATAAGCTCGGATGGATTAAACAACAAAAGCTACAGCCAAAGGTGTTTTTTTTATAAATCTGTTTATATAAGCTTAAACCTATTAACACTGCGGTGCTATTCTGCCAGCGTTGTAGCTAATATTCCTGTAACTAGTATGCACGATCTTGCGAATAATAGGTGAGCTCCGTGCACTTCAGTGTCATCATTACCCGTCCTCAGATCGTTTGTTCTGCCACAGAGGGTGACATAATTCACCCCACTCCTTCACTTCGCATATCTTGGCCCTACTTGTTGGAACCGCCTTCCTCACAAGCTACATTCTGAGCTTCTTGGCCTTTCTCTCCCCTGTTTCGTAAACGTCTGAAGACTATACTATTTGTGAGCGGGAGCACTAGCTTGGGTCGGGAGCGCCACTGAATCTGTGAGCGGCGCTATATAAATGTTCAATTACAATTACAATTACAATTGCATGAACAAAAACAATAATTATCTGACAGTTCGTCAGTCCTGAGGCCGGTTTTCAGTCAGGAGATGCGCTGAATTGGAATTATTGGTCTTCCAAAGGTCAGCCTATCTCCCATTCAATCTGTCCTTAATGCTGCTGCTCGATTAATTGCGCGCCTTCCTAAGTACTCTCATATATCATCGTTTATGATTAACCAACTACACTGGCTTCCTCTCTCTGCCCGCATACAATATAAAGTCCTTTCTCTGGTACTCAAATCCAAACTGGGTCTTGCACCGATGTATCTCAGTGATCTCATTCGTTCTCCTCTATCAGCATCTTCTCATCGACCTCTCCGTTCTCTGGACAGGGCTGACTTGTTTGTTCCACGAGCTAGGGCCACTATTGCTCAAACTCGATCCCTCACCATCATTGGGCCCTCTTTGTGGAATTCTCTTCCCTCCACTCTGCGTGGGACTCTACTTTCAGGATCGTTATCTACATCTCTCTCTCTTCTTAAGACCTATTTTTTCTCTAGGGGTTATCGCACTGGGAGCGCTACTGAATGGCCTTGGTTGTGAGCGGCGCTATATAAATTACTAATTACATTACATTACATTACATTGAATCATGCTCACCTCAGCACCGGAAACCTTCAAGTTGGATCCCCTACTTACATCCCTTCATCAAGAATATGTGGACGTTCTTCTCCCTCTCGGTACTGTGCTCTGCAGTCGTTCTCCGTATATAGGAAGATATCCTCCCACCATCAGAGAAAGTTCTATCCTCATTCCTGTTCTAAGACGAGAAATACGGCGCATCTGTCTCCACAAACTTCGGGCCAATCGCAAACATTTGGGGTCAGTGCATAGTAATAGGCTACGTAACGGGCGTTGGTGGGGGGCCATTGCAAAACAATTCCAAACGCTACTTGGGTGGGTGTGGAGGCTGAGCGTTACGGAACACCTTTACCAACAGTTAAGTTATAAGCAAAACGAAGTTCAAATTGACTGAATCACACTTTAGGCAGATGTGTCGAAGTTTAAAGTTCGTGCCTTTGATCTAAAACTTATCCGAAGTATATAAGATAACGAAAATGATGATGATGATGATGACGACGATGACGACGACGATGATGATGATGATGATGACGATGATACGCTGATGACGATGACGAAAATGATGATGATGATGATGACGATGACGACAATGATGATGACAATGATGACGATGATGATGATGATGACGATGATGACGATGAAAGCGATAGTAGGGTGATGATTATTATGATGATGCGATGAGGCATTGGATTACACGAATACGATATATAAATATAAATATATATATATAATATATATAAATATAAATATATATAATATATAATATATATATATAATATATATATAATATATATTATATATATAATATCGACTGCTATGTGGATTGCTGTGTTGTGTAGGATTTGATGCACATTAGAGCAGCGGGCGCACTCTACATGTCTATACGCCTATACGCCTTTTTGGTCAACCATACGTTCACGCAGGAGAAAATCAACCCCGCAAGTGACGACATTGCCACGGAAAAGATGCTTAGAGAAGGAGCACTACTGATGTCGAATATTGATGAACGCACCATTGAAACGGCGAAAACTATAACAAACGTGGATGGCAAGTACTAACAAGCAAATCAATTGCTGTCTTAATGATTAAATTGCACGCGGAAAAGAATTGAGGCACGTTAAGAAACGTCATAGCTTGCCACCTTTTACTCTTTTACACTGGCCTCTGTGACTTTGGTCCGGAGGCGTGGTTAGTGGTTACGCGCGTGTAACATGGTAATAGATCAACCCAAGTTCCTATTTTTTAATTTTCGTTTGATCAACAATCCGGTTGACAAACCGCAACCGGTTACAGTGTACAATTATGCAGTTGAAACAATTCACAAGAACGGAGGTCACAGAATAAACAAATCTTAACTATAGGCCTGAGGAGACAGCCTGCAATACATAGCGCTAATAGCAGCCTACAAGGAAAATCCGCCCAACGGGGGGCTCGAACTCACTACCTCTCGCACTCTTGACCAGTGTTTTATCCATTGCTCTACCGGGCTCCCGCATTTCAAGTGTTTTCTCCGCAGATTTTCATGATAAATGCAAAACTTCGAAAAGTTCTAAGGTAACAAGAACTATTTGCATTTTGCGACAACATTCATTGCTTTCTTGATTTTTTTAACATTCATTGATTTTTGGAGACAAGGACCAAATGAATGTGCTTTCAAGTCACTGTAGATATCTTCTTCTTCTTCTTTAGTTCTCTGCGTCAGGCAGGTTCATTATGTCCAATGACGCCACGCATATCTGTTCTGTGCATTCCTCTTTAGCCCTCTGTAGTCTGTAACCGTCCTTTGTAATCATCAAGTCCAGTAGCATTGTTCTTGGTCTTCCTCTTGTCTTTTCGCCCTCCATTCTTCCTTCTATGATGTCTTTTACTATGGTATCACTCCTCATGGTGTGTCCACTGTCCATGGGCTTCTATCCCCCCTAAGCAACCGGGCGCAATCCATCTACTTCCCACCTTTTCTGGACCGGCCTTCCTCTATGTATGCAAAATAATGTAATCTAGCGCATGCCCTCCTCTAGTGTGGGAATGAGGGTTTGTTTGGAGGGGACAAACCAGCATCCAGCGGACGATCGCCGAAGCATGTGTAGCGCCGAGAAGGGTCCTGGTATGGGGAGGGAATGTGCCCCTCCCCATAAGAAATTTTTGCAATTTTCGCATTGCAATTTCCGCATTTTAAACTGTCCTCTTAGCAAAATTACTCTACTATTTCAGTGGAGGAATTGCTGCCAAAATTGGACAGCCATAATTATGTTTTGCGCCTCTGATCAGTGTGCACTCGAGAGGCGTTACATAAATTTTTAGAGCACAATGCAATACAATAAAATACAATGTAGGTCCTACATTGTAATTCCACCTAATAATGATGTTGCTTTACTAAGTGTTCAAGGACCAAATTTGACTGTCTGAAATTTGAAAGATAACATTGGAGAGAAGCCATTTAGTTGTGCAAATTAGTATTTGTATTAACATCATTTTTTCAATTATAATAATATTATACAATAATAATATTTTAATGAATAATACAATCATATTATGATTGTATTATTCATTAAAATATTATTATTATTATTATTATTATTATTATTATTATAATTTTAATTAATTTATTATTATTATTATAATTATTTATTAAAATAGTAAAAACATAATTATAATCATGCAATAGGAAATTTTTATTATGGTATATTATAGCTGTTATAGCAGTTCATGTAATTCAAAAATGCAGATATTAGCATAACTAAGAACTCAAAGTATATAAAGTGTATACTGAGTTCCCTCCTACGGGATGCTCTCTCTCAGCTCTTAGACCAGTATCCAGCGAGGAGCTAAAGCGAATCATCTTAGCTTCAGCTCCTAAAACCTGCGACCTCGATCCTCTTCCGTCATTCCTTCTGCAAGAGTTCATCGACGTCTTCCTTCCTTTCCTTACAGTCCTCTGTAACCGCTCTCTTCAAGAGTGAGTACTTCCTTCGTCGCAGAAGAAGTTCATCCTTGTTCCTGTTCCGAAGCGTGAAGGACTGGACTTGTCAGATCCTGCCAACTTTAGGCCAATTGCGAATGTTTCGTTTCTGTCTAAAGTAATTGAGAAGATTGTTGCTTCTCAATTAACAGCTTATCTTGATGTGAACAATTTACTGCCGATTTTTCAATCTGGTTTTCGTAAGGGTCACTCCACGGAAACCCTGTTAGTTCGCCTCCTTTCTGATATCTATGGGGTAATTGATAAATCAGATGTCACCCTTTTAGCACTATTTGATGTGAGTGCGGCTTTCGATACTGTGGATCACGATATCCTTCAAAAACGCCTATCAACCTCGTTTGGTCTTTCTGGGAACTTTCTCGACTGGCTTGGCTCCTTCCTCCACGACCGTTCCTTCTCTGTGGTCTACGGGTCCACCAGGACTCCGTGGGTTCCTGCTCCGTATGGCCTGCCCCAGGGTTCTGTCCTGGGCCCACTCTTATATATTATTTATACTGCTGATCTTGGTTCTCTCCTTGCCGCTTCTTCTGTCCTGAGCCAATCCTATGCGGATGACCTGCAAGCGTATTTGCATTGTCTTGCGCCAGCAGCCCTATCCACTGTTAGGGTCATGAGCCGGACAATGGAGGCTTTGGAGGCCTGGATGTCCTCCAATCGCCTTCGGCTAAACTCTACCAAAACCCAATTTATTTGGTTTGGCACACGCCAACAGCTCGCTAAAATTGACCTGGAGGTTCTTGCTCGAGAGTTCCCTCACTTTACCTTCTCTTCCTCTGTCCGGGATCTTGGAGTCACATTGGACCAAGAACTTACTTTTACGCGGCATATCAACCTGCTATGCCGCAGTTGCTACTACCAATTGCGTCAGCTTAGAGTGGTGCTCCGCTCCTTAACCTTCAATGCTGCCTTAACGCTAGTCCATTCTTTTGTCGTCTCTCGTCTGGACTACTGCAGCGCCCTCTATGTGGGTCTTCCGGTGACTCGGGTTGGGTGCTTGGATCGGGTCTTGCGCTCTGCGGCACGCCTTGTTGGTCGCATCCCAAGATTCGGTCATGTTACTGACTATATGCGGGATGTCTTGCATTGGCTCCCTTTCTCACAAAGGATCACTTACCGGATATCTTCCTTGGTTTGGCGCTGTCTCGCGGGTGTGGCCCCTGTCTATTTGCAGGAGCTCTGTTGCTCCACCCTGAACGTTCAGCGCCGTGGCTCTCTCCGCTCTTCTAAACAGGCTCAGCTTCTTGTCCCCTGGTCACGCACTTCTATTACACAGCACCGTGCCTTTTCTGTCGTTGGCCCTATAACCTGGAATGGGCTTCCTGTGGAACTACGTCTTGTGCCTAGAGCCTTTGAGACTACGTTCTACTCTGCTCTTAAAACTATTCTTTTTAACCGTGGTTGGGTCGGGAGCGCTTCTGAGTAGATACTCTTGAAGAAGCGCTATATAAGTGTTTGAAATGAAAATGAATGAATACATTTTGCTAAAAACTATTAGGCCTACCATTTTGTCCAAATTTATATGGAGGGGAAGTATTTTCTGGGGATCTTCCTCCTAGTGATGCCTAGATTGAATGCTGCCCTCCATGTCCGACCTTCCCACCCAACCGACGTGAATTTTGGCTGTCTTCTTATTCCCCCCTATTTTTCACTGGGCGCAAGCTGCGCCCGCCATGTAAAGGGATAGAAGCCCTGGGTGTGTGCAATCCAGTTTCTCTGCCGCCTCCGTATTGTTCCCAGCATTGACCTTTCTCTCCCGCCATCTGCAGTATTTCTTCGTTCGTCTTGTGCTCCCTCCAGCTGACACGCTCCATTCTTCGCCAAATCCACATTTCGAAAGCTTCCAATATTCTGATGTCATCCTTTCTCATTGTCCATGTTTCTGACCCATACAGGACTACACTCCACACCAGCGTCTTCACCATTCTCTTCTTTAGGTTCATGTTTAGTTTTCCTCTGATGAATTCCCCTCTTTTGCTAAATGCGTCTTTTCCCATGGCTATTCTTCTTTTTATTTCTACATGGCATCTTGCATCATCTGTGACCATACTTCCAAGGTAGCAGAATTTCTCCACCTGCTCTATTTCCTCTCCGTTTAACGTGATCTTAATTGTTTTCTCTCCTCCCTTGTTTATCCTCATAGCCTTTGTCTTCTTGATGTTTATTTTCATGTCGTATTCTGTCGATATCATGTTCAGTCGATCCATCATTCTTTGTAATCCTTCTTGAGAGCCTGCCAACATTGCCTGATCGTCCGCGAATCTCAGAGCTTTTATCAGTCTTCCGCCCATCTTTATCCTTTCATTCACTGCTTCCAACGTTTCTCTTACAATTTCTTCTATGTAGGCCTAGATATTAAATAGTATTGAAGAGAGTGGACATCCTTGCCTCACACTCTTCCTATCTTTCCCGGTTCCGAGTATTCTCCATCAATTCTTATTTTCACCTTCTGTCCCATAGTCTATACAGATTACCTATCAATCGCCTTTCCTGCCATTCCACTCCTATTCGTCTTAGCGCACTCATCAACTTCTTCTATTCCACCCCGTCAAACGCTTTTTCATAGTCAACGTAACATATATATATATATATATGTATTGTCCATGTTGGATGCTTCTTTCCATTAGAATTCTCAGTGCTGCAATTGCGTCTCCTGTTCCTCTTCCCTTCCGGAAGCCAAATTGCTCCTCTGCAATGTATTTATCTTTTTCTGCTCCTGTCTGTAACCTTTTCGTGATAACTCCAAGTAGGATCTTTGATGCATTGGTAAGGAGGCTTAGGCTATACTGCATGTAGATATATGGCATATGCATGCCTAATTTATCATGAAGAGAAAATGACTTCGGTGGAGGCACCTGTGTCAACTGAGCCGCTGTTACGATATAAAGTCTCCCCCGCCCGAAAATTTTTAAAAGAGTTACAAGAAAATGGATGGCTGCATTGGAATTGATATGGGAAGACTTACCTCTCGAACGCATCAACAAGGGCAGGCCATCAAGAACTTTACAAAGAGACTGAGAACAACTTCTGAACAAGTGCGGTCATTAGTGGTGGACACATCATTGAACACAAATTGTGAAGCAATGTCGAGCTAAGTTGACAGCAATATTATTATCTGAAATGTGACTTAATAAAATCGGTTTTTTGGTTAGGATACTTTTTGCTCCGTAACAGTTTTGAATCGATAAAAACAGAGGGTTGGCTCACTAAAAGTGATATAACTTTTGTTCTATGACAAGTATGCCGATGAAATTTGGCTATGAATAGATATGAATTAGCTTTCAGCCTGTAAAACTTGATTTGAAAAAAAGCTATTGGCACAACACCCTACTGGATTACTTTTTTGGCCTGGGCCAAAAAAGACCCTCCCTACGGGTTTTTGCCAATATCTTGACCAAAAGCCAAAAGTAAGAATTTCGAAATGAAATTTTACAGGCTCATAGACAATTCATATCTACACAGGATGGCCAGATTTCATCCAAAATATTTCAAACAGAGCAAACTTTATATCACCTTTTGTGAGGCCACCTACCGTTTTTGACGACTCAAAATGTAACGCAACAAAGGTAGCAAAACACGATTTTATTAAGTCTCTTCTCAAATAATTATTATCAAATTGATATTGATAGATGATCATTATCATCAGGTCCTGATCTATCGTTTTGCTGGCCCTGTGCTGATCGAATGACGGAGCCCCTTACAATTTTAAGAAGCAAGGGAGACATTATGACATACAATAACCCGAAACATAATTTGTTATACTTTACATCACATAAAAAGTAGATAGGACAATTATTGTCACGAGCTCACGACTCACGCTCTGACATGAAAAGAACATAGCCTAATAATTATTATATCAAACAACAATATTCTGTATAAAGTATAAACCATTACTTCCTCACTGTGCCACAGTGCTAGGGTGTATTATACTGTATAGACTACAATAAATTATCATAGACTATTACGTACTCACGTTTCCTGCAAGTCTCGTATGCGAGTTTTTTGTTTGGCGAAGTCGTTTATTATGTCAATGTCAACACTTTGCAGGACTTCCGATTCGATGTACATAAGCGACAGAGCTTTAAGTCTCCGCTAGGTCATTGTTGTGTGCAGATGATTCTTCACTCAGGAAAGCGTCGAGAATGATCTCTCCCCTTCACAGTTAGTTAGTTAGTTACTGGAAGAGTGATGTATATCCTCAGTGCGATCCCCACATTAGGGAAAGTAGCCTGCAATAAACCTCCGTCCGCCTTCAGCATCTCGCTCATGTGAACTACACTTTGGTCTATCTCTGTCATAATGAGAAACGTAAATTATGACGCCACTAGGTTAGCAGCACGAGCTTTGCAACTCATCTGCAGGTAGAGACTTGAAGTCCGTTTAATATGAACCAAAACACTTCGCGAAGGTTAGAATATGCAGTCAGTCTCTTGCGCAATTCAGCAACAAGACGATCGATTATGCAGTTGAACGTTTCTAACTTGAATTTGTCCCATAGGATTATACACAGTGTCAGGAGCGTTGCTTTAATCGAAGAATCTCTTACGCTTTACTACACGACGTTCGGCTTCCTTATAATATTATTATTATTGATGATTGCCCACGTAACCCTATGACATTATTTGGTTACATATTTAGTCATAGCTATGATTGCTATGCATAATGCGTTGCAATTCAATATGCACTGTTTCTTTCCTGAATCCTCACTTTCTAAATACTTTTACAATTTGGGGGCCCATCGAAACTTGGGACCCTGTGCTGCAGCACAATTAGCACCGCGGTTAATCCGGCCCTGATTGTTATTACTATTATAAAAAGAAACAGG
The DNA here is from genome assembly GCA_949752735.1 of Lumbricus terrestris. Taxonomy (NCBI): domain Eukaryota; kingdom Metazoa; phylum Annelida; class Clitellata; order Crassiclitellata; family Lumbricidae; genus Lumbricus; species Lumbricus terrestris. The sequence goes on from OX457041.1 coordinate 59,618,108, forward strand.
GTACCATCGTAGCTGTGAAGTCACTTAGCAAGGTGACAATCAAGTTGGCAAATGAGGAATCTGTCAGATTAACAAGTTTGCTATTAAAGCAAAGAAATTCAATTTTCTAAAAAATGAAAATGGCCAAAGTGACAATGACAGACAAAATCTACACTTGAGCAAGATCCTGCTGATAAGGGCTATGAGCAACGTTCACTCTGATAGACAGTGAAAGCGCAAAAATTAAGAGTTAAGCTGAGATTTAAGAGATTTGCCGTAAAATGAAAAGAGATCGGCTCAATGTCGATTGTTCTGGTTTCATTGAGAAAGCCAATGGCTCCAAGTCTCCGGATTTGAACCCGATGGATTGATAATCAATTGCGGAGAGATTATGTTGGAGAAATATCAAAATCTGCAAACAAAGCCAAGAGCGGTAAAAGAATAGATGAGCGCATTGGAGTTGATACGGGAAGATTTGCCGTTGGAACGCATCAAGAACTTTGCAAAGAGACTCAAAATAAGTTTTTGCACTGGTCGTGGGCACATTGAACACAAGTTGTGAAGCACTATCAAGTTCGTTTCACAACAGTTATTTGAGATGTGACTTAATAAAAGCGTTTTTCGGTAGGCTACTCTTTGTTGCGTTACGTTTTTGAATCGTCAAAAAACATTGAATGGCCTCACTAAAAATGGTATAACTTATGTTCTGTTTTGAATATTTTGATGAAATGTGGCTATCATGTGTAAATATGAATTGTCTATAAGCCTATAAAATTGCATTTCGAAATTCGTCCTTTTGGTCAATTATTGGCAAAAAGCGTAGGGAGGGTATTTTTATTGCCCACCCTGTTTATGCACGCACACACACGCACACACACACACACAGACATACACACACAGATAATATCGTAGTTCAGTCAATATTGCTCATCTACGTCGCGGTGTGATTAAATTGAAAATTAATAAATCTATTGGCTAAAGTTGAGACCGATCAAGTGAGTGTCAATCTTTGGATTATTCTTTGCATTGATATACATCATATTTTGTTTTCTGTTTAAACAGGAAGCCAGAGTACAATGCATTTTGACAAGAATGGTTTGCGTATTCCTACGTGGCTTTTCCTAAATACGAGAGAGGGTAATACGAGAGAGGGGCATAAAGAAGAGGAGATATGCAGATACTCCTATGAGGATGGCAAGGTGGTGAAAGAGAATTTCCACGATCCACAAATGGTCTGGCCTGGAGAGACGACGACGCGGCCATTGAACAAACCGAAGTGCGGATATGAAGGCGATAAATGCATCAGCACGCTAGGTTCTTAATTCTTGCACACTTTTACGTTTATTATTGTAATTGCCCAGGGCTTAAAGTGTAGAAAAAAAGTGCCTGGACGTCCGTATACTTTTCGATGCTGTACTGGCCTAATAGGTGGGTTCAGATTTGAAAATAAGTGCGTGGACGCCGTCCATGACCGTCAAGTCACACTCTAAACCATGTAATTGCTGTTATCACATTATGACTTCCCCTCCTCCTCCTCCTCCTCCTCCTCCTTCTTCTTCTTCTTCTTCTTCTTCTTCTTCTTCGTCTTCTTCGTCTTCTTCAGGATCGCTCAGCGAGTTGTGTGTTACTGGCCAATGAAGCAATTTGCCTCATGGATAATTATGACGTTGTTTTGTTTAGGTGAGAGTGCCTGTAACTCGGACGCGTTAGAAGTTGTGCTGTTCATTCAACTAACTTACTGGAGTTTATTAGGCTATTACTATTACTATTTTTTCGCCCGATGTAAAAATGATCATTAAGGTTCTAAGAAACAATGCGAAGTGTTTTGTCCTTCTGGAGTTAACGGCCATCCTCATCGGCAAACGTGCCTCGGAATGCAACAGCAATAAACTTTTGCGTGTGCAAATTGAAAGACGCTGAAACAAGTATACGGTCTCTTGAAACAATGGCCAAACGATGACCTAGTTCTCACAAGAACTGCCGACTCTGGGAGTTGATGGGACGCTAGAATAAAATCATGTATAGTGGGGTTTCAGCATGATACTTAGTGATATTCCTAGTGGCTGCCACCTCTGCTGCTGCCCAGGCGTAAGGTAGTTTTCCATCGCTTCGAAACAGGCTTGCTGGTTTTTTGGGAGGCTACTCGGAACATCAGATAGCTGCAGGGACCTCCAGATTAGTGTGGTTCACAGATACATGGTAAAAAATAAAGTTCAAGCTAAAAACCAAGACACCCTCCCCGTTTGTTAGACCTGTCAATAGTATTATTGAGACAAAATTTCAGCTTCCTATTCCAACTGGAAAACGGTGCTCAACGACTGTGTTACTTTGCATGGGCCAATGTATAGACGTTAATGTAGAAATACATGTGTCGAGCATATATTCCCATACAATTGAGTTTTATTTCGAAATAAATCAAACATTACTGTAACATGACAATATGTGTGATACTTAAAGAGTTGGTCAGCTTGAAATCAAAAATTTCAGTAGGTTTTAAATAAGGAAAAGTGTCAAAAAATGTCAAAAAACATCATTAAATCCACAAATGTCTATAATTGTTCTTATTTTATGACTCCAACACCCGATGCAGTCTTATACTCAGGAAGGCCTTGCAGTTTGCAAACACGGTGTCAACAGCAGATTTCTTGATTGATTGAGTGAGGGCAACTTTCCTATTTACCTTGACCACTCGGAGAAAACACAGCTTTTTTCTTCATCAGCGATGAGTCAGTTGAATTCCTCGAACAACTTCACACTTCTCTCAGCCGTGTTGTTGACCACTCTTAATTGCTGACTTCAGTCTCTGCCCTGCTGATAATCCTCATTCTCAATCTATTGCTCAGGTGTAAGTGCAAAAAGAGAATCACCAAACTTCAGGTGTGGTAGTAGTGTCAGTGTTCACTGGGTTACAAAGTCGCCCAGGCAATCCCTCTCCTTCAGCACCCCATCACTACCCCTCAACATCCTTTCACCGAGGATTTGCAGTCATTACGTAAACTATCTTCACCTTATCTGTAGCAGGCAGCTGGCAACATAACAGTGTCAGTCCTTAAGCCTTATCTGAAAGGTACAATGTACAAGTGATTTTCTAGGACATTCATGGCAGCAATGCTGATCTCCTATAGATAGTAGTCACCTGAATCATAATTATTTCCTAGATGAATCAAAATTTACCGATCTTGTCCTGGAGTTTCAGCAGCAAGAGGAGGTTTTTGCCCATGCCTTTGAGAGAAGAAGGGAATCAAATCACACAAATGAATGAATCTGAGTTTCTTCCTACTTTCTTAGATTCAATACGTCACGTTGATTGCTAAATCGGTATGTTTTGATGGCATATAGTAACCTGGCCAATCAACGTGTATGGTAAATATTATTATTGGGCTATCCAGTTTCTTATTGAGGGCTGACTTCCAAGGACAGCCGTTGACACCTCACTGATTTCTTGGTAGTCATCTCTTAAACTGACTTTATTTCCAGCAGACTACTTGAGAAAACCGAATGATCTCTCATGGGAGGCTTCAGTAATGGATACGACTTATAGAACTCGGATGTTGTCACGTGTTACACCATCCCACACATTCTTAAATCTCTTAAATATTGGATTATATTTTGAATTAGATGGACCACAACACAAATGGAGATTTTCCCTAAAATCAACTCCATCCCAATGACGACAGCAGGCCAGCCACAGAAACTTGTTACCTACTATGTCTTCTTGAAAAACGCATACTGCTCTAAAATACCCGGTGTTGACATGTGTTGTATCAAAGATCAAGGCTTGGACATTATCAGTGAGTCTTCATATTAAGTTCAGAAGATAATGAAAGACCTTGGATTTAAATTATATCCTGCACAGAGGGAAAGTTGGGCACAATAAAGAGTTTATCCACACCATCACCTGAAACTAGCACTGACAGGCGGTCAACATTGTATTGTATTGTATATTGTATTGTATAAAAACATTTATAAAAAAACATATCCAGTGTGCTGCAAGTGGGTACAAATTCAGACCTTACAGCTTCAGCATGCTCCATACTGGTCATCGTAAGCACTCCATGTGAATGGTATTCCGTGAAAGTGACAGGACAAAAGATCGCACACAAGCGCTCCTGCGCAGTGATTGACACCAACAATCTCAATGCTTGATGATCAGATCAGCGTACAATATGTCATTGCTATCAAGTACATTTGTCAATTGATGGCTAAACAGCAGTCTAGTCTTGACTGCGGTAAGTTTAATAGCACAACATAAACTATTTCAAGGTCATCTACACGACAATGGTTGAGGTTTTTGATCAAGCTACAATGAATCAAGATTTCTATTCAATACAACTATATGGTAATAATTCTATGTCGTTGAGCACCATCTTCCAGTTGGACTAGGAAGTTGAAATTGGGTGTCAATAATACTATTGACAGGTCTAACAAATTGAGAGGGTGTCTTGGTATCTAGCTTGAATTTTATTTTTTTGGAACCACCCTACTCCAGATGGTGTCATTTGCTGCGAAGTGCTCTATTATCTATTTTTTTAAAAAATATTATTATTATTGTTTAGTAAGATTTACTAACTATTTTAAGAATAATTATTTTGGAGGTAGGGCCTATCATAATAAGTGCGCCCTGGGGGTCTGGATTTGGAATTCACATTGACAAATATGATGAGTCAATATTGAGTTATGACGATCACCTGTGCATGTAGGCCAATTATTATTTTTGGTTGTCATTCATATTTTGCGCAAATAATGGGGATACAGCTACCGGTACCCTGGGAGGGCAGCTTGAAATTAACCGCTGGCAGCATGTTGCTATTTGCAGTGTTGCTATTGAACCTGAAGAGTTACTGCCGAGGCACTAGTGAAATAATAGTCAGATGCACAAGGCAAGCGTAGTCTGTACATCCTCACTTGTACCCTATGGGTGGCATTTCCATAAGGAATTTCACTCTTCGATTGTTTAAAAAAAGTAAGTTGTTCATGACACATGATTTTTCTGATGACGCCGGAACAACCACTTAAGTTTCTGAATAACATGAATTTTAATTCATTTAATTTATTTATAGCATAATTAATGGTTGGCTAGAATGCAAGTTAATTATTTCATCATCGTCGGAGGTTCCAGCATTTTCAGAGCTATTATGTCAACGGCGTACCCAGGAATTTATGAAGGGGGGGGGAGGTTGTGACCTGACGAGATACCTTCCTGACACCAACCCAACAGTATTACAGTAAATAAAAATGGAATAAAGTAACAAAAGGAATGAAGTAAGAAAAACAATTGTTGCTACAAACAATTGTTTTGTTTTTTCTTATTTCAGTTGATAAATAACCTTTAATTTTGTTCCTAAGCCATTAGGGGGTTAACCTCCGAAACCCCCTTGTCCACGGCTCTACGCCACTGAACTATGATATTATTTATTTCATTTTTCAATAGCTGAAGAGCAAATGCTTCACAGCATGTCTTTTACTATTTACAGTAGGCCCTATTTCCTGTTGTTCGAATTGTCGGTGACCTCTTAGATATTGCACTACGAGCAGCTTATCAAAATTTTGGTTGATTTGTAGTCTTTAGAATGCGGTGTATAAATGTTGCAAAAATTCAAAGACACATCTTGACCAATTTGGAATTGTTCTAACTTTTAGAGTGGATTCTGTACTGCACGGGTGGAGTACTTCTCTGTCTCGTGGTCGCGGGTATTATCACCGCAGTCTACGTAACACGGTACATCTTCAGCAAATTTATCTGCTTTAATAATATAGATGATAAAAGGATTAGGTATTTGAATAGCATGGGTTGTTGTGATTTACTGACTACTTACTTACTTACTTACTATTGTTGACTGTAGACTTACTATTGTAGACTTACTTACTTACTTACTTACTTACTTACTTACGTCTTTATCGAAAGGCTTTATCAACATCGAACATCACACTTGACAAATTTCTGTAGTGCGTTTATCTAACGTTTTGACAATCGAATGTTCCGTTTTATCATCAAATTTTCAGCACTTCAAATCATCAACTCGACAAACATTCGTAACATTGCTAAAGCAAACGTGACTGTTAAGCTGCAAGGATGTTTTTCAGGCGGACGAAAGCCGAGGGTGAACGAAAAACTCTGGCAGAGTGGCAAGTGAACTGGTCGAAAGTCGTCGTCATAGGAGATAACGTATGTCTATTTTAATAGCATCACCCTTCTGTCAGCACGAGGTCACTTACGGATTGGCATGGTCGTAGATTTCTCTGTATATGTCCTCAGATACAAGAAAAGAAAGTATCCATATGCATAAAGCTTTCATGTAAGCCTACAAGCAAGGTAAGGTACGGGACCCGTAGTCTCGTACAGGGCTTAAAGTGTGCCTGGACGGTCATGGACGGCGTCCATGCACCTATTTTAAAATCTGAGCGCCGTCCAGCCACTTATTGGCGAACACGGACTGGAAAGGTAAGGGGCGTCCAGGCACTTCTTTTGGAGAGGTAAGGGGTGTCCAGGCTCTTATTTTTCCCCACTTTAGGCACTGGTCCCGTACCTTCTGAACAATGGAACGTTTACCTTATAAACTGGGGCAACTATGCTATCATGGTGTTGAAAATGAATCTACTACTGATGGCACGAGGCCATACGCGGGTAGGCCTATACATACAAAGTGTAGCCTACTTGCCTCCCAAAGAGTGAGGATAAAAAACTTAAAATGCAAAAATCAGATTCTGACAAGAAAACAACAGAAGATCACATAACAAATCAAAGAGAACAAATTGCTGAAATTAGCGAGTTTTATGCCGCGGTAATTCACTAGGAGGCCAACTGTTACAATCATCTGACGACCAAAAGGGTTTACGAAAAATCGGTGACTAAAAATAAAAGGCAAAACGTCGTTTTTCGAGTGTAGCGTGTAGGCTACTCACTTCACATTTTACCAGTACTGCAGCACTGCTACTACATCCCCTCCTGCACTACTACTGCAACTGGCCTACTATTACTACTACTACCAGTCTACAATAGATATAAAAAGCGATGAAAATGAAATACAAAACGGAGAAAAACGTCGTTTTTTGGGGGGAAAAAAGGAAACGGAAAATTATTTGCCTTTGTTGTATCTGAAACTTCATTTTAAGCTTAAAAACCTTGCTTATGCCATTTTATCTTAATCTGCAAATAACACAACTTTATTATATAACTAGCTGGGGTACCCGGCATTGCCCGGGAAATTTAGGGTTCGATCCGCTCCGGCCACAACCCCACCCTACCACACTCCGACCTCTACCGGTACGCGACCCGGGAAATTTGGGTTTCACGAAAATTTCCACCCCCATCCGACCCCCACCCCAACCCATCCACCCCACCCTTCCACCCCAAACCCCTCCCACCCCATTCCACCCCCACCCCATCCACCCCAACCCCTCCCACCCACCCCTTCACCCCTCCCACCCACCCACTTCATCTCCCTGCATCCCAGTCCCTCCAACCTCCACACTCACCCACCCCAGACCCCACTCCTCGATCCCCACGCCATCCCACCCCACTCCTCATCCTCATCCACCTCCACCACACCCCTCCCCGACCCCTCCACCCCCACCCCTCGACACCACATCTCGCCAACCCCCAACTCCACCCCTCCACCCCCCTACCATCCCACTCCTCCCTCATCCCTCCTCTCCCTGTAAGCGACCCGTGAAATCCGTAAACACCTTTAAAACGGCGAAAATGACGGCTTTTATACGTGGCAAGCGAATGAAAATTTATAGCGAAAATTAGTGTTTTTGACCCCCCAGCACCCTGGCCCCAATGGTGGTAGAGATTTGCCAACCACTGATCCGGGGGGTTCTGATGGACCTCTATCTAGGAAAAAAAATCAAATCAATAGCTGCGTTTTTTTGAAAAAAATTTGGGGGTTTCGCCCCCCACCCTGGCCCCCATGGTGGTAGAGAATCGCCAACCCCTCGCCTTTGCGTCTCGTGCCGAGACCTACACAGTAGTGAAGGTTTGGAGTGAAAAGCTCAAAAACTGTGAGCGTGCATTCTGGACAAAGTCACATACACACATACAAACATAGTCACATCCTTCCTTATAGATATAGATAATAGATATAATATATTAAACCAAAAATTATTGTTATAGGCTAAGTAACATTAATCTACTACATTTATTTTTTCTTATAACTTTGGTTTGACAAGAAATTCAGAAAAATTAAAGGTATCTGAATCTTTTCAAATTTAAATTGTGAACATAAATCCACATAAGTTCATGCTGATTGACAACGCAATTAAAATCTAATCAGAAGCAAAAAGCATAGATGTGTGCTAAATTATGTATTGTACATTTGTACTTAAAATTGTTACTTATAAATATTAATCATATACCCAAGAATTTTGTATCAAATTAACTCTTACAGATTTCATTTCTTGTAGCGACCTACTACATGTATTTCTCAAAATTAATGATGACTTAACACTCGAGTGCCCAAGGTATTTTTTGGTACACGAAGGCCCAAGGGGGAGGTCCGCGCGGACCCCAGCGTTTTCATGGTAATATCTTGAGAAGGGATTGGAATATCGTTACAGAATTTAGTTCTATGTATTCCCAGATGAATTTGCAATCGATTGATGTATCTTGTACCACAATAACACCACCTGGTGTAAAATAATAGTGCAAAATCTCTTGATACACATTTTATGCTTGCTTGCGTCATTTACCGAAGGAAGTCTATCGTTTTCATGCTAAAATCTTGAGAAGGGATTGGAATATCATAACAGAATTTAGTTCTATGTAATCCAAAATGAATTTTCAGTCGACTGATGTATCTTATATCACAATAGCACCACCTGGTGCAAAATAATAGTGTAAAAATCTCATGATACACAGTATAATGCTTGCTTGCGTCATTTACCGAAGGAATGGCAGCAAATCTTGCGGTACCCTTAGTATACGATTTGGTTGTGGGGTACAGGGTTGGACAATACTCACGCAAAATATACCATTCGATGCCCAAATGGTTGCTCTAGGAATACCTAAAAGCATTTTTGCATATCTATAGCCGTTAAAAAGTTATCCGGAAAAAACGGGCCTGGGGTCCGGTCGGAACCCCCTTGGGCACTCGAGGGTTAAACAATAACATAACGACACTATAGTTAGCTGAATCCTTGAGAGTACGGTGTAAACGTATGGAATATCAGACAAAAATTAAATTAAGGAGGAGAATAATAGACAGTAAACAAATAAATAAAGTTGCATAAAAAATAGAAACCGATAAAAAGCGATGCGAAAAATAAAAACGAAAAGCGACGTTTTTGGGAGAGAATAAAAAATAACTTTTTTTACAACTATGAGTACTACTACTACTACTACTACTACTACTACTACTACTACTACTACTACTACTACTACTACTACTACTACTACTACTACGATACGGCTACTGCTGCCGCTGCCTCTAGTAGGCTACTACTCCTAGTAGCAGTTACTAGTAGTACTGTTGACACTATAATAGCTGCTATTCGACTGCGACTACTAATTTGCATTATCATAGTTTATTAATGACAACAATAATTGCGCTTCATCCAAGTTATTTGTATTATTCCAAGGGTGAATAATTATGTTCCTGGATTACTAATGATGACGATAACTTAGAATTATTGTGGTCTATGTTTCCATCTTCTTTGTGAGTCAGGCTTTCTCTGTTTGATGACAGGTGATCGGAAGAATTTCAGTCCACGATGCGAGTCGAAGCAGAATGAGTTTTGAGGCAAGTGGTTCTAGATTAACAAATGAATGAATAAATAAATAAATATATAAATAAATATATAAATAAATAGATAAATAAATAAATAAATCATTCGTTTGCTCATCTATTCAATAATTGGCCATTCGTTGCGAATGAATGCATTCTATCAGTCAAGCAACCAGTCATTCAGTTAATTAATTAATCAATCAATTAGTCAGCTTGTGATACTTGCATTTGATCATGTGCATCTTACAGACGGTCAGTCATGGCGGAACAAGTGACATGCGAAGTTCTCACAGAAGCGCCACCAACCGGTTGTTCACCTTCACAGGCACCTACAAGGTCGGAACATGAATCTAACAATAGTAAGCAATCTTAGAAATCGAACTAATTGCAGCTTATCACTTTATGACGCTCGAATCACTAGCCCACTGCTCAAACTGAAAGGTGGCCTAATTTAAGCTGATGCGTAGAAAACACTATGACTAGATAGGCCTATGTTCATTTATTACCTAGATAGGCCTACTGTTCTCACGTTGGTTTCTTCACTGTCTTGTCATCTGTGTTTTCTTTCGGACCGCTAGAAGTTTTTTCTAATAAATTCGATGGTTCATCCTGAAGTATAAACTGTTTTGCAGGGGAAAATGGTTGCGATAAAAAAGATCAACCGTGATACCGTCAACATACTGCAACACGACATTTTCAACGAAATAAAACAGGTGTGAACTCCGAACGAAAGTCTTCTAAACTTCGAAAGTCACACTTTGAAAGTCAAAATTAACAGTTTCGCCTGTTTAAATCCAGCTAGGCCTATTTATTACGGTGGCCCGTCAAAAGCGCGCAGGACAAAAGCGCGCCGACAAAGCTCGCCGACATAAGCGCGCAGTCAACAGGATATTATTATAATTATTATTATTATTATTATTATTATTATTATTACTATTATTATTATTTTTTTTAAAAATTTCTATTAAATAAATAAATTTGCAACGCGCGCAAGGTCACACCGAAATGTGAATCTGAGGCGCGGATAGTCAGCTGCCAGAGGAAGATGCAATTAAAGTTCCATATGCTTGAAAGCCAAGAAGAAGTACATGTAGTAAGTTTTTAGCTCCTTTTTTAAGGAAGGAAGTGGAATTGAGCTTCGAAGAGAGAGCGGAAGCCGATTCCATCCCCTAGGCTGTGTGCAGAGGCATGGAATGCACACAAGCCCAAAACTGTTTTGCATCGAGGTTCAGATAAAAGACTTGTGCCCGATGAACCCAAGCAACGAGGAGGAATTTAAGGAGTTAGTGGTGACTGAAGGTAGGAAGGTGCGCTGGTGGTGAGAGATTTGTAGGTCAGACATGCCAATTTGAATATAAAGATATAGACTAACATACACAGAAAAGAAAGAAAAATTCACGAACAAACTCATGTGTAATTGTCTGGCAAATATGCAACCAGTAGGTAGCGAACCTCACTGAATCTTTAGGTTTCCTTAGAAGTCTCATCAATCGGCGTTATGCAGTCGTTTTTGCTTTACATTACTTTATGTGCCGTAGTTTACGTTGAGCAAATATGCAACCAGTAGGTATCGAACCTCCTTGAATCTTTCGGTTTCCTTTGAAGTCTCATCAATTAAGATTATAAAGCAGTGGTTAATTTAATTTCTTATTTGTGGACAAAACAACTTTCACCAAAATAGGTGGTTGAATCATTGCCTTGATGAAAGGCTTTGGATATTGGCGACATGTAGTCGAGAAGTAGGCTATAGGTGGTTATTGCTTTAATTTATGTTAGGCGAAGTGAAAGATCTTTGGTCCACGCCGCGCGTTTATGTCTGCGCGCATTTGTCGGCGCGCTTTTGTTACAGCCATGAAAAGCGATGGCGAGTGTAAATATGTTCCGCCTGTTTTTTCTACAACGATGTCGATGGCCACTGAATCTGCCTTCCATCCATCCTGTTGCGATAGATCACAGCTTCAAGACAAGTTGCAAGCTTCCAGCAAGTCCTTGCCGTTGAACTGCTGCTTTTAAAAACAAGCAACCTTTACCTTCAGACTTAGAACCAATTTATGCTGAACGGCTAAAAAGGCACCTTTTGCGCAGGTAAGCTAATTCTCTGCGTAATTTGGAACGTTAGACACTTCTTTGTGGTTTCAATCACCACATTTGTCACAGGTGCCAGGACTTTTCCAGCATCCTAACATTGTCTATCGTAGCAATGTTGATTCTTGGTTGGCTTGTTGGCTTGAAACAGTTGCTGTACGTCAGTCACGTGAACGTTAATCCCTTCATGGGAGTCTGTTCAGAGTCGCCGAATGTCTGCGTGCTTATGCTGTACGCCGACAGAGGGAGTCTACAGGATGTACTCGCTGAAGCCAAGTACGACATCAACTGGGAGTTCCGAATCTGTCTTGCAACAGATGTCGCTAAGGTATATATCCTATAAGTGAATCTTATAAACTGTTTCAATGTATCTGAAAACTGGTGTATGCTTAGGCAGTAAATTTGTCTATGCATGTATATGTGGCTGATGAAAATTCCACTCGAATCATCTATCAACAGTCGTCTAAGGAATTTGATTATAACGCTGAAGTCAATTGCGTATGGTTTGCGACGATTATTGCGTATTTAACATTCAGAAGGATACAAAAGAGCTATGAGCATGGAATTACATAACATAACATAACATGGGTTTTAAGTGGTTCAGAAGACGCTGGGTCTGTGTTAGAACCACTGCAAATTAACCTGGAACATTTAGTAGCCCAATTTTCCTAGCTTCCTTTTAAATGCTGAGACCGTGTCCACCGACACAGTGCTGTCATCCAAGCCATTCCACATGTCTACAACTCTAGCACTAAAGAATTTATGTCCCAATGTTCCTCTCGGCTTCTTAAACAATTTGTACCTATGACCCCGAGTTGCTTTGTTTGGTGCTAATTCAAAGAATTTCTCCCAACCTAGTGCTTCCTTTCCAGTAATGATCTTGTATGCTTCAATTAGGTCTCCCCTACTCCTCCGTCTCTCCAGTGTTGTTAGCCCACACCTTTCCAACCTCTCTTCATAGCTCAAATCTTTGTAGCCCCAAATCATCTTCGTAGCTCTTCTTTGCACTTTCTCCAATTTTTCAATGTCCTGTTTCAGGTATGGGTTCCATGCCTGAATGCAGTATTCCAACTGTGGCCTAACCAGTGATTTATACAACCTCAGTAATGTATCCTTGTCTCTAGTAACTATTGTCCTTTTTATCATGCCTAATGTTGAATTTGCCTTTTTTGATGCTTCCGCACATTGCCTTGAAGGTTTTGCACTCTTGTGCATAATCACTCCTAAGTCCCTTTCTTCCTCGCTAACCCTCAGTACCTTACCCCCCATTTCGTATGCAAACTCCTGGTTTCTTTTCCCCATATGCATCACTGAACACTTTTCCAAATTAAAGAGCATTTGCCAATCCTGCGACCATCTAAACATTCTTCGTAGATCTTCCTGTAGTATCTCTGCTTCTTCTTCATTACCCACTGCTCTACATAGTTTTGTGTCATCCGCAAACTTAGAAATTTTCGATAGAACCCCATCATCTATGTCATTGATGAAAAGTACAAACAACAGTGGCCCCAACACTGATCCTTGTGGCACTCCGCTTAGCACTGCTGTCCACCTAGAATGTTTATTGCCTATTCCCACCTTTTGTCTTCTATCTGAAAGCCAGTTTTGAATCCACTTGAGTACCTGTCCACTAATCCCGCTTGCTTGCAACTTTTTAATTAGTCTTTTATGGGGTACTTTATCAAATGCCTTTGCAAAGTCTAGGTAAATCACATCCACTGGTTTTCCCTCATCTATCTTCTCAAAGACCTCCTCAAAGAATTCCAACAGATTTGTCAAACACGAGCGTCCCTTAGTAAACCCATGCTGACTACCTTTTATAATATCATGTTCCTCCATGTGCTTAACTATGTTATCTTTAACAATTCTCTCCATGACCTTACACACCACACTGGTTAGACTGACTGGTCTGTAGTTACTCGGTTCACTTCTGTTTCCCTTTTTAAACAATGGCACTATAAGGGCATCCATCCATTCTTGTGGAACCTCACCGCTCTGTATCGATTTATTGAAGATCTGTGCCAATGTCTCTCCTATTTCTTCCCTCACTTCATGTAAGAATTTAGGATGTAATTCATCGTTTCCAGGACTCTTTTCCGTTTTTAATCTTTTCAGTTGTTCCACCACATTTTCCCTAGTAAACATTATTTGTGTCAATCTTTCACCGCCATTGTCCAGAAATGCTCGGCTAGGCTCAGGAATGTTTCCTAAATCCTCCAAAGTAAACACTGAGCTGAAAAATTTATTCAGTACTTCAGTAGCTTCCGTGTCATCCACAACAACTTCTCTACCGTCCTCTTCCTTTTTTATTGGCCCTACTCTGTCTTTCCTTTTCTGCTTGCTTCTAACATAATTGTAGAAACTCTTGCTGTCCTCTTTTACATTTCTCGACAACTTCTGCTCAAAGATTTGTAGTGCTTCCTTATTTGCTTTATTGCAGACGTTTCTTTTCTTCACATAGTTCATCCTCAATTCCTCAAGTCTTGCTACACTATCACACTCGAGTACATTCTGTGTTTCCTTCTTCATCTTCTGATAATTCTTCCAAGCTTTATTCTTTGCCCTTCTCTTTTTTTGAACCTCACGTGTTACCCACGGCCTCCTCTTGTTGGTTCTTTTGTGCTTCGGTATATTTTCGTCAATAATCTCTCTCATGACTTCATTAAACTTCTTCCAAGCTTCGTTCGCTCCCATTCCACTCACCGCACTTTCTAGTTCCTTTTCCTTCAACCTTTTCCTCACTAATTCATAGTCTGCCTTAAAGAAATTTGGTTTGCTCATATAGGTTTTCACTTCCTGAGACTGCTGTACATATAGTTCCCAACTTACAACCTGATGGTCACTAGTGTTAAAATGCTCTCCCACACTCACATTCTCTACCATATTTTCATCAGTCGTTATCACTAAGTCCAAAATGTTGTCTCCCCTTGTTGGCTCCATAACATGCTGTTGCATAAAGCAAGCAGCATTCATTGGAGGAATAAGAATAACGTCAAGTTTTGAAGATTATTCGTGATTTAGCCTAATGCTGACCATAGGATTGTAGGATTGTTGCTTCTCAGGGCATGGACTATTTGCATGAAAGTCCAGTTGGTCCGCACGGCCATCTGACGAGCGCAAACTGTGTTGTCGATCGGAAGTGGGAATGTCGGGTCACGGACTACGGATTGAAGCAGTTCAAACGATCGAAAGATGCGGAGATCAGTACCTTTAGATGGAACTCTGGTGGGTCTAAGCTGATCCCTCCAGTCTTGCATGCATTCATCATTCTATCTTTTCATATATCCGGCGATCGACCCATCTACGATTCATTCGTCTTTCCAACCGTCCACTGAACAATAATATATTCGCCAATCAGTGACTCGATCAAGCAATTAATGAATCCATCCATCCGTCCGTCGTTCCTTCTTTTCTTTATTCAGTCATCCATCCATCCATCCATCCATCCATTCATCCATCCATCCATTCATCCATCCATCGATCCATTCATCCATCCATCCATCCGTCGTTCCTTCCTTTCTTCCTTCCTTTCTTAATTCAGTCATCCATCCATCCATTCATCCATCCGTCGTTCCTTCCTTTCTTCCTTTCTTAATTCAGTCATCCATCCATCCATTCATCCATCCGTCGTTCCTTCCTTTCTTCCTTTCTTAATTCAGTCATCCATCCATCCATTCATCCATCCGTCGTTCCTTCCTTTCTTCCTTTCTTAATTCAGTCATCCATCCATCCATTCATCCATCCGTCGTTCCTTCCTTTCTTCCTTTCTTAATTCAGTCATCCATCCATCCATTCATCCATCCGTCGTTCCTTCCTTTCTTCCTTTCTTAATTCAGTCATCCATCCATCCATCCATCCATCCATTCATCCATCCGTCGTTCCTTCCTTTCTTCCTTTCTTAATTCAGTCATCCATCCATCCATTCATCCATCCGTCGTTCCTTCCTTTCTTCCTTTCTTAATTCAGTCATCCATCCATCCATTCATCCATCCGTCGTTCCTTCCTTTCTTCCTTTCTTAATTCAGTCATCCATCCATCCACTCATCCGTCGTTCCTTTCTTCCTTCCTTTCTTTATTTATTGAGTCATCCATCCATCCATTCAACCATTCATCCATCCATCCATCGTTCCTTTTTTCTGCCTTCCTTTCTTCATTCGGTCACCCATCCTCCATCCCTCCATCCTTCCATGCTTACAAGCACATTCTCGTTTATCCGACGTCTATGAGTCAGTCCAGAGGTCTGCTTCTATCCCTTCTTAGATCGAACTGTCGATCCATCCACCCATCCATCCGTCATTCCATTCGTCCTCCCATCCATTATTCATCCATCCGTGAAACGAAGCATGTACACTGTCATGTACTGGGCGGCCAAAAAAGAATACCCCTAAATTTTTTGCCAATTTCTTGACCCGAAGTAGGAATTTCAAAATGAAATTTTACAGGCTTAAAGGCTACTCGTATTTAGGCACAATGGCATACCGCACCAAAATAATTGAAACAAAGCAAAAATTGCATTACTTTTGATGAGTGCACTTACTATATTTTGAAGATTCAAAACATAGCGCATCAAAAAATAACAAAAAAGCGATTTTGTCACATCTCAAATAATTATTGTCAAGTAACCGTGATATTGCTAGATAATAATAATAACAATGATAATTTTTATATAATTATAAAAAAAACAGGGTATCAGCGTTGCTGCGCGTCACTGTGAAGTCACTTAGCAAGATGACGATCAAGTTGGTAAATAAATCATCTGTGAAATTAATAATTTGTGTTATTAAACCGATAAAATTGAAGTTTGTCAGTATTAAGATGTTCACGAAGTTAATGACAGACAAATGTATATTAAAAAAATTTGTGAGCGAGCTCCTATATAGAGCTAAATCACGGCTTAACTCTGATAAACAGTGAGAGCACAGAAATTAACCTAATAGTTAAATTGAGAGTTAAGAAATATGCCGCTGATGAAAGGAAATCGGCTCAATGTTAATTCAGAAGAGTCAGTCTTCGGATTGTGACCCGATGGATTGCCAAGTGTGGAGAGCAATGGTGGAGAATTGCCACAATCTGCGGCCAAATCCAGGAGCGATAAGAGAATTGGAGTTGATATTGGAAGAATTACCTGTGGAACACGTCAACAAGGCCATCAAGAAATTTAGAAAGAGACCCAGAGCAAGTGTGGCACTGGTGGTGGACACATTGAACACAAGTTGCGAAGTACTATCTATATAGTCTATTTGATAACAATTATTTAAGATGTGACTTAATGAAATGACTTTTTGTTACTTTTTGTTGCATTATGTTTTTGAATCGGTGGGTCGACTCACTAAAAGTGATATTACTTTGTTCTGTTCGAAACAGTTTGGTGAAATGTGACCATTGTACGTACATGATATTATGAATTGCTTTAAGCTTGCAAAATTTCATTTAAAAAATTCATTGTTTTGACCAAGATATTGACAAAAACCTTATGTGAGTATTTTTTGGGCGAACGCTGTATACTTTTGAGTCACCAACGTATGTCATTTTTGAATGGTTCTGATCGGATCGTTTAGATCTGCTGTGGACTGCGCCTGAAATCCTAAAGAAACCAGAAACCGACCGAGACCGAATCTACGGAACAAAGGCAGGCGACGTCTATTCTTATGGAGTCATAGTCTCTGAGATAGTCACAAAGGAAATGCCCTACCACACACAGCTGGATTCCATCTCGCCAGAAGGTTACAATTTTGCAATAAACATCTCGTAATGACTGGTGGGTAGGGTGCCCTTAGCATAAAGTAAAAGCAAAGTTTGATTTCTCTCCGTCTCACCCTCCCAAGTTGTTTGGTTAACAATATGAATAAAATTCTACAAAACATGTAATGTCGAATAACATTTTAATGGTTGTCTTCGAGTCACAAAGTTTTTAATGTGAATGAATTACCTCGAACAATGGGAATATCATGTGTCTAATGTTGCATAATAATTAATTGTCGTTTCTAGTACTAATCAATTTGCTTTGTGTAGGCTATATAGAACGTCTGCTTTCAACATGTATGCCTATTTCTAGGTTGAAATAAATTAACAGTAGCTCATTATACACTGTACAGTCATGATAATTAATATTGGCGGAGACAACTTGAAGGAAGAATCATGTAGTCTAATATCTGTTGCATAATAATTGATCATCGTTTCTAGTACTATAAGATCTTCCTTTGAAGTCAACTTCTTATAAATTTCGTGAATGAGGACCTTTCCCATTTCAATGACGTCTGGAGTATTGAACGGGTTGTTCAAAGGGTCCATGGGAAATTATGAGGAAATAACAACTATGGGAAGAGGCGTTTGCTTATCCAGCACTGTTCCAGGCCCCCGCTACTAAAAATGCCGAAGGTTTCATTCTTTGTCTCTTTGGTCCAAGATTGAGGGCTGGGTCTTCTCTGATGGCTAAGATTAGTTTCTTCATCTCTAGAATAAAAAAGTTTACCAGAAAGCTGTCTGGACAGCGCATCAGAAAGGCTCTATAGTATAGATGCAGTTCAACTTTTTGCATGTTACACTGGAAGTTGCCTCAGGTGGGATTTTGGTGTTCGTTCTTGAGTCGGAAGTCTTTTAGAGGTGCTTCAACTCTGATTTCGGCAGTAATCCAGGTCTTGAGTTGGATGAAAACTACATAAGTTACCTTCCTAAACTCCAGCACTTGACATAAGAATTGAGAGATGGTCAAACTGCAACTTCTGAATATTATTATCCACAAATTTGTTTAAAAATATTTTCGATGAACCTAACAACTTGATAGTGTGAGAGACTGAAAATCTAAACTTTCATTTTTAAGGGACATCCTACTGGAGGGTTGCCATTGTCATAATTGATGAAAACAAACTGTAAACGCAGCGGCGTACACAGTGGCTGATGTACACACTGAAACAATGTCCATGGGAACAAACAGTGCAATTTTACAAAGTGCTAAAATTCTAAAGATGAAGTTACATCGAGAAAACTCTAGACCAACGACTTGAATGAAAATCAATTGTTAAGCAATAATCTACAGCGAACGAAGGTTGAATTTCGGAACAATAGTTAAATCAGGCATCATCTGAATTTTAATATATGTTCAGTTAGCCGACGTTGAATTATGCCATATCGAAGCGTGAATGTTGCCTTTTCATGCCGTCTAATTGTTTCATTGCCACCCTTCAAATACTTCTAAATTTCCTAGATATCGTCTTGAAGTTGAAGAAAGAACCGCAATTTCGGCCAAGTCTCCCGAAACCTGAGGGTAGTGTCGGTGCCGGTTGGAACAGTCTGGCCACCATCTGCTGGCATCACAAACCGGAAGTGAGACCGAACTTCGCAACGATTCAGGGAAAACTGAAATCCATCCAAGGAGGAAAGTAAGACTTTTACTGAGAAAGCAACTTCAGTCGGAAGTGAAGAATCGGAGTTGATCTTGTGACTAACTGTCAATAACCCTTAGTTAGGCAACTTACATGTAGGTGTCTACTGGAAAAACCCACATGCGCAAAAATCAAGATACAATAATCTGATCCCCTGATCCTATGGTAACTCGACCCGGACCACCACGGACTACTCTCACGGACAACCCTTCTAACTCAACGCAGCGCTCGTGAATAAGCTGGTGCCCCGCGATTGGCTTTCGAGTGGCGCTTTAGAAATCTCGAGTTTACGATTACGATTACGAATAATATTGCTCGTGCGCATCGGCGTGAAACTCCGATGCAGTGAACGCACTGTAGCTGGGAGCGCCTCTGAGTAGTGAGTTGAAGGGGCGCTATAGCGTATGCGAGAAATGACTGAATACATAGATAAAAAAATTTACCCGATGTATCTCAGATCCCTTGGGATTTCAAATTGTTTTCCGGAGACGTAAAAAATGCATTCTGTAACGGAATAATGATAATAAAATTATTAGGCTGTTATTGTTATTATTATTATTTGCATTATATGCATTATATTAATTATTAAGGACATTTTATTTGAAACGGAATATCAACCTTCAGCAAAAATGGATGTAGCTGTGACTGCTTGCTTTCAGAATGCCTAATTTGATGAATCGGATGCAGCACATGATGGAGGATGCTCTCGAACATAAGTCAACGGAAATCGATGCCGAAAAGAAGAGAACGGAGACAGTCGTCTACAATCTTCTTCCACAGTAATCCACGCAATTTTCCATTGTTCTTTCCACTGAATTGTGTTATTGTTTATAAAGTGTTGTTGTGTAAAAAATGTATTTCGCTATGATGTGACAGGATGCAAGGTGATAATAATTATATAGCATGATTATTTTCATCATCTGTTCTGTAGTGTATAATTATATCCCCGGAATTTTTCAGCTGCGCAGGCAAGCTGTGTCAGGTAGACCAGTCTACAAGTACTACTAATATTATTATACCCAGGTGATGCACGTTCACAACAGCAAGGTCGCTTGATCTGTTTCTGCTGCAGGAGAGAACCCGGTGTTTTAAACGGCACCCCGTCGTAATAGCCCGGCCAAAATAGCCCCGTCGAAACGGCCCCGTCATAATCGCCCAAAGACAAAATAGCCCCATCAAAATCGCTCAGCGACACAATAAGAACAACCGGGGTTATTTTGCCGAGGACCGACAAAGTCGCGGAATAGCACACGGTTGTCGTAAAAAAGGCCGACGAAATTATTCATCCAGCTTCTATTTATATGTATAAAATACCTTCATACCGCTTCCATTTCTTAAGCGTTTTATCATTCATCCAGCTTCTATTTAAGATCTATTAAACCTTCATCCAGCTTCCATTTCTTAAGCGTTTTATGTGTTTTTAGCTTTAGAGATCGAAGCCGGATCAAGGTAGGCTATTTTATATATTAAATAGAAACGCGATCAAGCTTATTTATTTATTAGACAGCAGCTGGATGAATGATAAAACACTTCAGAAATAGAAGCTGGATGAATGATAAAACGCTTGAGAAATGGAAGCGGGCTGAAGGTATCTTATATAGGCCTATTAAATAGAAGCTGGATGAATGATAAGACGGTTGAGAAATGGAAGCGGGATGAAGGTATTTCATTTATTAAATAGAAGCTGGATGAATGATAAAACGCTTGAGAAATAAAAGCGGGATGAGGGTATTTTATTTATTAAATAGAAGCTGGATGAATGACAAAACGCTTGAGAATTGGAAGCGCGCTGAAGGTATTTTATATATTAAATAGAAGCTGGATGAATGATAAAACGCTTGAGAAATGGACGCGGGATGAAGCTATTTCATTTATTAAATAGAAGCTGGATGAATGATAACACGCTTGAGAAATAGAAGCGGGCTGAAGGTATTTTATATATTAAATAGAAGCTGGATGAATGATAAAACGCTTGAGAAATGGAAGCGGTCTGAAGGTATTTCATTAATTAAATTGAAGCTGGATGAATGATAAAACGCTTGAGAAATGGAATCGGGATGTTTTCGCGGAACTGTTTACACGGGCTGTTTTGACGGGGCTATTTCGACGGGGGTATTTCGTCAAGAACTGATTTTTTCTGGGCTGTTTTGTCCATTGGGAGATTATGACGGGTCTTCGACGGGACAACGTCTGAAACTGTTTAAACAGTTCAGGTTAAAGCAAGAGTTAGAAGAAGGAGAGGAAAATGCAGAATATGTTGCTGATGATGGGGTGGAGGCGGAGTATCAGTATCTAGTAGAAGTTTGGGTGGAAGTGGACGAAGAAGAAACAGAAGATTAAGAGGAAGAAGAAGAGGAAGAAGAAGTAGAAGAAGAAGAAGAAAAAGAATAAGAAGAAATGGAAGAAGAACGTTTCGTTAAGCTAGCAATTAGACAGCCATGGTTATTAGGTGCTAGAGATTTAATTTTTTTAAGCATTTCATATGAGGGCGGGTGACCAACCCTCTCGCTCGCCGTCTTATCTTTCCACCGACACCGTACGGTCGGTGTTTCATCGTAGCTGCTTTGGCTACGGGGAGTGGGGAACAAGTGAGACAGAAATCTCCACACAACAATTTCTGCCTCGACGGGGATTTTGTATCCATCAGCGTCGCACTTAAAAGTCCGGGACGTTAAGCAATTTGTTTTCTGTGTAAATACGCAGCATAGTGAATTCCAATGGCACATCACAAAAGCTTCATCCATATCTGACTCGTGGGCGCTGTTTAAGAGTGACCAATGACCATATGTCTGCTAGTTTAGGTGGACGTGGTCTATGGTGGCATTTCCAGGTAGACCATAGAGATCCACCATGAAATTATCATCCGAAGTTAACAGTTGATGATCGTTCTGAATCTACAAGGGAGTTGAATCACTTCATTGTCTTGATCATTTATCACTTTCTGTCTCCTTGGGTTTGCTCCTCTTCTTTTGCTATGACTGGATATTTACTTAATTTAGTCTGTTTACGATTCTAAGAATTTTACGTGCATTTCCAAATTTTGATAATAATTGCATTGTTTTATATTTATTTTCGCTTTTAGGAGCATAGCAACTCAGATAACTAAAGGAAAAGAAGTTCGTCCTCAACGCTTCGAAACAGTCACTCTGTGTTTTTGCGAGACGACTGACATTTTTACGGGTTTGAAGGGAATGACACCCTTCCAGGTAGGCATCTTCAGTTACTTTTAAGAAGGAAGTTCAATCGCAATTATGAAACATTATATCGGTTTCATATGAGCATCATAAACCATCGATGTAAAAACGATGGAAATTGAATGAGAAAACGGAAAAAACGTAGTTTTTTAAACAAATAAAACGATAAAAAACGGAGACGGAAAATAATTTTACTTTGTTACATCCCCAAATGCATTTTAAACTTATAAACCTTGTTCATGCAACTTTATCTTAATCGAAAAATGACACTACTTTATTAGTAGGCCAAAATCAATTATAAATGACATTAATCTACAGTCTATGACAATTTTTTTCTAATAACGTTGGTTTAATAAGAAATTTAGAAAAATTAAAAGTATTGAAATCCTTTAAAATTTAAATTGTAAACATAGGTTACACAAGATCATGCTGATCAACTTAAAGCAATTAAAATCTAATCAGAAGTAATGACTGTGTGCTAAATGATATATTGTACTTAAAATTGTCACTTTCATGCGTCTAGAAAATCTATATCAAAATAACTCTTATAAATTTAATTTCATGTGGGGACCTACTGCGTGTATTTCTAAAATCATGAAATTAACCCACTTTTGCCAAAATTATTTTTCCTATTATCCTTTTCGTACACTGTTTGATATTAGAATTACCATAATTATCGCCTTAGTGTTTAATTTATTTTAAAAATTCCATACAATTGCTGACTTTTTCATATATTCCAATATTGAAACACCTGGTACAAATGATGCTGGACAATAACATAGTCCACATCATTGCTGCTACATGTAGGTAGGCCTACGGTAATGATTATTTCAAGTAAAGTAATAAAACAGTAATGTTGAAATCGCTATCGCAGTGGTGTGTATGTAGTATTTAGGTCCATATTCAGTAGATATGTGCCTTAGTTCATATGGTTAATAGCAGAATATCCCATTTTCCATGCAAACAACCAGAGTAGCCGATGTCATTATTAATGGATGATTTTCATGCGAACTTTGGGAAGCCGACATTGCATTTATCACAGATTTTATTGTCTCTTTTGCCATGGGGTCGGTCTAGAACAGTTCCGCATGTCTGCAGCTACCCTACTGAAAGTATACAGTGATGATCCATTGAGATTTTCATCATGGATTTAATTGATCATGTGCATCGACAGATTACCATTTCACATAACAAGAGCAGAACTCTGCTTTACATCAGATCTATAATAGTCAACTTACATGTAGAGCTGCCTAGTCAATATCTTACTTTTGTTACTGGACAGCGTTCCAATCTGTTGGGCAAAAACTGTGGTTAGCCACAACTCTGGGAACGCAATCAGCAAGGTTCAGTTAGGTGAACAATTGGATCATCGTAGAGTTTGATAGGACTTGTGCCCTGTGCTCCAATAATGAAAACATCAAATATAATTTGCAAGAAGTCCAGACTAAAGTTTACGACAGGACTGATTAAAGTTATCAGGAAATAAGATTGATATAAGAGTACAAAAAACTAGAAAGTTAAAAATAGATATGTGTTTAAATGAATTTAAAAATTATGCACCTTTTTGTTGAAATCTGTCGAAATTTTTACTTGGAAATTCTCATAAAACCTTATTTGACGACTATTAAGTTATCAAATATTAATATTTTCGGGTAGGCATGTCTTAGAAAAAGATTTTACAATGACAGGAAATTATTTTATACTCAAGATGTAGTGCTACATTGAAAACAAATATTTTTAAATAAAGTGTTCCAATAGTGGAACACTGGATAAAAACGAATGTGGCGTCATTGGAGGTTGGAACCTGCCGAAGGGCAGAGAACCTAAAGAGAGAGGATAAAAACGGGTAAAGCAATTAAATAATGACCTTAGATAGTTGAATCCTTGAGAGTACAGAGAAACTGTGAGGAATAATTATCAAAAAAATAAAATTAAGCAAAATAATAACAGACAGTAAATACAAAATAAAGTTACAAAAAAAAATAAAACGACAGGAAAAATAAAAAACCAAGAACGACGTTTTTGGAAAATAATAAAAAAAGAAAAAGTTTTAAACTGTGTCATAAACTGTGAGAATGCTGAAAAATAAAGGGCTTCAGACCTTTTTGTGGAGACTGAATGTTTTTGATGTTCAATATACATTGTATTATAAGCTTACAATGCTAATAATAATACAATAAAGCTATTGCTCTCTGCAGAAATCTCTTCTTTCTCGATAGCACCATTGAGTAGATAGTTGGATGAGGTGCTACATCAAAGATCTTTTTATTGATTGATTTGCTTGATTGTCTGATTGATTGATTCATTGATATGGCAATTGCTTTGCAGGTGACGGAAATCATAAAATTGCTGTTTCGCTCATATGAAGACGTCATGAAAAAATTCAACGTCATAGAAGTAAGGGTAACAATAACTCAACTATTACGAATGTATGCCACAAGACTCCACAATCGGCACAATATAATTTTTCACATTCGATACCGATGATGATGATGATGATGATGATGATGATGATGATGATGATGATGATGATGATGATGATTGATGATGATGATGATGACGATGACGGTGACGATAAACGATAAGGATGACGATGACAATTATGATGACAATGGCGATGACGATGATGACGCTGATGATGACGACGACAGTGATTATGATGACTATGGTGATGATGATGATGATCATGATGATCATGATGATGATGATGATGATGACGATGACGACGACGACGATGACGATGATGATGATGATGATGATGATGATGATGATGATGATGATGATGATGACGACGACGACGACGACGATGATGATCTCTCTGCCCCAAGATAATTCCACATCGACACTTTTATTCCACCCTGGCATGATATGACTGGTGTGGGTTTTTTTCTCCATTGGACGCAAGACAATAATTGTGGAAAGCATCTGTCCAGGGTCGCTATACTATGCAGTGTCTTGAGGCAGATTCGAACGTGCAAATCTCCGGCTGCAAGGTACAAAACGTTCCGTTGAACTATACCGCAAGGGTATCAACGTCATCCTCGCATACTCGAGAAATAGAAACCCATTCGGTCATGAACGCAACTAACGGCGTCGGTTTTGACATATTATATTCTGCAATAGTTAATTTGTGGAAGTAAGTTGAACCCGTTGCAATCTCTAAATGCGCGGACATCTAGCGAATGTTTTTCTCTATAATTATATGAATACGTCGCATTGCATTATAGATCGGTGGTCGAGGGAGCAAGGACTCGATGATTCTGGCCAGTGGATTGCCGGAATACACAGACGCACATGCAGAAAATATCTGCGAACTGAGTCTTGATCTGATCAGTGAGGCATTAGCATTCAGAACACCTCTGGCACCAACGCTCAGTCTTAACATAAAAATCTCTGTACATACAGGTACTTATCTGCTTCCAAACGTCAATTGACATTCCCAAACGCAATTAGTTACATGAACATAAAACTTGCATCGTGCATCATTTCAGGTGTAGGCTATTCGCATGATATATATTCAATGTGTAGGCCTACTCAAGTATTTGGGGAAAATTATTAAAAAGTTATCTGCCTCTACACGTTGTGCTATTGTATTTACTTCGAGTTAATCAGCGGAACCATGATAGGCGTATATTGTATTGTATTGAAGCATTTATAAAGCGCCTCTAGTAAGGAGAACCGTTCAGAGGCGCTCAATAATAATAATAGTAATAGGCTCCGTTCCAACCGTTCGTGCATTGCCCTGGGAAAAGCATGCATTCTGGAACCCGAGACAAAGCATACATTTGGCGCCCCAGACAAAGTATGGGCCTGCATTTGACGCCCTCAGATTCCCACTCAATTGTTGAGCCCACGTCAGAATCTAAGGATGAATTAGACAGAACCTTGCACACGCTCAACTGAGTAATTTATTAGAAATTTTTAGTACATTGAAGTCTGGATAATATTCAATTTTGCGGAAAATGGCTATAAGTGAAAAACTATTAAAATTTGTGGACGTGGCGCCCCTTTTTGGAAATGGCGCCCCCTTCTAAAGCTTGGTGCCCAGGCAACTGCCTGCTTTGCCTATGCCTAAGGCCGACCCTGGCCAGAGTAGCAGAACAATAGTGGATTTACAAGTTTGAGTCAACCGAGCAAAATACCAGTATTCCTAACCAGTGTGCTCAATTTCTTCAGAAAGATATATGGATCCACTCACTCTAGATCTGGCATGCAGATAGAATTATTCAGATTGTGCCTACGTTAAGGACCTGGTAATAAATTATTGCAATCAATAAATAACTGGCTACATAAAGTGATTATTAATGGTAGATAAACAATTCATATGAAGTATTTCATGTGACTTTGCATGCGTCTGGATTGAATCTAGGCTACCTCTAAACGTAGGCCTACGTCCTGCGGAACTTTACAATGTTCGCTTGCATTATTTTTTAGGTCCGGTTCTTACAGCGGTGATCTGGCGGATACTTCCAAGATACTGTGCGAATGGTGAGGCTTTTGAAACGGTCAGGGCTATGCAAAGCGCAAGTAAAGGTAAGGATCTAGCAATTATTTCAATTGACCTTTTCTTAACTAATAGCAGAGTAGTTGCTCTGCAGAGTATGGTTGCTCAACCATTTTGTGGCTTTATGTGTCAATTTGTTTCATGTGTATGGCTTAAGCGTTAGCGTAGTCATTTTGGCGATTGATTGGGCGTCGGCTGCGTGATCGATTTGTGGGTTTATATTATGAACTAATTGCTGAATCAAATTAGTTTTGTTGTAGCAATGAGGATACGAATCAGCGATGCTACTTATAAACACATCAGTCGCTCTGGCAGCTACACAGTGGAACAAGGAGGAAAAGTTACTATTAAGGTAAACTCGTCGAAAGGCAAGTTTAGCATAGCGGGATGCAAATGCTCTGAGAGAATGAACGAATGAACGAATGAGTTTATTTTGTTTAGAGGGCGCAAAGCACAAGTTGGGATTAACAGCAGCAGGGCGGATACAAACATTTTAGAAGCGGGCGAGGGCAAAAATTATTGGTCTTCAGTCTGAAAAAATTTCTGGTGTTTTTTGTCATTTTCGTCGACATGTCATGAAAAATAGACCACTTTCCTGGCCAAAATAGCTGATAACTTTGGATCATGTGCTATTTTCTCTATCACCATTCGCTCTGCATTGATATAAACCTGTTGGAACCTGAAGGGGAGGAGGGCACATCCTGTGCAAATTTCTCAAAAGGGGCTATGGCCGGATTTGCCGCCCCCCCCCGGATCGGCCCCTGAACATCAGTCACGTGAACAATCAAAGAATCCTTCCTGTCTATCACAATGATCATCTGCCCGTTCAGGTTCCTTGCTCCGGCATTAGCATAATCAGTCTTTATCACGCTTCTTGGTTATTTAATCCATACAACTGAAGCGTCTATAACTCATCTAAAATGAGTAACATGAGAATCAGAATTGCTCACTCAGTTGTCATATTGTTGCCTTCTGGATAGAAGAGTAGTAGTGCGAATCCTATACTTGGAATTTCTACAGCACCCACAAAAGTCATGTCGCGGGAACGAGCTTACTCACAGGCGCTTAATCAAAACAAAAATCGATAGGCAGCGGGTCAAGACCTTGAGAATCTGGTGACGAGTTAGACAGATATGTTATGGTGGATCAAGTTTAGAGTTGAAACGGCGTGGGAGACAGGGGAAGTGGAAGAATCGGGATAGGATCTGTGAAAAAGCAGTGCTTTGAATTCGAGTGAAAGACCTGTGGGGATATAGTAGGAGTAGAGCTTTTGGTGAGTTCGTGGGACGGGTCAAATGATTGTCGTAGTGCTGGCTGAAGTTTGTTCCAAAGAGTCGGGACAGCAACGTATATAGAACGATTTGCAACTTTTATTGACGAGGTGATGGAAGGGCGAAGCAGCTTTAGCAGGTTACCAGGAGCGGGTTGATTGAAGTGGCTGGATGGTGAACAACTGACGAAGATAGGACGGCCGGAAGGATTGAAGTGAATTGTAGGTGAGTGAGGGGACCCTGAATTCTATTCGTTCAGGTATTTTAAGCCAGTTGAGTGATTTGAGGACGGGACCGATGTGGTGGCGCTTGGGTTGTTGCATTCTAAATTTGCTGGAAGCGGTTTATTTGAGTGAAATCCAATGCTTAAGAAGAGAAGATTGCAATAGTCAAGTTTGGCGCGTGCTATAATAGATTTGGCGCTTATGCGTGCAATCTTTAAGTCGAGAACGGGTTGGAAATTTTTTATTAGCTAGAGGGCCACTGCTTCAAGACCTTGGAAGGACGGACCCCGAGGTTTATCTAACTAGGATCTTATGGCCACACCCCCAGTTTTGAGGTTCTTTATAAGTTGCTGCAATGATGCAGTTGCGTTGTTGATGATCGTTTTTGAATTTCTTCAGGATAGAAAGCCGATCAAGACATACTGGTTGACTGGAAAGACCGGATATCGGAAGCCACTTCCCGATTCAATCAAAAGCAGGTCATCGTCTCTGACAGAGCAGGAAAAGGAAGGCAGGAAAAGCATATGAACCTACAGTGGTTACGGCTTCTTACGGCGGAGATCAGAAGTGTCTGGCTGCATCCTCTTACGATTTGTGTCACTGAAAGCGACGTTCATTAAAAGACATTCCAAAGGAAATCTTAGCGTAACCGATGCGGTTCACATACGTATGACAACGTATTTGTCTTCACAACTATTTAATTATGGACCAGAACAGATCAATGGATACGTAACGATATCAACTGGCGTAGTTTGTTACAAACATTCATTGTCATGAAATAGAAAATAAATGATAAACGCACAGCCGGTTTTAGAATTGCTCCCCATATTATTTTGGTGTCGGTTAGTGGTCTTCAGTTTAAAGGAATCGTTTCTGTTCTTTTGTCTAATAATTATGTTATATCAGTTTTCAACTGCAGCCTTGGGTGAAGGCGCAGACAATAATTCTAACATATCTTATTGTCTTCCAAGCAGCAAAATGGCAAATTATCGTCTGCTCTCGAGATTCTATTTAGGCTACTGAGGAAAGATGGCGACACAGGTCAGAAAAACTGGATAATTATCGTCGCTCTTTCGGTAGGCCTATCCATGACTAGCCAATTGCTTGAATTGTCTACTGAGATCTTCTTACACAACAGAGCGTGAGTCCGTTTTGTCTTATATATTGAAATACAGAGCTATCGTAGATGTCAAGATCAAATTAAGTAGGAACGAAGTAACAAAAATAGTTATCAACTTTGCTAAAAAATATTGAAATGCACGGCATCAACTAGGCTACACTTATCTTAGAGACCTGGGAATGACTTTGGTCAGCCAATCGGACCCCACTTGACCCTAAGTGACTTGAGGTCGACTTGAAGTCTATCGCCAGTCTTGGGGTCAAAAGGACTTGGTAGGAAACTAATCTGGCGTGCTGGAAAGACATGGCCTTCAGTCGCGTCTGTTCGCTCTGCTCTGTGGTGGAGAAGAGCAATTCCGAGATATCTTTTTCAAGAATCGTGTTGTCCCATTTGGCTTGTACACTGGAAGGAAAACATTCCGCCACCGACAATTCAGTTGTTGACTGCCAGAGCGACGATATAGGTTTGTGTAATGAATATCCGCTTGACTCTTTAGTATACGCATATGATGTTGGACTGGAGTTCAGAGGTGTAGTTGAGAGATTATTTGGTACTATAATTTTAATTCACCCGAATTAAATTCGGGTTTATCATAAGAGCCATTCCATTTTGGAAAAATTGTCAAATCCAAATTCTGATTTAGCAACATTATTTTCATCAATCCAAGTTCCATTTCACCAGGAATTATCTCTATCAATCTACCAGAGTTTCTAAGGACGGCACTAAACCTAACACTAACCCTAACCGACTCTCACGACGCTTAACCTGAACTAACCGACACTCACGACAAAGACTACCTTCTTGAAATAGTCTGTATTTTTGTACATAGCCTATGCAGCAATGACAGCTCTGACAATGACAGCTCTCTAAAATTAAGGTTATAATAGGCCCTATGCCTATAGAATAATTACGAAATTAATTCGGGTGAATTAAAATTATAGTATCGATTATTTTTAAAAATTATTACTATTAGGCCTATTATTTTTTATTTCAACAATTAATAAAAGATCACACAATTATTATTATTATTTTCATTATTATTATTTATTGAATAAATTTGTAACGTGTGCAATGTCGAAAATAAACGGACTGGTTGCACTGAATGGCGTGTAACAAGAATAATTTTAAAGCCCGTTGTTATTATTCAAGCTGGTGTCACGATACAAAGTCTCCCCCGAAACAGTCTCCCCTGGTTGAAACTCTGTAGGCCTATTGGAAGAAATTTTCTGATATAAAAGTATATAAATTTTGTTGTTAAATGATTTAGTAACGTAAACCCACCGTTTAAGCTGCTCATCTGTAATTTTTATGCGGCTGTAGTCTGTAGGCCTAGCTCATTTCCCGCTGAACGGGGAGACTTTAATAATAATAATAATAATAATAATAATAATAATGACAATTTATATGGCGCCGTAACGCGGCCATACCGCTACAAAGACTTTATTTCGTGGATGGAAGACAATTTAATATTCTCTCCTCCGGGGAGACTTTATTTCAAAATATACTCTGCGGATTCGAATTTTATCCTGGAACAGATCCGCCGGGGGAGAATCTGTTTCGAAATAAAGTCTCCGGTGGGGACTTTTAGAGGGTAGACAGCAAAGCGATGCTGGCTTCGATAATAGCCTGCAAATAGTAGCGCAGGTTTCGTAGGCCTGCGTGTTAGACCGTAGATGTTGGAACTGGGAGACCTGTAAAGGACCAGCCCTTAGCTCACGTGCCACGTGATACGGCCAAACGGTATAGTGGAAACCGCCGAGATTTAGCGGGCGCCAATTAATCACCCATAGCGACCGACTGATAGTTAACGCTTTAAGATTAAGATCTTTCCTTTTCTGGTTGCGTTCTGTAATGGCTGACACGTTGTCATACGGCCGGTTTTAGTAATTTTAGTTGAATCGGACAGTTTGTTTTGCGATTTTACATTAATGCTAATACACTGCGAGTAGTGATTAAGTTTGCGAACCTTTGTGTGTTGTTTGTTGGTGAACTGATGCAAGATAAAATGGCAACCCAACAAAAACATTGCTCCCAGGATTCAACCCTTAATACTGCCCACGTGTACTCGAACATTAATAACTCCGCCTGCGATCGAGCAGAAGACGCATTCACACGAGATCAGAGGGAAACTATAATTACAACCGCGGCGGACGACGAGGCCCGAGCGGATGCCCGAGTAGGACTCATGCAGTTGTGGCACGCTAGCGTGGTGTCAGACCAATTAGAAGCAGACTACGGCAGGGAGCAGTCGGACCCAGCCCGACCCCTGGCGGCGGGCGTTCTCGGACAGAGAACCGGCGACGATATGTCCTTTATTCCACTCGAGCGGCGTCCTGGTAGAATAACCGCTAACTCTGAAATATACGACTCCTATTCAATGAACCATTCCGTTCTGCAACCTATTCCGAATTCTGACTCTCTAGGTTATCGAGCTACAACGCCTCTTCATAATCATCCGTCCATTGCTCCCTCGGCGTCCCCCTTCGATGAGATAGCGACGACATCAAGGGGGCAAAAGTTTACAAGTGATTCCAGAAGTGTGGGGTGTGTTGAAATGGATGAAACAGGACAGCCCAAACTTACAAGTGATTTCAGAAGTTGGAGATTGCGCTTAAAAGATGATGAAGAGAATGAAAGGTGTTCGAGAGTTGATAATGAGACCAGAGACGAAATAGAGAAACGGAAAGATGAAAGGAGAGGCGAGATATTAAGAGACAGTGAAGTGAAGAAAAGGAGTATATGTCAACAAGAGTACGCAAGGGGAATGGAAGAAGTTGATGGAACTAGCAATAATTCTTCACGACTAAGGAAGAACACGACGACGACCCAGACTGGACAATTGCAAGACCTTTTAGCACCACTACAAGAACTGTGTAGGCATCTCAGTGAGATTTGCGAGCAGAGTGGAAAAAGTGTAAGCAATGGTCCTGGGCTGTGCACGGAAGTCGGACAAACGTTAAGTCGTCCCTTGGTGGCCAGTCCGTTAGAAACTCGTCCAGTGATTTTAGTTGAAGGCGATGGGTTGAGATATAAGCCGACCATCGAACCGAAATCATGTACGGAAGATGAAACGAAGAAGCAACCAAGAGACAGACACAAGCAGTGGCTGAAACTAGAGAAATTTGATGGTCAAACGCCTCTGGAAGCGTTTCTAGTCAAGTTTGAGATCTGTTCGAGACAGAATGGATGGGACGAGGACGAAAAGGTGAACCAATTGATGTGTGCCATGGTAGGACCAGCAGCGCATCTGTTGTGGGAATTTCACGCCTCAGGTCTGTCATCCTCGAGCGATCTGATAAAGCGACTTAGGAGCAGATATGGATGTTCGGACCAGACAACATTATATCGTACGCAACTTCGTGCGCGGAAACAGAGAAAAGAAGAGTCCTTGCAAGAATTAGCGCAAGACATCCGACGCCTGATGGTGCTGGCCTATGCTGGTCCGCCCACGGAGATGAGTGAGATGGTCGCCATCGATGCATTTCTCGACGCAATCGAGGACTCCGAGCTTGCCCTATGCGTGAGAGACCGCGAACCGACTAACCTCGAAGCAGCGTGCAGATGTGCTATTCGACTAGAAGCGAATCGAGCCACTCGAGGTAGAACTGGAGACCATGAGCGTAGATCGGGACGAATCCAAGCGATCCGAACAGATGACAGTTCTAGCGAAGAATTGCTTCGTAGATTGTCGGAGCAAATGGCTAACATGGAACAGCGTCAACTGCAGATGGAACAGTGGTGGTGTGGGCCAACGTTGCAAGCATCTGACGGAAGGGAAAGACACTCGGTAGAACCTCGATATGTGCCGATGGAAAATCGACAGAGATCGGAGGGAGGACCGAGAAACAATTTAGAGACGCAAGGTCGAAGGAATCGACGAAGTGGTGGTCGGTGCTTTCTCCGCTTGCAGCCAGGACATTTCCGGAAAGACTGTCCACAAGCAAGGACAGACGTACAAGGTCAAGAAGAAGGAGAAAGGATAGCTAACGCAAGATATATCCAAGGAAGTACTAACGCGTACTTGCCACTTCGGATAAATGGGCGCAAGATCCTCGCTCTGATTGACACAGGAAGCGAGATGTCGTTAATTCCTGCTTCGTTTGTACGTCTTCAAGACATGCGAGAATCGCGACAGCTCCTGAACGCGGCCAATGGCACCAGCATTCGTGTGCTGGGTGAGATTATGGTGCAAGGTGAAATCGCAGGGCAGATCTTCCAGATTCCGTGCCTCGTCACCGAGCAGCTGAGCGAGATGATTCTGGGACTCAATTGGCTGGAACAACAGAACGCGAATTGGAATTTCCGCGAGCGATCAATTCAACTACAGGGACGAGATTATACACTGTCTCGTGTAGCAGGGGTTGCGCGGTGTAGAAAAATTGCGTTGGCAAGAACTGTTAAGGTGCCACTTATGAGCGAATTGGATGTGGAGGTGTTTGCTGTTCTTCCCAACATGAAGGACGACCCTCGACTCTGGGCCGTACAGTCGCAAGTGCTGGAATCTGGTATTCTAGTAGCCAGTACGCTGCTACCGATGTCGGGCCACAGATCTACTGGCCAGAGTGATGAATCCAACGAGTCAAACGATTCGTTTGAGAGTAGGCAGCCAATGGAACCTAGAGGAGGTTCAGCTAAAGGAGTCGAAATCCGAGGACGACCGAAAAAACCGACCGGCCATGGTGAACCGAACCACAGAAGTCGACGCGGTTAGCGAGTCAGACAGTCTGCTGTCCCCTCTATGGCAGAGCGCGTCTGACGACGTTCCGCAAGAGGCTAGAGATCGGCTGAGAAAGATTGTGCTGGATAATCGTCAGGCTTTCTCGTCGGGAGACTGGGACATGGGATACACCGAAGTGATTAGACATGAAATTGATACTGGGAACGAGGCCCCGGTGCGACAACCCCTGCGACGCCAGCCCCTGACCTTGTTGCCAGAGATCGATGCCCAGGTGGAGACGATGTTGCAACAAGGCCTCATAGAACCATCCGCTTCGGAGTGGGCCAGCAATGTGGTCATGGTTACCAAGAAAGATGGCACGGCCAGGTTCTGTGTAGACTACCGCGCGGTGAACCTAAAGACCAGAAAGGACGCGTACCCTCTGCCGCTGATCAGCGAGAGCATCGATGCCCTCGGCGACGCCAAGTGGTTCAGCACGTTCGATCTTCGAGCCGGTTACCACCAATTAGCTGTGCACCCTCGCGACAAACATAAAACTGCCTTCGTGACTCGAAGAGGTAGCTTTCAATTTCGTGTACTGCCATTTGGGCTGTGCAACAGTCCTGCGTCATTCTCTCGCATGATGAACTTAGTCATGGCCGGTTTGAACTTCTCCATATGTCTAATCTACTTGGACGACATCATTGTCTTTGCCAAAGACATTGAGACTCACCTAGATCGGTTGGAGCAAATTTTACAAAGACTCACGAAGGAGAACCTTAAGTTAAAACCGACCAAGTGTCACTTGCTCCAGATCAGTGTGACGTTCTTGGGTCATGTTATCAGTGCACAAGGAGTGGCCACTGATCCATCCAAAGTACAGGCAGTACGAGAATGGCCGACCCCGAGGAACCTGAAAGAAGTCCGATCATTCGTCGGGTTATGCTCCTACTACCGGCGATTCGTACCGGACTTTGCGAAAATTGCCCGACCCTTGCACGAGCTGACGCGGAAGGGTCAACCGTTTTGTTGGACCGGCGAGTGTGAGACCGCCTTCGCAGACTTGAAGGAGAAGTTAACTGATGCCCCCGTGTTGGCGCCGCCTAGGGATGAAGGCATGTTCATCCTTGATACGGACGCGTCGGGAGATTCGATAGGAGCTGTGCTCGCGCAACTACAAGAGAACCAGGAGCGAGTAATCAGCTATGGTAGTCGGCTCTGCTCGGCAGCAGAGAGGAACTATGATGTTACGAGGCGGGAACTTCTTGCGATCATCTACTACCTCAAGAATTTCCGACCATACCTGCTTGGACGTCGGTTCCTGTTGAGGACAGACCATTCTGCCTTACAGTGGTTGCGGCGCACACCCCTGCCCATCGGTCAACAAGCCCGGTGGCTGACTACCATTGAGGAGTTCGATTTCGAGATCCAGCACCGAGCCGGCTCCGCGCACCTCAACGCTGACGCCCTCTCGCGGCGACCGCACCACGTGGAGATGGTACGAACTGCGCGAATTCCTCCCCAACCTGAAGAATCCCTTCCAGCTGACTGGGATATAGAGACTTTAAAGAAAGAGCAAGACGACGACCCGGATCTCGGATGGGTAGTGGCGCAGCTTCGTGCGTCCAAAGGCCCACCGCCGCCCGAAGTAGTTCGCCCCCTAAGCGGAACGATTAAGATACTAGTGTCGCAGTGGCCGCAGCTCGTTCTCCGAAATGACCTGCTCCACCGAACCTGGTTAACTGTCGGTTCGGGAGAGATCGAACGATGGCAGCTCGTACCTCCGCCCAGTCGACGGGTAGACCTGATTCGGTTGGCTCATCGCGGAATGACCGGAGGACACCTGGGACTGAGGCGAACGTCTACGCAGCTGAGCAATCGCGTATACTGGCCGCTTTGGAAGGACGACGTGCAACGCGAACTGCTCCGCTGTACCGAATGTTCGAGGTACCGTCGCGAGAAACCCCCCCAGCAAGGACTTCTGCAAGACATGAGAATTGGGGAGCCGATGGATCGACTTGGGATCGACATCACTGGACCACACCCAGTGTCCAGCGCTGGCCACAAGTACATCCTGACGGTGATCGACCATTTCTCACGCTGGGCAGAAGCGTTCCCTATCCGGAACCAGGAGGCTGGAACCGTCGCGAAAGTACTTTGCGACCAGTTCTTTCCACGCTATGGTTGTCCGCGTCAAATCCTCTCCGACCAAGGCCCGTGCTTCGAATCGCACCTCTTCCAAGATTTGTGCCGCCGCCTGGAGATCGATAAGATTCGGACCTCGGCATACAAACCAAGCACTAACGGGATGGTGGAAAGATTCCATCGGACACTGAACAGTATGCTGGGTAAAGTGGTATCGCAACGTCAGAAGGACTGGGACATCCTCTTACCTGGAGTGATGGCTGCGTACCGTGCCACCAAGCATTCGGGTACGGGATTCAGCCCCAACCTGCTGTTTATGGGACGAGAAGTCATCGCGCCCATCGACCTAGTCCTTAGCGATGGCTCGGCAATCGAACTCAGCGACCAAACAGTGGACGAGTTTGTGGACCAACGACTGCACCGGATGCAGGACACATATCGACTGGTGAGAACTCACTTCCAGCAGGTCGCGCAGCATCGGACTGCCCGATACAACCTTCGAGTTCGACCCGCGACTTTCGAACCTGGCCAATGGGTATGGTACTACTGTCCTCGTCGACACACCGGTATCAAGACCAAGTGGGCCAAGTTCTACGAAGGACCGTACAAAGTTCTGGAGCGCGTCGGACCCGTACTCTACCGAATACAGAAGTCGACCCGTGCCCAGCCGAAGTTGGTTTATGTGGACAAACTGAAAAACTTCGGGGGAGACTGTCCGAAGGACTGGGATATGCCGATCTCGAACGATGTCACCGATCGAGACGAACTTTTGGGACTTGACGAACTTGTCCGAGACGAGGAACTGAACTCTGTCCCCAGACCAACCCGTCCCCATGTTCTTCCTGTTCGGTTTCGTTTATAAACCACGCCCTGACCAGTTATTCACCGTTGTGAAAACGTGTTATTCACCGTTGTGAAACCGTGTTGGTGATGTCAATCACCTAGATAAGTGTTGGTGTTGCCCAACCCGAACTTTTGATTAAAGGACCGTGCAGAGGAAACAGACGACCCTGGGTCGTGCGATAGTTAATCATGTAGCTGTGCTAAGGATGATTCTACTGTTCGTGTTGCTTGTTTCTGCATTCTGTTGGAGCGCTTTGTTACAGTTGCGTTATAACATTGGGTGCATGGGTAGGAACAGTCGGTGACCCTGTAGTCCAAATTTACATTTGCCGGATGCTTTAGGCCCGAGGTATGGAAATTTGTAGAGGGGTTGACCGTTGTTTGAATGGTCCAGTACCGTTTGTTGGTTCCCCCGTGGTTTCACCACTTGAGTAGGTGGGGGAGAGTGTAAAGGACCAGCCCTTAGCTCACGTGCCACGTGATACGGCCAAACGGTATAGTGGAAACCGCCGAGATTTAGCGGGCGCCAATTAATCACCCATAGCGACCGACTGATAGTTAACGCTTTAAGATTAAGATCTTTCCTTTTCTGGTTGCGTTCTGTAATGGCTGACACGTTGTCATACGGCCGGTTTTAGTAATTTTAGTTGAATCGGACAGTTTGTTTGCGATTTTACATTAATGCTAATACACTGCGAGTAGTGATTAAGTTTGCGAACCTTTGTGTGTTGTTTGTTGGTGAACTGATGCAAGATAAAATGGCAACCCAACAAAAACATTCCTCCCAGGATTCAACCCTTAATACTGCCCACGTGTACTCGAACATTAATAACTCCGCCTGCGATCGAGCAGAAGACGCATTCACACGAGATCAGAGGGAAACTATAATTACAACCGCGGCGGACGACGAGGCCCGAGCGGATGCCCGAGTAGGACTCATGCAGTTGTGGCACGCTAGCGTGGTGTCAGACCAATTAGAAGCAGACTACGGCAGGGAGCAGTCGGACCCAGCCCGACCCCTGGCGGCGGGCGTTCTCGGACAGAGAACCGGCGACGATATGTCCTTTATTCCACTCGAGCGGCGTCCTGGTAGAATAACCGCTAACTCTGAAATATACGACTCCTATTCAATGAACCATTCCGTTCTGCAACCTATTCCGAATTCTGACTCTCTAGGTTATCGAGCTACAACGCCTCTTCATAATCATCCGTCCATTGCTCCCTCGGCGTCCCCCTTCGATGAGATAGCGACGACATCAAGGGGGCAAAAGTTTACAGACCTCTGCCTCACTCATTTCGTAACTACACTGGAAAAGCTGCCTAAATACAGTTCTTACTTCACGATCATTGGTTTGAAATGAAAAAATTGGGTATGTTTGTGTCTCAAGTCAGTTTAAGTCGACTTGTGGAAAAGCAACTTCAAATGACTCTCTACGAAATTTGACTTGGAGTAAATTGAGGTAAGCAGAAACGCATCGAATCGAATCAAAGTAGGGGAGAACAGGCACCCTTGATCCTCTTTTTAGATTTTTCTGAATTTAAGTGAATACATAAGCTTTAGTAAATATTTTAAGGTATCATTTGATAGAGAATTATGTTGCACATCATCCATGATATTTAATCCTCTAAATAAATTTCATTGACAAAAGATACTACAGATTTAGTCGAGGTACCCAAAAGAGATCAAGGGTGCCCACAGGTTGGCACCCTTGATCCCCTATATTGGCACCCTTGATCCTATGTAGGAACCCTTGATCTGCTATGTTGAAGCATACTATAAAACAGGCTATTTTAATGAAAATAACAAAAGTGAGGGTAGAATTGACAATCAGAACACAAATCTTGCATTAACTCTAGCTTCTGGGTTAAACTTTATTCAATTTTTTAATGAATTAGGCAAACTTAAAATTGGCCTAGGCTATACATGGCAATGTGAATAAAACCCTGATCCGGGTTAATTTGCTAAAATAGCAATTTAGTCAAACTTTATAGGAGTTTTGCATTGAACAGAAAGGCGTAAATACATGTAGGGGCCTTATGATGTAAAATATGACACGAGTCTCTATTCTTTAGCTCCATCAGGAAAAAATCACCCGTAGGTTGCAAAAATGGGGTTGTTTAGAATCTTTCATGATCCGGACTCTTCGTAATGTTTCATTAATTTATTTTAAAATTTCTTACAATTGAAAAAATATTGCTTCATTAAGTCAACAAGCTCAGACAGACTAAAATTACTGTTTGCAGTCAACTGTGATCCTATGGCTATGCTGTAGATCATGGTCCTCCACAGAGCTTAGGAAAGATTGACCCGTAAATATATCTGAACACTGCCTACAATAAATTGCAAATTGTTTATAACAAATTCATATGCGATATAATGATTTATTTTCGAGAAATGAAGCTTATGGTGCGTGCAAAGATT
This sequence comes from Lumbricus terrestris, assembly GCA_949752735.1. Lineage (NCBI taxonomy): Eukaryota > Metazoa > Annelida > Clitellata > Crassiclitellata > Lumbricidae > Lumbricus > Lumbricus terrestris. Next base: position 59,657,659 of record OX457041.1, read on the forward strand.
AATTAGGTTATCTTTGTATTCATAATTCGTCACGTGCGCACCATTAACCTGGGGATCATGGGTGCACACGCATGCTAGGATCAAGGGTGCCTCACCACAGTCTTTTCACAAAAAATACTAAAACTTTATCATCGCTTCAAATATATCGCCAAAAATATATCTGTATGGTAAGAACACTATTTTCTGTCCAAATATATGTAACGCAGATGACGAGATTTGAAGTAAGTTCCATTTTATGAGGTTCGTTAGATGAACGAAAAACTAAAATTTTCGGCTATGAAATCATGTGACAGCTATAGAAGGTAAACAAAGATATAATGATAGCCCAAAACGCAGCCACATGCAAATGATTATTATTATACATAGTCTGGTGCCCTGCCACAGTCAAGTAAGTAAGTAATTCCAGAGAAAACGTCAAAGGATCAAGGGTGCATCGGGATCAAGGGTGCCTGTTCTCCCCTACTGAAGCAATCGACCCCAATCCTTCGCAGGTGGGTCGGAGTCGACCAGACGCCCCGCTTGGGGGGGGGGGCGAATCTCTGCCACCATGAGGGCCAGGGTGGGGGCAAAACCCCTCATTTTCCCTGTTGGCCGTTTCCCTTTCAAGCTTATGACAGCACTTTTCTTTCGGTCCCATACGCATAAATTCCATAAAAGCAGCGGTCTACACCGTTTTAGGTGTTTAAGGCCACCACTTTTCTTTCGGTCCCATACGCATAAATTCTATAAAAGCAGCGCTTGACACCGTTTTAACGGTGTTCAAGGTCAGCGCTTTTGAGAGTTCGGATCTCAAGTGGAGTGTGGGTGGGTGTGGTGGGGTCAGGGAGGGAGGGCAGGTAGGAGGGAGGGAGGGAGCGTGGAAGAGTGGGAGGAGGGAGCGTGGAAGAGAGGGAGGAATGGAGGGAGGGAGGGAGCGAGAGGGAGGGAGGGAGGGCAGGTGGGAGGGTGTGAGTGAGGGTAGGAGGGAGGGTGGAAGGGAGGGTGGGAGGGAGGGTGGGATGGATGGAGAGGATGGTGGAAGGGAGGGTGGGAGGGAGCGTGGGAGGGATGGAAGGAGGGTGGGGGATTGGTGGGGAACAGCCCGAATCTTAAAATTCCCGGGCCACGCCGGGTACCCAGCTAGTATGACAATTATGTGTGATACTTAAGCAATTGGTCAGCATTAAATGTAAAATTTCAGTTGGTTTTAAAAATTGGAAATGTTCAAAAATTGTCAAAAAACATCGTTCAGTCCATGAATGTCGATAGTTCTCGTTTCCTTACTTCAACATTCGATAAAGTCTTTATAATCCAGAAAACTAAGCAGGCACTGTGTTAACAGCAGATTTCTTTATTGAGTGAGTGGGAACAGCTTTCCTACTTCCCTCGACCACTTGCCTTTCTTCGTCATCAGTGATGAGTCGATTGAATTCCTCAAACAACTTCTTCCATCTCTACGACATGTTTTTCACCACTCTCTGGTGTTGAATTCAGTATCTGCCTTATTTGTAATCCTCTTTCTCTATCTATTTTTCTGGTGGATGTGTAAAAACGAATTACCAATCTTCAGGCATTATGGTAGTGTCCTCATTTTCTGAGATGCAAAATCATCATCATCATCATCGAAATCCTTGGGCTAAACGCCCGTAGGTGTCCGGCGCCACTCTCTGTTTCAGTCTGTCTCGCGTCATGTTGCCCATCTTCAACCTGTCCGGTCTACAGGTCCATACCATTAACATCTTGAACCAGCTAGACCACCTTGTCTGATGAAGAAAATATTGGGAGAGAGGCACGAAGGACAACCTGGGTCAATGCCCGTATGTGTCCCACGCTCTCTCCCCCCGACTCTCTCCACTGGTCTGTACTGACCGGCCTGTGCATGTCAGCTCCACATCATGACACCTTGAAGCATCTGGGTCGCTATGTCACTTGTAGTGGTTTTTGCGGATTTCAATGGTCTTGGTCTTTTACTGCCAGTGTATCTCCACCCATCTGGCAAACCTTCCTCATTTTATCCGGGCTTAGGACCGGCACAGGGAAGTTGCTGGTTCCCTGTGGCAGAGCCTCAGAGGATGGATGCAGCTTAACGTCGTGCCCAGGATGCAAAATCACCCATGCAATAACCTTTTTCAGTGCCATAGCACTAAGCCTCACCATCTCTTCACCAGGTTTCAGAGTCATTCTGTGGAATATTTCACCTTGTCTGTTATAGGTAAATGGCCACATAACCAGACCTTCAACCTCACCTGAAAGGTACTACTGGTGGTTTTCTAGGACCTTCATGGCATCAATGCTGATTTCCAAGGCAACTGATTCGTACTTTCTATATCTGACCACATTGAGAGATCTTGTCCTGCAGCTACAGCAGCAAGAGGAGTCTTTTATCCATGCCCTTGTGTGACGAAGGCCACCAAATTACACAAGTTGATGAATCTGAGTTTCTTCCTTTACTTAGATTGATAACATCACGTTGACCACTAAAAGGTATATTTTGATGGCGCACAGTAACCTGGCCATCCAATGTGCATTGTCAATTGGACTCTCCAGTTTCTTATTGAAGGCTGACTTCCAATGTCAACCATTGATATCTCAATGAGTTCTTGGCAATTTATCTAAAACTGACTTTATTTAAGCAGAGTTCTTGAGTAAGCTGAATACTCTTGCATGGAGGGCTTCAGTACCGGATGTGACTTCCAGTTTTCAGATGTTGTCAAGTGTCACACCTTGCCAAGCAGCATTAAATCTCTTAAACATTTGAATATATGGTGAATTCGATCAATCACAGCAACATTCAGAAGGCTTATGGCTAAAATCAATTCCATAATATGAAGGCCAGTCACAGGAGCTCTTGACCTATATTGTCTTCCTGCAAAATCGTACACTCTATTGAAAATTCCGGAGCTGGCATAATGTTGTATCAAAGCTCAAGACCTGAATATTATCAGTGAGTTTCCATAACTCCAGAAAATAATGAATGGCCTTGTATTTGAATTGTATCCTGACACTGAAGCTAATTTGGGCACACTAACGAGTTTATACACACCATCACCTGAAACCTGCACTGGCAGGCGGTTGACATTTCCTGCTCTGAAGATCTCAGGTAGGATTTTCCCATCCAGTGCACTACCACTGGATAATCTGGTGGTACAAATTCAGATCTTTCAACTTCGGCATGTTCCATCCTGGTTTTCTTAAGCATTCCTTGTTAATGGTACTCCATGAAAGCCGCAGGACAGAAGGATAGTACACAAGTGCTGTAGAAATTGGCACCAAATATCTCAATCCTTCATGATCAAATCACCAGAAGTCTCATTTCCATAAAATACACTTGTCATTTAATGGCTTAACAACTGTGTAGTCTTAATGCTTGCAAGTATGATAACACAACAGAAACTGTTTAAAGCTCATCTACATGACAAATGTTGAGTTTTTAACCAAACAAGAAAGGTATCAAGAATTCGAGCTAATGCTAGGCTACTACATGGCAAGTTTTGTGTGTAATTGAGCATCGCCTTCTAGTCCGAATCTGGGGCTGAAATTTGGTCTCAATAATACTAATAACAAGTCTAACAAACTGCGAGGGTGTCTTGGATTCTAGCTTGAATTTTATTTTTTTGACCATTTATATGCGCTGTATACCCTCGTTTACCCTCGTTTTCGGCGGTGAGTATACGATGCCGTTTTTCCATGGAGGTAAGTATACGTCGTATACCCGCGTATACCCTTGATTACAGCCTTGATCCATACAAGAAATGAAATTTATAAGAGTTATTTTGATATAAACTTCTTAGGCCTATATAAGTAACCATTTTAAGTACCGGTACAGTATATAATAATTATTTACCACACAACTATACTGGTAGTCTTTATTTCTTATTAGATTTCAATTGCTTTTTGTCGATCAGCATGATCTTTTGTGGACTTATCTCTGCCATCTAATTTTGAAAAGATTTCAATACCTTTTTAATTTTTCTCTATTTCTTATCAAGTCAAGGTTATAAGAAAAAAACTGTTGTAGGCCTAGATGGACGTCACTTAAAATTAAACTTGGCTTAGTAATATGTTGTGTTATTTGCCGATTAAGTTAAAATTGCATAAACAAGGTTTTTAAGTTTAAAATGCAATTTTGGATGCAACAAAGTAATTATTTCCTTTTTTCCATTTCCTTTTTGTCGCTTTTTTCGTTTCTTTTCTAATAAAACGACTTTTCTGTTTTTTAAATTCCGTTTACATCGTTTTTTGCATTTAGCCTATGACCAACAACATGGAACAAACTCGTAGGGTCGATGAGAGATAATCCGGGCCCTAGATAGAGGAGTCAATGGCCCATGAACTATCTTAAAACCTACGAGAACAAGTTTATATAAAGAGATTTTAGTTTGCATTGTAATTCTAATGTCATTTTGAAACGACGACCTCGTCATACGTGACGTCTAATATAATAATCGCGGTCTAGAGGTAAGCTTACATCACAATTAATTTATGACGTCGCACTCAAGTTAGTCAAATAAAGTACAATGAAGACGAGAAAACTTGCATTCTTAAATTTCAGACGCAAACGTTACACACGTCGCAAATTCAGTTAAGATCAAGCTTTTACAGGCAATTTCTTTTTAGGCCTATGCGATGATGTCCTTGTTAAGCAGAATATCAAGTGAATATTGTTACATATAGGGTAAGCAATTATCATATACTAATTATTGTTTAAGAAACAAAAAACTTTCGAGTTCAGCGTGTATTTTACGTCAGACTCTTGCAGTATGAATCCAGTGGCAGTCGACATAAGCGCGTCAGTTCGACGTTCTGCGCTAGTTGTCTGGATCATCCTAAACCTCAGGCTTGACAGTCTCGAGTCGGAAAACCCGGTGCTGAACATGTTGTTCTTAATACCAGCCAATACAGCAGAGGCCATCGCTAATCGGACTGCCAATGCCATAACTCTCGCGTTGGACGTGTTTACTCAAGAAGAAAAACTACACTTCTTCGATATAAAATGGAACTTAGTTGACAACGAATGTTCGCCGAGAATGACAGCGAAAATACTCTACGATCGATGGGTCGTTGACAAGAAAACCACGAGCGTCATTTATGGAGGGTACTGCGAGAACGTCTGCGCCCTGTTGGCTACCATCTCAAATGCGATGAAGATGCCGTGCTTCGTGGTTGATTGCGAGGCAACCGACACTCGAACCCAGTTGTTCGCTCACAAATATCTGACGATGGATTACCGCCGGTCATCTGCCCTACCGCTCCTCATTGCGCTCATGAAATCCTTTAAATGGAAAACGATAGCCATTCTGGCGACGTCCGAAAACACCGACTACGACCTGGCTGTAAAAATTAAGGCTGGCGTGGAAGACAACGACGGTCAAGCCATCCTCTTCCTGACGACCATCCATACGTTGCACGAAGGTATTATATCGCCCGAGGCGGACGATGAAATTAAGTTGCTACTCGACGATATACGGGGAAAAGCCAGAAGTTAGTTGCTACATATGTAATACATTTCTCAGTACATCGTCATCGTCGTCGTCGTCGTGGTCAATCAACCAATCAATCGATCAATCCATCCACCCGTTCGTCCGTCCGTCCATCCGTCTGTCTGTCTGTCTGTCTATCTATCTATCTATCTATCTATCTATCTTTCTATCTATCTATTTATATAATTTATCCATCTATCCATCCATCAATCAATCAATCAATCTATCTGTCTATTTATCTATCTATCTATCTATCTATCTATCTATCTATCTATCCATCTATCAATCAGTCATTCAATCAGTCATTCAATCACTCAATCAATCTATCAATTATTCAGTCAGTCAATCAATCACTCAATCAGTCAGTCAATCATTTAATCAGTCAATCAATTAATTTAGTTCATTCTCGGCATCGAACTGCAACTTGTAACAAATATCGGATAGAAATCAAATGTAGTAGCCAAATTGAATCATCGTAACAGTAATTAATCTACTAAACGAGTTAAGATTCACACATTTTCACAACTCTCACAGCCATTCATCGAATCCAGGGCTTTCCAGAAGAAGCCCAAGACACCGCGGACCTTCACCGTGGTTCAATAAACAAAGGTAGGACTATTGATTTCTGATAACAGGTAGACGATATTGTGACAGCAGAACGATGCAATAATAGACTCCGTTAGTTTTTACTTCAGGATCACTGAAGACCAAAATAATGAGAACGACCCAGCGTCGAAACCGCAACGAACACTTTAACGGTCTTGTTGAAAACTTAAATTTCGGCATATGAAGTTGAAAGAGTTATATCTTTCTCTCCATTCAAATTTATGTTGTCGGTTCGATTTAGGGCTGCCAGCCGTCCTGGATTCGCCGGGACAGTCCCGGAATTGGCCCGTGCGTCCCGTGTTCCTGATTGATCTCAAATTGTTCCTGGAATTTGTGGCAGAGATGCACTTGAAAAAATGTCATTATTTTGCACACTAAACTCGGCAAGTTGTGTGATGATTTTTACGTTCATGCTCCATTATGTTGGACAATGCTGGGTTCAAGTCTTTAAGACTTTACAAACCAACCACTGACACTCAGTAGCATATTGTTTCCTGTGTATTGTTAGTCCGTTCTAATGCTTTTTGACAGATGACATGCTGATTTTCACGACTTTGTGCCTGTGCATTAAGTGTGGACAATGGCAATTAGCATAAAATTAATGTCATATCCAGTAAGGTGGAGTGAAATTTTTTTTCTTGAATTTCAAAATGCCTGGGTGCGGGAAAGTTGCATTATGATCTAAGAAGTTCATGTGAAAAATATTTTAAATTTATTCCTTTTTTAAGAGGTGCCCCAACGGCATCATAAATTTGCCATAATTTGTAAAAAAAATCGAAATTTTTTATTTTCTTAGTAAAGTTTGTGAACCACTTAACCACATTGCAAAGCAAGTTTTCAACTGATAATAATGCTTTTAAAGAGAATTCTTGTCCAAAATCATTTTATTGTCACATTTAAGTGATTCCAGACTTGCCATAAAATCTACATTTAGGCCTACATAAGCCTATTTTGTCAAAATTTGTCTAATACTTAAATAATAAAAATAGGCCCTATCTTGCTATTTGGGCACTCTAAAATGCTTAATATGTGTAAAAGTATTCATACATTGTCAAGTGCTTTGGTCTATGAGTTACTCCGATTTCAAAAGAACCAATGTTTGCAGAAGTAGCAATCCCGATCGCACTGCAAATAGCAGGTTTGTGGTTGAAGTCTTCAATACCAATAATATCTCATCAAAGGGTAGTAGAGAAGCTAAAACTCTATCATGACAAGTACAGAAACTTGCTCAAACCATACAAATCTCGGAAATACGACCAGAAATACATATCTAAACTTGAAGAATTTGCGAAGCAATCTGAAACTCAATTATTCGATATTGCAGCTTGTAAATGTATGGAAATAAATAATTGCACTTGTGCAAAGGATAGAAAAGTTCCAATGGCAGAACGAAAATTTCTCATTGATCAAAGGAAAACAAGAGCAATGATGATTGGTGGTATTGATGTGAATATGACTAACTCTGTTAAAAGAAGAAAAGCAAGGAAACGCAAAGAAATAGAGAGGGCTACAACAGCCAAGTGTCTTAAACTTTCCGTCACTCACTCACAGCCGGGTAGTTTCAGTTATTTTGACTCAGATATGCCAAATCACAAGAAATCAGATATGAAATTAAGTTCTTCAACAGGTAGTTTCACTGATATGTCAACAGTATTACACAACAAAGAATCAGACGATGAACTGATTACAATTAACTCAAGAAAATGTAAAAGTGCACAAATGCGCTCGGATTTACCTACTTTGGCTCGTGAATGCGACAGACATGGAATTTCTGATCGCTGTGCTGCTTCTCTTGCTACCGCAGTTTTACAGGATGTTGGTGTTGTGCACGACACAGACTTATCTATGGTGATCGATCGCAGCAAAGTTCGAAGAGAAAGATCAAAAGTTCGAAAACGTCTACAGTGCAATTCCGTAAAGCAACTATCTGGATTGTACTTCGATGGACGTAAAGATAGGACCAGAGTGCAAATGAAAAATGGCAAGAAATCGTATCTTAAAATAATTTCTCAAGAGCACATAACACTGGTACTTGAACCGAATTCACAATATCTGGGTCATGTCACTCCTGAGAGTGGATCAGCCAAAAATATTCACACAAGTATCAACAAGTTTCTGTTAGATAACGAAACAGCAACTAAAGATTTAGTTGCTATTGGTTGCGACGGAACCAATGTCAATACTGGTGTAACTGGAGGGATAATACGTCTTTTGGAAATACAACTTGGTAGACCTTTGCATTGGTTTATTTGCATGTTGCATGCCAACGAATTGCCTCTGCGACATCTAATTCAAAGGCTGGATGGCGGAACACAGGGCCCAACACTATTTTCAGGAAACATAGGCAAGGCTCTTGGAAACTGTGAATCATTACCTCTGGTACATTACAACGCAATTGAGTTCGAGAATTGCCCAGATATGGAAGGTATCGAATTAAGTACCGATCAGCAATATTTGTACAATATATGTAAAGCTGTATCATACGGAATTTGTTCACCAGATCTTGCCTTTCAAAAGCCAGGTCCTGTTTGCCACTCAAGGTGGTTGACAACAGCAAATAGAATTTTGAGATTGTATATAGCAACCGAATGTCCAAGTGAGAATCTTACAACGCTAGCCACGTTTATCATGAAAGTTTATGCACCAGTTTGGTTTCATATCAAGACGAAGTCAGCATGCACTGAAGGCTCTAAGCACTTGTGGACTGTGGAGGATGATAAAATATTCCAGATATCTGCCACAAAATTTACGAGACATTGTGGATGAAGTTATTCAAAGAAATGGATATTTCGGGCATGCAGAAAATATATTGCTTGCAATGTTGACCGACGAAAGATCTCATATCCGTGAATTAGCATACAGAAGAATACTTGCAGCAAGAGTTGAAAATGAATTATCAACAAAAATCAGACAATTTCGAGTACCCTTACTCAACTTTAACTCTGAGGATTATACTGACCTAGTCGAATGGCAAACGATCGATCGATATGAGCCACCTCTCATGAAGCATATTCCGGACAAGGATATTGCAAATTATGTAAAATCAAACAGTGTTGCAGAGGCACATAAAATTGCTCTGTTTCCATGCCACACCCAAGCGACAGAGCGATGCATACGTCTTGTTACAGAAGCTTCGGCAAAAGTCAGTGGTCAGACTGCAAGAGATGGATTTATTCGGGCAGGAATAGCATCAAGACAAATTATGAAAACGTTTAACACTAAATCAGAGTTTCACCTCTATTAGAATAAACTGACAGAAACTTCTTAATGTAGGCCTGAATGAAGGCGAATTTTGGAATATGGAATATGGTAGTTAATTGGAATATGGAATATGGTAGTTAATTCTATCATCATTAAACAGCATTGCAACAATTGGTTATTATCTTAGGTTACCTATGGCCAAAAGTACATTTTCACGAAAAATTGCAAATTTTGTCAAAAATTTTCGATTTTCTTTATAGTTGGGGCACCTCTTAACAAAGGAATTAGTTCAACATATTTTGCAAAACAACTAACCATATCAAAATGCAACTTTTGCACACCCAGGCATTTTTAATTTATGACATAAAATTTTTCACCATTGTATTCACTCCACCTTAATATCCAGTGACTGCGGCGTCCCGGAATGGCAAGATCAAGAGTTGGCAGCCCTAGTTCGATTCTCTAAATATTTGAAAAATTTTAGTATGATGAATCATCAGGCATTGGAGATATATGAAAACAAGTTTGACTTACTTTTTATTGAACCAGGGTGTATAACAGTTCTCTTTGCGGCATCGCCCGTAAAAATGGTGATGATCATCGGAATAGCAATAACCATTTCGCTATTGGTAAAATTTAGGGAATGGCTACGCGAAATTAAGATATGCCGTCACTGTTCGAATAGATGCAATCTTGTCGATGTTCTGTTCTTCTTAGTCATCTTCCTCGCGATGAACAATCGTTACGCTGCTCGGATTCTCTTGAAGGCTCGCAAGGAGGAAATGTACAACGGTGAATTCGCGTTCATTGGTTACGACCTCACATCACGTAAGTTTCTGATGATAAGGCAGCCGACATATCAATTTGAGAATGACTATCTTGAGCCATAATACGATGTATAAGTTAGAGAACAAAAATGTCATACTTTGATGTCAACACTGGCTCATTAACACTCAGGCTACCAAGCACCTTTCTGTGATATGGAAAACCGTAAAATGTGATAAAAATGGCGTAGCTACGGTAGCTCTAGGTTTGGGGGGGGGGGGTACACCTAAACAAGTTGAGGAAAAGACTGGGTTTTTAACTATGAGCATTGTAGATGATACCAGCGAACCTGTAGAATTTTAAAATTTAGAAAAAATTATACAGCTCAAAAATGTTCGAAAAAAAAGACAAAGTTACCCCGAGGTCATCACCATAATTGCTACAAGCTTTTTCGCAGGGTTGAGGATTTTTCAATCACTATAGGGTTGAGGATTTTTCAATCACTATAGAGGCCTACGTACATGATTCAGGATTAGATAGAAAACAAGCCAAACTTTGAGCAGAGCTACAGCTTCTAGTCCGCTGGGCCTATATGTATTTTAGTGCCCGATTTCCAATTCGGTTTATGCCTGTCGGGTGAATTAGGTTAGACTCTTCAAATTATATTAAATAATCCTGATTTTCAAACTCCATTTGTGACCTTATAAACCATGCATGTTATGAAGGTAGAGTCTATTTAGGACAGGGGTCTAAAAGACACAGACAGCACAGCAATAACAGTAAACAGCAGCTGTCCACTGCAACAGATGTGGGCACTGAGTCACTCAAGGTAAAAAAGCAGTCAAACATTGGAGCTACATGTACAGTGTAAGACAGAAAACCAACTGTCTGCAGCAAGACCTTTCCCTCCGCAACCTGATATTCGTGGTGGGATAGAGCTCAGGAAGTTGACTGTCTCGATCTGTTCGTTGTCTGTTGCATATAAGCGCGGAACCCGGTAGGTACTTTTTTTTACCACCAACATTTAGTTATGACAAAAAATACTCTGAAAAACACGCTGGATATACAAAATATACATTTCCTTAATTCAAACTGAAATTGACAAACCACGACATTTGAAAGTATGCTTTTGAAAAATAAGGCCACTGAATGTCATGCGATGAGGAATAATTGGCGTAATTGCAGTATCGGGACTGTGTGTGTGTCGGTTAGGGTCAGGTCAGGCGTCGTGAGGGTCGGTTAGACATTAGACATTTAGACATTTTTATTGATCCCATTTCAATCATATAACAAACATGTAACTAAGTAAACATAATCAGAATTAAGCAAAATTCACATAAAGAGTAGGCAGAGTAACAATGTTTGAAAAATAGGCACACCAAAAGGGACAAATCCCGCTAGGTAGGGGGCCTAAATACCATTGAGAAGTACAATAAGACAATAAACAGTGAGTAGTAAACCTGTAGGTAACATTAGAATGCATCAAATTTACTTAACTATGAAACAAGAAACAAAAAGACAATTTATAGGAACAGAAGCAATGACAACAGGAAAAAACACAGGAAAAAACTCTTCAAAAGAAAGAGAAAAAATAAACTATCAATAGCAAAAGTAATTTCTCATACTTTTTTTACCCAAGGAATCTAGGATCCCTCGGGATTTCAAAAGTTTTTGCTTGGAGCTGTTATTGAACATTAGAATGCTATTTCTCATACTATTTTAAGAAAAACAGCACATTGTGTGCACACGTAAGATATGTTTTAAATGAGTGAAGGTAGTTGCCTTTCGAATGTCTATTGGGAGATTATTCCATATGAGAGGGTCTTGGAATTTAATGGAGAATTTTCGAACATTTGTCTTTGCAAAAATAATATTGAATTCTCTATTACCTCTAGTGAGTCTAGGATGCAATGTTGGAGAGAAGTAGGAAGCCTAGAAAGAGGAGAGAAGTTTATTGGTGTATCGGTACATAAACTGACATGTCTGTTCAAATCTAATCTACTCAATTGCAACAAAACTCAACTCATCTGGCTTAGCACTCCCCAGCAAATTAAAAAAATTGACTTTTTGCTTCTATCTCAGACCTTTCCTCAATTTACATTTTCAACTTCTGTTCGTGACCTAGGTGTCACTCTTGACTGCTCGCTGACATTCTCAACACATGTAACCAACCTTACGCGCTCCTCTTACTTTCACCTCCGTCGTCTCAGGTCCATTCGCAGATCTGTCTCCCTTTCAACCATGACATCAATAGTCCATGCTTTTGTCTGTTCCAGAATTGATTACTGTAACTCTCTTCTTATTGGTCTTCCAAAGGTCCGCCTATCTCCCATTCAATCTGTCCTTAATGCTGCTGCTCGATTAATTGCGCGCCTTCCTAAGTACTCTCATATATCATCGTTCATGATTAACCAACTACACTGGCTTCCTCTCTCTGCCCGCATACAATATAAAGTCCTTTCTCTGGTACTCAAATCCAAACTGGGTCTTGCACCGATGTATCTCAGTGATCTCATTCGTTCTCCTCTATCAGCATCTTCTCATCGACCTCTCCGTTCTCTGGACAGGGCTGACTTGTTTGTTCCACGAGCTAGGACCACTATTGCTCAAACTCGATCCTTCACCATCATTGGGCCCTCCTTGTGGAATTCTCTTCCCTCCACTCTGCGTGGGACTCTACTTTCAGGATCGTTATCTACATCTCTCTCTCTCTCTCTCTCTTCTTAAGACCTATTTTTTCTCTAGGGGTTATCGCACTGGGAGCGCTACTGAATGGCCTTGGTTGTGAGCAGCGCTATATAAATTAATAATTACATTACATTACATTAATCTGCTTAATATTTAGGAGTTTATGTTCAGCAAATAGGGGACCAGTATGACAGTTAGCAGTGGATTTAGTGATTACTCGTATGGTTTTCTTGTGCAGTATCCTTAAGGCAAGGAGATGGGAATCCGTATGACATACTATAGAGAACCTTCATCCAGCTTCTATTTCACATATTGTGAAACTTCATCCAACTTCCATTTCACCTATAGAGAACCTTCATCTACTTCCATTTCACCTATAGAGAATGGATGCTGGATGAAGGTTCTCTATAGGTGAAATGGAAGCTGGATGAAGGTTAGAGAATTGGAAGCTGGATGAAGGTTCTCTATAGATAAAATAGAAGATGGTTCACTATAGGCGAAATGGAAGCAGGATGAAGGTTTTGTGTAAGTGAAATAGAAGCTGGAAGAGAGCAGGAAGAGGCAGAGTGACGATTATAACATCATTAAAACACAATGAAGCCTTACAACAAGATAAATACATCCTGATTCACATAATTATTATTATATATACTTACCATAGGAAGTAAACCTGTAGAGTTCACCAACTCTACAGGTACCCCGATCTCTGACCCGTACTGCTGCTGCCACTTTTGTGGTCTCTCGTCTCGACTATTGTAGTGCTCTCTATGTCGGGCTCCCAGCGATCCGAATTGGGTGTCTTGACCGGGTTCTCCTCACAGCCGCACGCCTTACTGGTCGCATCTCTATATTTGACCAAGTCATGGAGTACGTGCGGAATTTACTCCACTGGCTTCCTATTCCACAGCGGATCACCTATAGGGTTTCTGCGTTAGTCTGGTGATGCATGAAGGGTCTGGCACCCATGAATATGCAGGAGCTCTGCTGTCCCAATTCTTGCGTCCAGCGGCGATCTGACTTCCGATTGTCTGATCCAGCTGGGCTCTTATCCCTTCGCTCATGGACTACTATAATGCAGCGGCGCTCTTTTTCAGTGGCTGGTCCTAGAACGTGGAATAGACTTCCTGTTGCACTTCGCCTTGTGCCTGAATTCACACCACTATGTTCCTTTCTCGCTTAGAGACCCCCCTTATTTAGCCGTTGTTGAAATGGGATTGCTTCTCGGTAGGTTACCTCGAAGGTGCACTATATAAAAAGTCAGCAATAATAGTAATTTATTTATAGGCTATGCATTGGCTTATTTTTCAGCCGATGCCAAAAGCATTAACGCAAATGCGACCGAATGGGAACAGACCAAAGTGGGTCTTATCTACTTTAGGCCGACTGAAGTGAGCAGTATGCTTCTGAATGGCCAATTTCTTAACCGCATCAACCGTGAAGATAACAAGATGTACGATCAGTTCGAAAACCTGACGCGCCTACGTCTGGACCCAGAGGCAAGTGTCGTGACTCTATTCATAGTAACTGTTACTAAGCGATGTCATTCCGCGCAATAATTCTTGTAGTACAACTGTAAATGCCTACCAGTGGTTCTAGGACGACTGATCACCAGACGGTTGATCACCGGACGATTGATCATCGCGGACGGTTGATCATCGACCGATTGATCACCGGACGATTGATCACCGGACGATTGATCAACGGTCTAGTGCCCACTGCAATTAACTAAGGATGAAAGAGAAATGTCGTTATTACCGCTAGCAAAGTTAAACATCGTCGGCTTCTTTTGATTCTTATAGGACTACTAGCTGGAGTACCCGGCGTTGCACGGGAAATTTCGATTTTTCGTCCACAAACCCAGCTCCACCCGCTTCGCCGCCCATTTGGGGTTTATAAATGGTTATTTATGCCCCTCTGCTTGGAAGGTCTTCCCCAATTCTACTGGTTAAACTCATGTTGCATGAGGCTCCTCTTAGTGTATATACTCCCTGGCCTAAGGCATTTATCTTTCCCTGGGCGGTTGCGCTGCGTAGCGTGGGCTCGAGTTTCATGCAAAGCTTTGGCGAAAATGACGTCATTTGTTATTGCACAACGATTCAAATAATAAGTAAGTAAGTAAGTATTTTCTTTATTACTCCACTTGCAAACGCACAATGGGACACAGAACATCAATATAATACATAGAAGTAATTATAGGTAATAAAAACGTGCAAAATTTAAAATCAAAAGTTAAATATAATATAATTACTAAACTATCATCGTCAATCAAGTTAACTATATAACATTCTGGTGATAAATCCCTTTGCAATCAACGAATCACAACGTGGTATTTCAAGATTGTGTGATCGGGGCCTAAGGGAGTAACCAGTTACACGTTCAGGTGGAAGAAGATAATGGAGGACATGCCCGGGGTCACAGAGGATAGAAGAAAAGAGGGATACATCTGCCTTGGAACATAACATGTCAAAAGTAGGGGTGTTAGAGGGCAAAAAACCCTGTCTTATCAACTTTCTAATAATAGCGGACAGACGATTCCTCTGACCCTCATTTGCAAAACCCCACCATGCTGGCGAAGAATAAAGCATTCGCGCGACTGTGGTGGAACGTACAACATCATGTAGTCGGCTGCCAGTCAAACCATGCGACACAAGGACACGAAGTGCATAAAAAGATTGCTTTGCTTTACAGACAATGTTATCAATGTGCTCAGAAAAACCCAACCTATATGAAAGCGTAATACCCAGAACCTTAACTGTATCAACTCGTTCAATCCCAATAATGGGGGGAGGGCAATCAGAAGTTTTGGAACGGGGACGCCTAAAGATGACTTCACATGACTTGCTATGATTGAGGCGCAAGTTACAATTTCTAGCCCACTCTGCAATGTGATTAAGTTCAGCATCAGTAGTGTCAATATTAGATGCAGGAATAATTAGGTAACAGTCATCAGCATATTTAAAAAGTCTATTACCTACAAATAGTAGCTTTAATCCAGAAATTAAGGAAAGAAAGTTGACTGGCCCAAGGCCAGACCCTTGAATAATGCTTGCATTAATGCACTTGAAAGATGAGGTTATGCCACCGAACTTAGTGCAATGCACTCGGTTATGTAACAAAGCAAGAACCCAGTTGTAAACAAAGTCAGGAATCGGCATAGAGGCTAACTGTACAGCCAGACTATCATGTCTTACAGTATCAAAAGCCTTAGAAAAATCCAAAGATACCAGACGAACATATGGTTCACATTTAACATTCAATGGCGTTGCAATTGCAGTGATCGCGTAAATAACACGGCGAAAATTAAAATGTCTAATATCTCGAGTTCTAAAGTGAATAAGGAGGTGAAAATAGCGCGCCTGAGTAAGTTGAGTGAAAGTCCTACAATGTTTAAGGTCAGTAACTGCAAAACTGTGAGCATGCATAAAGGACAAAGTCACCCACGTCCTAGATATAGATATGTACATACAGGAAATAGCACATCACAATTATTAAGTACCTGCATAGTTGTAAAAAACGTTTTTTTCGTTTTTTATTCTCTTCCAAAAAACGTCGTTTTTTTCGTTTTTTATTTTTCCCATCGTTTTTTATCGTTTTTTTCGATTTTTATGTAACTTTATTTAATTATTTGCTGTCTAATATTATCTTTCTTAATTTAATTTTTGTCTGATATTCCATACGTTTTCACCGTACTCTCAAGGATGCAGCTAACTATAGGGTCTTTATGTAATTGTTTAAGTCATAATTTTGGGAAATACATGTAGTATACGTCCCTACAAGAAATTAAATTTCTAAGAGTTATTTTGATATAAAATTCTTGGGCATAATTATTAATATTTATAAGTAGCAATTTTAAGCACAAAATAATGTACAATATATAATTTAGTAAACATCTGTGTTTTTTGCTTCTGGTTAGATTTTAATTGTGTTATGTCGATCAGCATAAACTTATAATGTGGGCTTATGTCTACAATTTAAATTTGAACAGATTTCAATACCTTTAATCTGTCCGAATTTCTTATTAAACGAAAGTTATAAGAAAAAATAACTGTGGTAGATTAATGTTACTTATACCAATTATTTTGGCCTAATAATAAAATTGTGTTATTTGCAGTTTCTTAATAAAATTGCATAAGCAATTAAGGTTTGTAAGCTGAAAATGAAATTTCAGATGTAACAAAGGCAAATTATTTTCCGTTTCCGTTTTTTATCGTTTTTTTGTCGTTTTTTATTATTTCGAAAAAAACGACGTTTTTTACCGTTTTTTATTTTCTTTCCATCGTTTTTTACATCTATGAGTACCTGTATACGCATTCCAAGTAAATTCTTTTGTTCTTTACGATAAAAGGTCTTTCGCAGTACATCAAAGTGTCAAGTCAAAATAATAATTAGGCTGTATACCTAAACCCTCTGTTCTTGTTGTTGTATATAAAGGGTTTTGTAAAAAAACATTTTCTAATGTATCGTCATGGAACAAACTAGAGTGTATGGTGTCTCTAAACGCGGTAAGAGATCTATGATTTTTTGAGGATTTGAATTCTGGCATCATAAAAATTAGCGTGTAGTTTGGCGATGTTGCATAACGCTTGACAGCGGTTTCAGTATATTTTCACTTTCACTTCTTATAAATTCACTAGCTGTACCCGGCCACGCGTTGCTGTGGCTGAAAAGATCCTCCACCCTCCCTCCCTACCTCCCTTCCTCTGCATCCCTTCCTCTCTCCCTCCATACATAAATTCCCCATCCCGCTCATATTGTTGTGTGAAAATTTGAAAGCAATAGATGAAGAAGTTTCCGAGATCGTTGATTTTGTAGAAAGAGATAAATGCGCTATAAAAGCACGCGTGTATATGCGCTAGAAATAGACGGCCTCATTCGAAAGCAACGTCGGGTGAAAATTGTAATCGAAATCGCTCGAATCGATCGCATAGTTGTGTTTTTTGGTCGTAAAGATTGCGCTTTTTCTCAAAATGCATTATACAAACTCGCTCATGTTCGAATGGAACGTTTTGCGAAAATTTTCAAAACATACGCTCAAGTCAAGAACTTTCCGAGTTCCTTGATTACGCACGGTAACGTTTTACATTTTTATTTATATAGATTACAAATTAAATACATTTTGTGGTTGATTGAGTCTGTGTCATATCGTTTTACATAAATCAGGCGATGATCAATCGTCCGGTGATCAATCGTCCGGTGATCAATCGGTCGATGATCAACCGTCTGCAATGATCAATCGTCCGGCGATCAACCGTCCGGTGATCAGTCGTCCGCGCACTCTAGCTGTATGCATGCATTCTGCCTTGTCCAATATACAGAGTGGGCCAAAAAAAGACCCGTACGGTTTTTTGTCAATATCTTGCCGAAAAATAGGAATTTCGATATGAGATTTTACAGGCTTATAGACAATTCATATTTACACATGATGGCCAAATTTCTTCAATAATCTGGTGCCATGGCATTATGGTTCTATATCCTTCGTTTGATACAGCCAAACGTATGACACAAATCTCTCTAATCGACGACATCATAACGTTCGCTCATCCCCGTGGAACTTTTAAAATACAACCATGGTCCACTTGGGTGAAGAACAATTATTCAGATCATTTACCTATTGCTGCGCAGTTCGCATAACAAATTCTCAACCTCATATAATCACAAACCGCGTGCTATATAAAGGAAAATTTTCGATTGGTCATTTCATATATTTAAAAAAGTAAGTAAGTAGGTCTAATTAAGTAGCATTTATTTCTATCTAACAAGCGCACATTGTAATAGAACGACCAAAACATTTTCAAATAATTCTGTTAAGCTTGTAAATGGAGCAGATTATATCGTATCAAGCGTACAACTTAAAAAAAAATATCGACACAACGAATGACAAAACTATTTTTTTAGCAATGTAGAATTAGCCAGAGGCAGCATAAAAGCATGCCCTCCCTTCCGAAGTAGGTACTTTTCCTCGTAAAGAACTGGCAGAAGCTGATGAGTGCAGTGACAATAGAATTGTGATTTCTGGAAGAGTTCCTTGTCCCAAGGCCGTAGCCAGGATTTGATTTCGGGGGGTGTTTCTTGTTTCACCAATTTCTCTTCAAAAAAAACTGATGACCTTTTTTTAGTCATCCGGCCGAAATCATCAAAAATGTCACCAATTAAATCTGTTTTTCTACATTTTTCCATTTCGGGGGGTGTTTTCATGGTTTTATGTCATGTTTTTAACATCATGTGCTCGTAAATGCATTCTATTATTTTTCAAATTTTCCATTTCGGGGGGTGTTCAAACACCCAAAACACCCCCCCCCTAGCTACGGCCTTGCCTTGTCCTCTCTAGCAACCAACTTTTAGCAGTATTTGATGATTGTTGTAAATTACGGGACGAGGTAGGCTACCTGTTCGAGCTGTTGTTTATATTCATGCCTTCCTGAAGTAAATCACGTATTTCAATGATCTTCACGCGTTGTAATTAGCATGCTAGCAATAATTAACTCGATCACTATGAGCTGTCATTTTCATAAATAAAATTTTCATCGATGCAATTAATGGTATTGGCAATCCTGCTTTGGCGTTATTTCTGGAGCTGCTGCTTCTTATGATGACAATGATTATGGTGGTGGTGGTGGTGGTGGTGGTGGTGATGGTGGTGGTGGTCGTGGTGGTGGTGGTGGAGGTGGCTGTCGTGGTGGTTGTGTTGATGTAGTGGCGGTGATGAGGTGGACGTTTGGAGGCTATGACTATGATGATGATGACGACGACGACGATGATGATGATCAGCGGCGCCCGCAGGATTTTTTTCTTGTACGCACAGAAATTTTCGATGGAGGGGCGAACAGGGAAAAAATTTCGTTAGGCCGCCGAAAAAACTGATCAACCAAAAATTTTCCCAAAACATACCTTTTCTATCCGCCGAAAAAACTGATGACCTTTTTTTTTTAAGTCATCAACCTAGAATTTCCCAAAAACATACCTTTTGGGTCACTTACCTATGTGCGTACATCTGCGGGCGCCGCTGCTGTACGCACTTGCGTAAGTGCGTACGCCTGCGGGCGCCCCTGATGATGATGATGATGATTATGACGCTGACAATAGCGATGCTGATGATGAAAGTTGTTGATGTTCTGTTTTATTTATATATTTGATGATGATTATGATGACGAGGAGAAGTCGGGCTTTGCATTGACGGAAATGATTATTGTGGGTGATCCATCGTTTTGGCTTTCTAGAATTATTCGTCTTTTGTGGCATTATTATTTTTTTAGTGCCCGCGGGAGCCTACATTATGATCCCTCAGACTTTAAAAACAATAAATACCAAAAGCTCTGTTCTGGAGTTAGCAATCATCGTCACCGGTTATTATTATTATTATTATTATAATTATTATTATCGTCATCATCATCATCATCATCATCATCATCATCATCATCATCATCATCATCATCATCATCATCATCATCATCATCATCATCATCATCATCGTCATCATCATCATCATCACCATCATCATCATCATCATCATCATCATCATCATCATCATCATCATCATCATCATCGTCGTCGTCATCATCATCATCATCATCGTCGTCGTCGTCGTCATCATCATCATCATCATCATCATTATTATTATTATTATTATTATTATTATTCAATCCAACTTCTAATTTTGCAGATATCCCTTTAACGAATCCAGCATCGGTTTAGGCAAGAAATCGCTTCAACAATCCAGATTCCACTTAGACAATGGTTATTTTTCATCCGCCTGTATTCTTTTTTTAATGACATATCTTTTTCACCAATCCAATTTCTAGTTTAACATGGAGCATTTTCATCAACCGCCCGTCTATTACTTTAAGCAATTATAATTTTCTGCAATCCAATTACTACTTGTCAGTAAATTTTTTCATCAGTCCACCTGTTTTTCAACCAGCGCTGAATCGAATGCAGCGGTGAATACTTTTGAGCGCTAAAACGTTAGATTACGGTACCGTAATCTTGATAAGTGATGACGATGGTTTGTGCATCGTGTGTAGGATAAATTGAACCTGAGACGAGCAGCTGATCTCTTCGTCGCTATGGATGTCTACTTCTTTCTATGCAGCGTCGTGATGTTTAAGTTAATAAGGAATTATGAAGGTAACTTAGAGAAAGCTAACGAGATGTTCAATAAAACGCCGCTTCGAATGACAGATATCCATGAACTCTACGCATTTGCCAAAGAACATGTAAAGGGCGCTGATGGTAAGTATTTGAAGCATATTTCAATTTTTTTTAAAATTCGTTTATTGTCATTCAGTCTGACAGACCGCAGAACGATTACAGGTACAAGTTACACGAAATACGGCCAGCTTCGCACGACACGCAGGCCGGCTACAACAGGATCGGTAGCTTAACACTAATAACCTAAGTGTTGGAACGCTCCTGATTCGGCCAATTCAGGAGTGGGAGGGGCGATCTTATTTTCAACAGACCCGAGGCAAACAACACAACAGAAAGCTTGAACACGGGTCGCCATAGTGACTACTCAGTTTATCGACCAGCGCTCTCTCAACTGAGCTACGGGACGCCGCCCCCCCCCAATTGCCTCTGTTTTCTTTCAAGTTTATTTTTTATTCAATACTAGCTGTACCCGGCTACGCGTTGCTGTGGCTGAAAAGACCGTCCAACCCTCCCTCCCTTCCTCTGCCTCGCTCCCTCCGTTACTCTGTCCCTCCCTAAGTCCATTCCCTCCCCTCCCCTCCCCTCCCACACCCCTCCTGCTCCCCACCCCTCTCCCCTCCCATCCCTCTCCTTCCCTCCCTCCCCTTCCCCTCCTCCCTCCCACTCCCGTTCCCCTCCCCATCCCTCCCGTTTTCTCCCCTCCTTCCCTCCCCTCCGTTCCTCCCCTCCTCCATCCCTCCCCTTCATCCCGTCCGTTCCCTCCCTCTTCCTCCCTCTTCCTCCCGCTCCCTCCCCTCCCTTCCTCCCACACGGCCGCATTCAAATGCAAACAAATTGAAATCGCTGAAATGGAATGCAAAGTTGTGTTTTTTCAAAAGAAGCATATAAAAACCCGTCCGCTCGAACGTTGTGTCAAAATTTGAAAGCAATTGGCAAAACCGACAGTTACGCGCAATAGGATTTGTGAAAGTTGAAATCGTAATGGGTCGAGTGGAATGAAAGTAAAATTTTCCAGAAAAGCAGTTTGCAAACCCGATCGTAAGCGAAAATTTCCACAGGAATCTGTGAAGAACTTTCCGAGATTACTCATTAGG
This sequence comes from Lumbricus terrestris, assembly GCA_949752735.1. NCBI lineage: Eukaryota > Metazoa > Annelida > Clitellata > Crassiclitellata > Lumbricidae > Lumbricus > Lumbricus terrestris. The sequence continues at coordinate 59,679,620 of OX457041.1, forward strand.
AGCAGGTTAGCTTTTACATTTTTATTTATATAGATAGGCCAAAGATGAACAGCACGTACTGCACTGTGAAAAAACAAATAGATACGAAACTAATATTTCATTCCTTGATATATATATTGAATACGAAACTAAATGTGAGTGGTTCAGAAAGATGAGCAAAAAAGCACGTACTACGCTGTGAAGAAATAAATAGATACGAAACTAATATTTCATTTCTTGATATATATATATATACATATATTGAATAAGAAAATAAATGCGAGTGGTTCAGAAAATGGCGGACTGCGTAAAAGTTGAAATCGGACTGGAATTGAAAGTTGTGTTTTTTTGTCGAAAAGATTGCGCTTTTCCCGAAAAATCATTATATCAACCCGCTGATGTTCGAATGGAACGTTTTGGTAAAATTTTCAAAAGAATCGGTCAAGAACTTTCCGAGATCGGAGGTAACAAACTGTAACGTTTTACATTTTTATTTATATAGATTTTGATCGGAAAAAAATAATAGCCTCGAAGCCATTTTTCCATGTAACTTCAGCGGCGATTAGTATTTTAATTACAGATGAAAATTTTGACAACAAACCACGAAGTGGGATGATGGATGAAAAAATCTTCAGACCAAAACAAGAAATGGGATGATTTTTCTGATATTTTTAGTGCAATAAATTCGGTGATTGATGCAAATTACAGTTTGCAGGGGGTAATGTTTAGGAAGGGTAATTTGAAACCTTTACACCGGGCTATTGCTTCTTTTACCTTGTGCAATCCGTATCGTGCTGAAATGGTTGGCTAAATCCTTGCTAATCTAATCCGTTACAGAACTGTTTACCCAGACAATCCAGTCCAGTACAGTCTAATCTAAATCATTCTTCGTTTCTTGTATTCTGAAACGCATGTTCAAAACGCTCAATGTCTTCCAATTAGCCTATCATAATTATTAAGGGCATTTGCTCCTCTTTATGCATGCTTGCTTCTATGATGCAAAGTTGAATGTATATAGTTTTGAAGTGTATTGACATTGAGTACACCCATTTTATCTCCAGGTATTCTCAGAAGTGGTGCTACACACAGTGGCGTAGCCAGAACTTTTTCATGGGGGCAGGGTGTTTTTTTTTGGCTGGCCGGATACCCTTTCTGAAACCAACCCAACAGTATTACAGTAAATAAAAAGGGAATAAAGTAACAAAGGGAATAAAGTAAGAAAAACAATTGTTACTACAAGAAATTGTTTTTTTCTTTCTTATTTAAGTGGATAAATAACCTTTAAAAAACTTTTTCCTAGGCTAATAGGGGGCTGTTTTAACTCCCAAACCCCGGACTTGGCTACGCCACTGGCTACACAGAGCATTGCAATGCAAATGCCCTGCTATAAAAAACCTTTGCCCAGGTCGTGGTCCTGCCAGAATGTCTGTCCTACATCTCTAGAATATGTTCGGGGCTTATTTTTCTCACTGTAAATGCAGTCCGCAGTCCGCACTCTGAGTCTTCGTCGTAACACCCCACTACGCAGTCAAGTCAAGTCAAGTTTATTGATCCCATCATCAATGAGTCTGGATGCCTACCTGTAATTTACATTTGACATGACATGAATGTCGTCCGCAGTCCGCACTCTGAGTCTTCGTCGTAAAACCGCACTACGCAATCGAAAATGTAGTAATTTAAAACAGTGACGGCACTCAATGGGCCTAGTTCCATCTATCCATCATCGCCGAATATTACATAATTATATATTAATTGCTTTTCCACCAAGATCTAGGTTTTCGGTCTTTTCTAGGTTTCTGGATTATTTGGTCGGAATCCAGTTTTTTTTATTCTGCCAAGGTAAATTTGGTTAGAAAATTTTAATTTCTGGTTGTCGTTTAGCACAGTTGTATTTGGGACCCAAGAGAGCATATTGAGAAGGGGAGCTATGCGAAATTTCCCCTAGAATTCAAAATGGCGGCTTTTTCAAAATGGCGTCTTGAGGCTAAGAAATTCTTAGATATCATCATGTGATATCGTGTCTAGTGTCGTTTCTATATAATTCTGGCTCGAGTAACACGAATGTAAGGTCAAAATCGGCGTTAGATATCAAAATGAAGCCTAAACAAGGTCATTTTAGATCTAATTAAAAAAGCAAACTTGCTGTTAAAAAACATAAGTTTTTCATATCCATTGCTTGCTTTCCAATTTCTTCGGGGCATCTTCCCTCGTAATTCTGGATGGCTACATGGTCCTCAGGACACCATTTTGAAAAAACCGCCATTTTGAACTCTAAGGGAAATTTCGGATGTCTCTCTTAAAATGTTCTCTTGAGTCTCAACTAAGACTGTGCCAAGCTGCAACCCGTGTTCAAATGTGCAGTGTACAACTGTACATCAGAGCTGAAAGTGAGCCGGGTCGGTCCGAGTCTGCGACCCAGCATTGATTTTCGTGACCTGCTGTTGCCGGGTCTCAGCCGGGTCGCATATTTAGCACTTGAACCCAGAATAAAGCCAAAAAACCAAAAATGGGTTGGAATATAATAATATTCTCTTTATTCAACAATTGGGTTGACAGACCGCAACCGTTTACAGTGTACAATTATGCAGTTTAAACAATTCACAAGAACGGAGTTCACAGAATACATTCAATGCAGAATCTTAACTATACCAACTGAGAAACTGAGCCTGCAATACATGGCGCTAATAGCAGCCTACAAAGCAAATCCCCCAACGGGGGCTCGAACTCGCTACCTCTCGCACTCTACGCCAGCGTGTTATCAACTACTCAACCCCCCCTGACTAAAAAGAGGCCGTCAGATGATGCCTAAATTAGGCCTAGGTAAAAATGTGTGAGAAACGAAATAACGATGAGGAAAATAGGCGGAATGGCGAAAAGCAGTGGCTTTCGGACTGCCGCGGGCCACAAATAGAAGAAAAAGGAGGTGATGACTAAAAAAAGGTCGTCAGAAAATTTTGACACGTGCGCGGTATTGTGTGCGCGGTATTGTGTGCGCGGTATTGTGTGCGCGGTATTGACAGTAAACCGTTTGGACGTAGGCGTAGCCTACACATGCCATTTTGGAATATTTTATAATATTACTTCAGCACTAAAAATTATTTTTAAAAATGGTTGCGTTTGTCCCTGGATCGTGCACTCAGTTCGTTTCCCAGTTCGACGCCCAACAACAGTTTGGCTAACTAAGGTCTTCATTTCGTCGCCCAGTCAGTTTTGTTGGCTCAGCTCCACTCTAAGACTGAACTAGATTTCCATCCTTCTTCTCTGGTTACTATAAGCAGCTGTTAGCCAGAGTCTTACATGTAGGTCTGAAAATCAGTCATAGTCGACGGTCTAAAAAAGAGCGCAAGACATCGCCGTTCGTCGATATGTTTCCTTATAACACTCCGGAATAGAACTATAGACTATCTCTCTAATGAAAGGAGCGGTCACAGCCGCTTACAGACGTGCTGGATATCTGTACACATAGGCCTAAGAGGAACTGACTTGAAGTCAGCGGCGGCTCTACCGTAGGTGATGGTCGCAGCAGGTCATTTGACCTGTCTGTTTTTGTTCTTTGCACACCTTCTTTGGAGTTTTTATTGTATTATTTACAATAATATTCATTTCGTTGACATGCTGTATAATTTCCATGACTCTGACGGAAGCTGCTGAAATTGAATAGTTTGCTCTATTGCTTGAAATGAACGGATTGGGACGGTTTGCGAGGTCAGTTTTGTTGAGTAAGCCTACAGGACTGAGTTGCTGAAACCAGAAGTAGTGTGTCAACTAGAACCTAGTCCTAGCCCCATGGATAGAAAGGATATATCAGTTGCATGAGCGGAGTTTATCAAGGGCTAGGGTCTAAACCCGCCCCCAAGAACCCAAAGACTGACTGCATCATTAAGGACTCCCAATGGTCCGCAGGTACATGTACTTGCGAGGCAAGAGGAGAGCAAAAGGTCTAGAGTACTATAGATATATTATATATATATACATATATTATATAGTGAGAAGACTGGACACCAGCCCCCCGCTCCACCAAGACAAAGAAAATGAAGTCTGATAGACAGTCTGTAGCTGTACGGTACCAGGATTGGATCCAGGGGCAATCCGGCCATGGCCCCCATTTGGCATTTACACAGAAGGTTCCCCCGTTGATCAATGTGTCACATGAAAGAAGGCATTAGATATGCAAATTATACATGCTCATCTTTTTCTTCAGCAATTGAGATTTTGAATTCATGTCCTACTGATGCTCTTCCCACAGTTCATATCATACTGAATATAATATTATTCGCTACACTTCCAGTTTGTAGTGTTAAAATCGAAACGTTAGCTACTCTACAGAACACGCTGACACAAGACCGACTTAATGCATGTTCTACTGATGTTGCAGGATCACTGAAATAATACCAGATAACGAGTTCAGAACCAGTTATTTTGTCACTGGTGGTTAGTGTTTATTCAATAAAGACATCTCAGTTTGGGCTAAGTTTTCACCTCAGAAATGACAGTTTGCCTCTGATAATTAAATATTTTTTTATTTGCTGATCGTTTTATTGTGCTATATGAACTGCTGTAATATACATGATATTATGATGATATTATTCACTATCATAACGAATGATACTGCCATTTTATAATAGGTATAATTTATTTTAAAGTTTTGTACAAACACTATGTCTTACAACCAAAGTAGTCTTGTATGGTTTCTATTCTGTGTAATCCGTCAAATTTCAAACTGTCAATTTTTCCATTTCCCCCTTAACACTTGGTAAAGCAACATCATTACTGCGTCGCTTCATAATTTGGGAAGCTCGACAGCATGGGCGGAGTTTGGTTTCCGTTCTTGGATGGGCTAAAGCCTTCTGGGGGGGGGGGGCTAAGTTCGGGAAAATATACCAGTTGCACGGTAAAAAATGAATCTGTGTCTTCAATATTATCATTCTCTGATCCTGCGAAGTTGCGAACTGGAATGGGCATCGGTATAATATTATTGCAAGTTTAGTATTTGATTATTCAACAGGGAATATATCTCAGTAGTTTTTTTTATCATGCCTTAGAGGGGTTTTATGACAAGTTCCTAATTCAGACAATAGGAATTGCCTTAACACTTGCATTATGGTAAATCTGAATTAGAGATTCATTATACTGTAGCCTAAATCTCAGCAGGTGAATTGTTTACGCTATTGCGCCTTTGCGAATCCTAGCTTTTGTTAACATTTCACTAATTTACTGTGACATTTATTTGATGATTTAGTGGAAGCACTGAAACCGCTGCGGTTTGACAAGAAGGGTTTTCGCATTCCTGAGTGGCATGTGATAAATACGAATCATCGTAGAGAAAAGAAAATGTTCCATTACGAAAATGTGGGAGCGGATGTAGAGGAGGAATTCCAGGAGAAGGGCTTCGTCTGGCCAGGAAACGGGACGACAGCTCCAGCGCACGAACCGAAATGTGGATTTCATGGCGAAAAGTGTAGGCCTATCGAAAAACGAAGTAATAATTTCTCATTCAATTTTTGCGACTATTACTATTAGGCTGAATCATGTTATTAATTTTTTTTACCCGTGGTACATAATTATGATCCCTCAGGTTCTTAGAAGCTATCCTAAGATTAAAATTCTGGATCTATCGAGCCTCGTCTCCACTGATATCCACAAATATTAATATGCCCCTGAAGGCAACGGCATTAAAACGTTCACTGCAAATGGAAAGGTGTTGGGAAAGGTGGCTTGTCTCAAGCGGCGATAAAATTAAGACCTGACCGAATGATTGGTACCACTGATTCAACGGCAATGGACACAAATGTGTGCGATGAAGGGAGGCTAGAATATTTTGCCTGTTTACGAACAGCAGCCACCTAAGCCGCTCCACCGGCCATTGTCGTAGTCCAATGGAAATATGAAGCTGCACACATATGGACATTGGTCACATCCCAGGTGATGTATTTTATCTACGGTCCACGGAACCAGCGTGGCTCCATCCGGTCGCTTTCCATCACTGCGAAGAAGTCCACGTGGTTCCTTCGAACGGGGGATCTCTGCCTTTAGAAGAGCTCTCCATACTATATGATTGATTGCAGTGTCGAGTTGCACGAGTCAGCACGACCACATGACAGTTTACATGTACAATTTGTACATACCAGTCCGTGGTGTCCTCCCGGGTCAGCTGTTTCACCACATTGGCACTGGTGTGGCGCGCAAAGTTTAAGGCCGAGGCGAAAGCCGACCGCCACACGGAAAGCCTCATTATCGAGACACAGGCCACAAGATGAAATTGGCCGGGTCAACAATCTGTCTCCAGAATGAGGTGAAGACAATGCCACTAGTCTTGCCCTGCTACATGGATCGGTATATGCCATCCAGACCACTGCCTTGTCCTGCTCTATCAGATGTCTGTCGTAAGCACTCTGCTTGGTTATTGTTTGTTTTGTATGTGCACTTGTTATAGCGTCCCTTCAAGCTCTCACTACTCAGAGGCGCTCCAGACTGTAGAGCGGACACTGCAGCGGAGTTTCACGCCGAAGCGCTGAGCAATTGCGAGTGAAGGACTTGCCCAAGGTCCCTACGCGGCGTCGTGAGGTGGATTCAAACCTCGAACCTTCCGGCTTCAAGGCAACGACGCCACCACTACACCACCGCGCCCCACCTCATTGCTGACAGTTCACACACGGGCAGGGTCAGACTGCGTGCTTCCAGGATCTGGTTCTTGTAGTAGTCAGTCCAGTCCTCCCTCCCGAGAATGGTCGACCCGAGTGACCTGGTGGATGCAGCTGATGTTAAATATGCAGAAGAAGCCAGCATGGACACCTGTCTCACACCCAGACCTCCATCTCTGATTGGAAGAGTAGCTTGTGTCCACTATATGTCATCCAGTTCAACATTGAGGATTTGTTCCAGCCCGCGCCCCAGCTGTTTGTCCATTTTCTCCAGTAGTGGGTCATCCCAGCACAGGGTAGTTCATTAGTTTATTTATAATTTGTGGTTGACTAGAATGTAACTTAGTCGATTCAGGATCACTGGAGGTGACAGCGTTTTGTACAGCAATGATGAACAACCGAGGAGCATAGGTTTAAGCCTATGCTTCGCATTGACAAGTAATTTTATCTTCCAAATTCTATTTTGACGCATAAATTCTTTGTTGTTCGAATTCATGGTTAGCTTTTAAGCTATTATCAATCAAGAGAAGTTTCTAGATGTAGTTGAATTTTATATTGCAATTCATGTGTTTCCAATAATTATGTTTGTTGATGTAGCGAACAAATCAAAAAAATCTGTAAGGCCTACGACAATTTTATAAATGTTGACATTTCAGAGGAGATTTTGATCTGGACGTGTTCAGCACTTGGGATTCTCGCTTTCGCGGGTATTATAATCGCAATCTTCGTTTCACGGTATGTGTACAATAGATACATTTTAGAAATAATATTCCATGCAATATATTGAGCGTGAAAGGATCTATAGGCAATTGTTTAACGTGGGTTGTTGAGACGTCTCTGTCTAAGAGCTCTTTCAGCATTGCGTCGCCTGAGAATTATCTTGTCGCATCTCCTGTTTTCAAAATCAGGATTCGACTTGATTTGTACCAAAAATGTGTTTTATCTTTCCTCGTTTTTATCGTTAGGAGATACGATAGGCCGTTTTAAAGATATTCAACGAAAACTACCTGTCGTAGGCTTTGTCCATTTTCAGGATTTTTGTCGTATCTCCAATTTCTTTTGCCGTATCTTCCGTACCTCATTCACGGTTTAGAAGTGACTTGCTGTAGGCCTATGTCCAGAGAAAGCTCGTTGTTGATTGGACGATAAGGAAATACGACATCAATACACTGCCCATTTCGTTATGTCATAGTGTCGTATGACCAGGCAATAAAACCGGTTTTTTAGAATTAAAAAATGGTATTAAATTCGGGAAAATTGAGACGAGCAAGCTCGCAAATAATATTGTGCATTGCTTCCTTTAATCATCTCCTTTTTTCGTGAGAATGACTTAATTTAAATCCATTTTGTACAAAATGTTCACAAATGTCTCAAAAACAATTTCCAAAGTTATTTATTTTTAAATGAATTGTCTGCGACTCACTAGCCCGACTGTCCCTACAGTCCCTGATGTTGATATTTTAATGTGATGCTTGTGCCTGATGTTTATTTTCCTCAATTTATTTATTTCCGTAAAATTTTACTAAAACTTTAACCTCGATTATCTCGGACATAATTATGCGAAGATAATTCTCCTTCGACGAGATTTGGAACATCACATCTGCCAAGTTTCTCTATTTTACTAATTTAACATTTTAACAATCCAATGCTCCTGTCTATCGTTGAATTTCCAACACCATTCGAATCACCAACATCGCAAACATTCTTTGTTTCATCAAACGTAACAATTGTAAATTTGCAGGACTGTGGTTTCAGGCGGATGAAAGCCGAGGGCGAAAGAAAAACTCTGGCCGAGTGGCGAGTGAAGTGGTCGCAAGTCGTCGTCTTAGGAGACAACGTATGTCTATTATAATAACTTAACCTTTCTGTTTTAACACGCTGTCAATTTATCATGGTCATGGTCACGTCTTTTTCTGTAGATGTCATCAGATACAATCAAACACCCAAAGTAATCTTCACACATTGCATAGAGCTTACATGTACACTCATCTTCTTAAACTCCAGTAGTTTGAGAACATTGGAATGCTGACATAATCATTGCATGGATCAATACACCGAAGCATCTATTATCGTTGTGTTGATAACGATTATGCGGTATCCGGTCAAAACCGCGCGCTCCGAATCATGCGCGCACAATCGTGCTCACAAAACAGCGCAGCTTTAAAGAGCGCTCGTTCCTGAAGTCAGGGCTGTTTTTAAGGAATTTTTAGAACTGCACAAACCCTTATTTTCTTTCCCATCCTCCATGGTAAATTACTCCCAATCGGAGGAAAATTGCCTTTTTCAACTAGTTTTAACTGCGCAGAAGTGCTTCTACGTGTTTCTACAACTGCACAAATCCATTTAGAACTGCACATTTTGTGTACAACTGCGCGTTAAAAAAGCCATGCAAGAAGTCGACGATCATAAACCCGCTTCTTTGCGCATCTATTGAATTTCGATATCGTAACTTTTCATTTAAAATAGCATTTGTACGTAAGTAGGCCTAATGTTTACTTTCAAATGCTATATTCAAAGAAATTACAAAAATTGTTATTGGATAAAGAAAAAAAACAAATGGGAGAACGGACGATCAGATGAACTTCAAAGGAGCCACAGCTACTGGTGGTGAGCCCGCTGGAGCTTATTTTAAGAAGCTCCTCTTGACCGCTGGATCTTCAAAGGGTACCACGCTCGCCATAAATCGCCCTCTGCTTTGGTTACCTGCATGGCTGTCACTGCTATGCTCTTCTGACTTGAGACACTGTCTGGTGCCGAAAATGATCATCGCTAGCGAATGTATTCCCTATAAGCAACATAGGAGTTCTCTGTGGCTGACCCTGCTACCAGCAATGGCTGCCGGTATATATTATACATGCACTGGGTGTGCAAAAAACTAAGGTTTTTTGCCATTATCTTGGCCAGAAGTAAGAATGTCAAAATGAAATTTTACAGGCTCATAGACAATTCATACTTACATGTACACATGATGGCCAGATTTCATCAAAATATTTCACACAGAACAAAAGTTATATCACTTTTAGTGAGGCCACCCGCCGTTTTTTGACGATTCAAAAACGTAAAGCAACAAAAAATTTATTAATTATAGCCTAGTGCACTAGTGATCGGCATAAACAAAAATATCGATGGATACATCTCACCGGGGACTTGCCACCTAATTTGATGCCGATCCCGAACCTCTGACATTTAACACCTTAAATCGTCGGCTTCGTAAGGCATGGACATTGATACCTCTGACAACTCTGAAAAATCTAATTAGCTTGATGCCTAATCGACTTGAGGTTGTAATAAAGAGTAAAGGAAACATTATTAAATACTGAATGATAATTTGTATTAATTAATTAATTATGTGTGGATTAACAATGATGGTTGTACAATAGGCTATTGTTTTCGGCCTAACTGGACGTTTACTTGGCACGAATTTGAATAAGTGAGCTTGTGATCTAATTTTTTTGCGTAACATTCTCATTTGAACAACCTATCCGTCAGTATACGACTTTCCACATTATATTTTGTATAACATATATTTGTCTGCATTCAAAATCGTTCTCGACCTATCGAGTCACCCTGTATTATAACTACCACTGAAATTACTACCTCTGCTGCTGCAACTACTACTGTTTCTATTATCACCAGTAGCCGTAGTAGTAGCAGAACTAGAACTAGTTCTTGTTCTGCTACTACTACGGCTACTTATGCTGGTTCTACGACTAATACTAATTAATTAAAGTGCACTAATAGCAGCAATAATTGCACTTCGCCCAAGTTATTTCTGTTATCCTGAATTTTCTAAAAGGCGATTAAATGTTTTTGGGGTACAAATTATGATAACTTAGAATCACATCATGTTGCCATACTCTTTCTGAACCACTTTTTCTCTTCTTCATTGCAGGTGGTGGGAAGAATTTCAACCCAACATACGGGTAAAAGCAGATCAAGTATTGAGGCAAGCTGTTCTAGATTGTCAAAGAAATAACTAAATAAGTGATTCACTCATTCATCTATTCACATAGCCATTTATTACGAGCAGACATACACTTAGTCAGTCGTTCAGTTGGTCAGTCTATCATTATTTACTATAGTCTTGTAACGTTTGTATTTATATTTATGTGCGTCTTCTTATAGAATGGAAGTGGCGCAGAAACCAGTGACATGCACAGCGTTCACAAAAGTCTACTCGGCCGATTGTTCACGCTCACAGGAACCTACAAGGTTGGAACATGTTAGTCCCTTATTTTCAGCGACATTGCATATAGGCTACAGGCAAGGTCCAGATGCAAAATGACCATAATAAATTGCACATGGAAACTAATGCAAAAATACAAAAGTTTTAAGAGCCCCAAAGTAGCCTATATGCGGCTTTCAGATCTAAACATAACTGTATCGGAAAGGCGGTCAACTAAAATCTCCATTTAAAAAAAATTAATTTCAGTCCGGTAATTAATTTTCGTTTTGATTATAATTTTCGTTCAGTGTGCTTAATTCCCGTTCTTTTTTTGTTTCCTAAAATAATTTCAGTTATAGTTACAGTTATGCTTAACGGAGATCAATATTTTCAGTTCTAATTTTGCTTAACGTGAACGAAAATATCACTGGCTGCAACCTAAGGAATGAAGGAAAAGACAAACCCCGTAAGCACTTCAAGCCAGAGTGTCATCCGTTGCACTAACTCCCTCCCCGAGAAACTTACCGCAGGTTAAATGAGACTCGAAGCACTGCTGCTGAAACTGAGCCGTTATTTAAGCTAATGCATAAAAAAACTTTGATTAGATTGATTCATAAATGGCTTAGATAATATTTTCACGTTGATTTGTTTACTTTGCATCTATGGTTACCTTCGGAATGCTAGAAGCATGTTCTAATAAATTCGCTGGTTCATTTTAAGACCAATTATTATTTTGCAGTGGAAAACGGTTGCAATAAAAAAGATCAATCGAGATACAATCGACATTTTGCAACCCACATTTTACCACGAATTAAAACAGGTATGTGCTCAGAAGGAAACGTTTCTGTTCACCAAAGTCATACATAGACAGTCTACAGTTTCACTTGATTAAATGTAGACCTACGTAGGCCTATAGGCCTATTAGCCTTAGAACCGAGAGTGATTGAAAATATTTAGGCCTATCGCTTATTACCCGACAATGGCGTCGCATTACAGAAGGCCACTTAGAACTCAATATACCTTCCACCGTTCTTCATGCCGTACACAAGTTGTAAGCATCCAATTAGTTCTTGCTGCTTTTAATAATAGCAACGATGAGCCAAATCCTGCCACTGCAACCTTTACATTTGGATTTAGAAATGTTTTATTCAGAATGGTGAAAGAGTGCAAATTTTTTGCACTTAATGCTCTGGGTCATTTTTAGAGCGTTAGCAGTGATGAAAAACAAAGGAGTTCCAAAAATCACATATATATATATATATATATACATGTATATATGAATATATATTATATATATGTAATTTTGGAACTCCTTTGGTTTTTTCATCACAGCAATCGTCTCACTGACAAACCCTTTCCAGCATCTTAACAGCATATACTTTATACCATCGCAATTTTGATGCTTTCTTTCTTATCTATGAAACAGTTGTTCTACATCAGTCACTTAAACGTTAATCCCTTCATCGGAGTCTGTTCAGAGGCGCCGAATGTCTGTGTGCTTATGCTGTACGCCGACAGAGGGAGTCTACAGGATGTTCTTGTCGAAACCTCGCACGACATCAACTGGGAATTCCGAATCTGTCTTGCAACAGATGTCGCTAAGGTACGTTATCTATAAGTGAATTTTATTTGGACGGATGGATGTCCCCTCTTAAGATTATTGCAATGTAAGGCCTATCTGAAAATTGGTCTATATACGCGCTATTTCTATGCATGGGTCTGTGGCTCATGAACATTTCGCTCGAACCACTCAACTACTCTAAGGAATTTGATTACATCGAAGTTTGCATCGATCACATCCAGATATTGCGTATTCAATACGCAGAAGACATACATACAACACTACAACAGTACTGTGAACATGTAGGAATAAGTTAAACCTCAAATTCATTATAATTATAATTATTCATGCTTTAGGTCTAATGCTGACCAAAGACTGTGTAGGATTATTGCTTCTCAGGGCATGGCATACTTGCACGAGAGTCCAATTGGTCCGCACGGCCATCTGACGAGCGCCAATTGCGTTGTTGATCGGAAATGGCAATGTCGGATCACGGACTACGGATTGAAGCAGTTCAAACGATCGAAGAATCAGGAGATCAGTACCTTTAGATGGAATTCTGGTAGGTACATGTATAAGCTAATCCATCCAATCTTTCATACAACGCTCTACATTTCCATCAATGATTAATTCATTCATATAGGTCTATCCAGACATTCATCCAAAAGCAGCATATTATCCATAACTCGATCCATAACTGATTCAGCCTTTCAGCTCATTTATCTAGTCCCAAATCAGTCTATCCAACCATCACTTCAACCATCCATCCATTGATCCATTCGATAGCACGTTAGGTCGTCCTTCCAGCAAACCAGCATCCTAGTCGTTCATCTGTTCATCCATCCATTTTTAAGTTCGTCCGTCCATGTGGATATATCTAACCCACCCATCCATCTATCCGTATCCATCCGTTTGTTCTTCTGTCCACTTCTATCAATCCATTCATCCACCTGTCCTTCCTTCTTTTCATTCAGCCATGTATTGATCCATCCATCTCTATCCATTCACCAATGCACATCTCATGCAGCGCGGTAACTCACCAACGTGATTTCCTCTTAAATGGTTCTGCTCTGATATTTAATATTTGTTTAGTTCTGTTGTGGACGGCACCTGAAATCCTAAAGAAGCCAGATACCGACCGAGACCGAGTATACGGAACAAAGGAAGGCGACGTCTATTCTTTTGGAATCATAGTCTATGAAGTAATAACAAAGGAATTGCCTTATCACACACAGCTGGAGTCCATCACACCAGAAGGTAGGTCATTGCCTATTTCTAATAAATACCATCTGAGGGGTCACCATTGTCTTTAGTCTTGAAAGAAAACTTTAAAACACAAAAATGCATAAGCTTACAGTAGCTAAAGATGGGAACAATCAATGTCCGTAGAAACAACAGAATGCAATATTAAGATGTGCTAAAAGTCGTTGTAAGCAGTGGTGTAGACAAGGAGGAAGTTTCGTAGGTTAAACCCCATTGGCTTAGGGGAAAAGTTGTTTTAAGGTTATTTATCCACTTTAATAAAGAACAATGGTTTGTAGTAATAAATGTTTTTTTTATTTTATTCCCGTTGTCACATTATTCTCTTTTTATTTACTGTAATACTGTTGGGTTGGTGTCGGGAATGGCATCCGGCCAGGCCATAAAACCCCAAACCCCCATCACAAATTCCTGGCTACGCCACTGGTTGTAGGCTGCTATTAGCGTCCTTGTATTGCAATTTGTCTGTAAGTCGATATTGATGTCAATTATGATAACTGCATAAGTGTAGGCCAACACTGTAACCGGTTGCCTTTTGTCAACCGCAGTGTTGAATAAACGAAAATTATGTTACTTTTTTAAATATGTAATACAGTGAACGAAGGTTTCATTCGTAACAATAATTAAAACAAGCATCATCTTAATTTTGATATTTGTTCAGTTAGCCAACGTTGAAGTATGTCGTATCGAGCCGCGAGTAATTTTTTCCATGCCCTCTATTTTCCCTCTGCCCTTCAAATTCTTCTTTTCCTAGATGTCGTCTTCGCGGTGAAGAAAGATCCACAATTTAGACCAACTCTCCCGACACCTCAGGATTCCGTTGGTGCCGGTTGGAACAGTCTGGCCAACGTCTGCTGGAACCACAAACCGGAAGTGAGACCGAGCTTCGTAGCGATTCAGGGAAAACTGAGGTCCATGAACGACGGAAAGTAAGTATGTATCTTGAAAATCAACCTTATTGAGGAGTGAGGCATCGGAGTAAATGGGAAGAATGTAGAAAAGAATCTAGAATACGGTTGGATTTGTTTGTCTGGTCTGTATTGCCATTGTTATGCGAAGAAACGATTCCAGCATTGATCATTCATATAAGGCGTAGACAGAAGCAAGGGGCATGAAAGGAGGATGATAGTGGGTTCGACAGACTTCGGGAGATGTGCACAGCAGTCTGGTGGCTGGTATGCTGGCTGCAAAGCGAGAGGTTGCAGGTTCAAAGAATAGAAGGAGCAAAGTCAAGCAGCGCCTTCCAAGCCGTTATGGATTGTGGTACTCTGCATATGTCGAGGAGGGTTGAGGTTAAGGCCTGAGCACAAACCGGGCGGGCTCCTTTACATACATGCCTGAGGAGTGGCCCCCGGGTCTCCGAATGCGACATGCCGCAGTCCAAGCCATCGACAGGATCCGGCTTATGTGGGTCGGACGGCGCCGATGAACCGTGAGGGACAGTCTCGACGAGTCCACTCCATCCTTCTGCGTCCCACCGTTGACCCCAACGCCCGACCTATCCCTCTCTCCCACCGCTCCATTCAACGGTCGGCGATTTGAGCCCGGGCATGGACTGCTCCTAGGACCACGCAGATGAACCAGGCTACCCCCGAGTGCAGTTGTCTTGCGGCCAAGCAATGGCTGCAAGTGCCCCTAGCCTTGGGAGGTTTCTCAGTTTGAGACATCGATGTAAGTCGGCCTATTCCCAAATCCCAATGAATGCATGCCTTGTTTATGTGCGTCAGATGAGAAGAAAAACAGTAACCTACTAATGAAATGCAAAA